>OZ038493.1:11866591-11921591 GCA_964036315.1 Acanthosepion esculentum
GTGTCGCACCTTGGGATCGCCTCTCCAAGACTGATTAGTCAGTTTCCCGACAAATTGACTATGGTGAGATTCGATCTCGGGTTGAATGGTCGGAAAGCGACTCAGACTCGTTCCCAAATAATACTAATAACAATAATAATAATAATATAGATGTGAAGAATAGATATGTAATAAGGCCACACTATGGACATTATCTTAGCACTAAAGCATTCATTTTCGTCTTATATATATATATATATATATATATATATATATATATATATATATATATATATATATATATATATATATATATGCAGTTTCATAGGTAGCGTGAGGTTTAAATAATGTACGAAGGTTTGTTAAATAATAAAATAATGGCAATTTTTGAAGAAATGAATGGTAATTAATTGCTTGGCCGTGAGGTTTTCCGTAGCCGAGTGGTATAAAGCAGGGGTTTTCAAACTGTGGTCCGTGGACCACAGAGGGTCCGCAAGGACAAGATAGGGGGTCCGTGGACAGCAAAGACTTTTCTATGCGAAGCAGGATTTTCGGCACTAACCAATCTGAAAAACAAATACAGATCCAGAAAGTGACTTACGTGTATGTTTATCAGTAATATCGCCAAGAATTGACAGTTTGTGCAAAGCCAAGCAAGCACATCCTTCTCACTAATTGTGTATTAAAAATTCCTGTGTGTGTAATTGACAATAAAACTATTTGTTAAATACTATTACTGTTTTCATTTACATGTAAAATTAATATTTTAATATAACAAAATTTAATTTTGTTACATTTTGCAGCAACATGCAGCATTAATTTATTTGAACACTTATGTCTAAAGTAAGCTTTAAACCAGCTTTTATTGCATTAATGCAAAATTATGTTATATTCAGCAAATATTTATGTATAAATTTCACAAGCGTTTATAAGGGGGTCCCTAAGGTAAATCCTGAAATAGAAAGGGGTCCGCAAGTCAAAAAGTTTGAAAACCCCTGGTTTAAAGTACACCGAATCAGACGGTAATCTGAAAAAAGAAAAATCTGTGTCGGGTTGGACTCATTAGAGAAACATTCTAGTGTACATATTCACCTGCACTTATCTGATATCTGTAGATTGGTCCTCCTACGAAGGGGGACGCAAGTTCGATTTCCATCGGAGAGCAATATTTTAAAATTATGTTTTCTTAAAAGCACAGACGAAATCAGTACTGGTTAAAAAAAAACAACAAACAAACAAAAAAAAGTCGTCTAAGGAATTTAGCATGTAATCTGAAGTTACGTTTTAAGACTTTTTGAATTTAAATGCAGTACTAAACTGGCATTGATATCTCATCAATTTACAGTTGAGCTGGCTAGATGTAACCGCAAGTTCTATACTAACAGTTTCTTTTCTCACATTTATCACTTATGGAACTCCCATCTGGCTCCAGACTTTCCAGCCAACTTTAATCTGCAAAAATTTAAATGCAATGTCCATCGCTATCTACTGTCCTCCTGATTACTTTTCCCTCTCCCTGCTCATTATTAATGTTTCTGTTCCTAATTCTACAACACCCTGTAACCCCTTGTGTCTTAGTGGCTTTACTGCTTTGCTTGGGGTGATACCGATTCAAAAAAGCCTAGCGTAATCAAAATTACAAGAACCGACTTTTTTTCTTTTTCGTAAATAATGAGTTTGGTTCTCACTGTGTGCTTCCTGTATATGACTTCATGTCAAAGTTGGCATACTTAATCAAATTTCATGAAAGAGGTAAAAATCAAGAAGCTTACACGCTTCAGGACTGAAGGTGACATAACTGCGACATGACGGTGATTATGGCGATACAAATAATAGTAAAGTAGTGATGATTATATTGTTGATAAAAATTGATTTAACATAGACTGGTGCTGTCAGTGATGTTGTTCATGGTGATCATGAGGAATTCGATAAAGTGTTTTATTGATAGTGATGATGGTCGGAGCCTGGAATTGTCACCAGGAGATTGTATGAGTCAGAGAGGGGGAAAAAAGCTTTAAGAAGAAGAAAATGAAGGTGCAGATGTTACGATTTGCTTTTACCCTTTCGTTTTGTTGTTGTCATCATTGCTACTGTCGTTGTTGACAAGCTTAAAAAAATGGGGTCTGTCGAATGAGAAAACAGGCGAAAAAAATGGAAGCAGGCTGTGTAGAGCACTATGTAAATAGGGGGATGGAACTATGGCTCAACGTCGACGAAGCCGTCTGCTTTAAATCTACACCAATGCAAACCCAAGAGTCGAAAGGCGGGGCTTCATCCAGGTCTGGTTTTGTTGGGTCAGGATGACTTCCATTTGCACTCATGTACTATTAAGTTTTATGCTAATGTCGAGGTAAACACGATGGAAGATTATTGTCCACTGCAAGGCCAAAGAATGACTCGGTTGGTATCAGTTTCGTTTTGGGGAAAGCCGGTAAACGGGTAGAGGCCGACTGATTCTCTGACAGGCTGGTTCGGGTAGCTGAAAGTATGCGCGCTCACGAGAGAGAGAGAGAGAGAGAGAGAGAGAGAGGGAAAGAGAGAGAGGGAAAGAGAGAGAGGGGGAAAGAAAGAGAGAGAAAGAGGGGGAAAGAAAGAGAGAGAAAGAAAAAGTGCTTAACCGTGTAGCAGGTAAAATGGAGAAATATGAAGGGGAAGATGAAGCAATTGAGATAATAGAAAAAAAGTGAGATGAACGAGGAGGAAAAGGTGTAAAGCGAATATAAAACAAGGCGGGAAAAGAAAAAGAAAAACGACGAATTACACATTGCGCTGGCACTTGTCATTTCTTTCTTTCTTTCCTTTGATTTTTCTTCTCTTTTCTGATGCTTGTCTCTCGCTTTCTCAAATTCATCTTACTTTCCTTCAATACTGTCTTTCTTTCTTTGGTTTGGCATTTGTTTCTCTTTATTTTATTGCCGTCTCCCTAAAAGTAGGCACGTGATCTTTCTTCCTTCCTTCCATTCCTTCCTTTCTTTCTTTCTTTCTTTCTTTCTTTCTTTAACATCACTCTTGCTTACTTTTTCTTCTCTTCCTTTATCTCAAATTTATCTCGCCTTCCTCCATTGCCTTTTTTCTTTATTTCTTTGATATTGTTCTTGCTTATTTTTCTCTTTCTTTATTTACATTTTCTTTCTTTCTTTCTTTCTTTCTTTCTTTCTTTCTTTCTTTCTTTCTTTCTTTCTTTAACATTAATCTTGTTTACTTTTTCTTCTCCTCTTTTGTCTCAAATTTATCTCGCCTTCTTCCATTGAATTTTTTCTTCATTTCTTTGACATTGCTCTTGCTTATTTTACTCTTTCTTTATCTACACTTTCTTTCTTTCTTTCTTTCTTTCTTTCTTTCTTTCTTTCGTTTTTGGTGTTTTTTTCCTCTTTTTGTTAAATTCATTTAGCCTTCCTTCATTTCTTTCTGTATACTCATAGTTTTTTTTCTTTCTTATCTACATTTATATGCACAAAACTGCTAGACACAGTCATATGAGTCGGACTGTTTATGTGTTTATGTGTGTTTTGCGTATATATAAACTTTCTGTGCTTAAGTGCAAATTTACATATATCAAAACAAATGCACATGGCCCATGCGATATTTACAGAGGCTCATAAAACATTGTAATTATATACGAACTGACAGAAGTTATATTTCAAAAATATACTTTTCACATCAATCAAACAAAAATATAGACACAAATTTAGGCTACATACGACTGCAACATATATATATATATACATATATATATATATATATATATATACATATATATATATATATATATATATATATATATATATATATATATATATATATATATATATATATATTTATAAAGTGTTGAAAGGGGTATTTGTAAATTTTATAACAAAATTGCATGTGAAAAGATCTCTCTCTCTCTCTCTCTCTCTCTATATATATATATATATATATATATATATATATATATATATATAAATATATATATATATTTATCATGTCGATACGAAAGTTTATTTACCTTATATATTTCAATATACATATATGTAAGATTAACGTAAATGTGAACGTACTTAACAACTAACACATTAAACACACACATATATATATATATATATATATATATATATATATATATATATATATGATAAAATATAATTTTACGGTATCATATATTTATGGGTTAAATAGATTATATTTAGGGATAGCGCGTATGTAAATATATGGCCTGACCATTGCTTTTAGTATGAAACAGGCTGTCGCCACTGAGTGTTGATTTCATCACATGATTTAAAGTTTCTTTAAATTTATTTTTTATTTAGGTTTCCGTTAATATGAAAATTTCATAAATATATCAAGCATATATGGAGGTTTTATCTACATTGTTAAACCTTTTTTTTGCATGGGCCATGTTGGGTCATTTCAGCAGCTTTTGGCAAGTGAGTAGAGTCAAGAGCTTTTAAAAACCTTAACGTATATATATATATATATATATATATATATATATATATATATAATTTTTAAAAATTAATGTATTTATTTTTCATCCAACATTTTTATTTAATTTTTTGATTATTACTTTAAAAAAATTTGGAATTATATATATATATATATATATATATATATATATATATATATATATATATATATATATATATATATATACTTAAACATGAAAACAATAAACAAAAACTAAAAATTCTTGAAGCTATATACATAAAATAGTTGAAACCTAACCTGAACAAAATAAACTATGAAATCTCCACAAATATCCTTAAATTCCTATAATTAGTAACAGAAGTCTTTGATTCATACCAACGGCTTTCCATACTCAATACTCATCGGATTCACTCTCTCGTGGTCTTGTGTGACGTCATGAGCTGCGGTGCGATTTTCGCTTCCAGCGTCTTATATGCACGTGTTTATCGTTGCTTGGAAATCATCCATGTAAACAAAAACAGACTATCATCACTTTCTCGTCCGTGTATTGCTTAATATATTGTACTCTAATTGTCATCTTTGATAATGGCTTATCCAAGCCGAAAGCTTAGATTGGATTAAAAAATATGTATCAATATTGTGATTTTCTTTCTTCGTTTAATGATAATGTTATTAAGCTTATCAGACAAATGAAAAGAATTTACATAAGATAAATAGACAAAACTTGTCTATATTATTTAATGAAACATGTATGAATATATATATATATATATATATATATTGGATTCTCCCGTCGAGTTCGACGTATGAGGTTCCGATGACCACGAACTAATTATCTACATGCCTATGACGGGCATGACTTTTGAGACCAGCTCGAGAATTGGACAAAAGACTACAAACAGTACAGGAGAAGGTATTGTCCAAGTGCAACAGGAACACTGTTAGATGACTTATTTTGCTTTCTCGTTTCATGTAGTCGACTGATAGTTTCTTCTTAGTGCAGCTAGATCGATGTTGTACTTTAGCTCCAATGCGACCAGAGCTGTTTTTCTTTCTGCTGCTGAGTTCGTACATTTCAAGTGCCAAGATGAAGTTGATGTTGTTTCGTAGAGTTTTTCGCAGTAGCCAGATATGTGTGAAACTAATTAGATGTAGTTGTGAGAAAACCAACACAATGATTTGTTTCAGGTGGTGAATGCTTGTGTTGGACCATCGACACTTTTTGGACCTGTCGATAAAAAAGTAACGGTGCCGAAGACTTGCCACGGAAACTCCGAACGACAATCCTCATGTGTTATTATCGCGGAGTTTAACCTCATCTCCGGATCACAGTCAATACCAGCCAGTACACGCCTCTCGGCGGACACATGCAATAGAATGACCGGGTTAAGCTGTCATGAGTTTTCCTTCCCATCTGAAGTGTTTTTATCGTGAAACCAACACTAAAAGGATTGCTAACCAAGGCTCAGAGAGACTCTCCTTTCACCATCAGCGAGGGCAGCTAGCTCGCACCAGTTCTCGACTTGGTACTTTACATAGCTCCGCGGGATATATATATATATATATATATATATATATATATATATATATATATATATATATTGACGATTGCATCTAGCATGAAACAGTATGTCGCCTCTAAGTGTTGACTTCTATGTTCACTTTTATATTTACACACGCTCTATCTCTGATATTGAGCACTTTATCCCATAAATATAGTACACTTTAAGACTATATTTCTTCATATATATATATATATATATATATATATATGTGTGTGTGTGTGTTTGTGTGTGTGTGAGCACTTTATCCCATAAATATAGCACATTTTAAGACTATATTTCTTCATATATATATATATATATATATATATATGTGTGTGTGTGTGCATGTGTGTGTGTGTGTGTGTGTGTGTGTGTGTGTGTGTGTGTGTGTGTGTGTGTGTGCACTACCAATTTTCCCTTGGAAATTAAAGACATCAAAATGAAAAAATACAGATATTTATCTATCTGGGAAGCTAGAGAGAAAGTCAAAGGCATATTGGAATAAAATAAAAAAATGCCTGCCATAATAATGTTAAGAAACAGGAAAATTTAGTCGCCTTGTGAATTTGGTGGCATATTGATTGTGAGTTCAATCCTTGGGTCGCGCAGTGTGTACTTGCATTTAGTGGAAATGGGCAAGCAATAACTGAACAGTACTAAATAAAAATAAGGACTAAAGGCGAGATATCCATGGTCATGGGCAGTGGAACGAGAACAATCTACCCCTGCAGATTAAATAAAGTGATGGTTGAAATTTCTGAGAAACATAACAAGAATAGAAGGCTTGGAGAATTTGATACCCATAAGGCATACTAAAGGCAAGAAGGACGGAGAGAAACAGCGAGCATGTGGAAATGGATGGCAAAACAGGAACTAAGATGAATCGTAACTAAGTGCTAATAAGGGTTGGACCTTATAGAGAAGCATATGTCCTGATGCTATACGGCACCTAAATGAACATATTCTTCATGTAAGAATTTGGTTCCTTCTAAAGTCTACTTCAACTCTCTACTTCCAATATATTCGCCTAAACTTTGAAATATTATTTACTAGGCGAATTCCCTGCGCCTTGCTGCGTGTCACACAATTTTTTGTAAGAAAATGATGATTGATTTTAAATCATTTTTATAATTTGTAGAGAAAAATGATACATTTCTATATTACTCAATGATCTTGCTGATGTGACCTCCATCTTCTGGCTTTCTCCTTCTATATTTTGGATAGGAGTCATTCCCTTGTTCAAATTTATATTTAAGTCAAAGGGAAAAAAAGTGCGGGGTTTGTGTAAAACAACTTGATTTGACCCCTTTGATATGTATTTGATGCAATACTTGATTGAATGAATTGATGAGCAGATTTCAACATTGATATGATAGATGAATTGTCGCAACAAATATGTATTGTAAGTCACTATCTACTGATTGGTGATTTATTGCTCAACTTGACGTCCATATTGTCTCATTTTGATCTTGTCGATGTGACCTCCTTCTTCTGGCTTTCTCCTTCTATATTTTGAATAAGAGTCATTCCCTTGTTCAAATT
The DNA here is from genome assembly GCA_964036315.1 of Acanthosepion esculentum. Lineage (NCBI taxonomy): Eukaryota > Metazoa > Mollusca > Cephalopoda > Sepiida > Sepiidae > Acanthosepion > Acanthosepion esculentum. The sequence continues at coordinate 11,874,064 of OZ038493.1, forward strand.
TAAATTTCATTTATATCAAAGGGAAAAATTATCAGTGGCTGGTTTATGACCCCTTTGCCCCCCCCCCCAGGACTCTCTTTAATATATAATAAATAATATTTATATCAAAGGAAAAAAAATTCAGTGGGTGTGGATCCCCTTTGATAAAAATGAAATATACTTATCCTGGAACGCTAGGTAATGAAGTTTCAGAATATATATTGTTATGGAGGTCTATCTCCAAAAATCTAGGAGGAGTTCGATAAGAAACAAAAAGGCAAACAGAATCTACAACTTTACATATATATATATATATATATATATATATATATATATATATATATATATATATATATGTATATATGTATGTATATATATATATATATATATATATATATATATATATATATATATATATATATATATATATATATATAAGTTATTATTTAGTTATTCCTCAATAAGAGTAGATAAGTTCGCCAATCGGCCAGTTTACACTCCTCCCTGGTCTTTGAACATAATTAAAGGTTTATCTCTTGTTTCCCGTTTAGCATTGGGTTTTCGGTTCCTTCTGCAGTGTTTTTTCATTCCCTTTCGCTCCCAGTAGCCCCTCGCATCTTAGTGGCATTATCGCCTTCTTTGGGGTGAATTGATTAAAACAAGTGAAAAGTAGTTAACCTTCTTACAACACATTAGTCCATGTTCACTGCGTTGGATAAAGGGTAGACGGTTTGTAAGTAAATCGTGTACACATAATTCATAGAGAGAAAATCAATTCGAGTTGGCAAGAAGTTGAACAATTCTCAAGAAAGTAAGATTTTGCAGTCCTACTGTAGGCTTGGAGATGTGCCGTGCGATCATAAAAGTTTCCACATTAAAAGATGTACCGGGACACATGTTGCTGGAAGAATCGATCCACCTGTATATAAAGCGTAACACGTGTCCTTCAAAATATCGCTCTTGCTTAGACAGATAAACAAAGAGTTACAATTAAAACATTCCAATTTCAAGGTTATTATATGAGCTCATCACGATTAATAAAGAGATATTTCATCAGGGATTATATATATATATATATATATATATATATATATATATATATATATATATATATATAATTTAAATAAAATACAGACAACCTTAATAATAAAAGCACCTTGTCTATCGTATTCAATGAAATGTGCATAAAACAAGAATTCTGCCTAAATACACACGCAAACACACACACACACACAATATATATATATATATATATATATATATATATATATATATATATATATATATATATATATATATATATTGAGTTTTTCTGTTTTCTATTTAAATTAATATATATATATATAAATTAATATATATATATATATATAAATTAATATATATATATATAAGGTTGTCGGTTCACTATTTAAATTAATATATATATATATATATAAGGTTCTCTGTTTTCTATTTAAATTAATATGTATATATATATATATATAAATTAATATATATATATCTAATTTTATATATATACATATATATATATATAAATTAATATATATATATATATATACATAAGGTTGTCAGTTTTTTATTTAAATTAATATATATATATATATATATATATATATATATATATATGTATCTAAATTAATATATATATATATATATATATATATATATATATATATATATATATGATTAGTGATCATATGATCAGTATAGACTGGTCAAAATTTGAGTTATTCAGCTATAAAGAAAACAGTTTAAAATCATTTTGCGCCAGCCCCACCAGTTGATGCAAGTAAGAAATATACTGTTTAATAAATAAACGGAACGTCTACTCAAATACAGGAATACACTAAAAATAATGTTTAAGTAATAATACCTGTCGGATTAATAAATAAAAAAACCATATCATTCCTTAAAAATTGCTTTGGTCACGTTAGGAAACGAAACTGATCAGATATGTCTATTTCGAGAGCCAGGGAAAATCTGTGTGCAAAGGCGCTATTCAACGTTTCTGAGATAGAGGAAAGAGGGCTTGTAAAATTTGACACTCCCAAGATATACTGAAAGCAAAGGGAGTAGAAGGAAACATGGAGTAACCTAGATAAGGAGTTTTTGAAAATGTATGGTAGGATTATAGCGGAACAACATTGCTTCGGGCTACAAATATAGGAACTTGTGGAGAATCATGATCGCCTATGTCCTGAAGGGACACGGCATATAAAAAAAGAATTCATCTTTCGTGTGATTCTAAAAACAAAAACAAAAAAAAGAAAAGTTAAATGACTCCGTATAGGTTAATATTAATCTACAGAGTCCTTTTTGAAACGGAAAGACATTAAAACGTTATTGACACGTGCATAAAATAATACGCACCGAAGATCGCACGAATGTCGATGAGGAATAAAGGCGCGAAAATGTTGATATTGTACAAGTAACCGATCGCACACACAAACAGGCATGCGCATATTAAACGGGAGCACACACGCCATGCTTAGCCTTGATAATATCTTTCAGCTTTGTTTTATTTATTTATTTATTTTTCCCCGTTATTTGCTTCTCTTCTGCAGGAACGCGAACACACACACACACACACACACACACACACACACACACACCGCACGGTTAACGTGCAGCAGAATCAAGGATACTAATCCGTTTGCATATCTCCATCCCTTTCACCTTCCGTCTGTCAACTTTGCGCGCCAACCTCTGGAAATGCGTGTATAAACAACTTTCCTCGGCGCTTTCTGCAGACAAAACTTACCTAAGCTTATTTTTCCCCCTTTCTCTCTTCTCAAGTAAACAACTACGCACGCCTGTACCGATGCGCCAGTATGCACGGTAACTTTTACATGTATCGCCCATTACTCGGTCTGAGGGGATTGGGAGTATTTTGCTTTTTATTCTATACTTCGTAGACGTTTTTTTCCCTACGCTGGGTACCGGGTACTTTTACGGAACTAAGACAGAATGACCTCGCTAGCGAGTATGCTTCGATCGCGTGCTACAGCCAACTTCTAGGATTAGTAAAAAGTGTGATATTTGAAATTCGAATTACATTTTTATAGCATACACCGTTCTCAATCCTTAACAGAAAGTAGGAAGCTGATTTTGTCAAAAGTCACAACTTTGAAAGTCGCACCTTATTAAACATTTTGATTTGAATATATGAGTATGTATGGGTCTTGTCTATTGAAGACATCGTTCTTATATTATGATTCGTTTCAACATTTGTCTAAATATTAATAGGAATATAATATTATTTTATTTTAATATTAAATTTATTCCCGAAACGAAACCTTCGTGGCGGCAGTAAGACGGAGTGTCAAAAAGACGGTTTTTCCCTAGACACCGCTATTATTTTAATTACCTTCACTCCTCGGCAATGTTTACTTTTTAAAAAAGCTATGATGAGAATTGTAATAAAAGCTGAAGATATAATGAAAGTGAATTTATACATTTTTGGGGGTTCTTGGCAATTTGCAACAAAAATATTAAACCCTAATTTACTACACTATTTACATTATTTACTAGGGGCTCATGGCCATACTATGTTGAAACACCGGTTCTCGTAAGATCACCGAAGTTAAGCAACGCCGAGCCTGGTCAGTAGAACGATGGTTGGCTGCTTGGGAATACCATGTGCTGTGATGGATAACGTCCGGAATTGGAAATAAGGGAGTTCCAATTCTTGTCAGGTTCTTTTTATTCACTTAAGCACAAATGCCCTTGGGAAAGGTATGAATTCAACTCTTACCAGCAAATTGTGTTTTATTACTGTCGTGTCTTCACACGTCAGGTGATGTCATGTCGAGTTCATTTTATTTTTCAAATATCTCGTCTTGACGCATCAATTTGTGATGACGTGTATGTATGTATGTATGTATGTATGTATGTATGTATATGCATATGTGTGTGTGTGTATGTGTGTGTGTGTGTATCGTTTAAAATTTGGTATATTTATCAGAAAAGGGTGCTCAATATTACAAATAAGACAGACCATTGAAAAATATAGATCATGCAGACATAGGGATCTACATACTGCATTGTGATTGGCAATTTCATCTTGAGTCGTGAAATATATATATATATATATATATATATATATATATATATATATATATATGTGTGTGTGTGTAATTTGGCAGCAACTTTTCTTTCAAACATGTAGTGTTGAATGTTAAAGACAACATAGTCTTACATATTTTCTTTTGAATTTTCTCATATTCTCTAATGAGACTTTTTATTTGAAAATAGTTCCGAAATATGTATTTTCCATACGATGACCTAGCGCTTTCGAACATCATTGTTCATCTTCAGGGTCAATATTTTAGTCAAAAATTTTTTTTTTTTTTTTTTTTTTTAAACAAACATTTGCCAATTATCTTGTAGCGTAATCATGTTGCTACTATTTTTTACAAACTAAAAACGTTAAATTCCTTTTAAATTCAAAAGACGCGATGATGTTATATCACGTGCATGGCGTAGATTTTTATCATGTGACAGCGTGAAAAAGATTTCCAATACACAAGCCAAAAGATCGAAGAATACGCTACAAAATTTAAATATATTATAAACATTGCAATATATTACCAGATATATTATAATCTATACGATTAATAAGAGGTCTTTTTCTTTTAATATGTAATGCCTCTAAGATTTTAAGGCGTCTAATGTCTGTATGTTTATCTATAATTTTAGTATTTTCTACAAGTATTTTACGTATATCAGATTGCGTAAGGGAAACAGTATGTGACTTAATATGTTGTTTAATGGAGCTAGTATTATTTAAATGCAGAGTCAATCTTCTGGAGAGCCGGGTGGTTGTAAATCCAATATATGTATGTGGATTAGAAGAACATTCTTCCATGGGGCATTTAAACTCAATACATATATTGGATTTACAACCACCCGGCTCTCCAGAAGATTGACTCTGCATTTAAATAATACTAGCTCCATTAAACAACATATTAAGTCACATACTGTTTCCCTTACGCAATCTGATATACGTAAAATACTTGTAGAAAATACTAAAATTATAGATAAACATACAGACATTAGACGCCTTAAAATCTTAGAGGCATTACATATTAAAAGAAAAAGACCTCTTATTAATCGTATAGATTATAATATATCTGGTAATATATTGCAATGTTTATAATATATTTAAATTTTGTAGCGTATTCTTCGATCTTTTGGCTTGTGTATTGGAAATCTTTTTCACGCTGTCACATGATAAAAATCTACGCCATGCACGTGATATAACATCATCGCGTCTTTTGAATTTAAAAGGAATTTAACGCTTTTAGTTTGTAAAAAATAGTAGCAACATGATTACGCTACAAGATAATTGGCAAATGTTTGTTTAAAAAAAAAAAAAAAAAAAAAAATTTTTGACTAAAATATTGACCCTGAAGATGAACAATGATGTTCGAAAGCGCTAGGTCATCGTATGGAAAATACATATTTCGGAACTATTTTCAAATAAAAAGTCTCATTAGAGAATATGAGAAAATTCAAAAGAAAATATGTAAGACTATGTTGTCTTTAACATTCAACACTACATATATATATATATATATATATATATATATATATATATATATATATATATATATATATATATATATATATATATATATATATATATAGTAATGATACATAAAACATGGTAATCCGTAGTATGGAATTTCCAGGAGGATATAGACCCAGGGAGAGCTTTATGTCAAAAGACAAAGCAAAATTATTATTAATTAAAGAATATCAAACACTTAAAATCCCATAGGTAATATTTTTTATTTTTATTTTTTTCGAATAATTTTTATTTCATGAGAGCTCTATAAAACAGCAGCTCTCAATCAAGACCTACAAACAAATCTTGACCTTGACATATCTTGAAGATTGAGTGCTGCTGTTTTTTAGAGCTCGTATGAAATAAAAATTATTACCTATGGGATTTTAAGTGTTTGATATTCTTTAATTAATAATAATAATAATAATAATAATAATAATTATTAATATATATATATTTATATATATATATATATATATTTATATATATATATATATATTATTTCAAAAGTTATTTTCGTATTTGAAATAAACCCGACCATTTTATTTATTTATTAAGCTGTGTGTATTGCGTCTATCGGCTTTGCGCATTCTGGAAATCGTTACAATTAATTGGGTATAGGGTGAATTGAGAAATGGATAAAAGATGAACGGAATTCAAGTCAACAGAAGATGGCGGTTTACGTTGCATTTAAATCTTTGAAGTTATTAGGGAAGCAGTTGATTTTTTCTAATGTGTCTTTTCTTCGATTTAATGGTAATTGTAATATTAGCCATTTCTTTATAAGCCGAATATCAAGAAGATAGAAGATGGCGATTGATGTTGCATTTAAGGATTGGGTAGGGATAGCAAGGGGACAAGCGCTACATAGGATGGGAAGTTGTGGAGAGACATGATTACTCACGTTCTGAAGTGGCGTGGCATATAATAGAAGGAGAAATATATTTATTAGGTTCTCTGTAGAAGTTTGTCTTGCATATTGCTTTATTTCTTCACTTGATTTTCAATAAGGTCGATCAGTCGGGTAATCTAAATAAATAAATGCCAAATTCTGTCTTCTCAGCCGTGTGTCTAACTTGGGCTACACTTGCTATTCATAGACTTATTATACCTTTTTGGAATCAGGATGATCTCGGCATTGAACAACTTCTCTTCATTTGAGGCTTGGACATCCAGCATTGGAATTTGTGCCCGGACGTGGAGGGAACAGTTAAAAATACAAATTTTAAAATAACTGAAAAAAAATTAGTGATTTTAAAAGTTAATTTATATTGAGCTTAAAGTAACACGAAAACCTTTTTGAATTTAAAAATATTTGTTTTAAATTCGGTTTAAAATCTCTCCAAACTCTGTGAATTGAAAAAGAATCAGTTTTATCTCTTCAAAATGCCAAGGAATCAGTATTAAATTGAGAGGTTTCATGACGCGAAGTTCTGCAGAGTTTGTAATTTGAAGAATTCAATTCAATTGAAATTCCACGAAATTTGTGATCTGAAGAATTCAATTCAATTGAAATTCCACGAAATTTGTGATCTGAAGAACTCAATTCAATTGAAATTCCACGAAGTTTGTGATCTGAAGAACTCAATTCAATTGAAATTTCACGAAGTTTGTGATCTGAAGAACTCAATTTCGCAGCCTGAATTGGAATTTCGGTCCGAAGCGGTTTTATGGCCAGAATTGGATACATAGTCCGAATCAGAGTTAAAATGAGGTTTTGAAGTTCCATGGAGTGAATTAAGGAATTCCAAGTTATTTCTTCACAATTATCATTGCTGTTTTTTAAACTGGACCAGAGGACCCTTTTGTTTAGGACCGGAGGTTTAAGTAGCCCTCCGCAGTAGCTAGTTTAAAAGTTGGCACGAGGTGCGGCTTTTAAGCTAATACTTAATAATAGCGAGATTCAGTTATGCGAATTAATGCTCGTCTCAATGTTTTTTCTGCTTCATCGAAACAGCATCAATTCTCTTATATAGATAGACTCGTTTTGCCGTATTTAATATTCGAAAGTATATATTAAGGTTTTCTGTGTGACGAGAAATCTTTACTTAATTTAACGTTGAAAGTCAGAAACCACGAAGACATTTTATAGCAGCCAAAATAATTACGTATTCACCACATGAGTAAAAAATCTGATTTCAAAGACAAGGACAACTCCCCCCCCCCATTTGAAAAAAAATGGTGATACACATTCTCCGATTTGACAATGTGCTGTAAACGATCCATAGCAGTTTTTTTTCTCTTTGCTAAGGCCCTCGCCTCTGTTCCACCATCGACGCATACAAGCTCGTCAAGGGGAACCTATACGTTGCGTAACAGCAACCTTGTCTCGCTAGAATAATTACAACTGAGTAGTGAGTTTAATCCTAACAGGGTGCTCTATACTATCAACCTTGTGCCACATCTAAGCTGCCAAAATCACCACAGAAGCTGGTCAGGTAGATATTTTGCTACCTTCCCCTATCTCTCTTGTCCTGAATACACCATTTGAGGATTAAGTTTTCCAAGCCCTCCTTCCTCATTAAGTTTTTTTTTTAAGCTTTTCACCCCAAGCAAGTCTGGAAGCCACTAGAACGCAAGGGGTTACAGAAGATTTGGAGCGAGAGCAGACAGGAGTGTTAGAGGAAAGGATGTGGAGAAGGATAGTGGATAGATCAAGGCAAGGGGTTACAGAAGATTTGGAGCGAGAGCAGATAGGAGTGTTAGAGGAAAGGATGTGGTGAAGGATAGTGGATAGATCAAGGCAACTGGAGATGTCGATTGACATCGTGTCCAACGAATTTCAGTATTCTGTTTTTTTGCCATTTCCTTTAAAACTTCCTCGTCGCTTGCTCGCCGCTCCGCCCATAAAATTCTCAGTATACTTCTGTAGAACCATATTTATGTTACCTCCTCATCCGCGGAGGGACTGTTTAGAATTTAATGCCATATAAGAGGATGGATATCACATAGCAATCCAACAGTCTTTTCTTTGTTTCTATCAACTTGGCGTCTAAAATTTAAGATAAAAAGCATGTTATATTAATAATGAAAAACGATCGCAGGCCTCCAGCCACATCTGTGGGTAGAGCTTGGTGTTTCTATGCCTGCGTATGTACGTGTACATGTCGACGAAGTGAGTGACAGGCAGGAAGATTCGACTAGGCTGAGACAGCTGCACTGAGAGAGACATAGATTCAGATAAAATAAAAAAAATGAAAAGAAAAAAAAAGCATCGTATCAAATATCATTTGACATTCGTATTTCGATGCATGTAGCTCTTCTTCCTGAAGCGTAGAAGGCACGCATGCGTAAACACGCACACACACGCACGCCTTTCCACCAACCACAAAGAGACAGTCTGTGTCAGCGTCACTTTGACGAATCAGATGCTTTCTCTGCAGCCCTTCCCTTCACAAACGTCCTGCACAGTGTCTAAATCTATAAAACTGATCTTACGATCACACCAAAAAAATCATACTTGATGTAAAACAAAAGACTTTAGATTGCCATAAAGACAATCAAATCAGAAAAACGAAAATGAAAGTAAAACATACTATATTAAATCTATTGTTAGGTCAGATGCTAAGAAAGTTGCTTCACTGTGGCGTGCTAAAGCAGCGCTTCTTAAATTATTGGTCGCGATTCCATTTGGGGTCGCGAACCGAAATGCTAGGGTCACGAAAATTAAATTCAAACACTTGAATTTCTCTTTCTATGTTATTTCATATATGCACAATATTTAACGTGATGCACCACGCATGCGCGTTGATAATGACGACGGATGGATTTTTAGTGTAGTTGTTTAATATCTGGGATCGCGAAAAATCTCGTCATGAAAAATATAGTCATGAATGAAAAAAGTTTAAGAAGCTCTGTGCTAGACATTTTTTCTTCCCTGAATCTATCTTGTATATTTACAAGTATGCAATTCGTCCATGCTGAGAATATTGCTACCACATATGGTCTGGTGCTCCCGCTATATATCTAGAAAACCTTGATAAAATCCAAAGAAGAACCAGCCATATTATTGGTCCTGATCTGGCGACTCGGCTTCAGTCACTTCCCCACGACCGTAAAGTTGTCTCCCTGTGTCTAATCTATAAATACTTTCATGACAACTGTTCGGCTGAGCTCTTTGCCATGGTACCTAGACTTTTTTAATTTAAGCGCAGTGCTAGACTAACGACGAGGTCTCATCAATTTATAGTTGAACTGGTAAAATGTAACTGTAAATTCTATGCTAACAGTTTCTTTTCTCACGCTTCTTGCTTGTGGAACTCCATTCCAACTCCATGCTTTCTATTTTTAATCTGTAAAAATTTAAATGTAATGTCAATCGCTATCTACTGTCCTCCTGATTACTCTTTCCACTTCCCACCTATTATTAATGCTTCTGATTTATTTTATTATTCCACACTCTGTAACCCCTTGTGTCTTAGTGACTTTAATGCCTTGCATGGGGTGAAACCAATTTAAAAAAAGTGTGTAGAAATAAATCATATATACATGTGTGTGTGTGTGTGTGTGTATATATATATATATATATATGTGTGTGTGTGTGTGTGTGTGTGTGCGTGTATTGAGGGTTTCGGCTCTCGTTTTTGAAACATGAGAACTCTTATGTAGCGAAGGAATCATATTTTTTAAAAAATAATTATAATTTAAGCTCTACTTCTGTATGGAGCACTGTTTTTAAAAAATAAAAACAAAAATGCTATAGAACTTCGGATTATTTACCTAACGTATTCTTTCTTATTTTTTTCACACACACACACACACACACACATATATATATATATATGTATACACATATGGGTATATATACATATATAGACGCTTACTTCTTTAGATCGAGGATATATATTTGTAAAAATATAAAAGTGGACACCTAGCAGTGACAGTTTGTTTCCTGCCTAAACACTATGTTCAGGCCATGTATGTCGTGTTTTGGCTCAACTGTTTATATATGCGGGTCAAGGGTGCATTATGGGTAGAAGTTTTATTGTATTGTCCATGAACACCATATGCAGTGAAGTCGAAACACAACATATATGGCCTGAAGATATAGATATATATATTATCATGATTATAAGGTTGCCTATCTATTGTCTTTTCCATAAATACTTTTATGGTAATTATTTGGATAAACACTTTGCTATGGTACCTAGACTTTTTGAATTTAAGCGCAGTCCTAGACTAACGACGAGGTCCCATTAATTTATATTCGGTTTGGCTTGATGTAACCCTGAGTTCTATGCTAACTGTTTCTTTTATCGCATTTTTTGTGAAACTCTCTTCCGGCTCTATGCTTTCCAGCCAACTTTAATCTTCAAAAATTTAAATGTAATGTCAGTTGCTATCTACTGTCCTCCTGATTATGTTTCTTTTGTTTTTGCTTCTTACTAAAGTTTTTCATTTCTAATTCTTCGACCCCTACTAACTCCTTGTAACATTACTGCCTTGCTTAGGGTGAAATCGATTAAAAACTTATCTTAGATTTTTCTTTGTTCTTCTTAATTGCTGTATTATAAGACTTAGTTCTAGCAGTTTAAACATTCACAACTAGGACCCGCAAGTCTACACACACAGAGTCGACTCATCCACATTACTTTCGTATAGCATTGGTAAGGAGGAAGTTCCACTCAGACAGCTTCTTCTCCAGAAATTTTACTTTGTGGAACAGACTCCCAAGAGGATGCTTCCCCCGATCACTAAAATCTTCAACCGTCAACAATTATCAATCCTACATAATATGAACCTCTTATACCTTGTACGCCCTGGCAGGAACCTCATTCAGTAAACCTCTACTGTGAGTGGCTCTTGGGCCTTGCATTGTGTGAAAAATAGTATATAAGAAAGACTAAACTGTGAAAGTATCTGACCGTGGAGCGCTGTTACTACTGTCATCAGTTTCAGACAAATGGACACCGGAGACTGAATGTCTCATACGTAATATTAAATTTTTGTTTAACTCCTTAATTGCTGTCGGCCGTTGTGTGTGAGTGTGTGTGTGTGTGTGTGTGTGTGTGTGTGTGTGTGTGTGTGTGTGTGTGTGTGTGTGTGTTTCTCAGCTGTCATCCGAACGTGGACCTTCCATTCTCGTGTGCGTTATCTCGGCTCCTCTTCTCTCTGGCGCAAGTATTTATATGTCTGTCTGCCATTGCGTGTTCATATGTCGGGGCAGCCAATGACATCCGTGATCTAAGGTGAGATAATATACAGTGATAAATGGTCTTGTTCCTGGTAAAGCCAAGCTTTGAAAATACCTGTACGTGTGTAGACTATGTGTTTTAGGTACTAACCAAAATTTCGGGCAATTTGAACGACAATATGTCATGTGAATATAAAATTTTCCAGGCCTTCTATACTTATTAAGTGTTTTAGATAAATTAAATCCTTAAAGAAAATGTGACACAAGGGATCTGGGTTTTATAGACCTGTGTTCCCAAAAGGGGGAACTGCCGAGGTGGCTTGGGCAATTTTTTCACGGTATTGTCGTTAAAGCCTCTTTGAACCTCGACCATTTCGTGGCGACGTGGGCGCGCTGATAAATACCATTAAAGAAAATAGAAGACTATGATAGAAAATGTGTTAATTTCCTAATAAATGAGAGGTGTGTGAAGTGTCTGGCGAGACATGCGAAAAATGGGTGACGTGATAGATTAACAGACTGATCAATCTGTTTGAATATATTATGCCTTTAAATTCCTTGAGGAACATAGGGCCGCAAGAGATCGTTACGGTTTCTATAACAAGCCAGTTTTTAAGTGAGTAGGTTGTTAGCCTACTGCACAACCACCAATCTGGAAGATCGGGTTTTGAATTCAGAGTTGTCCTTCTCCTAGACCAGTTGCCATCCAAGGCTATAGAATCCGGTCTGTCCTGCTAGTTATCCATAACTGGTGAAGAAGAAGGGGATTCATACCTTTCCCAAGCACGTAAGTGAATGTAATGGATTTGAATGGAATTCCTCAATCCTAGTCACTATCGATTACTCAACTGTGTCTCCTGTATCTGTTTGAATACTATTGGTCAGCACTTTGAATATAGTATTAATAAATAGATATTATATACTACTACCTTTATAACATCTGCCCAAGAAGCCAAATGAAGGTGAATGGGAAAATAAAAGCGGCGGGAAGATAGGACTAATCATCAATTGTAAGAAGGCGGAATATAAAATCTTTAGCAAAAGAAACAGCTAAATATGTGAATTCTGAATTGGAGATGGCCGAATCCAACAAATAGAGGAATTTAACCTGTTCAGTCTTGGAAGTGTTAAATCAGATGATGGAGAATATGACACAGAAATCCGAAGGCACTTTAGAATAGCGAAAGATGCCTTCCAAGCGCTAAGCAACGTATTAAGAAACAGAAAAAGTCCATTAGAAGCAAAGAAAAGTATGCTGACCTGATATGTAATATCAGTCCTCCTATCTATATATATATAAAGATGTAGCCACTGTCTGTCTGTTTGTTATCGAACTACCCCTAGAGTTTTGGAAATAGATCCCCATAACCACATATATTCTGAAACTACATTAGCAAAGGTACTTGGATAAGTATAATTTATTTTGATCGAAGTGAATTTTTTTTTTAATATAAAATAAATTTAAATTCGAACAAGGGAATGACTCCTATCCAAAATATAGAAGGAGAAAGCCAGAAGATGGAGGTCGCATTGGCAATATTATTGAGTAATATTGAAATGCATTATTTTTCTCCACAAATTATAAGATTGATTTAAAATCAATCATTATTTTCTTACAAAAAAAGAAAAAGAAAAAGTATGACATGCGGCAAGGCGAGGGTAATTCAGCAAGTAATAAAATATAATGCGACCAAACCAACATAGAATAGAAGTCTCTCAACATCTTTAACAGGATTTTGTACATATCTATGTATGACATAAGGCCATTTTATAGAGTCACTTTCATTTAGTTCTTTTTATATTCTTTCTTTATGTCAAGTCGCTCTATGAGTGCTCCTGGTGCCACTAACTGGTGAGGAAGGTGGCTAGACAATCAGTAGGATTAAAAACAACACCTGAAAAAGCTAGATGAACCATTTTGTAGGGCAAACGGGCATCTAATACAATTGGGGTAGACTGGTCTTCATAGCGATGTATCCAGCCAGTACGGTGTCGACACGGCGTCACTGTGCGCTGGGATTTCTAAACTAAAATCAACAGCCTGAGCGGAGGCTACCCCTCCCGACATGATATCAAAGTCTTCAAGTAGGAAGGATATCGGTTGTGGCTTGATTTGAAGTAGGATGGGTTCCGCCAAGTTTGCTTCTATGCATGTACGAATACCTCTCCGGCTTGCAACCCAGATATGTGGAGTATAGTGGTCAGGTGATCAGCGACCCTACGACCGCACCTGATCATAGGAATGATACTGATGAGGATGATACGGTAGAGTAATGGATAGCGGCTCGGATTGAGGAATCGGGGAGCCGAGTTCGAATTCCAGCCGAATTCACGTAGGTGCTATTACCCTTGGGAAATGTATGTCTCCTCTTCTTCTATGGTTAAATAGCAGGACAGACAATTATTTATAGAAAAGGGACGGGAGGCACGGTGAAGCAATGGATATCGGCTCGGATTGATATATAAAGTTTACTAATTCACTTAAGTGCTAAGATGAATCCTCTTCTCTCCCAACTATGGATAAATAGGAGGACAGTCCTGGTTTTATAGCCTTGGATGGTAATTGGTCTACCGTAGAAAGAAATGGCAACTTACTGCGGGAAAAATCTGCTTCGTCAGTCATGTATCGAAAGATACATGACTGCCTAAGCGTGTATCATGCATGTCACATAATGTTTGAGAAAAATACGCAATAAGTAATATTATTCCGCATACTTCCCATTTCACAGTATGAAAAGGTAAAGCCGCTACAGAGTCTTACAAAAAATGGTATTATTGTGTTCCGATCTTCATTAAGAGCCACACTCTTGTGACTTGACTCAGCTAACCTTAGTCAGGAACTAAAAAGAAAAACTGAGGAATGGTGACTGTGTTTTGAACCTTGTCTCATGATCGTCTGCATGTAGCTTAGTCATTGTAAAATCTATGATGTCCGATGATCGTGAGTGCGATAAATAAGTTTACCATACTCAGAAAAGGAAAAACATTATAACGATCAACCCTAAGAAACAAAAGGTGTTAATTTGTTACTCATATGAAAATAATAACGAGAAAATATTGATTAGCGTCGCTACATTCATCGTCAGATTAAATCCGAAAATGTAAACAAATGGTATATCATAAAAAAGCAGTATGTGTGGATGAGAATCCAATTATAGTTGCTCTTTTCCTTCTCTTTGTCTGTTAGCACGACCGTTACCTCCTGCCAATAACTAATAAATAATGGACTATTCCGTTTTGATCCCCCGGAAAGTGGGGGGCAAGACACTACTTGGTTTCGGTGAAAAAACGAAAGAAAGAATGAAAAAAAGAAGAGAAGATAAAAGAGTTTAAAAGCTGAAATTGGGAAAAAAAAATCTCAATTTCAAATCTTTTCATTTGTACCCACTTCTTAAATTTATGAATATTTTTTTAATATTTATTTCTTTATAAACTGGTAAATAATAAATATTGCATTGCATTAGTTCTAATTATATTAATTTTTAGAATGTTGTAAATATAAAATTATTCTTTTAAATAAAAAAATCTAATAAATAAATAGTGTTTAACATTTTTGTTGTTATTCTCAAAACAAAAAATGTATAAATTCACTTACATCATAAGCTTAGGTTTTATTACAATTCTAATTATCCGCTTTTAAACAATAAACATTGCCGAGGAGTGAAGGTAGTTAAAATAATGGCGGTATCAATGAAAAAATCCATCCTTCTGACACACCGTTTTTTGCGGGCACGAAGATTAAAGATTGTCAATAATTTATTCATGAACTATGTGATACCTACGAGTAGATGCCATAGGTTTGAATCGAATATAATATCCATCAGGAATCTTTGATCTAAGAAGAATTGATCTGTGGTGACCCCAGTATGTACTGGGTTCTCTCTGAGAGATACCAAAGTAAGTTCTGTAATCTCAGAACGGGAAAAGATCTAGATGACTCGAGAGCAGAGGTAGAAAGATTTCTCTAAGCTTCTAAGTGCAGAATCGGTCCTCGAAAGATTTTGTTAGTACGCCAACATAGATCTAGCTGAATTTAGGATATACACGCATACAAGATAAGAGGGTTATAAAAAGAAACCTACGAAGGGAAGGAGAGAATTCTTTACATCCTCGCAAGCAGTTCGAATAAGGACCAGGAACTACCTACCCTCCATTCGGCCGTCGTTAATTTGACAGAGTTGAGAAGCGAATAAACAGTTATTGTACGTATAGAAAATATAATCTCGTGGACTTATCAGACGTTAATATCATAATGTGATATTCATTCATATGCGATATTGTGCTGATCATATGTTTCTATGCTTTATTTCTTTTGTATCTGTTTATAAATAAAGAAAACCATGCCCATCTTTTCATAATAAAATTTAATTCGCGATGTACTATCGATAGTTTTGTAAGTTGATATTCAAACATTATGTTGTTCGTATAAATATTTCCTGAGACATTTTCAAACATTGGTTTGTTAAAGCCAGTTTTATTGCACAGACATTGGCTTGCCTAATAAAATAGTTTAAATGGATGAATGTACATAAAAACAAACTTGTCTTCTAACGTGTATAAACAGGTACAAGCTTGGGAAAAAATACAGGACCTCTGAGACAAGATAGTAAAAGAAAGCGAAAAAACGGTAATGGCTATCAACTACAAGAAGATAGAAAGTATGGTTTACAGCAAGAGAAAAAAGCGGAAGATGCGAAATATGAATTGTTGATGTTAACATCAAACAAGTACCGAAGTTTGAATAGCCAAGGAATGATTTAGCGGGAAAAGGGAAAATGCGTCAGTGGATTCAAGAAAGAGGCATTCAAAAATCGAAAAAAAAAAAAGGACTGAGACACGAGGTGTAATTTTCGTTAAAAACAAAGGAATGCTGAAATGCCATGTGACATCCATCCTCTTATACCCTTGTCCAAATTAATTAAAACAAAACGAATAATTCCGTTATTATTTACTATTTTTTTTGTATTTTTCCAATGAAACATGACCCAGTGCTCATGTCCATTCCACGAAATCGTTCTTTGACATTCTCAAGACATATTGAAGTCAATAGGGACCGAGGTAAATATCTGACATTCTCAAGACATATTGAAGTCAATAGGGACCGAGGTAAATATCTGACATTCTCAAGACATATTGAAGTCAATAGGGACCGAGGTAAATATCTGACATTCTCAAGACATATTGAAGTCAATAGGGACCGAGGTAAATATCTGACATTCTCAAGACATATTGAAGTCAATAGGGACCGAGGTAAATATCTGACATTCTCAAGACATATTGAAGTCAATAGGGACCGAGGTAAATATCTGACATTCTCAAGACATATTGAAGTCAATAGGGACCGAGGTAAATATCTGACATTCTCAAGACATATTGAAGTCAATAGGAACCGAGGTAAATATCTGACATTCTCAAGACATATTGAAGTCAATAGGGACCGAGGTAAATATCGAGTAACGTGCCTAACGAGCTGGTGTAAATGGATGGCAAAGAAAGGAGTGGGACGAATAGCAAAATGACAAGCAATGATAAGATCTACAAGGGATAGGAAGTCGTAGAGAGCCACGATCACCCAAGTTCTGAAGGAACACGACTCAAAGAAGAAGAATAGAGAGTCATATATGAACATATGTTACAGTTATTTACGTTACACTCTTGTGTAAATTAATTAAAACAAAACGAATAATTCCGTTATTATTTACATTTTTTCATATTTTTACAGTAAAACAAGACCCAGTGTACATGTTGTTACTTCGTATGTCCATTCCACGAAGTCGTTCCTTGCAGACTGACCACAGATTTCCGATTGGATTTAAATCAGGAGAATTTCTGTGCTAGTCTATAGTACTTTGATATGCTCATTGGTAAGGCTTGCCAATGTGTTTGTGCAGCGTTACAATTTTCGTATGCTTTTTTTGATTAACGCCCATCGCAAAACAATCACCGTAGGACAACTAATCGACAGCTGAGACAATAGTGTCTGGGCGTGATAATAAATATGATGCAACCACGGATAACGCAATATTTTTCAAAACTAAACAAATTTTATCATACAACTGGAAAATAGATTCATATTACTGCACAGCACTTCAAATGACCTAATCTGAGGAAAAATAGAAATCGATTACAACCTGTCACTCCAGAGGGTCTAAAACTGACAATATGGCGAAAGAAAGGAAACTAACGCAGTTGTTTCAGTTAATTTGCACAAGGGTGTATATGGCAGTGAATTGTGCAAAAATCTTCCGACAGATAGAGAGAAAACTAGAGGTAGCAGAAAGGTGCTTACAAAGACAAAATGAAAAATCCTAAAAGATGGCAACAAAAAGAACACTTATATATACTCTGAATCATAAAAGAGACAGCTGGTATATAACGAGGAAGGTGAGCTTGGCAAATTTAACTGTCACAGGGCATATCGAGGGCAATAGAGATAGAGAAAGGTTTTGTGAATGGATAGTAGGATGTAGGGTAGAGCCTTGGCAAAATGAGAAACACTGCTAAAGGGATAGGAAGTTGTGGAGTGCCATAATCGCCCATGTTCTGAAGTTCTGCACCCATCGTTTTACTGACGGCAGCATGATCAACTTTCATATCTAAATTGTTTTTATATTTAAAATATATATTCAATTAAAACACAGGACACATAAATGGCATCAAAGTATCGTACATTTCGCTTTATATTATTTCCTGTTGTCCAGGGGTTGTTACCAGACACCAAAGGAAATTAGCCCTCGCGACACAGATGTCTATTTCAGTTTCATTCAAATTGTGTGTCTGCGTGCTTATATAGATTTTAATTCGGTGACATACCTAAAATATTTAAAAAAAATATTTTTTAATTATTCTATTTTTGAAAATGTAAGTAAAATCTTACAATTATCTGATTTTATAGGATTCAAAATTAAACTTTCTTTTTGTCTCTTTATGATTTTATTGATCAGTTCAGGGTACGGGTTGTTCAGACAGGAGTGGGAGAGGAATGTATTATTCCAAAGTCCTATTTCTAACTCAGCAAAATTGTGTATACATGTGTGTGTATGTATGTGTGCGTTCTTTTATGCACATTGACGGATACAAACATATGCTAGTCACTTAGGCCCAACCTAGACATACGCACATATATTGTAAGCTTAAACAGGAATCTAATTAAAATGTAATGAAATTTGATGCAAATCGACCCCACGAAAAGATCTGAACGAAACAAGTCCGGACACGAAGTCAAGTACCCGGAGTTTATTGTCACTTATCGAAAGCCTACCCTTTCTTTCCCGCTTCAGAATCTCATAAATCATATTGCCCAGAGACAAAGAATTAAATCTTTTGAAATTACACTTTTTAAAAATCCCTGTGGCTTCAACATGAACATCAACCTGACTATTTAAATCCTCTTATCTAATCTGCCAAACCTACTTGATTAATTGCCTTGCATTCTTTTCCCTTCTTTACAGTTTTAAGCTGACATTTATTGTCAAGTTGCACACAAGATTATACAATAAAGATGAAAAAAAAAATGATTTCTTAACGCGTCAACAACATTCCGCGTTTACTCATTACAGTTCAGCAAATATGTTTGTAATGGCAATGGTAAAAATTTACTGTTTCCTTATGAGGAAACATTAGGCATTCATTAACCGAGCAGCCAGCAATTTGTGCATTTCAAAATGTGTGACGCCATTTGTTTACATTTGGATACGTATCGAGCAGATATGAATGTACGTAAGAAAATCATGGAAAATTGTAGTTTAAAAACAGTAAAATCGACCTCGCTAACCGAAACTATCCTCTGTGGCGAAATCGGTAGAAGCACGTCAGGCTATATGACGGTTCCATATAGGATACAGGTTCGATTCCTGTCGGAAGACGAATATTTTCTATGAAAATTTCTCGGATATTCAGGCCGGTAAATGTTGTTAATACTGTTTATTATAAACAGAGTATTTACTTAAATATTTGTATCTATAAAAAAAGAATGCATAAACATAAAAAAATGTCTTAGAATAATTGTCGGAATTTGTCCATTTCATAGTAGTAAATATTCAAAAGCATAGAAAAATTGTTTGCTAAAAGTTTATTGATGGTTCGAAAACTCACTTTACAATGTAGTAAAAAATACCAAAGGGATGTAACAAATAACGCTGAATAATGCAGATGCTCTGATACTACATCCATATTAAATAACAAGCGAAAACCAACACATGTACAATGTAAATTAATTGCTGATCGTTTTACTAAAGTAATGCATTGAAATAACGGTAGTATCAGTGGTCGGGCATTGACACAAGTGTTATCGATTAATCTAACATTTTATATTTTTATTCCTTGCTGCTTTTTTTCTCTATGAACAAATGGTAATTAGCCGTTTCCTTTCGGAAGACATTCGACATTCATTGATCGGACTATTATCATTACTGTCAGTTGAAATCCTTTTTTATACAGTTTTTTCAGGAAATTATGCTGCTTAAGTTCACTAAATATAATAGCACTTTTTAAGCATTGGTGAGAGTTTCCTTCCTAACCTTTTGTTTAATTAGTGCTGAAAGTTTAAAATCTTCATTAAATCATTATTTTCATCTTCTACTTACATGTGCTCTCTGGTTTAATTGTTGCCGCTGTTGGAAATGCTCAAGTGATATCGATGTTTGTTAGTTGGTAAATCTATTCGATTGTGGTTTTGTACCGTCAGTTTATAGCGTCTGACGAATTGTCATTTTCATTATGAACAACAGGGATCATTCGCTTGAAACTATTTTTAATCATTGATCCGAGAAAAACACTCGTATACAGATAATAGTTTATAGATATCTGAACAAGTTGGACGCCATTGCATGGCATCCATTTTACAGTCTAGCACATATCAGGCTGTTTAAGAACATAAATCGAGACCTTTTGATATGCTGAGAATACCATGGACCGAGCATGTGAGCAAGAGACGAAGTTTTAGAGACAATGAAAACAAAAACGATATTTATACTTAGGATCAGGAAGAGAATGTTGAAACTTTTTTGGTCACATAATGAGGGGACAAGGAATGGGAAATGTATTAGTCACAGGACAGATTGAAGGTAAAAAGATCACAAGGAAGTAACGCACAATTACATGGCGATATTTATACTTAACATCAGGAAGAGAATGTTGAAGATTTTTTGGTACCATAATGAGGGGAAAAGGAATGGGAAATTGGAAATTAAATAGTCACGGGACTGACTGAAGGTAAGAAGATCACTAGGCGAGCATGGAGGGCGGATCAGAATTTGGGAGATATGTTAAAAAGACAAAAGATACAAGAAGTTATAAAGAACATAATATTGTTGCTCGCCATTATCACCAAGTTCCTGAAGTTACACGACATATAGAATATATATATATATATATATATATATATATATATATATATATATATATATATATATATATATACCCACTTAGAGTCCTCTAAATTTTGACTTCAATGTTCACTTTTATATTTACACAGGCTTTATCTCTGATATTGAATAATATACCACACCTTAAGACTATATATATATATATATATATATATATATATATATATATATGTATATATATATATATATATATTTACACACACACACACACACACACACACACACGCATATATATATATATATATATATATATATATATATATATACCCATGTAAAATAGAATTCATTTCCGACGTTCGTAATATTCAATTTAAAAGTCTGGTCAATACAAACGTAGAGCAATATTCTTTATTTTAGGATGTTGCATTAAAACATATAATAAACGCTACACAAATGCAATCATGTTTCGATGCGTATTAATACATCTCATCTGGCGTTAGTAAATAACTGGTGTGTAGACAATTTATTGAGATTTATAAACAAGATACACTCTCTTTTCACGAGAAAAGAAAGAATAAGAAAAAGAATAAAAAAGAAAGACACAAGATACACCCTCTTTTTACGAGAAAAGGAAGTATAAGAAAAACAGTAAGAGAGGAGATGGTTGCAAGGTCTGTGTATATATATATATATATATATATATATATATATATATATATATATATATATATATATATATATATGTGTGTGTGTGTGTGTGTGTGTCTATGTATGTATGCATATAATAAGTAAATTCTCACACATATATTCATACATCAATATATAACATAAATATAACACACACATATATATATATTTCGGTATTTGTGGAATATTCCGTATTGAACAAATATGCAAGATTAGATTTCTTGAAACATTTATCGATTACCATTAGATAGATAGATAGATAGATAGATAGATAGATAGATAGATAGATAGATAGATAGATAGATTAAAAATTAAAGTGATGAAAGTTCTCAGTCCGGACAAGAAAAGATTTCAATCAAAGTCTAACGTTTGGTCATTTGATTAAAAGGACTCCCTCTGAGATAGACTAATTGCTTTCATCCTATTTTCTCTTGTCTTACTGTCTGTTTCGTGCTTTTTCTGGCAAAGTTTTATCGAGCATCCAATCGGTCGTTTATTTTGTTTCTAAATGAAACACTAATAAAAGGACGAACATTATTTCTCTGTTTGAGACCGCTCATTCTAATTTAAGACGTTTGTTTTGTTTAGACGACCACCAGCTACGGACTGAAATGTCTGTCTTTTTTGATTTCCTATTATTGATTAAGTGTTTATTCATGTCACTGAGGATAGTTCAAAAAGTCTTTCCTGGTCACTAAAAATATCGTCTGCATCAATCAATCACTAGGAATAAATCTTCTCACTTATTAGTCTCACCATTTATACTTTGTTTTTATTCCTCGCTGCGATGTATTTCTTTTTTTAAGCTCATTAACCACATCCTGTATTTTAGCGCACAATTCAATTTCTGATTCCTATTCTGACTGTGTCTATTTCTCATCGCCTTCCATTTTACTTACCCATCGTTAATTCATAAGTAAATGATGAATACTTTTCATGACTATATTTCTTTCATATATGAAGGAGTTAACCATTGAATTAAAAGAGAAATAATTAACATATTCATTATGAATTTTGTCGATCATTATTTAGGTCTACGCTCAACAAAATTGATGGACGTATAATCAAAAGCGCTCGATTTAGGACTTATACATATCATTCATAAAAACTCTCAAGCAACGTATATTCAGTCATGAAACAACGATGGCTAACATGGAAATAAGACATTTGATCATACACACTCAAGTACACCTACACAGACACAGGAATCGTGTATCAGAAGTAAAAAGAACATGGTGTGCTTTTCTACTTGAGCTGCAAAAATGGTGTGCTTTTCTAATTGAGCGGCAAAAATGGTGTTCTTTTCTACATGAGCTGCAAAATTGATGTGTTTTGCTACTTGATCTGAAAAAATGTTGTGCTTTTCTACTTGAGCTGCAAAAATGGTGTTCTTTTCTACATGAGCTGCAAAATTGATGTGTTTTGCTACTCGATCTGCAAAAATGGTGTGCTTTTCTACTTGAGATACAAAAATGTTGTGCTTTTCTAGATGAGCAGCAAAAATGGTGTGTTTTTCTACTTGAGCTGCAAAAATGGTGTGCTTTACTACATGAGCTGCAAAATTGATATGTTTTGCTACTTGATCTGCAAAAATGTTGTGCTTTTCTACTTGAGTTGCAAAAATGTTGTGCTTTTCTACTTGAGCTGTAAAAATGTTGTGCTTTTCTACATGAGAAGCAAAAATGGTGTGCTTTTCTACATTGAGCTGAAAAAATGGTGTGCTTTTCTACTTAAGCTGCAAAAATGGTGTTCGTTTCTACATGACCTGCAAAAATGGTGTGCTTTTCTACTTGAGCAGCAAAAATGGTGTGTTTTTCTACTCGAGCTGCAAAAATGGTGTGCTTTTCTACATGATCTGCAAAATTGATATGTTTTGCTACTTGATCTGCAAAAATGTTGTGCTTTTCTACTTGAGTTGCAAAAATGTTGTGCTTTTCTACTTGAGCTGAAAAAATGTTGTGCTTTTCTAGTTGAGCTGTAAAAATGTTGTGCTTTTCTACTTGAGCTGCAAAAATGGTGCTCGTTTCTACATGACCTGCAAAAATGGTGTGCTTTTCTACATTGAACTGAAAAAATGTTTGTGCTTTGCTAGATGAGCTGAAAAAATGGTGTGCTTTGCTAATGAGATCACAAAAAATTTGTGCTTTTCTACTTGAGTTGCAAAAATTTTGTGCTTTTCTACTTGAGCTGCAAAAATAATGTTCTTTTCTGCATGATCTGCAAAAAAGGGGTGCTTTTCTACATAGGCTGCAAAATTGTTGTGCTTTTCTGCTTGAACTGCAAAGATGTTATACTTTTCTACCTGAGCTGCAAAAATGTTATACTTTTCTACTTGAGCTGCAAAATTGATGTTTTGCTACTCGATCTGCAAAAATGTTGTGCTTTTCTACTTGAGTTGCAAAAATGGTGTGCTTTTCTACTTGAGCAGCAAAAATGTTGTTCTTTTCTACTTGAGCTGCAAAAATGTTGTGCTTTTCTACATGAGCAGCAATAATGGTGTGCTTTTCTACTTTTAGCTGCAAAAATGGTGTTCTTTTCTACATGAGCTGCAAAAATGGTGTGCTTTGCTACTTGAGCTGCAAAAATGTTGTGCTTTTCTACTTGAGTTGCAAAAATGTTGTGCTTTTCTACTTGAGCTGAAAAAATGTGCTTTTCTACATGAGCTGCAAAAATGGTTTGCTTTGCTACTTGAGCCGCAAAAATGGTGTTCTTTTCTACATGAGCAGCAAAAATGGTGAGCTTTGCTACTTGAGCTGCAAAAAGGTTCTTTTCTACTTGAGTTGCAAAAATGTTGTGCTTTTCTAATTGAGCTTTAAAAATGTTGTACTTTGCAACTTGAGCTGCAAAAATGTTGTGCTTTTCTATTTGAGCTGCAAAAATGGGGTGCTTTTCTACTTGAGCTACAAAAATGTTGTGCTTTGCTACTTGAGCTGCAAAAATATTGTGCTTTTCTACTTGAGCTGCAAAAATGTTGTGCTTTGCTACTTGAGCTGCAAAAATATTGTGCTTCTCTACACTGAGCTGCAAAAATGTTGTGCTTTTCTACATGAGCTGCAAAAATGTTGTGCTTTTCTACTTGAGCTGTAAAAATGTTGTGCTTTTCTACATGAGCAACAAAAATGGTGTTCGTTTCTACATGACCTGCAAAAATGGTGTGCTTTTCTACTTGAGCAGCAAAAATCGTGTGTTTTTCTACTTGAGCTGCAAAAATGGTGTGCTTTTCTACATGAGTTGCAAAATTGATATGTTTTGCTACTTGATCTGCAAAAATGTTGTGCTTTTTTACTTGAGTTTCAAAAATATTGTGCTTTTCTACTTGAGCTGCAAAAATGTTGTGCTTTTCTACTTGAGCTATAAAAATGTTGTGCTTTTCTACATCAGCAGCAAAAATGGTGTGCTTTTCTACATTGAGCTGCAAAAATGGTGTGCTTTTCTACTTGAGCTGCAAAAATGGTGTTCGTTTCTACATGAACTGCAAAAATGGTGTGCTTTTCTACATTGAACTGCAAAAATGTTTGTGCTTTGCTAGATGAGCTGCAAAAATGGTATGCTTTGCTAATGAGCTCACAAAAAATTTGTGCTTTTCTACTTGAGCTGCAAAAATGTTGTGCTTTTCTACATGAGCTGCAAAAATGGTTTGCTTTGCTACTTGAGCCGCAAAAATGGTGTTCTTTTCTACATGAGCAGCAAAAATGGTGAGCTTTGCTACTTGAGCTGCAAAAAGGTGCTTTTCTACTTGCGTTGCAAAAATGTTGTGCTTTTCTAATTGAGCTGTAAAAATGTTGTACTTTGCAACTTGAGCTGCAAAAATGTTGTGCTTTTCTATTTGAGCTGCAAAAATGGGGTGCTTTTCTACTTGAGCTACAAAAATGTTGTGCTTTGCTACTTGAGCTGCAAAAATATTGTGCTTTTCTACTTGAGCTGCAAAAATGTTGTGCTTTGCTACTTGAGCTGCAAAAATGTTGTGCTTCTCTACACTGAGCTGCAAAAATGTTGTGCTTTTCTACATGAGCTGCAAAAATGTTGTGCTTTTCTACTTGAGCTGTAAAAATGTTGTGCTTTTCTACATGAGCAACAAAAATGGTGTTCGTTTCTACATGACCTGCAAAAATGGTTTTGCTTTTCTACTTGAGCAGCAAAAATGGTGTGTTTTTCTACTTGAGCTGCAAAAATGGTGTGCTTTTCTACATGAGCTGCAAAATTGATATGTTTTGCTACTTGATCTGCAAAAATGTTGTGCTTTTTTACTTGAGTTTCAAAAATGTTGTGCTTTTCTACTTGAGCTGCAAAAATGTTGTGCTTTTCTACTTGAGCTGTAAAAATGTTGTGCTTTTCTACATCAGCAGCAAAAATGGTGTGCTTTTCTACATTGAGCTGCAAAAATGGTGTGCTTTTCTACTTGAGCTGCAAAAATGGTGTTCGTTTCTACATGAACTGCAAAAATGGTGTGCTTTTCTACATTGAAATGCAAAAATGTTGTGCTTTTCTGCTTGAGCTGCAAAGATGTTATACTTTTCTACTTGAGCTGCAAAAATGTTATACTGTTCTACTTGAGCTGCAAAATTGATGTTTTGCTACTCAATCTGCAAAAATGGTGTGCTTTTCTACTTGAGTTGCAAAAATGGTGTGCTTTTCTACTTGAGCAGCAAAAATGGTGTGCTTTTCTACTTGAGCTGCAAAAATGTTGTTCTCTTCTACTTGAGCTGCAAAAATGTTGTGCTTTTCTACATGAGCAGCAAAAATGGTGTGATTTTCTACTTTTAGCTGCAAAAATGGTGTTCTTTTCTACATGAGCTGCAAAAATGGTGTGCTTTGCTACTTGAGCTGCAAAAATGTTGTGCTTTTCTATTTGAGCTGCAAAAATGTTGTACTTTGCAACTTGAGCTGCAAAAATGTTGTGCTTTGCTACTTGAGCTGCAAAAATATTGTGCTTTTCTACTTGAGTTGCAAAAATGTTGTGCTTTGCTACTTGAGCTGCAAAATTTTGTGCTTTTCTACACTGAGCTGCAAAAATGTTGTGCTTTTCTACATGAGCTGCAAAAATGTTGTGCTTTTCTACTTGAGCTGTAAAAATGTTGTGCTTTTCTACATGAGAAGCAAAAATGGTGTGCTTTTCTACATTGAGCTGTAAAAATGGTGTGCTTTTCTACTTGAGCTGCAAAAATGGTGTTCGTTTCTACATGACCTGCAAAAATGGTGTGCTTTTCTACTTGAGCAGCAAAAATGGTGTGTTTTTCTACTTGAGCTGCAAAAATGGTGTGCTTTTCTACATGAGCTGCAAAATTGATATGTTTTGCTACTTGATCTGCAAAAATCTTGTGCTTTTTTACTTGAGTTTCAAAAATGTTGTGCTTTTCTACTTGAGCTGCAAAAATGTTGTGCTTATCTACTTGAGCTGTAAAAATGTTGTGCTTTTCTACATCAGCAGCAAAAATGGTGTGCTTTTCTACATTGTGCTGCAAAAATGGCGTGCTTTTCTACATTGAACTGCAAAAATGTTTGTGCTTTGCTAGATGAGCTGCAAAAATGGTGTGCTTTGCTAATGAGCTCACAAAAAATTTGTGCTTTTCTACTTGAGTTGCAAAAATTTTGTGCTTTTCTACTTGAGCTGCAAAAATAATGTTCTTTTCTGCATGATCTGCAAAAAAGGGGTGCTTTCCTACATAGGCTGCAAAAATGGTGTGCTTTTCTACATTGAGCTGCAAAAATGTTTTGCTTTTCTGCTTGAGCTGCAAAGATGTTATACTTTTCTACTTGAGCTGCAAAAATGTTATACTTTTCTACTTGAGCTGCAAAATTGATGTTTTGCTACTCGATCTGCAAAAATGGTTTGCTTTTCTACTTGAGTCGCAAAAATGGTGTGCTTTTCTACTTGAGCAGCAAAAATGGTGTGCTTTTCTACTTGAGCTGCAAAAATGTTGTTCTTTTCTACTTGAGCTGCAAAAATGTTGTGCTTTTCTACATGAGCAGCAAAAATGGTGTGATTTTCTACTTTTAGCTGCAAAAATGGTGTTCTTTTCTACATGAGCTGCAAAAATGGTGTGCTTTGCTACTTGAGCTGCAAAATTGTTGTGCTTTTCTACATTGAGCTGCAAAAATAGTATGCTTTGCTACTTGAGTTACAAAAATGTTGTGCTGTTCTACTTGAGTTGCAAAAATGTGCTTTTCTACATGAGCTGCAAAAATGGTTTGCTTTGCTACTTGAGCCGCAAAAATGTTTTGCTTTTCTACATGAGCTGCAAAAATGGTGTTCTTTTCTACATGAGCAGCAAAAATGGTGAGCTTTACTACTTGAGCTGCAAAAATGTTGTGCTTTTCTACATGAACTGCAAAAATGGTGTGCTTTGCTACTTGAGCTGCAAAAAGGTGCTTTTGTACTTGAGTTGCAAAAATGTTGTGCTTTTCTAATTGAGCTGTAAAAATGGTGTGCTTTGCAACTTGAGCTGCAAAAATGTTGTGCTTTTCTATTTGAGCTGCAAAAATGTTGTGCTTTTCTACTTTAGCTGCAAAAATGGTGTTCGTTTCTACATGACCTGCAAAAATGGTGTGCTTTTCTACATTGAACTGCAAAAATGTTGTGCTTTGCTACATGAGCTTCAAAAATGGTGTGCTTTGCTAATGAGCTCACAAAAAGTTTGTGCTTTTCTACTTGAGTTGCAAAAGTTTTGTGCTTTTCTACTTGAGTTGCAAAAGTTTTGTGCTTTTCTGCATGATCTGCAAAATTGATGTTCTTTTCTACATGAGCTGCAAAAACGGTGTGCTTTTCTGCTTGAGCTGCAAAGATGTTATACTTTTCTACTTGAGCTGCAAAAATGTTGTGCTTTGCTACTTGAGCTTCAAAAATGTATGTGACAAAGCAAATGTTAAAACATTTACCGGAAGTTGGCCCATTCCAATATATTCCAGGACAGCATGTACCTTAGATGTGGCACAAGTCCTAATGTAGGGTGTCCCCAGTGAGTATTATGTTCACTATTCAGTCGTAACTGGCCTAGCAAGACATGCTTGCTCACCATTACAACGCCTCGATGTGCCCAAAGGACAGCATGTGATAATTGACTGATTGATTCGTTTTTACGGTTTATCAACCTTTAGCAGGTTATTTAAAGTCAAAAAAATAAATTATTAATCCATAGTTGAGAGGAGGAGAGGTAGATTCATACCTTTCCGAAAGGTATTTGCGCGTAAGTGAATATAACGAATCCAACTGGCATTGGGGCTCGGCTCTCCGATTTACAATTCTGAGCCTTTATCCGTTACACCATCCGCACATATGAGCTTACAGCATTAGGTATTCCCAAGCGGTCACCCATCTAGGTACTGACCAAGTTCGACGTTGCTTAAAGGTCAGGCGAGAACCGGTAGCATAAGTCGAAGACAAGAGAGACATTGTTCTGTAGATTAACTACAGGGGATGGTTTAAATGGTGCAGTAAATATTAAAGCATTTATCGGAAGAAGGTCCTTCCAAGTCTGTTTCAGGCCCTCATGTGATCGGCGAGGCCAATATGAGTGACGCATGCTTTTCCACATTGACTGCAGGAAAGTGTTTTAGAGACACAGCAATGCTAAAACCTATATCGAACGTAAGAAGGGTCTTTCAGCTTCTCATATGGTTAGTGAAGCCCATATAGGACAGGCCTGGTTTTCCACATCGACTGCGCAAATGGGATGGTTTGAAAGATACAACAATGCTAGAAATATTTATGGGAAGTCGGAAATCTTTTCTATTTGAAGCTCTTACGTGATCAGCGATACCTTTACTGATAAGACATGATTTCCTATTTCATTAAAGGTAATAAAAACAACTACAAGTACTTATTGGAAATAAGCATATGAACAATTTCCATAGCGCGTTTAGTGTGATAGACACATATACAGTGCTGTTCGATAAAAGTGATTCACCTGATTTTATTTTTACTAAATGTTCTCTTCTCCGATGAAACGAAAGTTGAGCTAAATTCAAAGGATAAGCGATCTAAAATCCGAAGAAGAAGCTTTGAACGCTCTTTGAATGTAGCAGTAAGTACTGTTAAGCATCCGTTCAGTATAATCTTCTGGGGATGCTTTTCTTTTCATGGAACTGTTTTTTTTAAACCTATTGAAAAGACCCTCAGGTGCGCACAGTACAAGAGAATTTTAGAGTCTTGTCTGCTCCTTTCTGCTGAAAGGGTGCAAATCGACCTCACCAAGCTCATTTTTATGCAGGATAATGCTCCCTGTCACAAATCAAAATTGATGAAGGAATACTTTGATGAGAAGCAGGTGAGTGTTATGACATGGCTACCCCAATCTCCTGACCTTAACTCCATAGAAAACTTATGGAGCATTATAAAGTACAGGCACTCGAGAAAGCAGTTGAGTAACAAAGAGGATTTGATTGTGAATTTCATATCCGAATGGAATTCAGTGCTTGGAGATGAGATTTGCCAGAACCTCATCAAGTCAATGCCAA
The DNA here is from genome assembly GCA_964036315.1 of Acanthosepion esculentum. Taxonomy (NCBI): domain Eukaryota; kingdom Metazoa; phylum Mollusca; class Cephalopoda; order Sepiida; family Sepiidae; genus Acanthosepion; species Acanthosepion esculentum. The sequence goes on from OZ038493.1 coordinate 11,904,212, forward strand.
AACGGGTTGACAAGGTTATTCAAAATAAAGGAGGACCCTTAGATTATTAAATATTTCGAACCATATTACCTATTATAAATAAATTATAGCTCTATTATTCTTTATTTACAGCTGTTCGGTTATGTTTCTATTGATTACTAGTTGCAGGAAATAAGTGAGTCACTTTGTCTTGCACAGAGTTTTTCCCTAAATCTCATTTCTGTCCAAAATTATAATTATCAATAGAATACCTGAGGGTGAGTAAACTTGTTTTACTGGGTGGTCGGGAAGGGGCTTTTATATTAGTAAGATTAAAAATTAGTTTGACCCCAAAAAGAATAGGCGAAAAAAATTTTAAGTAAAAAAAATCAGGTTTTATCGGACAGCACTATGTAAACAATATGAGTTAAAATTATGTTATCATTTTATACTTATCTTCTGACAGGAAACTTATCTAAATGCACTTACAAATACTAAAATTCAATCCTGTGAAGGACGTAACTGATTTTGACCGAGTTACAATTTGTTTATGCAAGAAGATATTAAATCTGCTGATAAGATAGTCAGTCTGATGATATAGACACTGTGAGTTGTAGTCGGTAACGTGTACTACAACAATGGTCGGTGCACTGAAACAGGCCTGTGCAAGTACTACCCATGCTGTTGTGAGGTTCCCCCACCTTGTCTGCTAGTACGCCTGCTAGGTGTCGTCGTGTTCGGGAGTATAAAAAATCAACCATGAATCTTTTTTTCTCTATTTCTCTATTTCGTATCCATAAGATGAAGTAAGTAAAAGTCATTGTTCACTTTTGATGAGGAGTTATTATTCATATTCAGACTAATGTCCTCATCTTCGTCGTTATTATCACAACCTTTTGGTCTTTGTGTTTTCGGACTTCAGTCTGAAAGAGACAACATAAATTTCTGAGACACATCATAAGGAAAGAGGGCTTGGAGAATTGAACCCTCAAAAGACATATCGAAGGCAAGTGGGGCAGCAGGAATCGGTGAATTTTTTTAATGGATGGCAGAACAGGGATTGGTGTGGATAGTAAGGAAACACACATTGTTTAGCGTCACAAATAACAGGAAGTCGTGGATAGCCATGATCGACCACGTACTGAAGAGAAGCGGCACATTAAAATGTATTCTCAGTGCTGAAGATTTAGTTATGATTTAATTTGCATTAACATATTTTACGATTAGTCATAAAGGACTAAACGTATTTTTTACTTGCTTTCCAGCATGTTTTTCCTATATTAACATGAGGCACTGAGTATCATTTTTATGACTCAACAAAATGACCATCAGATTTATTGGCCTGTTTTTCTCGACTTCGAATTGATAAATATTCACAAATGCAATTAGGCCTTGATATTATTTTCAGCAATGAATCTCGTAAATAAATATCAGCGTGTCATTTGCATTTTTATAACAAACGTTTTTACAAATAACAACTGATATGGGAGAAGCATTATCATGTCATGCTGACAACACATAAATAATAGTAATGCTTTTTCTGAGAGTACGAAATTTTATTATCGCAGTAAAAATAAACAGAAAATTTAAAAACACAAAACAATGTAATACCTTCCCGACGATATCAGCTCTCAACCTTGGCATCTACGCTGGGGGCATTACCATTTACTCCTGTCTCTGTAGTACGTCTGACCAGACAAAGTCAAAATAGCATCTGATGTACAAAACGACCTCAAGACCACCGTTAACTAGGGCAAAAGATGGCTTGTCAATTTTAACGCCCCCAAAACTTGCCATTTATCATCTGAGAGACCCCTCTCTGCCCTCCATCAGAATAGTTGATGCTATCTTCCAAGAAAGTGTCTCATTGCGCCTTCTCAGGCTAACGTTCTCAGATGACATGAGGTGGAAAGTCTACATTAAATTCATCACTAAATCAGCAGCTAAGAAAGTCAGTTCACTGTGTCAGGCGAGACAGTTTTTCTCTACGGAATCTATCGTGCATATCTATAAGTCTACTATTCGTCCAAGCTTATAATATTGCCGCAACATATGGTCTGGTGTACCTGTTATCTTCTCGGAGCTCCTTCATATGATCCAAAGAAGAATCCGGAATAACTGATATGGCGGCTCACTTACCCACAGCCGTAACTTAGACTCTCTGTGCCTTTATTTTTTTATAAATATTTTCATGCTAATTGTTCAGGTAAGCTCTTCGCTATGCTACCTAAACTTTTTTTTAAGCTTATCACCCCAAGCAAGGCTGGAGGCCACTAGCACGCAAGGGGTTACAGAAGGTTTGGAGGAAGAGCAGATAGGAGTGGTAAAGGAGAGGATGTGGCAACAGTAGTCTATGTAAAAAAGAAATCAGGAGAAATCCGTGTATGCGCAGATTTCTCCACAAGGCTAAATAAGGCTATAAATACCATTATTACCCATTACCTAGCCCAGAGGAAATATTTACTAAGCTGAACGACGGGAAAGTATTTTTTTAAATAGATTTAAGCGAGGCTTATCTGCAGATCCCAGTACAAGAAGAGAGTACGAAAATTATATGTATTCTTGTTAATCGGTTAAGGCACATCACGCGAAATGATGGTTCCGTATAGGATACAAGTTCGATTCCTGTCGGAGAACGAAAATTTTCTATGAAAATCTCTCGGACATTCAGGCCGGTAAATGTTGTTTAATACTGTTTATTATAAAACAGAGAATTTACTTAAATATTTGTATTTATAAAAAGAATGTATAAACATAAAAATGTTTTAAAAGAATTGTCGGACATTGTCCATTTCATTATATAAATATATACAGGGGTTCGACAAAATAATTGAAACACTTGTTAAATTCAAAGAAAATTTATTTAATATGGAGTTGGTCCTACTTTAGCCTCACATACAGCTTTAATACGTCTAGGAATGGAATCGTACAGCTTCCTGACATCATCCAGAGGAATTTTCAGCCATTTTTCCATTAATATCAGCTGAAGCTGATATTAATGGAAAGACACGACGGTGGAAGATAGCGGCTCCTAACTTCTCGCTACAAAATGCACCACCAATAACATTGATATCTGGAGATTGGGGTGGCCACTCCATGTATTTTAGCTTACTTTCATGCTCTTCATACCAATTCTTAACTACTTGAGCAGTATGTATTGGAGCATTATCGTCTTGGAAGATGCAGTCACCATCAGGGAATAAAGTCTGAGCCATTGGATGAACATGATCTCCCAAAATGTTCAGGTAATCTTTACCGTTGATTCTACCATGCACGACAACTATTGGACCGAGACATTTCCATGATATGGCGGCCCAAACTATCACTGATCCATCTCCATGCTTCACTTCTGGAAGAAGGCAGTCAGGGTTGTAAGGTTCTTTGGACTGCCTCCACACATAAACTCGCCCTGAAGTTGAGAAAAGAGGAAAACTGGACTTGTCTGAGAATATGACTTGCTTCATATTGGTTTGCAGACCAGGCATTGTGATCTCTGCACCACTTCAACCTCTTCTAAATGTTGTGAGTGGAGAGAAGAGGTTTACACATGGCGGCTCTTCCATGATATCCAGCCAAACAGTTTAGCAACCTTAGTGATCGAGGCTCCTGACATGCCAGCTCAAAGAAATTTCCCTTTTTCCAACTCGGAGAGGTCACGCATTTCGCTTAAATTTTACTAAATTCTAGAAATAAATAAGACAAAGAGAGTAAATTAGATAAATAAACGTATTTACAATAGATATAATCTGCAATTACGAAGTTTTAGTTAAAGCTCTTAATATAATGGGTCTTTGAAATATAGGAGTGGAATTTGCACCTGTTCCAATTATTTTGTCCAACCCCTGTATATATATATATATATATATATATATATATATATATATATATATATATATATATAGAGAGAGAGAGAGAGAGAGAGAGAGAGATTTGCCTGACGATTGCACTAGCATGAAACAGACTGTCGCCTCTAAGTGTTGACTTCTATGTTCACTTTTATATTTACACACGCTCTATCTCTGATATTGAGCACTTTATCCCATAAATATTGCACACTTTAAGACTATATTTCTTTATATATATATATATATATATATATATATATATGTATATATATATATATATGTGTGTGTATGTATGTGTGTGTGTGTGTGTGTGCGTGCGTGTGTGTATCATTTCAAACGTTAATTTTAGTGGATACCTGTATTTTAGTAGACGCTCCGTTTTTTTAAGCAGTGTTTATTTCGTCTACCTGCAAGGGACACCTAAGTTTTCTCAAGTGCACAGGCCAACATAACGACTGTCGTAAAGCGGAGCGTCTACTCAAATATCCACTAAAATAACATCTGATGTAATAAAAATATGTCCCACCGATAAAAAAAAGTCCGTTAATCTTTTAGAAATTCCTTTGTTTACGTTTTAAATTCGAAACTGAGCGGACATGGCTTTCGTGAAGATTGACACGAGTGAATGTGCTTTAAGGTAAATCGAACCCTGCAGACAATGCGTTTCAAATTTCCTCAAGGAATAAAACGCGTTGGCAAAGAAAAGTTCTCGTTCTGTCTTTTTTTAAAAATTTTTTAATTATATACACTAGCGTGGAAAACTTCATGGCCACCTTGATAATTACTCTCCCAAATCGAGAGTGAAAAGCAATATGCTCTTCTTAGAACATTTTCTGATCTTTGAAGTCCAGAAACCAGTTACTGCATTTTCATTATTGCTATATACTGGATGATGGGGCATCTTAAACCTAGTGATGCTGAAAAAGGCCATGCTAAAATACTGGACCATCAGCGAAGATTTCATCTTTCACCTCTATTAGATAAAATTTTCTTTTTTTTCCAAAAATGATCTTTGTATGTACAAAATATGGATTTAGAAATTCGTGTTGCTGCCTCTCGAAGAAGTGTCTCAATTCAATATAGCAGTGAATGGAACACTACCCAGATTTTCTCATTATATATATTTTTTTAAAGATTGTTTTCATTGGAGCATTTGTTTCTTCAGTTCCCACCACACTGGTTCAATTATATTGAAATCAAGACTTTATGCTGGCCAATGTTTTAATGGTTGAACATCTTTATCCACAAGAAACCATCGTCATGCTAGATGATTTCTCCATCTTCGTAGTCTGGCGTAATAAATTAATATCGGATTTCACAATTTAGGTTTCCATCAACTATTACAAATTTTCTTGTTTTTGATATCACCCACACCATTATGCGTTCACCATCGAATTTTATTGTCTTTGGGGTGCATATTGCATTGTTTCTTCCTTTCACTGGTCTCTTCTCTTGCATTCGAATCTAATTTTATTTTTATTTATTTTATTTTATTCAGATTCATCAGTATAAATGACTTTTTTGCCATTTTCCAGCATCCCATGTTAAATGCTCATTTTAATACTTCAAGTTTTTCTATATTTCTGAGATGAGGTATTATGTACATTATTTACATTATTCGTACTATTGTCCTCATCTTTGTCGCCATATTTATCATGTTGCTGAAGACATTAGGTTTATAATACCCAGAAATTCATACAAAGGACACATGGTACAGTGGCTAAAAGCGTTGGTTAGATCCAGTGACAGGACCCAAAGAGTGCGAGTTCAATACGGTTAAGGCAGAGGGAAATTAACAGGAGATAACTGATAACTGAAACCCATTAAACATGGCACGTGGAACTAGAACAGTCTACCTCAGTGAGCGAAATAAAAGTTTCAGTTCGACATACCAACCACCTGACGAATGCCGGGGCGTACAACGGCCGAAACGATGCTTAATGATGATTCCGATGCTTAATGATCTTTTTGCTGCTATAAAAGCCCATTCAAGCGGGTTTTGTCGTAATACTCTGTGTACTTTATTAATTGGTGCCTCACTAAAATCGAGATTTCCGTATTACGATATTAAAGTTGGCAAGCCTTCCGATTTGGAAGATTGGAGGGACAAACTCTTCTCATCCCTATACTCCTTCAGCTGACATTGTGTTATAATAATTGAGGCCTTGTAAATATCATTATTTGTAGTTGTCTTATACAGTCGGGGTTTTAAAAACTGATTAGCGGGTGGTAAAGAGGACTCGGAAAATCATTTAAAGAGTCAAAAAGTACGAAATCAATAAAAGGGGTGTGACTCAGAGAATTTCTTCCCCTAAAATAAATGCCCCCATTCCATTTATTAGGCACATAAGAGTATTAAAATAAACTTACGGGAGATAAAATAGTATTATAATTATTGTAGTAAAATCCTCATCTTCATCAGTGTGATGGCGGAGTGTGCTTGCAAAGTCGCTATGTACCTAATGTCTCGGTTGTGTACCAATGTCTAAATCGCCGCTATGGCTCTTCCAGTTTATTCAGCGACTTTGCCTGTTCATTTTTCTCTTCAGTTTGCCTCTTCTTCTGTTATCTAAGATGGACACTTATTGGTTGGCAGTGGAAAGACTGTGTCGATAATATTTCAACTTTCTCTTTTTGACGAGCGTCCTGGGTATGACGATAAACTGCAAGGCCTCTGATCAGGAGATTGGAGGTTTTCAGGAGCGTGGAAGCACGTCTTAACTGCTGTTGTTCTCAGGTCCACTCTGACCCTAGGTGGTAGCACGTGTTAGAGTCCCAGCTATGGGTAAATTGTAAATCCCCAAATAAAAATCAACAGTACATTTTTATAATAAAATGACCAACAATACATTTTTATAATAAAATGCCCAACAATACATTTTTATAATAAAATGACCAAAAATACATTTTTATAATAAAATGACCAATAGGACATTTTTATAGCAAAATGACAATCAATGCAACCCTACAAAATTATATAAAAATACATTATTATAGTAAAATTGCCAACAATATATTTTATGATAAACAAACTATATATATAAAAAACATCTTCAATCGGAGAGGATAAAATTATGTACAAGGTATCTGTAGCTTAATAATAATAATATATTAATAATAATTCATAATCTTAAATTATGTAAAAGGTATTTCTAGTATAAAATTAATAATATATAATAATATTTTATAATCTTAAATTCTGTACAAGGTATTTGTAGTATAAAATTAATAATATATAATAATATTTTATAATCTTAAATTCTGTACAAGGTATTTGTAGTTGAAAGCATGAAATTGTGTTCGGCCTATTTAGATTTCGGCATGAAATAACACGTAGATGTTGATATGCCGCTAAACGAATCCAACAAATCCAATCTTCCTGATGATGGTTACAAGGTTTTTTCCCAGTGGGCCGCCTGTTTCTTGTCTGATGGTTTTCTGTACTGCCTCATCTGTGTTGCGGTCATCATAGGAGATGCCTGGGCTCGTTTCGTAGCATCTCGTTTTTAATGACTGGATTCTTCACCGTAATTCTTCTCTTAATGTCTATAATTCGCAGGTGTTCAGAAATATTAAGATGAGCAATGCATGCAACAGTTTGATTTTAGCTTTTATTATCATATTCTTATTGTAGTAAAAACGGATGGATAAAAAACAGTGTAATACGGAAATGGAGAACACGGAAAATATAAAAATAAATAAATAAGATAGTCTGTCTATATTTCTGATGAGGTATTATGTACACTATTTGCATTATTCGGACTATTGTCCTCATCTTCGTCGCCATATTTATTACGTTTCGACCTTTCAGTATCTGTCTATATTTCTGAGATGAGGTATTATGTACACTATTTACATTATTCGGACTATTGTCCTCATCTTCGTCGCCATATTTATTACGTTTCGATCTTTCAGTATCTGTCTATATTTCTGAGATGAGGACTTATGTACACTATTTACATTATTCGGACTATTGTCCTCATCTTCGTCGCCATATTTATTACGTTTTGACCTTTCAGTATCTGTCTATATTTCTGAGATGAGGTATTATGTACACTATTTACATTATTCGGACTATTGTCCTCATCTTCGTCGCCATATTTATTACGTTTCGATCTTTCAGTATCTGTCTATATTTCTGAGATGAGGACTTATGTACACTATTTACATTATTCGGACTATTGTCCTCATCTTCGTCGCCATATTTATTACGTTTCGACCTTTCAGTATCTGTCTATATTTCTGAGATGAGGTATTATGTACACTATTTACATTATTCGGACTATTGTCCATATCTTTTTTGCCATATTTATTACGTTTCGGCCTTTCAGTATCTGTCTTTATTTCTGAGATGAGGTATTATGTACACTATTTACATTATTCGGACTATTGTCCTCATCTTTGTTGCCATATTTATTACGTTTCGGCCTTTCAGTATCTGTCTATATTTCTGAGATGAGGTATTATGTACACTATTTACATTATTCGGACTATTGTCCATATCTTTGTCGCCATATTTATTACAACGTTTCGGCCGTTGTACGCTTCGGTCTTGGCACATGGAACTAGAACAGTCTACCCCAGCGAACGAAATAAAGGGTTCAGTTCCACATTCCAACCACCTGAAGAAGGCCAGAGCGTAAAACGGCCGAAACGTTGTGATAAATATGGCGGCAAAGATGAGGACAATAGTCCGAATAATGTGAATAAGATAGTCAATTATCATTGCTCACTCATCAGAGATTAACCGAGAAATAAAAAAAAATGTAAACAATTAGAAAAGAGATTTTTATTAATTTTCATAAGTACTTCAATACATCTGGGTCAGTGACCCCCGAATACTTATCAATACTTAAACGTCATCATATAACTAAGTCATGTTCTTTGTTTTGATGAAAATGCGTTGAAAGTTCTGGAAAAATATATATCAACTTCTTACACTCTTCCGCTTATAAGCAGGAGTGACCTTTGGGATTGAATATTTGTTTACCTTTAATGTACACACATGTATACGCACACACACACGCGCGCGCGCGCTCGCGCACGCACACACACACACACTCACACACACACACACACACATACATTTGGTTGATACACGTCTTTGAGTAGACATTACTTCTTTTCTAAAACAGTTTAATTGCTGTCTAACGACCTGGAGAGAAATAATAAAGAAAACGGGACTTTCGGCAAGATTCGAACCTGCATCCCACTTACAATAGGTAAATGACCTTTAATTCATATATCGCAGCAACACACACACACACAGACACACACACACAGACACAGACACACACACATATATACACGTTATGATCGTTCGGGAAAGATCATCGAAGATTTGTTGATTATCAACAGTAATTTGAACTTTGCTAACTATACGCTTCTTTATGGCTGGATGGTTAATAGCATGCATATATATATATATATATATATATATATATATATATATATATATATATATATATATATATTATAATTAAGTAATTCATCGAGTCTAGAAGAAACCTCAACAGAATGCACAATCCACTGGACAGCGTTTCGTCCTATTTTTAAATACTTTGTTTAGATTTTGGAACGCGCCTGTTAAGCAACTTCCTAGATAAGATTTAAATGTATGCCTTTCCTTGATGTTTACGCTTCCAAGTAGTAGTTTTCATCTTGGGTTGTTCCTCTTGATGACGACTATAAATTCTGACTTCAGTTGCGCCTTCGGTGGCATTTAAGTCTGTAGTAATAATTATACTTACTATTAATATAATAATCTAACGAAAGAGCCTTCACAAAAAATACTATAAAACTAGAAAGATCTCTAACCAAGGAACAAGAAAGGATATCGGACAGGAACCAAAGCAAGAATTAATCTAAATAAAAGAACAAAAAATAAAATATAAATCATCTCGAAGAAAACAAGAAGAATCCATCTAGTGCATGAAGAGAATACGACATAAACAGTCTATGAATGATTACCGTATTTTCCATCTTACAAGACGCACCCTAATATTGCAAAGAAATTTCTAAGAAAAAAAGTCATTCTCATACAACAACACATTCACCATGTGTCCCTCATATACTGGCGCCACATATTGTTTACAGTAATCACTCTCCGATTTTCTTTGTATGACAATGACATACTAGTTAAGAGCAGAAAGGCTCCCGCCGCTGCTAGTATACAGAGCATGTTTAATATTGTGGCTCAGCTCCAGGAAGGTTTATAGTTTTGGAAATACTTGTAACCTCAGTACTTAGCTGTTGCATCATATAAAAGGGTGAATGAGATAGTTAACGGTTTTCAGAATTTCAGGTCCGTCGGTAGTTCTGTGTATTGCTGGTTGTTCTCTTTCGTCGTGGAAGAGTTCTCCAATATACTCGCTCCAGTGTTGAAGAATTTTTTCCTTCTTGTTGTGTAGGATCCACCTAATCTGCATAGGTGACTATCAACTATATAAATAATGGTTGGTACCGGAAGACGAGGGAAGAAGGAATCATGAGATCCAACTAGAGACTCTGATCGACTGCGACTAGTCAACACATTCTCCAGGAGCGTCTTCCCAGAAATATACAGAAATACTATATGTACTTATTGTGTACACTTTCTTGTTATAATACATTCTTGTTCTAAGTACATTTTGTGTTGCATTATTATTCCATGAAATAGGCGAGATTCAACATTGAGTCAAGACTCAACACTTCTCTAATATGAGCGTTCCACCCTTTGAAGATTATTACTACTCTATCATTATTTTCATGGCAGATGCACAGACGAATTACATTCCTTAGTTCCACCAGTGTAGACTTTCTCAGCTAGGACCTGCCATGTTATGTACAAAGTTGACTCACCCACATTTGCTTCATATTCCATTTGTAGTGAGGAAGTTCCATTCGGACAGCTTTTTCCTCAGAATTGTCAGGTCGGGGAACAGACCCTCGAGGGGATGCTTTCACGTTCACTACTATCTTCAAGTCTAGGGTCAACTGTTATCTATCCTCCATATCCTCATAATATACACTATTTACAGCCTCTTTGTACGCCCTTATTACAAACGTATTCAGTAACCATCTATCTTGATTGGCTCTTGAGTCTTCTGTTGGGCGAACAATAGTGTTAAAAAAATATAAGGTGATCAATTAAAGTAAGGATTTTTTAAAATATTTTTCTACAAAATCTGAACACATCACTAAACATCAGAATGTTATTAAGTAACCCCTTCCTAGACGACTCGATATATATTCTGCGCGCATAAAAATTAATAACGTCATCAATAAAAAAAAAAAAATAAGAAAATGTTTTTGTTCGACCTACTTTCCAAAATCTGACATTATCAAACATCAGTATTTTATTTAGGAATCCCTGCTTACTCGGGTCGATAAATTCACACCCCGCCTTCCTAATAATGATCGACAATATTATCAAAAAAAAAAAAAAAAATCTATCCGCGACCACAAAGCCATCTTTATTATAATCAATAGAAAACAGTTGTTGAGGAAAGGAAACAAATGCTTTCCTGACAAACAGTAACAGGTTGATTCGAATGTGTGTCCTAATTTCATAGTCCGATGTTCTCTTATTAGGCACAATATAACGATCTATTTACTGCCCGAATACAAAGTTCACGTTTACACACAGAACATTTAGTAAGGCTGAAAAATATCGAACAAATATCTAATAAATATAAAGGCCAATTTTTTCCCATTCATCGATTGTTTTATTTTGTTGTTTTTTTTCGTGGAGTTTGTAAACAGGTTATTTCTTTTGAATACATTACCATGGGAAATAAATAAACGAATAAAGTTGATGTTGAAACTTTCAGTATTTATGAGAATAAATGCGGGTTTCTTCAGTCAAAGATAGTACCTTCTACGAGTGCTACTGGTAGCATGTAACCCTATCACTACCTGTAGTGTGGTCGGGTCATCGAAGATTAAACCAGTTCTCCAACTAGACTTTCCTGGTAAGGAGAGTTGATAGACACCCAACAGGAGCTATAAAGGACGGATAAACCTTTTTATTGGGTCAACAGCCATCTAACGCAGCAACCAGGGCTTTATAGCGACGTATCAGTGCAGCCAGTGACGTAATGGCATTGCATCGCTGGGCGAAGACTTCTTAGGCAGAAGTCAATGACCAAAGTGGAGGGCTCTCTAGATTTTCATAAACAAGTTGAGCTTTCAGTTCGAAAGACGTCGATGAATGTTATGATCCTTGTTTTGTTTTGTTTTTAAATTATAAACTGTATAAGGTCTTCCTTAAATATGCAAGTACTTTCAGCGGGTTCTTCGGTCATCATCAGCCATGGAAACTATTTTCTTTTTGGTAAAATTCAGGTATCATCCAAGACGAAAAGATATAATGAAAATCGAAATATATGTTTTTTTAAAACATAACATTCATCGAGTGGTTAGTGGGTTAATGTATTTTTAAAATTTAGTTAGCGAAGTGAATTCGCGATGTCATCTTATTGCCCTTACTAATTTACTCCTTGTATGAATGATTCATTGTAATATAAATTAAACTACACCACATAATTGATATATATATATATATATATATATATATATATATATATATATATATATAATCATTTATTGCAAAATTATAACATAAAAATGCTATAAAATCACTACAAAAATAGCCATTTTGTTTCCACACTTCTGGTGATGGTGTTGAATGTACAGTCAAAACCATCACGTGATAAGACACCAGAAGTGTTGAAACAAAATGGCTATTTTTGTAGTGATTTTATAACATTTTTATGTTATAATTTTCGAATAAATTATTATATTTGCTCTACTCTGTATTGAGCACTCTTTTAAGAATAGTATTTGTTGGTTATTAGAATTTATTCCGTATACGCCAATCCTATACTTGGGTATATATATATATATATATATATATATATATATATATATATATATATATATATATATATATATATATATATAAAAGTGGACATGGAAGTCAGCACTTAGAGGCGACAGTCTGTTTCATGCTAGTGCAATCGTCAGGCGACCCTGACGATTGCACTAGCATGAAACAGACTGACGATTGCACTAGCATGAAACTAGACTGTCGCCTCTAAGTGCTGACTTCCATGTCCACTTTTATATTTACACACGCTCTATCTCTGATATTGAGCACTTTATCCCATAAATATAGCACACTTTAAGACTATATTTTTTCATATATATATATATATATATATATATATATATATATATATATATATATATATATATATGTATATAAATATATGTGTGTGTGTAGTCTGTTGAGAAGAGCTTAAAGGTTCTTAGGAGTTTCGAAAGACACTAGAAATGTGTTCAATCCTCTCCTACTCTCATAGTCCCTCGATTAGGGTCTTACAAATAACTATGTATGTATAACTGGCCGCACCTATTCGAGGATACCCATCTACTCGTAACTATAGAATGGTGAGTAAATGTCGACACTGCACAGCTACTTTGGACAATTATCTCCGCTAAGCAAAATCTGAAAAATCCTGAAAAACGTTTGTAAAAAAAAGCTTGGGATATGACTCACTGAAATATCAAATTGAAATAAAATAAAAATAAATAATAAATAATAAACAAAGAAATGAAAGACTTGAGGTGACAGGTACTTTTTTTATTTACAAACACAACCTACAGTCCAATGATCACGAACAAATAAACAGCAGTTGGGGGTTATTTAAATTATTATTTAAAACAAAATCGTTCGAAGTGTTTTGTTGATGTCACCTTGGAAATTGCCAATTATTGTTAATATATATATATATTGTTGTTGTTTTCATTTTAACTTAGTGAAGTCATTAACATAACAAATTATATTTCCACAACTTAACAACTACTGTTGCTGCTATGGATTCTTTGACCCATTCGACATCCTCTTTCAGTGTATAACACGAAATAAAATCGAAAAGATGGTTTCTTTTTCGCCAACAAACGCGTTTTTAGACAAGCACAAGGTAGAAAACAAAGTGTAGGCTAAATCAAATGTTAGAAGTCGGGGGCAAAATAAAATGTTAAATTTTAAATGCTCCTGAATATATATATACAGTGCTGTTCGATAAAAGTGACTCACCTGATTTTTTACTGAAAAATTTTTTCGCCTTTTGTTTTAGGGCTCAAACTAATTTTGAATCTTACTAATATAAAGACCTCTTCCTGACCACCTGGAAAAAAGTGTACTCACCCTAAGGTATTCTATTGATAATTATAATTTTGGATATAAATGATATTTAAGGAAAAACTCTCTGCAACTAGTAATCAATAGAAACATAACCGAACAGCTTTAAATAAAGGATAATAGCGGTATGATTTATTTATAATAGGTAATATAGTTCGAAATGTTTAATAATCTATGGGTCCTCCATTATTTTGAATAACCTTTTCAACCCTTTTTGGCATTGACTTGATTAGGTTCTGGCAAATATCATCTCCAAGCATTGAATTCCATTCGGATATGAAATTCACAATCAAATCCTCTTTGTTGCTCAACTGCTTTCTCGAGAGCCTGTACTTTATAATGCTCCATAAGTTTTCTATGGGGTTGAGGTCAGGAGATTGGGGCGACCATGTCATAACACTCACCTGCTTCTCATCAAAGTATTCCTTCATCAATTTTGAATTGTGACCGGGAGCATTATCCTGCATAAAAATGAGCTTGGTGGGGTCGATTTGCACCCTTTCAGCAGAAGGGAGCAGACAAGACTCTAAAATTCTCTTGTACTGCTCGCTCCTGAGGGTCTTTTCAATAGGTTTTAAGAAACCAGTTCCATGAAAAGAAAAGCATCCCCAGAACATTATACTGAACGGATGCTTGACAGTACTTACTGCTAAATTCAAAGAGCTTTCAAAGCTTCTTCTTCGGATTTTAGATCGCTTATCCTTTGAATTTAGCTCAACTTTCGTTTCATCGGAGAAGAGAACATTTAGTAAAAAAAATCAGGTGAATCGCTTTCATCGAACAGCACTGTGTGTGTATATATATATATATATATATATATATATATATATATATATATATATATATATATATATATATATATATATATATAAAATGAAATGAAGAGGTTATAATGGTTCCAACGAGAGAAAAGTGTGTATATTAAAAAGAAGAGAGGTACCGCAAACTTTTTTGGTTGTAATGTGGGTTTTTAAAAAAATATTATTCTTTATTTTTCATAGTTTTACAACACACGTTTCTGGTCATACGACCGTCTTCAGGTAAAGGGTGGAGATTTCCACATATTATTAAAAATAATTATTAAAAATAATTAATTTTTTTCCTTTATGTTTTTCAATGTTAAATGTTCTCTATATGAGACATTCTCTGTTTTTGTGTTGGTCATTCCAATGTCTTTCTTTAAATGGTAGTGAAGAGTTCTGAGCGAAGGGTCATAAAACAATTAAGGTTGGTTTGAGAAGTGATGAATCGGGTTGTCTTATCTTTTAATGTTTTAATAACTCCTGTGTGTTCTCTTAGATCTATTTCCATTTTCGTGTGTTCCTGTCAGCATGCGTGTATATATGTGTGTGTACATTCCCCCTGAATACATACACTCTCTCACTACGAAGAATTAGTAAACACATTTGTACACATACACACACACACACAAACATACACACGCACACACGTACATTGTCCCACCACCATATATATATGCATATATATATATATATATATATATATATATATATATATATATATATATATATATATATATATATATATATATATATATAAAATATCGCCCATTGAGTGATGGTTTTAATAAAATAGTACTTGATGCAATATAATAGAGTTATAAACTATATATTAATAAATACAAACCAACCATTCGCCCTTGCATGGAGTATTGCTGCCATATATGGTCTGGAGCCCCTTTCTATTTGCCTCAAGGTTCCTGATAAGATCCAGAGACGGATATGCAATGTAATTGGCCCTGATCTCGCATCTCATCTACACTCGCTCTCTCACAGACGTGCTGTCGCCTCCCTCTGTCTTTTTTACAAATACTTTCATGGTAACTGCTCCGATGAGCTGCTTTCGCTGATTCCCAGACTTCATGAGTTTAAGCGTTCTACTAGGCTGGCATCTCGCTCACACCCTTTCACTGTCGAAACTGTTAAATGTAGCCGTCTCTTCTACTTCAATAGCTTCATGTCTCGCACCTCTCGCCTGTGGAACTCCCTCCCATTTTCTTGTTTCCCTGATAGCTATAATCTCCAACTATTCAAATGTAATGTCAATCGACGTCTCCAGATGCCTTGATCTATCCCCTATCCTTCTCTTCGTCCTTTCCTCTATCACTCTTATTTGGTCTCAATCCAATTCTCTGTAACCGCTTGTGTGCTAATGGCTTCCCGCCTTGCTTGGGGTGAAACGCTTTAAAAAATGCATATTTATGCTTACCGGTAGGACGACTCGGAAATTCATGCCCAGTGCAATCTTCAGGTGCTCCCTCTGGCTCAAGTCTTAACTGAGGATCTTAGGGTTGCTTTGCACATGAAACTACGGGTTGTGCAACATATGCATATTTAAAAGGTCATATTGAGGTCATTACCTAGCGGTGACTGTCTGTGACATTCGTAAACTCAATCATCAGGCCGTCCTGGGTATGACAATAAACTGCATCCGCGTCCTGGGTAAGACGATAAACTACGTCCAACAGCAAGGCCTCTAATCAGGAGGTTTTGAGGAATGTGGAACCACCTCTTAATTGCTGGTGTTCCCAGGTCCACCCTGACTCGGGGTGGTAGCAACTGTTAGGGGTCCCAGCTATGGGCAAACAGTTGACCCTACAACCTGACTCAAAACGCTATGAAAGTATAAAAATAGATTTTAATACCAGAAATTAGTATCAGCAATAAATATCTGAAAAAAGAAAATATTACCAGAAATAAAAATCTTGTCAGCATTAAATAGCCCATTGAGGTTAATATGCTACAAAACAAAACAAACCAAACTATTCATTTTTTTAAAAAAATTATTACCAGCTATACATTTCTGAAAAAATTACCAGTTATACATTTTTGAAAAAAAAAAAGGGAATTTTGTCGGTAATTAAATAACCCATTGTGGTTGATATGCCGTAAAACAAACCAAACCAAACCAAACCAATCATCAGGCCTGACGATTACGTTTAAGCATGAAACAGACAGTTGGCCACATTGCCCACTTTTATATTTATATATGCTCTATCCCTGATATTGATCACTTTAAACCCATCAATATAGCATACATTGTGTGCGTGTGTTTGTGTGAAATTCTCTCGTAAAATACATGTTTTTATATCTATTATTCTACTGTAAAAAGATGCACGATTATGGTGACTGATATTGGCAATGAAAGTGTCCAACCTGTTCAATTTGAGGGATGCGATTATTTTTGCACTAATACATTTGGAAAAGAAAAAACATCGCTTGTCAACCTTTGTCAGCTTTGGGGTGCACGATTAGGGTAACTGACACTGGCTGTGAAAGTGGTGAATCGGGTTCAATTTCCGGGATAGACTGTCGCGTTCATTTTTACACTAATGCATTTGTGAAAGTAAAGAACCCATCGCTTCTCCTCC
>OZ038493.1:11926591-12029091 GCA_964036315.1 Acanthosepion esculentum
ACCCTCCGTCAAAACGCGGCGTAGGAAAGCCAACCTTGAGGCATAGCGATGACTCTCCAGATGTGGCAATTACCAGCCCCCACGACCCCATGACACGGACGCTGGCTTCTTTATGGATTCAATGTTTGCGATCACCCAACAAGATGTCGCGACACGAAAATGGATACGTCATCGAGCTCTACCAGGGAAAACAGCAATTCCGCGTAAGGCCGGACTGCAGGCCCTGTCCTTCAAGGAGGAGCTCCAACGCCAAAACATAAAGTAAGGGCGACAGCGGACAATTCTGTCGGACCGAGAGAAACAGCGCAAAAGCTCTCGATTGCTTCCCATTCACCTGTATCACAGCACTGGGAGAGCAACACTCTTCAAAAAATATTCTCTTCAAACATAAAGTAATTGACGTAATTTCTCAGTTGACCATATGAATATACAATAGCGTTTCTAAATTCTTCTACTTGCTAACGACATTTTGCTTGGTGTTTATAGATACTTTGTTTCAATAAGTTCATTTTGTTTTTTACCTTGAAAAAAGTGCACATTGGATTAAACGCGTCGGCTGAAACAACAGTTTCTCTATTGTCTTTTTCCCTAATACAAATTGTCTTTTTTAATTCTGAGAAATCTCTCTCTCTATATATATATATATTTTCTTAAAGACATTTTTACGTTTATACATTCTTTTTATAGATACAAATATTTAAGTAAATGCTCTGTTTTATAATAAACATTATTAAACAACATTTACCGGCCTGAATGTCCGAGAAATTTTCATAGAAAATATTCGTCCTCCAACAGGAATCGAACCTGTATCCTATACGGAACCGTCATATAGCCTGACGTGCCTTTAACCGATTGGGACACAGAGGAGCGTTCGGTTTGCAAGATCGATTTTACTGTCTTTAAACTACAATCTTCCATGATTCTCTCACGTACTTTCATATCTGCTCATGGCGTATCCAAATCAGAGGACGAATAAATGTGCCTGAGCGAGCGTCTGCAATAGGGATTAGCTAGCCGCCCTAGTAGATGGGTCTCCTCGAATACGAGTTGCCAGCTATTATATATATATATATATATATATATATATATATATATATATATATATATATATATATATAACAAGTACACATCAAGCTCCAGACCAGGTGCAATCTTCAGCTGAGCGCCGTGCTTCAGCAAGGTTTCGGCCCATTAAGCTCAGTACCTTTCCACACGGTGGGCCCGCAACAGCTGGATGATGTTACGTTGCAACCGGTCTATGTTAACTAAGTGTCTTTATCACCTTCTCCTGCTTTGGGATCCCAGCACACTTGAGGGAACTCTTTAAAGAGGTAGCAGGAAATCCTCTACAGCCAACCTCAAATGGCATCAGAGTGTAGCTATATCCTCTCTCACGGACTTCAGCCACCAGTTCCTCATACCGAAGCAACTTTCTTTCATGCGCCTCCTCAATCCCTTCTTCCCATGCTACTGTCAGTTCGCCAAGCAACAGATGTTGCTTCTCGAAATTAATTAAGACCAGAATCAATTAAGACCAGATGTGGTCTCAGACCAGACACAACGATCTCCACTGGCAGTGCAGCATCCACCAACACTTTCCACTTCCTTGATTTTCCGACCTGGTCTTCTGCCTTGTGACAGACGCACCTTGCTTCAGAAAGGTTACCCTTCGCAGTTCCAACGAGAGTATGCTAGCATTTCTTACAGCCGCTTCCACGACCTCCAGCACCAAGTTATGTCTGAAGGTGTACCAGCCATCCTGAAGCGCCCTCGGACAGGCTGACAGGATGTGGAGCAGGTTTCCATAAGCACCACACAACTGGCAGGAGGGTGACTTCTGCACTCCCCATCTCTTCAAATTTGCCGGTGATACTGCCACGTCATATGCTGCCTGTATGAGGCACCTCAAATGTCCTGCGCCTAGACGCCACCAATCAGACCAACTGATCTGAACACCCTCAATACCCTCCCAGTTCAGCCATCGGCCCTGCTAAGCCTGCTGGACAGTCCGCACTAACCGTCTCTCCTCTTCGAGATTTCGAACCCCCTGCTCTTGTAACTTGCGTCGCTCCTGTCTACTGGCCTCTGACCAGAATCTCTCCCTCTCACCTAGACCAAGTCCAGCACGTCCCTTCTTTATAACACCTTGAATTTCTGCCTCCTTGACCATCACTTCCACTGCTGACACTCTCCACTTTCTTCCTGATTTCACCTCTGGCACATTCTTCCGGATTGCATCATCCTTCGACTTACACAGCATGGACTGCAATCTCACCTTCGCCACCTTATATTCCTCTACCAAAGAAGTAAGAGGTAACTAAAGGCCCCCTGAGCTGCCATACAAAGCGACTGGTGACAGAATCCTTGCAACACCAAGCCACTTCCTTATGCACTTACTAATTTTCCTCTCAATTATTTCAACTCTAGACAGTGCCACCTTGTATATAGTCAGCGGCCACATTAATCTAGGCATCAATCCAAAATGCATACACCACACCTTAAATTTTCCGGGAAGCCCACATTGATCTAATCTTCGCAGGCCCACCTCCGCTTGTTGCTGGATTTCAATCCCACGGTGAGGATCTGTCTCAGGGAAGTTATACTACCTCCCCAGACTTTTTACACCTTGCTCCCGCACTGTTGGTATCTTTTCACCTGCGATGGAAAACACTTCATGTATGACCGACCCTCCCTTCATAGACAGTGACCTGCTTTTCTTTGGTTTGAAGGCCATCTGACTCCATTTTACCAACTCTGCAAGTCTATCCAGAACCAACTGAGCTACTTTCCTATCATCTTGGATTATCGTCAAATCATCCATAAATGCTCGGATTTTGACCTCATTCTGCAGGAAGCGGCACTCTGGTGCCAGACCTCTCAAGATCACCTCCATCACCATCACAATACCTTGTAGTGTACTTCGTCGTAGAAAAACGCAGTATAAACTTATTGAAGTACATAGCCAGACAACCCCTGAGTCTCTGCGGAACGTAGAAGAACTCCAACGTCAACTGTATCATGCTATGCGGAACTGAATCATACGCATTAGCAAGATCTAGCCAGATGATGTGAATATTCTTCCTTTTAATTTTAGCCTGTCGGATCTTTTCCCAAATCATAGACACATGTTCCAAGGAAACCTGGAAATCCCGGGACTCCTGCCTTTTGAATACTAATGTCTATATAGTTATTCCTAAGCAGGTAACCCGTCAATCTCCTGGCAAACACCTTAAAAAACACCTTCCCTTCAGGAGAGATATTGGGAGAAACTAAGTGTCGACGAATTCTCTTCCTTCGGTATATACACCCCACCAGCTCGACACCAACAGTCCGGAACATCACCAACTTCCCAAATCTTCATAAGAAGCCTCCACAAACACCTCAGTAGCCCGGGACACCTCTTATAGACAGCATATGTCACCCCATTAGGACCACCCGCAGAACCCTCCATACAACTTCTTGGACCTCCTTCCAAGTCACTGGAGACTCATCAAAAGCTACCTCCGGGGCGCCAGGCCTGAATAAACCTGGCACCACTTCGACTGTGACCTCTCTGCTGGCATCCGATTACGTGCTCATAAGATGTCTTTCTAGCTCCTCCCGCTCAACACACAACGTTCCACTAGTCTTCTCCCTGAACAGCTGCTTCGTGATTGCGGAACGGACTCTCCGTGAATGACTTCCGGGCCTTGGCAGCCTTCTGTCTCTTTTTGGGAATCCGTTCCGCTCTACTTAGCTTGCTAATGCGCTTTCTTATGTTCTCCACGATTGGCCTGATTTCCTCTGCCCTCTGCTCATCAGCCCGCATTGCTGTTCGAACCCTTCGGGTCTCTTTCCTCAATATCTGGATGGTTCCGACTTACCTGCACCGAAGCTAAGGACTATATATATATATACGAGGGTCATTCAATAAATAAGGTGAATTTTTCGGTGTAAGGACTTCTAATACAGATAGAAGCTTACTTTTTAAAAGATTTTTCAACGTAGTCCCCCAGCACTGTCACACACTTTTCCCATCTGTGCACAAGCTTCCGTATTCCCTCAGCGTAAAAATCTTTGGACTGATGTCTCAGCCAGTCATTCACAACACTTTTGACTTCATCGTCACTTTTAAACTTCGTGCCTCTCGTGAACGCTTTCAAGGGACCAAACAGGTGAAAGTCTGAAGGGGCAAGGTCTGGGCTGTAAGGGAGATGAGGGAGCAGTTCCCAGCCCAGCTCGTTGATGGTCTGCACCGTTTGGGCTGCTGTGTGAGGCCTTCCGTTGTCATGATGCAAGATGACTCCTTCTGACTGATGACCCCTGCGTTTGTCCCAACAGATAAGCTCAAAGTCCTTGCAATGTCATCCACTGTCACCCTTCTGTCAGACTGAATGAGGTCATTGACTGATTCGATCACCTCAGTAGACCTCACTTCTGTAGGCCTCCCAGGCCTGTCTTCATCCTCAACACTGCTCCGTCCTTCTTTAAACAATTTAGCCCACTTGTAGACATTTTTTTTGACTGAAATATATGGCACCATACACAGTTGACATTCTCCTATGAATTTCAACTGGTTTGCACCCTTCAGCAACCAAAAACTTGATAACTGACCGCTGTTCAATCCTGGAGCATGCTTCTTGGTCGGCCATCTTTATTAATCGCCAAAACTCTCAAAGTTTTTTTTAATCTGCAAAAGAAATTAAATCCATGTGAAAAAGAAGTAAAACAAAAAAAAATAAATAAAAGAGAGTAAGCTTCTATCTGTATTAGAAGTCCTTATACCGAAAAATTCAACTTATTCATTGAATGACCCTCATATATTAACAGTATTACTCACTTGAAAAACCTCGGATGACTCAACTTGTAGACACCTGAGGGCAAATTGGTACACGAGGAAAAAACTGGAAGTAAAGAAAGAAAGGAATAAAAACATCAGAACACGGCGAAACGAATCACGTGTCTTAATTTCTTCGTCCAAAGAAAAAAGAAAACAAGCGAGTATAAAGACTAAAACGCAGAGTGCTCAATACGCTAAGTAGAGCGGTAAATTAGCCAGTTTACACCGAAGATCCGTTTAGGTGAAACCTAGGTAGGTTTGCCTGGCTCGTTAAAATTCTAATATATATACACGGTTTCTATAGCATATTACTTAAACAGTTACTTTACAATGGCTTTCCAAATTACAGAAGAAATTCAGCAACAACGTTTACTCACTTTCGTTTATTAGGCATTAAATTACATCACGTAACGTGTGCATAGATTACCCTGACTTTCACAATTAGCCTTAAGTATATCTTTGACCGTCCTTAGTTTTGAAATATTTGAAAATTTAACGATATTTTTTATTACTTCTGTTTATAAATACATGTTGAAAATAAAATCCTTACATTTGAATTGATAAAGTCCATCTGTGTACGAAAGGCATTAGCAAAGACAAATTTTCCTTTTGTCTTTATTTATATTGTCTTTTTACAGACATATATTATTTATAGCTGAATTTTTACATATATAAATTTCAAATATAGATAAAAAAAAAAAAACTTGGAATAAGCAGAATTTACTAAATTTATATTCGAACCCAACATACTAATTTGGAGATACGAAAATCACAACAATTTACAACAATTTAAATTGCTGGGAAGTGTTTAAGCAGGGGAGCGAAAGTGTGCCACCGAAATCCGAAGGTGCTTTTGGATAGAGGAAGATGCCTTTCAAAAGCAAAGCATTAGGAAACGGGAATTTTTTTTAGAAACGAGGAAAATAGTAGCAAACTGTTACGTAATATCGGTCCTCCATATTTGGCAGTGAATGATGGACCATCTCCTCACAGATGAAGAAAATACGTGAGGGAAGAGGAATGTGGTTCTACAGAAGGCGATTGAGAATATCATCAAGTGAACAAAGTTATAGAAATTATGGAAACAAAAAGACACAGACTTAGCACCAGGAAGAAACAGTTGAAATTTCTAGGAAACGGGGCTTGGAAAATTCGACACTCATAGGATATATTGAAGGCAAAAGGGTCAGAGGAAAACAGCGCATAATCCCTGCCTTACGAGCTTCTGTAAATGGATGGCAGAATAGGGATTAGGAGGGATCACAAAAGACGGAATTTACTAAGAGCTACAAAGGACAGGAAATTGTGGAGAGCCATGATCGCTCGCCAACGTCAGGAAATGGCTTGACACAAAGAAGACGAAGACCAAGTAGAAGATGAAGAAAAAGAAAACGAAGATAAAGAAGAAGAAGAAGCAGATAAAAAAATGAAAGAAGAAGAAGAAGAAGAAGAAGAAGAAGAAGAAGAAGAAGAAGAAGAAGAAGAAGAAGAAGAAGAAGAAGAAGAAGAAGAGGTAGATAAAAAAACGAAGAAGAAGAAGAAGAAGAAGAAGAAGAAGAAGAAGAAGAAGAAGAAGAAGAAGAAGAAGAAAATTGTAATTCGGGTTTAAATCATGTATATTACTTGGATGTTTTTTCATTCTGGCTATTACAACTATGATCCTGTTAAGTCTTTATTGCGATATCCGGTCATGTTTGTAAGAACAATATCACAGCTTGAGCTATTCTATGATAACAAAATGACTAACAGTGTTTTCCTATTACACTTTACATGCAAAACCTAAAACTAAACACGCTTTAAACATCTGTTACTTAGAGAAACAATTACTCGTTCTTACCTCAAGGCCATTGAACACTTATATATATATATATATATATATATATATATATATATATATATATATATATATATATATATATATATATGTGTGTGTGTGTGTGTGTGTGTGTGTGTGTGTGTGTGTGTGTGTTTTGACAAGAGAGAGCGTGATAAATGAATAAACATAATCTATTTATGCATTTTCCTATAATTTTAAATACAAAGCAAAAAAGCAGGATACAAAGTACTATTCAATGGAGTGTGTGTGTGTGTGTGTGTGTGTGTGTGTGTGTGTGTGTGTGTGTGGAGGGGGTTATAAAGCGCGCGTGATCCAAGTAAAATGACGCCTTGTCGGCTGGGGCTTCAGAATATGCAGACTGCACCTCTGCAGAGAGCTAACAAACCAAAATGAGGTGTCCTGGGTTTGACGATAAACACACATTCTGCAGCAAGGCCCCTGAACAGATTTTGAGGAACCACTTCTTAACTGCTGTTTTTCGCAGGTCCACCACAACTGAGGGTGGTAGCACCTGTTAGTGTTCCAGCAAACGTATGTTTTTTTTAGATATATAATTTGTGGATGATAAAAATGTATTGTTGGTAATTTTAAAAAAATGTATTGCTGACAGTTTTACTATAAAATGTATAATTTTACTATAAAATGTATTTTTATACTTTAGTCTTGTATTCATTGTCATTTTACTATAAAAATGTATTGTTGATCATTTTGCTATAAAAATGCATTGTTGGTAACTTTATTATTGGCCCAGCGGATAAAGACGTTTACATCCAGTGACTAGACCCAAAGAGTTGTGAGTTCAATACCAGGCCTCAGCAGTGGTGAATAAAAAATTGGAGAGTTGAGTTAAAGGGAAATAAACTGAGACATCCGGAATAGGCATGGCACGTGGAACTAGCACAATCTACCCCGCTAAGAGAAATAAAGGGTTCGGTTCGAAATTCAAATCACCTGAGGAAGGCCTGAGTAAAATGACCAACAATGCATTTTTTGTGGCCTGGTATTGAACTCATAACTTTTGGGGTCTAGTCACTGGATCTAACCAACGTCTTTATCCACTGGGCCTTGTGTCCTTAAGCCACAGTTTTTGGTTCACCACTGCTGTGGATTGGTATTGAACTCACAACTCTTTGGGTCTAGTCACTGGATCTAAGCAAAATCTTTATCCACTGGGCCATGTTTCCTTGAGTGGTGAACCAAAAACTTAGAGAGTTGAGTTAAAGGGAAATAACTGAGACATCCGGAAGAGACATGGCACGTGGAACTAGAACAATATCCCCCGGTGGACGAAATAAAGGGTTCGGTTCGAAATTCCAATCACCTGAAGAAAGGCGGAGCGTACAGCGGCCGAAACGTTGTGAATATGGCAATGAGGATGAGGATAACAAACCGAATAATATAAATACACGTAATCATAATACCTCATCTCAGAGATATAGACAGATACATGTGACGAGTTGTAAGGCAATTCTTCTGCACACATAATGTCAGCTGTGATTGCTCCATTCATTTACTTGTAAACATTTTAGCCAAATGCGTGGAATTTATCCGGCAAGCCGTCAAGAATTAAAAAGAAAAAAATATGTTTAAATTTCAGTATTTCAATATCGCGAATAAAATGTAATAAAAAAAATAGCGAAAGAATTTCTTTTGAACGAAACGCTAAATCTGTTTTTTAGAAAGCTTCAAGAAGAGGCAGTTGAAATTTCTGGGGCACGTAATGAGAAAGAGGACTTGTAAAATCTGATACCCACAAGACAAAATGAGAGAAAGAGGTACAAGAGGAAAACAGCGTGTAACATACTTGACGGGCTTGAGTAAATGGGTGGCAGAACAGGGTTTGGGAGAAATAGCAAACAGACAAAACTTATTAAGAGCCACTAGGGAGAGGAAGATGTGGGGTCCATGATCGCCTACGTCCTGGAGGGACATGGAACATAAAGAAACAGAGTGCATCTTCTCAACGAAGCTCTTTAGTGAATTTTCTGTGTTCATTACCCTATGTCTTTCATTTTTCTGTTAACCCATTGAATCATGAGATCTTACCAATACTTTATCCCTGTATTATTTGGATAAATTTCACTATTTGAGAACTGCCTGAGTAACAAAACAAATCATCAGTGGGTATTAGCAATTGGCCAGTACAAAGTTGCTCATATAAACAGCCTTATTGTTGTAGGAATAAAGTGTCACTTCCGACACTTGTGTTTGAACATAGATCTCATTATTGAACCAAGTAGATCAAGTGACATTGGGAGAAACCCATAGAGGAAGTCGCATGACATCTTATGTGTTCGCTATTCTAGTCTATTCTCTGCTCTATTCACTACACAAAGCAATAATAGTACGACTATTAATCCAAGCCGTCTGACATCAATATTGTTCAACGGCGTATTATAATTGGTATCTGCGATTACAAAGTGCCTTACTACGTTGGCATTAACTGCTGTGGTGTCCTCCCTCTAAAGAGTCTATGTTGGACTCTCCCGCCTACTATAAAATTAGTAGGAGAGAAGGCCTTCGGTGAACAGTCGACCAGACTGTTCGTAACTGTCGAACTCTCTGCCTCGGCATAGAGGAACCCGGACGACGCTTTGCCGAAGGGCAAAGTTTCGTCCGGGGAGGTAAACAGCTTATGCGGGTTCGAAGGGAATATTTTTGGCCGAGCCTACAGGCTCGGAGAACCCACGGTAAACTCGGCCTTGTTCCACATACATCCCTCGTGGGGGTGCTGTGAAATATTAACAGTCGATCAGACTGTTCCTAACTGTCGAACTCTCTTCCTCTGCAGAGTGGAACCCGGACGAGGCTTTGCCGCAGGGCAAAGTTTCGTCCAGGGAGGTAGACAGGCCCTGAATTCGTTTATGCGGGTTCTAAGGGAATATTTTTGGCCGAGTCTACGGGCTCGGAGAACCGACGGTAAACACGCTCTTGGGGGGGGGGGGGCTGTTAAATATAACAGTCGAATAGATTGAACGCTGGGTCAACCGGCACACACTCACTAGGCGTGTACTAATCTTCTGTTGTACTTACTGTTAATATATGATATATCTGCAACTCTTGTTTTGTTATTTCTGTAACTATTTACTTGGTCACAACATAGACGAAGTATCAAGCAAGTATATGTTGACAACACAACACTTATAACAGCTGGTCACTCGTATTCGAGAATACACGTCTAGTAGGGCGACTAGCCAATCCCTATCGCAGACACATGCTCAGGCACATTTGTTTCTGTTCAATACCCACATAGAAAACCTGTGGTTTATACTCCAACTATGCTGAGCAGACCGTAGTTACAGTTTTTGGGAGAGAGCGTATTATCTCGCATGATCAACAATCTTAACAACGCCAGCACACTCATACCCTCAATCATAATGTACTAGCACAACTATCGACAGCCCACAAGTGTTTCGTCTACCCAATTTCACTCACAAGGCTTGGGTCAACCCGTGGTAAGGTTTTCAGACACTTTCCAAAGATGCACACCTCCATACCGATAATGTGTTATGCTCAAACACACCTAGTCTATAGATAATAGACTCTCCAATCAATATAAGTAGGACTTAGTGAGGGTCTACGGGAGTCGAATACGAAATTAGTCAGCTACCACAACTAGATTACTCTGCATAATACTTACTATACCAAGTTCCTAACGATTTTGTATGTTGAACCTATTTAGGACCGAATTTAGTCCAAATACAGTTTCCACTGAGGAAATAACTCTACAACAACTTCGGCGACGGGGGTGAGATAGAGAGTTCTGAGTCAGTCCAGGACAGAGTCGCGTCAGACGATTACTGTAAGACATTGGAATAGTGATACTTCGAGACAACATAATGTCAGCCAGTCTCCTTCCTGACAAATCAACCGTAGTTTGATTCGAACCCGAATCTCATGATCAGAACGCGAACGTTCTAACCACTCGGCCACGTGCCCTTAATGCTACTCCCATGTTAGGCTATGTCACGCTGAAATCTGAACCTTTGCTGACCTATTATCTCAGTACATACATTTCAGTATATGGGGAATGCCTGTGTAACAGTACAACTCATCAGTGGAGAGCAGCAAATGGTTAATAGAATTTTGGCTCAAATTAAAAGCCTTTTTCTATTTACATATTTAATCTCTGTTATTCTTTTAAGATATGCTAATTCTTTGTTAGCAAAAGGAACAGGCCAACATGCAAAATATAAATTGCAGATATCGAAACCAAACAACTACAATAATTTAAATATCTGTAAAGTATTTTAACAGTGGACGAAAAGTGCAGCAATGAAATCCGAAGGTGTATTAGAATGGCGAAAGATGCCTTTCAAAAGCTAATCAAAGTATTAAGAAACAGACAAATATCGTTAGAAACGAAGAAAAGAATACTGAATTGTTATATAATATCAGTTCTCATATATAACAGTGAATGGTGGACAATCGTCTTACAGATGAAGAAGAGACTTGAAGCAACGGAAACGTGGTTCTGCAAAGTGATGCTGAGAATGCTATGGAGCGAATATGTGAGCAACGACGAAGTTTTATAGACAATGGAAACAAAAATGATACTTATACTTAACATCAGAAAGACAGATGAAATTTCTAGGGCACATTATGAGGAAGGAGGGCTTGGAAAATTTGATACTCACAGGACAGATTGAAGGCAAGAGCGAGAGAGGAAAACAACGCATTACCTATTTATCTTGCTTGAGCAGATGGATGGTGAAACAAGGTTTGGGAGAGATAACAAAAGGAGAACACTTATTAAGAGATACGAAGAACAGGAAATTGTGGAGCGCCATGATCGTCAACGTCCTGAAAGGACACGACACAGAGAAGAAGAAGAATATGAATCACGGAATTAGTTTTTCTATCAAACTGCAACTTACGAAAATATTATTTATAGTTAGAAGTTTTTAAGAGACAGACTGCGTTAAGAAAGTCTATTTTCCATCTAAAGTGTATGATAATGAGAGACATCTTTCTGATAACCTCGAGCAAAATCTTTTTCTCGTGATCAAATCCGGTTCTAAGGACTCGTAAGATCAATTTATTTTTAGAGTATATAAAAGCATTCAAGGAAAGAACAATGGAGCCATTTTGAAAAATCACTTGAGAATGTGCGCGCATGGGCGCATTTTTAATATACACGTCAGCAAAATAGAACGATCGATAATCCTTTAATCGTTAAGAGATGTCTGTTCATTTTTCTTTTCCAGATGTCATAAGTATTTTTTTCGCACCAAGATACAGCAAACATAATTCTGCTTCGAAGGACATTCTATTAAATGACAGGCTGGTGAAAATAACAAATAAACTTTTTTTTTACATCATATGTGGCATTTGGAAGACACAATAAGTTATGATCGAATTCAATAGAAAAAAAAGAAAGCTGTTTAGTCACTATTTTGATACGTATATTTTCTTTAACAGCACTTTAAAACTGATAATCTCTTTGAAAGAAGGAAAAGATGAAGTATAGTGCACTTTTCGATGAAGCGAATTGCACCAAGAACTAGAAAGAAGGTAAAAATAAAACAAACTTGTTTAGGCCTCCGACTTGTCCAATTATGTGTATAAGAAAATGTTTAATTAATCAAATTTATTTTTCTGTTATGAGTATGAATGCGTGTAAAGTCACTCTTAAAGAAATATAGTAAATGTTTGTTGGATAATAGTTACAATCGTTTTCAAAGAGGAAAATGGCCTCGTCAAACCTCACTGTAAACAAAGAAAACGATTGAAAGGACAACGAAATCCTATCTTGAATAAATAACCTGACTTCAAGTGCGCATGCGCGCACTTGTAATCTCCACGTCAGCGAAATAAAGCGAGCATGCTCCTATAACAATGAGAAAAGAAGACAAATTTTTGACATATGTGGCCTTTAGCAGATGCAGTGTTATTATCGAATTCTATTTTTAAAAACTGTTGTTCAGTTACTGATTCGGGAAGATCTTTAAAATCAATATTTCTTAAAAGAAGAAGGACGACATTGGATACTGTACGCAAGAAAAAGAAAGAATAAAGCAAGCGTGGTTAGTCGTCGGACATGTCTCCTTCAGCCTCTAAAAAAATCAAGCTGAAAACTTTAAGTAATCTCGTCAGATCGAGACTTTCATATGGATTTCTTGCATGGCACCAAACCCATTCAGAAATATCTAAACTGTCAGCTCTATACAACCACTTTCAAAGATCAATGGTGAAAACAGTCTTTGAGCGTCTTGGCAAAGATCATCCTTCTTTTAATATTGTGGACTGGCGATACAGAGTCGTAGACAAAGAATTGTACTAAATAACAGAAACCATATCCCTTGAGGACTGCTAAGAAGCAATAACTAAAATTGATACTCTAAAAATTGTAATTCTAAGGGAAAATAATTACAAAATCGCGATATTAACGTTCCACAATACTTCAAATAAAAGGTTAGGAAGGAAACTCCCATCAATACTGGAAAGAGCGATAACAGCTACTGGACTTGATAAATCATTTTTCCTAAAAAAAAATTGATTTAAAAAAAGATTATATAAATTTCAACCGACAGCAGTACTAGCTGCTCGGTCAATGAATGTCAAATGTTTCCTTATAAGGAAACAGTTATTATTGCCATTACCATTGCTACGATAGTGAGTTCGATCTTCACAGACTACCATAACCAAGCCTACCTAAACTTACAAAAATATCTAAGACCCGCTTGGAGGATTTAGATAGCTGCGTAATTCCGTATTTTCCCACGAGTGAAAGTGGTCGGAAAACCAGAGAAAACCCAGAATTTCGAATATTTATTTTCCAAACTTTAGTGATAAGTAAATGACTGCTTAATTAGCATAGATGAGGCATAAGCTATATAAGTGTCCAAGCAGTAAGGGTAGAGTAGCTCTCGGTATACGAGATAAATGACTGCCGCTGGACTGATAAAATACGAAGGAAAACACATTTTATAATAAAAAATAGACATGCCCTTTCAATTTAAAAGATTAATGCTATGCGTAGTTGGACTTGTGCTGTCCTTTGCAGTGTCCTTTTAGACTGTTGATCAACTGTGTTATTAATGTTGAAATAAATGAAGCGTGTGGCTTTAACGTTGTCTTTTATAGCCCCCAATTTAAAAAAAAATGATGTAATTTTATTTTGTTAAACATTTCAGAATGTAGTAGATTATGGCTCTTCACACCTCGCTTTTCTTTAACTATGCGTTGTCATGACTCTTCTTGGGAAATACAGTGGAATGGTTTTCCGTTGTCTTTTTCACGATTTTGAATTCAACAACAAAAGTTGTTCTTTTCTTCGACTGGTTTACCCTATCAAGGCTAAAGTCTCCGGTCGAACCTACTATTTTACCTAGAGAAATGGATTTCAGTTTTTCCAAGGGCATAATGTGAAGTGAACGCATCGGCCGAAATTTGAACTTTGCCAACCGCTTCCGTTTTCCTTGCTTCTAAACATCACGCCATCCAAGTTAACAGGCAAAAGGTTTAGCGAACGTGTAAGAAAGAGCTTTTATTTTACGTCTGTTATTTGGGTTTCTTTTTTTTCATTTTGCTTTCACCTGCGATCAAACTGTAATAACTGTTCACCATAATTCCCATTTACAACACATTCAATGAACGCCACATTTCCAATGCCATGAAGCTCAAACTTTATACAAAGTCACCAATCTTGTTTATTGAGCGTTCATTTTGGCTACAGAAACATTTTTACATAGGAAGCGGAATCAATAAATCTGTAACCTAATTATGGAAAAAGCATTTGTTTCACACCATAAATACTCTTTTTTATTATTTCAATCAAAACAACGCACTTCATGCAATTGTGAATATTTATCACATAAAATAATATACAGAGACATCAACCTATAGATCAACATATATTCATTTTCCTTGCGTGACATAAGATTTTATAAGTATATGAAATGATTGGCCGCAGCGGACAGACGCTTAGTAAGGTTTCAATTTTCAGGCATGAAACTAATTATACTTTCTATAATAAATTAAGTTCATTTACATTCAGACTATTGTTCTCATCTCTGTGTTGTTGTTTCTTCCGTGTATTGATCCGGGTAAACTAAAGGGAGTTTAGAACTGAACCCTTTATTTAATCTGTGGCGGTAGATTGTTTCTTGTTCCACTGCACCAGTCTCGCAATATCTCGTCTAGGTCTCGTCTAGGTCTTATTTTAGTACTGGCCAGTTATTGATCGCCTTGTTAATTATGTTTAATTAAAAGAACAAAGATTTTTTTTCTTACGAGGAAACTGCACCCACCACTTAAAACTTAGTTTTAAAATGTAGGGTACTTTTCCAGTAAGAATGAATTTGGAGGCTCCAATTTGGCACACAGCTATATTTTGTAATTTTATTTTCACCTTTAATGGTCTCAGATTTATTGTCAGTTTTATTCTCCTCTTGATTAAGTTAAAGACGTTTCAGGAATTCATTCCAACTCGTAAACAAGGGTCAGTTCAATAAAAGCTATTTTCTTTCTGAATTTATATCATTTGTTTATATACTAGAATTCACCAAATACAGATCACATGAGAAATTCAATATATGGGGTTACTGGTAATACGCTAATCATGAATTAAGCGTGCAGTACGAATGAAAGACGTGGTAGAAAGGGGAGATTATGAATATAAGAAGTATAGATAATGATATATTCTTGACTTTAACAAAAATCGATAAAGCAGGCAAATACTGTCATAACTTCTCTATCGAATATAAGCTGACCCCAGATCTTGAATAACCCTACTCGTGTTCCTGATAGAAGAGGGCACCCCGAAAACCTTCTATGCCTCTTTCTAACCTCCTGTCCTAACAAATGATCCGCACAAGTGTTACCTCCCTTGGGTTCTTCCGACCAATCACAAAACAATATCAAGGTTGAGGTCAAACCGAATTCAACTTTTGATTTCACAGGGCAGTCTTTTGACACTCGAAAACTGACTGGGATAGCTTCAGATCTTTCATTGCGGAAGCCCCACCCTCAACATTCTTCGAAAACAGAGATTTCAGAATCGCCTCCCCCATTTCTGAAAGGATTCTTTCTTAGCACGGAAAGTTATATGCCATGTATAAGGTATCAATAAAGACCGAATAACCAACCCTGGTTCATGCCTGAACACGCTGCTGGCATAGCTCACCGCGACCTCTACTACTATCTCCACCAGAGGGAACGGTGTAGCATAACTCTTGCCTTATTCAGAACTGTCCGCAGTCTGTGTAAGAAAGTTCTTGAAAAATGCAGACAGCAGTCAGTCCAAGCAAAAGTCTTAAACAAGAGACTTGCTTCTTTCAAGTTCTGGAAAATCATCAATAGAGTCAAACCGTCATTGCCCTATAATAAATGGTACCTTCATTGGCTAATGTTAAGCTCTTTGCAAATATCTTTGCCTCTAACACTACGTCAGACGAGAAAAGGTCCATCTGCTACCTGACTTCCTCTCTGTTACGTAGCACAATCTTAGTGATTTCTCTATCTCGGGAAGTTTCCAGACTGATCAATATTTTTGACTCTATGAAGGCTAAGAGTTCAGATATACAATTCCAGTGATTATTCTTCAGAAGCATAATCCAGAATCATTTCCAATCTTGTCAAAGTTGGTAAACTGTTGCCTGAAAGAGAAATGTTTCCCAGGTCTAAAGAAGATGCCCTGTTTTTAAGAATGCGGGCAAGCGCTCACCCCCGTCTCAATATTGCGCCATCGGCCACATTAGTAACATCAACAAACTCCTTGAGTATATTATCAACCAGAAGGTTGTTGATCACCTCAACAAAAACAACCTACTGAACAGAAAGTATAGACATCGCTTCTTTAGGTTCCCTTTCTGTTTTCTTAAATGTCATTGCATGCAAAATCATCGAAGCTCTCGATAATAAATTCATTACGAGAGCGATGGCTTTAGATATCTCGAAGGCATGGGACAAGGTGTGGCATCAGGTGTTGCTACACAAACGCTTCATCTATGGCATTTCTTGTGGAGTCTAAGCAATTTTCAAATCCTTCCTATCGGGTAGTTCCCTGAAGTTCGTTGTTAATGGCCAATTATCTGAGGTCGATCAGAACAATGCAGTCGTTCCCCAAGACTCACCACTCGACTTTACCTTCTTTCTTTTTTATATTAACGATCAGCAAAAGAACATTCTCAGATCATTAGTGCAGACGAAACCAGAGTTTATGGGTGCACCTCTTAAAATCTAGATGATCAGAGTTTGGTAGCAGGGCCGGTGCCTATTAAAAAATCGGGGAGGGGCCCAAGACTGATTGGAGGCACCGGGCAGTGCTTTATGACACTCACTAGCTTATTATCATTTACTTTTTTTCTATCTATATTTACATACGTCACAAATTTAACTAAGCACAACTATTAAAGAATGAATAATTTTTGAGTATTTTGACGTCATTCTGGGGTCATTTTTTTCATTCAAATCCGTGAATTTGATTTGCTCATGCCAAGTCTCGAAAAAACACGGAATATAAAATTCACAATTTTTCATTCATAATGTTGAATGTGTTAAAATACTTCAATTTTTTTAACAAGAAAAATCTCAAGTTGATGTTAAAAATTGCCGCAAAACATTGATTTATTTAGGATGGAATGATCTCTTATGACATGTCTCTAATTATTTAAGATGGAAAAATCTATTATGACATGTCTCTAATTATTTAAGATGGAATGATCTATTATGACATGTCTCTAATTATTTAAGATGGAATGATCTCTTATGACAAGTCTCTAATTATTTAAGATGGAAAAATCTATTATGACATGTCTCTAATTATTTAAGATGGAATGATCTCTTATGACATGTCTCTAATTTGTATTTTAGATACGTCGTAATTATTTTAATTTTTTCTAGTTGAATTTTTCATCTATATTGCATATGATATGTGATGCACTATTGTACATAATAAGGTTAAAATAAAATTTGTATTTTATATGAGTACTACATTGTGAAAATTGAGATGTAGTAGAGGGAGGGGGATCCGTATTATGGGGGTATCCTAGATTCAGGCGGGGACAACGAGACACTTGCACTGGCTCTGTTTGGTAGCTGAACTCTCCTGTGATGCATCTCTAACAGCTCATTGGGGGAAACTTGTAACATTCAATACTTCCAAAACCAATCTATAAACGTTCCATACTCACAGAGCAGACGAAGTCATCATGAGCGGTTTATCTCTCAATGTCGAGGGGGGGGGGGGCTCAGTATTACCCCCAAAACCTGAAGTGAACTAATATATACAATTTATCGTTCAA
Source organism: Acanthosepion esculentum (assembly GCA_964036315.1). NCBI lineage: Eukaryota > Metazoa > Mollusca > Cephalopoda > Sepiida > Sepiidae > Acanthosepion > Acanthosepion esculentum. The sequence goes on from OZ038493.1 coordinate 11,944,494, forward strand.
ACTCTTAGGAAAATCGTCGGTTTCTTACAGCGCTTCAGTAAGTACCCGATTTCTCGTGCATGCTTCATCTTTACAAAAGTCAGATCAGACCCCCAAAATGGTGTATTGTTGCCATATCTGGGCCGGTGATGCCATGTCCTCTCTTTCCAACGCAAACAATTTACGCAGGCGATTAATTATTTTCAGTCCTACAGCTTCTTTCCTATTGACGAAACATCGCAAGTTTATCGCTACACCATCACTATTTCCATTGCAAATGTTCAGAAGAGCTGCATTCCTTCCTTTCCCTAGTTCATACCATTACAGCGGGGACCCGTCATGCCCCTTACACATCCTCATTTCTTTCGTATTCCATTGGTAAGGAGGACATTGCTACTTTGTGGAACAGACTTCCGAGAGTGTACGTCCTCGGTCACATCAATCTTTACCTCTAAAGTTTAGAGTCAATTACATATCCTCATAAACAGCACTTACTTTTCCCATTTTCGTCCATAACATCATTCAGTAATCCTCTATATTGAGTAACTCTTTTTTTTTTTTTTAAATCGGTTTCACCCTATACAAGACAGAAAAGCCACTAAGACACAAGGGGTTACTGGGCGTGGAAGAATTAGGAACAGAAACTTTAATAATGAGCGGGAAGAAAAAAGTGCAATCAGGAGGACAGTATATAGCGATTAACTTTGCATTTAAATTTTTGTAAATTAAAGTTGGCTGGAAAGCATGGAGCCGGAAGGGTGTTCCATAAGCAAGAAGTGCAAGAAAAGAAACAACATAGAACTTGCGGTTACATCTAAGCAGCTCAACTGTAAATGGATGAGATCTCGACGCCAGTTTAGTACTAGGCTTAAATTAAAAAATCTAGGTACCTTACCGAAGAGTTCATTAAAACAATTACCATGACATTATTTATAGAAAAAAAAACAGTGAGGCAAGCTTACGGCGATGGGAAAGTGACTGAAGCCGAGATGCCAGATCATGACCGATAATATTGCTGATTCTTCTTTGGATTTTATCAAAGAGCTCAAAGTAAATAGCAAGGGCACCGGACCATATGTGGCAGCAGTATGGATAAATGGTAGACTTATAGATATGTAAGATAAATTCTAGAGAGAAAAATTGTCAAGCACGACACAGTGAATTAACTTAGCAGCTGACCTAGCAATGGATTCAATATAGTTTTTCTTCTTCATGTCAGCTGAGAACATTAGCCCGAGAAGGTGTATCGAGTCAGTTTCCTAGAGAGGTTTGATTGTGGAGGAGTTAAGCCATCTTTTGTCCCAGTTAACAACGGACTTGAGGTCATTTTGCATTTCGGCAGCCAATATGACCTTGTCGGACTGATTAGCCTTACTATTGTGGCAGGAGTAAATGGAGTAAATGTCATCAGCCTAGATATAAAGTTGAGAGCTAATGTCATCGGAAAGGTCATTAATGAAAAGTAAAAAGAGAAACATTTAAACTGGTTTAGATTGTAGAAATCAGTGAAATAATTACGCAGGTGTCTTTTTCACAAAGAAAAGGTGTCTGAATAAACCTTTGAAGATGAGCCGTTATCATTATTTGCATTATCTATCATCAGAGTAAGCCTCAAACTTGTAACTTCCGGGTTGTCTCACAAGAGGGTATTAAAACATTGGTTCGTGAAACGTTGGTGGTATATTAATTGTAAATTCAAAACCTGGACGGGGTTGTACACACTCAAACATAACTAGTAATAACTGAGTATGACTGCCCCCACCCCACAAAAATCAATAAGAAAACGGGATATTCCTAGACATGGACATCAGAACGAGAACAATCTATTCTCGAAAATTAATTCAAGGGTTCAGATAAAAATTAAGTTAATCAAAAAATATCTGAAGAAGACCGGTAGTTACAAAATCTGAAACGTTGTGATAATAACAACAACGATGAGGATATTAGCCTGATTAAAAATAATGTTTATAAAGATTTCTTTTTCTTGTTTAATGTAATTGCTTTACAATCTTAATCTGTTATTTTGGGGGTTTGAATGAATTAATCTATATAAATAAATGCGAATGTCAGTGTATCACACTTTTCAACTTTACTACGAGAAGCCGTTGACCAACATGTCGTACCAAATTAATTACAGTGTTTCAAAATAAAATTGTCCGTGTTTTCAACTATACTACTAGAGGCAGTACGTAGCCTAACATATATAATTTTGGAATCAGGCCGATTCCGTGAGTAAATTAAAAAAATTCCGGGCCGTATCCGAACCTGCAATCATGAAATTTTGGATACCCAAGTTTTCATTACTGCGATTGTTTTCAGTGATTTTTTTATGTGATTTTACGACGAATTATTTTGTACAATAATAATATCTATAAGTTGGAAATAAATTTGGGAATAATTGCGAATTCCAGTGAAATATCTATAAGTTGTAAAAGAAATCTAGCGAAAGTTCACCATAAAATGAAAGTAATTGTTTGTACGGAAAGTAAGGACCTACGTATACCAAATTGTTTAAATCAAGTGGCGGCAGAATAATTCTGGTCGAACTTTTAAAAGGTAAGCTTAAATATTAATGCAATGCTTAAATGCAGCGATCAATGTTGAGTTCTTTTGTAGTTTATTGTTGTCTATCGCATACGACAGCAGTATGCCTCGCGCCAACAGAGGATCAGATTGCAATCAAAAGAACCAAGGCTGCAGCGAGGAAAAGAAAGTGCCGCGCAAATGAAAACTCAGATCAAACGGCAGCTAGTAGAGTTTACAATGCTGAGAATATGCAAAGACTTAGGGACTCTCAAACTTCTGAACAAGACGAAGGCCCAATCAAGAGCCCTCCGCAGGAGTTACCTTAAATGCCGCCTGACAGGGCGGCTCCTAAGCTATTAGCCAAATAATTGTTCGAAGTTCTTATGTCAAACCTCGTCATGATTAATTTTTGATTAACTTTTCTTTTCTTTTATTTTTGTTGCAGCTCTCAAATTGTTTTTACAACGTAAGCAATACAAAAAGAGCTGAACAAATAAAAAACCGCCAACGAAATTTGAAATTAAATGCCTTATTCATGAAAGTATAAGTGCGCTATCGATTAGATCACGTAGGTTAGTCAGTAAACGTTATTCAAAATTAGTCATTACAACAACCTTATTTTTATTTATAACCCAATATGTTAATTACGCCTTGTAATTGCATAAATAATAGTTTTAAGTCGTTCTAATTTCCTAGAGGAAGCAGTATCATTATTAATTATTTTTGACTAGATTTTCTTTCATATTATTTTAGTTGCTTTTTATCGTAATACTTAGGGGTTTTTATTTCCTATTTATTTTGGCTGGCCTAGTTGTACAAGCAATCTGAGCGTTGACAGAATAAACAACAAAAACAAGATGAAAGAAAAACCAGACAGCAATGGTTAACGAGGCTGAAATATTCATATGTCTTTCTTAAAAGGTTGATTTTATTACCCGTTTACAGATTTTACAGAAGCAAGAAAAAGGTCGTCCTGGGTATGACGATAAACTACATCCGCGTCCTGGGTATGACGATAAACTACATCCGCGTCCTGGGTATGACGATAAACTACATCCGCGTCCTGGGTAAGACGATAAACTACGTCCAACAGCAAGGCCTCTGATCAGGAGGTTTTGAGGAGCGTGGAACCACCTCTTAATTGCTGGTGTTCCCAGGTCCACCTTGACCCGTGGTGGTAGTACCTGTTAGGGTCCCAGCTATGGGCAAATATTAACACTCAGACTATATCCGCGTCCTGGGTATGACGATAAACTACGTCCAACAGCAAGGCCTCTAATAATATGTTTTTGAAAAAAATAATGTTGCCAGCTATACATTTTTGAAAAAATAATGTTGCCAGCTATACGTTTTTGAAGAAAAAAATATAGCTATACGTTTTTGAAAAAAATAATGTTACCAGCTATACGTTTTTTGAAAAGTAGTATTAGCAGCTACACGTTTTTGACTATACATTTTTTAAAAATAATATTACCAGCTGTACGTTTTTGAAAAAATAATATTACCAGCTATACATTTTTGAGAAAAAATATTAACAGAAATAGATTTTTGACAAAGCAAAAATATTACCAGGAAAAAAATAGCGGCATTAAATAACACATTGAGGTTGATATGCCGTAAAACAAACCAAATCAAAAATAAATCCACAAGGGATTTACGTCTTTATATTTAATTTCGTTATATCATTTTTACAGATAGGGAAAAATTGAAACAAATAATTGTCTGTTTTTTTCGGATGTGCGTTTTTTATTTTTTTATTTTAATACAATTGCTTTTGTTCTCAACAAACAGACACCACGTGATGTTCACTCAACACCTATTTATTTTTAGGTTATACATTGTAAATTGTAAAAAGGGTTTTGACAAGTAGATGTGTAATGAGAAGATAACCATACATCATAAAAAATATAATCAACTTTTTTCACAAGTGAAATGTTCCTCATATTGCTTCTATGTTTGACATAATTGTTAACCGAATCTTGGGTCATATATATTCATGGCGCTGAGATTATCTCATCGTCATTGGATAATGAAAAGCTCTTTGCAAAGATCTTTCCCTTTAATTCCATGTCAGACGAGAAAGCTCTATCTCCTACCAGACTTCCTCTCTGTTACGTAGCACAAGCTTAGTGATTTCTCTACTCGTATTCGAGCGCTGCCATCTGCGTCTCCTTTGCACCATTTCAACAGTGCAGTGGATAGATTTTCTCACTAAAACTGAGGTTATAGAATCAACTGGTGCTGCAAAAAACTCAACAAAATAGGCATAGATCTAAACTCACATATTGATGTCATGCATAGAAATCCAACTAGTTCAGAACCATCAAAAGTATTAACTATTTAAAAAGCGTTTGCTCAGATCAGTTATTAAAAATGGCTTCAAGCGAATGAATTCTTTTAGTGATAATGAAAATCCTTGTTCAGACGTTATGATACTGGCGCTACAAAATTACAATCAAAGAGATCTGTACCAAATAGCAAAAAACAAAACAAACAAATCATTGAAAAATCTAATTGCAACAAAATGGATATCACTTGTAACAAGAAGAGTAAGTAAAAATATAATGAATATGTTGAGTCTCGTCAGATCTAAACCCCCATAAAGATACATGGACGGGGCTCAACTCGTTCACAAATATATGAACTATCTCATGTGCACAACAGTTTTCTCAGATCAGTGATTTAAAATGGGTCAAACGAATGAATACCTTAGGGAATAAAAACAACTCTTCATCAGACTCTAGAAAAAGGGCGTTATTTACTCACAAGTAAAGCCGCTGTACCGCCATATCACGTTTAAACACCGGTTCTCGTCTGATCAAAGAAGTTAAGCAACGTTGAGCCTGGTTAATACTTAGATGGTTGATCGCTTGAGAATATCAAGTGCTGTAAGCTTGGAAGTGCGGATGGTGTAAGGATTGAGGAAATCGGAGAGCCGAGTTCCAATTCTAGTCAGGCTCGTCATATTCACTTACACGCATTTAGAAAGGTATAAATCCACCTCTACTCTCCCCAGCTATGAGTTAAATAGTAGAAGTCATGACAGTAAATCATTACATTCCAAAAATATGTTCTTACGTTTTTGAGCCTGATTCAAACGAAACTCATGTCTACGTTTTTGAGTCGCATAGAAAGCAAACGTATTTCTACATTTTTAATTCCTGTATAAACCAAATAAATGTCTACGTTTTTGATTCTTGTACAAACCAAACCCATATCTACGTTTTTGATCGTAACAACAAAATTGTTCGAAAATTATTATTCTAAAAATATTCGAAAACAATATTTTTTGAAAAATATTTATTCGAATTGTAAATTGTTTGAATGAAAATTAATCAAAATGACAATTATACTAAATTATACTTCTTCGAAATACCTATGTTTGAAATACGTATGAGAGTGTCAATGCTGATTTATCTAAAACTAATAACAACTTTAAAGGATGACATAGGGCTTTTTTGCCTCAAGTGTCATCCATCATCCAACAATATGGAAATTTTTAGACGCCCTTAAAAGAGGACAGGACTTGGAAGAAATTCATATTGCAAAAGTAAAAGCAGGTTGCTAAGATATCAAGTGTGCCAAGAAATACCACGACATAAATGGAAAACTTAAAAAAATATTGGGGTCCTTTAACGAGTAATCTTCAGTAGTTGACTATTTGCGTGCAGTATCATATAACTTAGGGTTATCAGGATTTTTTCTTACTAAATTGTTTTATTAACAATATTTGTATTTCGAATAATTATCATTTGTTTATTTCCTCTTTTAATATTTACATTTTTATTGTAATAAAGAATTTTGTATTTGGAATAATTTAGTATAATTGTCCTTTCGATTAATTTTCATTCAAACAATTTGCAATTCGAAGAAATGTTTTTCGAATAATTATTTTCTAACAATGATTTTCAAAAAATGTTCACATAATCGTTTTTGATTCTCGTACAAACCAAACCCATGTCTACGTTTTTCAGTTTCGTATAAAAGAAATCTGTATCTACCATTGCTTATCTTCTAGCACTTTCGCCCCAGCCCCTCAACCTCCGGCGTCTTACTCTCTGGGTTGAGGTGTCTACTCGGTCCTAACCGAACTTAAGTGGGTGGCCATAGGTCTCCTGGGCATCCGTAGATTATTCGACCGGTCCGCTGGTTTAATCCTGCTTCCTGACCACGTTGTGATTTGTTTGATCCAGAAAGCAGAAGTGATGTCCGTCCATTCATGGTCGACTGAAGATGTAGACATGGCTGGGGAGTCTGCGCTAAGAAATTTAGAATGCAGCAAAAAAAAAAAAATAATATCTGCAGAAAGCCGGACAAACAACTATTCAATGGTTGAATTGTTAATGTCTTTTATATAGCAGAAAAGAATAGTAGAGAAAAGAATCGGGTTACAGAAAAGAAAAGTATTTAGCGTAAAAACTCATACACTGGATTCTAGACAGAGAGAGAGAGACAGAGAGAGAGAGAGAGAGAGAGAGAGAGAGAGTGTGTGTGTGTGTTTAGACTCTGTTTTAAAAATTCGAATATCGTGTCTTTTACCTTGGCAACGCCACCGTCACATTAATCTCCACCTTCACCACCAGTCTCCTCCACATATTTAGGTTGAAAGCCGGAGAGGCATTAATTCATACATAGCTTATCTTGAGCAAATAGATTATACCACAGCCGATGCCATGCAACTTTGCTCACCTTGGTCACTTACACGTGGCCGTTGATTATGTCGGCTTGGGGAACCCTTTACTCTGACTATTGACTTCTTACAAGAAAACCCTCTAACCAGTAACGGTGTATCATCAACACACTCGCTGCATACATAGTTACAGATCCCCTTCTATCGCATTGTGCTAGATAACCATTGATCCTACCAGAAGTTTCACCCGTCCTTGTTTTTAATCCCCTCGGATACCTACCCATTTTCCTCACCGTAAATGTTTGGTGGGCGAACTAGTTTAGACGCCGACGATCCGACCCTGCAGCCGGTAGTATTGGGTTATATGTTACCAGTAGCACTCGTAGAGTAACCTGACATAAAACTAACCACCGACTAATAATGCCAATGGTGAAACAGACTGCCAACTTACCTACCACACCCGTTCTTTAGTATTTGATTTATAAGGAGGCTCATTGTTAAATTTGACAATGGGCGTAATAATTCTTTTTTATAATTAAGACATGGAAAATGTCAGGATGGTTGGTGAAGAGACTGAGTCAGTGTTCACAACACTCTCCGTTAACTGTTACCCAGGGGCATTGATAACTATCAAAATTGTTACCCCCTCTTCTTAATTTGAGATGAGTGGCCTTTCTATTGTCTACGCGTACGACGCCGTACGTTAAATCCGACATTACGCTGAACTTGCGCTCGCAAGGAGACGAATAAATACCATTTTCACGTTTACTGACCGAGTTGTAGTTAGGAGAATGATGTTTACTCGTGTGCTCTCGGTTACTCTCTATCAATCTCTCTCTCCCTCTCTCTCTCTCTCTCTCTCTCTCTCTCCTGTTGAGATGCCAGAGACAAGATCATCATCATCATCATCATCATCATCATCATCATCATCATCATCATCATCATCATTGTAGTAATCGCAGAAACAGCCTTTAAGGGAATTTAGTTAACAACGTAACTACCTTTTCTGGAGAAGGAGCTGTCTGCGTGGAAATTCTTCTTCACCAGTGAAACATGAGAAAAATGAAAATGAGCAGATTCAATTCACGTGGCCTGGTGAGAAAGAATTCAAATTCTTTACTGTGTCCTGTGCGTGTCGAATTTTCCAAAACATTCTTCTTCGTATGTCACAAAAGATTCTGTCTTTTTTTTCTGACTGAAAAGAAAATATTAAACCAAATAATATTCCTTGTGATTCATTAAAAAGAAGGAAAATTTAAGATAATATCTACTACTATAATTACTACTAATAATACTACTACTAAATGTAAACAAACAATATGGAGTGAAAATAAAATAAAACAATGAAGAATGTAGCTATATGATTAATTTCAATAAAATCTACCTGCTAACTTTTTTTGAAGCCTAATCGATAAGGTGCTATCCGAAAGACAGATATCCAAGGAGAATGAATGCGATTTTAGATTTGGTTGGAATGTTTTTTTCTTATCTATTTGCTTGCTTGATGGTTGTAGAATACAAAAACGACCTGGGAGTTGCGATAAAAAGCAACAAATTTAAATTGGCTTCTAATCTTATTTGATTGGGCATATTAATATATATAATGAAATGGACAAAATCCAACAATTATTTTTAAGACATTTTTATGTTTATACATTCTTTTTATAGATACAAATATTTAAGTAAATGCTTTGTTTATAATAAACAGTATTAAACAACATTTACCGGCCTGTACATTGGTGAATTCAGACTTACGGGGAAGTAATGAATTGAGAAATTTATAAGGATGCATATCTGCTTTAAAAAATCGATGTCCTCTCTTTTACCTTGGCAAAACCACGACCGGAACCACCACCACTACCAGTTCCCTCGACATATTTCGGTTGAAAGCCGTATATACATTCATTCATGTGTAGCTTGTCTTAGGCAAATAGACAGGACGTAGCCTATCTCTTTTCCAGGTCAAGCCACAGCCAAATTCCAGTCGAGTTCGTTACAGTGACTTCCGTGCAAGTACCCTTGGGAAAGGTATGAAATCATCTCATATGGGTAAATATCAAGACAGACTGGGTGCTACAGCTCTAGAAGAAAGATATATTCGCTGACTCTTTCACCAGAGCCTGGTCTGGCGCGGAGAGCAAGTGAAACAGCAGCACACAAAAATCAAGGGCTGAACTCATCAGACATCAACGGTCATCCACCTCAGCTATGGTTTAAATAGGCTTACCAACCGGAAATTGTTGATATTAAGTATGTGATGACTACTGCTACACTCCAGAAGACATAGACATTCAGGGAGGGGTTGTTCCAATAGGCGTTATTCCTGGCTTTGTACTGAAATTAAGATCGACAGTAAATATCCCGCCCAATACCGCAGATTTGCTCATCAGTTGCCTGATTTTAATCAGTTTAGCACTGTGCATCTCTGTCTAGTGCGTAAGCCGGGTAACGAGAGAGTTGTTCTTTTTAAGTTTGAAGGATGAGAGACATGGGACGCATATATAGATAATTGGGAACGTCGTCAACTGGAAACAGTCTGAGCGAACTGGGCAACCTGGCATGAAGACATGTCTAAGTGGGATCCACAAGCAAGGTGATGTGTTGCCTTTATTAAAACTCGTCACCATATCCTACGCATTTGGCTGTAATGCATGTGCTAGCTATACCCCGATGAGTCATGATGGGTACGTTGGTCTTCGTATATTTGTATCCCAGCGCCACTTCGTTAGCGAACTGTCAATAACAATAATAAAATGAAATGGCAATAAAAGCAATGACACTAAGACGAACTGAATATAAGTTAAAATTAATATTAAAAGTAAAATTAATAATAAATAAAATAATAAAAAAGAAAGAAAGAAACATAGACAGCTGAAAAAATAAAAATAAGAAGTCAACAAATGAAGTAAAATTATTAAAAATAAAGTTAAGACAAGTGTTAAACAATTAAAACAAAATGCAGGACTAAAAGTCTTACATAAATAATACGCACTCAGAAGTAACGATGTAGATGTAAATATACACAAAACACACTACTGCCTGAAATGCATGAGGCTAAAAGCAGAGACAGAGGCATTTATAATGGTTGCACAAGACCAAAGCCTATTTGCTAGACAAACATAATGAAGAATAGTGCAGACATAATATGTAGATTAAATGTAGAGGAAATTATTGACCATTTAGCATCTGGTTGTCAAATCTTGACACCAAAGGAATACAAAGATTAACATGATCAGATTGGACAGTATATTCATTGAAAGATTTCTTAATATTACAATGTGCCACACGTTGAAAAATAGTATGAACATTTCAATCGTAGAAGACCATGAAGTAACCATTTGCGGCTTCATTATTCATACTGAGAGATATATATAAAAGCTAACAGACCAAACATTGTGATCAAGAACTACAAAATAAATCGTGAAGCACTGCTTTGTGGAACCGACTCCCAAGAGGATGTTTCCACGATCACTACAATCTTAACCTGTTCAAGTCTAGGGTTAACCGTTTATCTTCCATTCCAACCCTCAAAAATTGCTTCCTGACGTAACCCTCTACCTCGAGTGACCCACGGGCCTTGTAATCGGTGAACCTTACTGTAATAAATAAAAATAATAAGAATAATAAAAATCTACCCTTTCATAGATATGTCATTACCATTAGATAAAAATATATACAGGGGAACGAATTTAATTCGTTCCTGAAGTCCGGTGATCATTAGAGATTTGCAACAGTTAATCCTCGGTAAAGTTTTTAGGGATTTCGCTCCTCTTGACAAAGAATCTAATTCCCCGAACATTTCTCTTTGTTAAAGTGTAGACTACAGCGTTTAAAGGGGCTTCAAACGGAATATATTAAATTGCTGGAAAACTTAATAAAAGATTAATTAAATCTTCCTTGTTGGCCGTTTTCAATGAAAGATATATGTCTATATATATGTGTGTGTGTGTGTATGTGCGTGTGCTTGTGTGCTTGTGTGTGTGTGTGTGTTATTATTATTATCAATAATATAATTATTACAGTGGAGTCTCTGTTAACGAATTTAATTCGTTCCTGAAGTCCGTTCGTAATCCGAAATGTTCGTAAACCGAAACTGTTTATCCATTAGGAATCAATGTAGAGAAAAAAAAAAGTCGCAATACAATAAAGCTGGAAAAGAAAAGCACGCCTCAACACACGAATGTATAGAACACGGCGGTCGACTCAGAAATTATTCCGTTCGGGTTAACTCGGTTCAGCTATGTTGTTCGAGAACCGAAATTTTGCTCGATAAGCGAGGCATTTTCATCTCGAATTTTCTGTTCGAAAACCGATTTGTTCGACATGCGAGACGTTCGAGAACCGAGGTTGCACTGCATGCCAAAGAATATGACAACATAAGTAAATAGAAGAATTTTGAAATTGAAAAAATATGGCCCCTTAAAACTACCGTGATGAACCCCGGTTGTGATTGAAAAATGTACAAAGGACATTAACAAGATCCTTGGTAGCCCCTGTTCATAAGAGATTCAAAATTTGCATTGTGAAGCTACTTATCTATTCAACAGAGTTTTCAAAACTTAAACAAAATATAAACTCCATACATATTAAGTAGCACTAATAGAACACATATTTATTTCTTTGCCTTACCCTACGCTTTGGGTAATAACTTGGTTGCAGAATATATTGAACAGAAAACAAACATTTGATAATAATAATAATAACTCTTGTTGTAATCTGGGAGGGAATGTGAGAAACCCAAGGAAACAACAACAACAACAATGATAATAATAATAATAATATTGTATAATAATCTTGCATCAGGTTGCACGGTATTGGCACCCACTGAATATAAAACCCGGCATGACAGAGCTGGCCAATATCTGCACTGGAAAATCTGCAACTTCTACGGGAAGGAAACTGAAAGAAACTGGTACGAACACCACCCAGACCCGGTTACGGAGATAGGACCTGTTACAATTCTATGGGACTACACAATACACACAGACAGAACAATCAAAGGTAACCGCCCAGACATTGTTATTAAAGACCACAAACAAAATAAGTGCCTCCTTATCGATATGGCACTCCCTGCAGACTGAAATGTATCTTTGAAGATATTCGAAAAACTGTCAACATACAAGGACCTTGAAATAGAAATCTCAAAAATGTGACACATGGGGACATCAACAATCCCCGTTGTAGTTAGAGCTCTCGGATTGGTTGGAAAAGATTCCAGTTGACTAATTGAAGCGATTCCTGGAAGTCCACGCCTTAAAGAAATACAAAATATTATTCTCACGAGTATAGCCCACACCTTACGAAGGGCTTTATCTATGTAAAATATTTTTTTTATCAGTGGAAAATATCATGATGCCATTTTTAACCTTAGGTCTCTGGTTGGGACCCGGAACGAAATGTGTACACACCAGAAATCAAAGGAAATAAAATAATAATATTGATAAATGAGATTCTTATCAGTTACGATAAAAACAAGAAAATAGGGAGAAAATGAATATAATTTAAAATTATCAATAATAATGTTGATAAAATAGTTAACAGTTACGATAAAAAGCAAAGGAAAGATAACAAAATAAATATGTCGAAATAAACAACAGAATAATAAAAAAAAGCAATGATGATGATGATAGTGATGTTGACTGAAATTATTATCAGTTGTGATACTTGGGTTACTGCCTTCTGTTGCAAAGGTTTCTATTCAATATTTGGAATCAAATATCCAGCAAGCAAACTTTTCCCCGGGATCACGATTGTATCAAATACGTAAGAAGACGATTAAAAAGAAAATGAAAACTCTAAATGAATAAAGTAATCCCTTAAAAAACAAATACTTATTTTTCAACATAATCTTCTTTTGTGATAATCTACTTAATTCAATGGTGAATACTAATCCCATAGATCGAATATTTTTATCATCATTATTAATCATTTCACCCAAGCAATGTGATTTGGGGTTAGTGAGAGGGACAGAAACAGAGAGGACAACAAACGAACGGGATTGTTTTTTAAAGCATTTCACCCCGATCAAGGCGGGAAGCCACTAGCACGCAAGGGGTTACAGAGAGTTGGAGCGAGAGCAAATAGGAGTGATAGAGGAAAGGATGAAGAGAAGGATAGGGGATAGATCAAGGCATCTGGAGACGTCGATTGACATTACATTTGAATAGTTGGAGATTATAGCTATCATGGAAACAGGAAGGGAGTTCCACAGGCGAGAGATGCGAGATATGAAGCTATTGGAGTAGAAGAGACGGCTACATTTAATAGATTCGACAGTGAAAGGGTGTGAGCGAGATACCAGCCTAGTAGAACGCTTAAATTCATGAAGTCTGGGAACCAGCGAAAGCAGCTCCTCGGAGCAGTTACCGTGAAAGTATTTGTAAAAGAGACAAAGGGAAACAGAAGATGGCGACAGATATTGCATTTAAATATTTGAAGATCGCAGTTGACCGGAAAGCCAGAAGCCGAAAGAAGCCGAAAGAAGCCGAAAGAAGCCGAAAGAAAATTCCACAAGCGAGAAGTGCGAGATATGAAAATATTCTTATAGAAATTATGGTTATATAATGAAAACAGCAGATGTGAACTCAACGAATAAGTCTGTGTTAGGCGATGAACATAAATAAATGATTCACACAGCGACCTTGATAAGTATTGTCTTTTGAAACATCACTCTGCGGTTTACACCGTTATAAAAATAAAGAAGTCACGAAATTAATAGTTTGTTTACTTTTCTTTTTTGATTGAGTCCTTCAAGGCCGTATAATCTTATTTACAAAGAAAAGTTTGAATTAACTGAATATAGACGCTGACGTAATATGTAAGGCCTGTCACTGTGAGATGTCAAGAGATAAAGATGAGAAACGCCTACTCTGGACCTGAAAATGTCAACGGCCATAGATGCAATAATAATTTACGCAGTCATAATGATAATGGCGCCGCTAGTTCAGTAGAGCTGACTTTATTGTGTATATATATATATATAAAAAAAGATAATAATGTTCTTGTAGGTATTCATCGTTTGGAACAGTTGACGCTGAAGCTATTCTTCGTCTGTGATACGGAAATCCGAAGGCACATTGGGATAGCGAAAGATGCTTTCCAAAAGCTAAGCAAAGAAACAGAAAAATATCTTTCGAAACAAAGAAAATAGTACTGAATTGTGATGTAACATCAATCCTCCTATATGACAGTGGACAATCTGCTCACAGATGAAAAAGAAACTTGGAGCAACATGAAATGTAAATCTACAGAAACAGGCTGAAATAACATGAATCGAATATGTGAGCAACGATGAAATTTTAAAATGGAAACAAAAAGGAAACTAATACTAAACACCAGGAGGAGACAGTTGAAATTTTTAGGGCACATGATGAGGAAGGAGGGCTTGGAAAATATGATACTCACAGGACAGATTAAGGGCAACAGGGACAGAGGAAAACAGCGCATAGCATACAGGAAAACGACGAAAGTAGGAGGGTCATTCAATAAATAAGGTGAATTTTTCGGTATAAGGACTTCTAATACAGATAGAAGCTTACTTTTTTAAATTATTTTTCTACGTAGTCTCCCAGCACTGTCACACACTTTTCCCATCTGTGCACAAGCTTCCGTATTCCCTCAACGTAAAAAATCTTTGGACTGATGTCTCAGCCAGTCGCTCACAACACTTTTGACTTCATCGTCACTTTTAAACTTCATGCCTCTCGTGAACGATTTCAAGGGACCTAACAGGTGAAAATCTGAAGGGGCAAGGTCTGGGCTGTAAGGGGGATGAGGGAGTAGTTCCCAGCCCAGCTCGTTGATGGTCTGCACCGTTTGGGCTGCTGTGTGAGGCCTTCCGTTGTCATGATGCAAGATGACTCCTTCTGACTGATGACCCCTGCGTTTGTCCCAACAGATAAGCTCAAAGTCCTTGCAATGTCATCCACTGTCACCCTTCTGTCAGACTGAATGAGGTCATTGACTGATTCGATCACCTCAGGAGACCTCACTTCTGTAGGCCTCCCAGGCCTGTCTTCAACCTCAACACTGCTCCGTCCTTCTTTAAACAATTTAGCCCACTTGTCGAATTTTTTTGGCTGAAACATGTGGCACCATACACAGTTGACATTCTCCTATGAATTTCAACTGGTTTGCACCCTTCAGCAACCAAAAACTTGATAACTGACCGCTGTTCAATCCTGGAGCATGCTCCTTGGTCGGCCATCTTTGTTAATCGTCAAAACTCTCAAAGTTTTTTTTTAATCTGCAAAAGAAATTAAATCCATGTGAAAAAGAAGTAAAACAACAACAAAAAATAAATAAAAAAGAGTAAGCTTCTATCTGTATTAGAAGTCCTTATACCGAAAAATTCAACTTATTTATTTAATGACCCTCGTACCATCGACCGAACATGTGAGCATCGATAAAGTCTAGAGAAAATGGAAACAGAAACGGCACATATCCAGTCCTGGGACACATAATAAAAGAATGGGGGTCTGGAAAATGTGTAATTCCATTGTAATTATTCGAGTGAGTTCTTCACTATGGTACCTAGACATTTTAAATTTAAACGCAGTACTAGACTGGCGTCGTGATCTCATCAATTTAAAGTTGAGCTGGCAAGATACAACCGTAAGTTCTATGCTAACAGTTTCTTTTCTCGAACTTCTTGCTTGTCGACCTCTCTTTCAGCTCCATGCTTTCCAGCCAACTTTAGTCTACAAAAATTTAAATGCAATGCCAATCGCTATCTACTGTTCTCCTGATTACTCTTTTCTATTCCCACTTATTGTCAATGTTTCTGTTCCTAATTCTTCTTGTTACCTCCTTGTGTCTTAGTGGCACAAATATCTTAATTTAATAATCTAAATTATTCGTTCGAATGTCATTTCAAAATTGTATAATACACTGACAACATCGAAGGACACAGAAGAATTTGCGTCACCCTGACTCATCGTTACATAAATTCGTCAATCCCTCAAAATAAATTAAAAACCAACTTGAGTAGTGAAACTTGTATTTAAATTATTATTCTCTTTAGGAATAAACTTGGTTGAAAAATAATGTCTCCACTCCTATAAACGCGATTTTAACCTGATAGAATAATGAAACTGACGTAAAAAATGAAATAAATTTATTTCTCTTCAAAATTACTAAGTTTGATAGATAAATAAAGTCTCAAAACTTATAAACCAACATTTTGACCAGTCATAAAAGGGAAAAAAAAAACTGGTATTAAAATGACGTAAATTGACAGATAATCGATCATGGCAACCATTTCATTTTTCCATTTTATAAAAAAAATGAAAATCTCAGTTTGAAATTCTTTTAAAAATCAATTATCATTTTTTCAAAACTTATTTTAAGAAAATCAGAAATTATAATGTTTATTTAAAATATTTTGAACCAAGGTTAACTTAGCTTCTGCACCGAAAAGATATAATTTGAAAATAAAACAAAGCAGGTCATAACCTTTCATGCTACTTGACAGGTGATGAATGACATATTGACGGATTACGTGAGGATAATTTGTTCTACGGAAGAAGAAAAGTGAAATTATTTAGATTTAAGTGAACAAATTATTTACCTCGTTATTTTTAAGGAAAACTTTCAGCGCTGAAAATTTTTTTGTACTTAGCTTTTACATTTACGTTTACGATGCTTTATGGAAAATATATTATAAAGAAATTAAAATAAGACGGTTAAGAGTGAGATTAATTTTCATATGAAAGGTATCTAATTAATTTATAGGTATGTTTCTTATGATATTTTATCAGAAGTGTACATAAAATACTCTAATTTTATGTACATTTATTACATTTTACTGTTATTTATATTTCCATTCATTTTATTATTAATTTTGATATTTCATTTATGGAAAAATTGTCATAACTGAGATTAGTATAAGAATAAGTTCATATAAATTTCATAAGATGATACTGATACTTGTAGGTACCCTTCTTAGTTGAACTTACGTGAATTATAGGTACCCTTCTTAGTTGAATTTATGTCATTTTAATACCAGTTATTTTGTCAGAAACCATTTGCTATAGTTTAAATAGCTAATGAGATTGGGCTCTTTTGACTTGACCAGCTTCCTGTCTAGAAAAAGGAAAACTAAAGTAGGGTTGTTTGAAAACTTTGTATTACACTGTGCATCGCCTTTTTTGGCTTTCAGCTCTTCCAAAAAGTGTGGATCGTTCTACGTAAGATTTCAACGTAATAATATGTGTAAATAGTCTATCAGTTCAGTTTTAGGCTGAACTGTTTGGCTCTCATATGACGGAGCCGGCTGAGTGGAAATGCACGAGTTCAAAGCAATGGGGCACGAGAGAATAGTTCCAAACTCATAACGTGTCTCGGGTTGATCGGGATTAGTAGGAAGAATTTTAACTTCGATGCCTACTACTACCACCAATGGAAATGTATTCCTTAAAACACAAATATGACCAAAGGTTACCATGGAAATTATAATTCCTCTGCCTGGACCGTTTAAATATGAAAGATTAATTATTAAATTATAATTGAAATATTCGAGAAAAAAGGATAGTGGGTTGGGGGAATGGAAAGGGAGCAATCTCAAAGTAGGGTATCAAGTGCGGAACATGATGATGAATCTTCATCTGTTGAAACGACGGGAGTGTCCAAATATATATATATATATATATATATATATATATATATATATATATATATATATATATAATGAAAAACTCTCCTAGCTGATTGAGTTCTTTGAGTGGCTGGTGTGTTTATGAAAAAAATAAATACGCAAAAATTCGCCTTTCATTCTGCCAGGCGTCGATGGCTTAGGGGTTAGAATCCCCAACTGATATCAAATCGGTCGGTTTTCAGATCCGGCCTGAAGCGATCGGATGTCTAGCTATACTGATGAGCTACGATACAGCGAAACAGCCTGTCGGTGTATGAATCTCTCTCTCTCTCTCTCTCTCTCTCTATATATATATATATATAAAGTGTACCCCCCAAAAAAATTTTTCCATCATCTTTTAGTCTAATATCATAGCCAATTCTCGTACAAATGATCTCAAATTTTAACAAAATGTGTAAAAACCTAGTTGACTGTACGGACTTATGTTAATGAAAATCTCCCACGAAGATGGATCAGGTATGTCTGTGATAATGACAATATTCTGTTGAAATGGTCACCACATTCACCTGACTGGACACTTTGTGATTTTATTTTTCTCTGGGGCCATGTGAAAGGATAGGTTTATATCCCCTCTGTCTACAAACTTAGACTAACTTAAGCAGAGAATCACGGAAGCCTGGAGAATGCTACGCAAAACATGCTACACCGTCCTTGGCAGGAGCTGGACTACCGACTCGAAGCGTGTCGTGTTATAAGTGGTGCGCATATTGAACATTTGTGAAACTTTGTGAAGTCGGTTATAAAATCATCCCTTGTTCGAATTTTGATAAATAAATATTCTATTGTTCAAC
The DNA here is from genome assembly GCA_964036315.1 of Acanthosepion esculentum. Classification (NCBI taxonomy): domain Eukaryota; kingdom Metazoa; phylum Mollusca; class Cephalopoda; order Sepiida; family Sepiidae; genus Acanthosepion; species Acanthosepion esculentum. Next base: position 11,963,074 of record OZ038493.1, read on the forward strand.
ATGAAGACTATGTAATTTCGATTGCCTGGGGTATGTAGTTTTATTTTGTTTTTTTCTTTAACATTTACTCCAAGCAAGTCGGCATTGACTCTAGTACACAAGGAGCTACAGAGTGTGTAAGTAAGGAAAAAGATTAGGTATGGGGGGCGAGGAAAAGATAAAAAGAAGAACGGGAGATCAGTGCAACAGAAGATGTCGATTGACATTGCATTTAAATTTTTGAAGATTAGAGCTATCAGGGAAGCAATTAAGAGGCAGAGATTTCCACTGTCGGAAAGTGCGAGAGAAGAAGCTGTTGGAGTAGAAAAGGCGGTAACATTTAACTGTTTCGACAGTAAATGGGTGGGACCGAGATGCCAACCAAGTATCAAGATTAAATTCAAGCAGTCGGGGCACCAGCGAAAATAGCTCGTCAGAGCAGATGCCATGAAAATATTTTTTAGAAAAGACAGAGGGAAGCCACATTACATCGGTGATAAAATGACTGGAATCGAGACTCCAAGTCAGGACCGATCACATTGCATATACGTCTTTGGATTTTGCCAAGACCCTCGAGATGAACAGTGAGGGCATCAGACCATATATGGCAACAATATTCCATGCATGGACGAATGGTAGATTTTACTCAGATATTTTAAATGGTGTTAATTTTTGGGAGGAAAAAATGATGGAAGGTAAAAAGGGTTCTATCAGACATAAATTAAAATGTGGTCCTTAAAAATAAAATGAACAGACTGTTTGCTCATGGCGGATAGAAGGCTGGCTGTAGAAGACATATTAAAAATATTATTATCTTGAGATAAAAACAAAAAACAAAAATGCAACAACAAACGGCTGGCTATTGGACAAACAAGTATATTTAGATCAAATCATAACAAGTTCAAAAAATCTAGCCGTTTTTTTAATTTTTTTACTTCTCTTTCTCTTGCTTGATAAATTATAGACATTAAAAGATAACGTAAAATTAGACAACAAAGAAGACTCGAGTGATGACGCCCTTAATTCTTGTAAAGTTATTTATTTTCCTTTACATCCTTTTAATGGATTTACAAAGAAATATGTCACTTAAATACACTTGAAAATCATGTTTTGTTGAGCCGTCCATGCAGGAAAAAACATTCGTAAACAGCTCTTCCACTCAATATACGTAAACTACAATAAAACATTTATGGCATAAATATAAAAGAGAAACACTATAAGTTTTAATAAGACGCATAACTGAATATACGGCTTTAATACTGCGTATATCTGGATAGTGTAGTAAGAGACGATGTAAAATGTGGCACAAAAATACGAAGACCATCGAAAGGTGGCCTTCGGAAACTAGACCGAATGTTAAAAGATATAAAATTGTCGAAAGAAACAATGGAAAAATGCTGAGCTTCTATGAAGTGTCACAAATGTGGTTCTCCTAATGGATGCTAAGAATAACATGAGCAGAACATGTGAACAACAAGGCAGTTTTAAGGAAAATGAGTAGACAGCTTAAATTCTTGAGCCGCATAATGAGGAAAGAGGGCTTGGTGAATTTGAAACTCACAGGGCATATTTAAAGCAAGAGACGCGGAAGGAAGCATAGAGTAAACTACCTAAAGTGTTTGCGCGAAAGAAGAACAGAGTAAGGACAAAGACACGCTAATGAGCCAAATATTGTTTCCAGCTACAAGCTGTTGCGAGCTATTATCGCCCACGTCCCTAAGAGATAGGGTAGATTAATAATTGATTATTAATAATAATCTGAATATACGATTTCTAACATAGCTAACATAAGTAATAGGCGGCAAGGTGGAGTAATGGATAGCGGCTCGGATTGAGGAATCGGAGAGCCGAGTTCAAATTCCAGTTGGACTTACGTACTAATAACCCTGGGAAATATACAAATCCTCCTCTCCCCACCCCCAGCTACGGGGAAATAGCAGGACAGATATTATTTGGCAACCGGTATAGGAGAAGAAAAGTCTGAATTCAAAAACTGGCCTGGATAGGGTTGGGCTTGCCCAAGCAACATCACTTCTACCGCGGCTGCAATACATGCGGTACCCCAAGACCCGAGTGCCACTTGAAGTAGAGTGTTATTAAACGAGGCTATTTATGGACATAAGAAGAAGAAGAAGAGGAATATAGATTAGGAAAATATATAGAATAGATAACGGTTGAGCCTAGTCTTGAAGAAGTTGATTGCAGTGATCGGAAAAAAGTATCCTCATGGGAATCTGGTCCATAACATTGTCGCTCTTGGAAAGACTCTGTCCGAATGAAACTTCTTCCTTACAAATGGAATACAAAGCGAATGAAAACGATTCAACACTGTGTACATGGCACGGCGGATTTTAGCCGTAAAGGTCTGAACTGGTGGAACTAAGGAATATAACCTGTCAGATCATTTCCATGGAAATAGCGATAGCATAGTGATAGGCGGGCGACGTTCCGTCTGCGGGAAACGGATTGTAGGTCGGAAAATAATCGTTCACACGCCTCCGTAGACGCCGTTTAGCTCTATCAGGGCTATAAAGAGAAGATTGTGCAGTTGCAGATCAGATACGGCAGTCATACTTCATACTTAGCCTCATCTGACTCTTGTAAATGATAGAGAATACTAGGAGGAGTCTGGTACTGTCTGGGTCGGTATGAGTCGAACGTTTTCCAGTCTCTTTAGTGATGGGTCGTAACTATGGGTTTTTACTTGAGGTCTGGGGTGAACTCAAAATGCTGTGCAAGCTGCAAACACCAAGCAACAAAGGGTCTGCTATACTTCTTGTTATAGCCAAAGCAGCATTGATACTGAGAGCATACATAAGTGACGACATGAAAAAGATTTAAGAACACAAATGATAAAGGTCTCGGTATTTACATTATATTAAGTTACGGTGGCGCCATCTAACATTATCTTTACCTACTGCCCTTCTATAACTTTTGGCACGTCAATAAATAAAAAATGGTAAATGTTCAAATATTTATCTTTCCGACTATAACTTTACATTATTTCCATGCAAACTATTGTCTTCATCTTTGTTGTTATCATAACGTTTCGATCGTTGTATACTCCGGCTTTCAGGTGCATGACGATTCGGCTAGTCTACAGGAAAATACTGAGATAAACCCTTTATTTAATCTACGACGGTAATCTGTTCTTGCTCCAGTGCCCATGTCTATGGATATTTTGTCTAATTCTCATTTTTGTACTGCTAAATTATTGCTTGAACTCACAATTACTATGTCACCAAATTCCCGAACCAATTAATCCACTAATCTACTTAATCCACTTAATCCCCTAATCCAATTAATCCACTAGGCTATTGCCTCGTGGGCAGTGGCACAAGAACAATATACCCCGCAGATTAAATAAAGGGTTTCAATTCGAAATTCCCTGTACTTTATTCGAGTCGACATACTTAACATTTTTCCATTCTCCAGAGTTTAAATTTCCTCTCGACTTATAATTTGTTTGGTAACAACGCTGAAATTGTTCGATTATATTCATTGGTTATATTTTGATATAATCAAAGTTATTCTATTATAGGCTGGAATGTGTGCAAAGAAAATCTTAAGTAAATAATTAAATATTTATCTGATAAAATTGGTTTATCCAAAAAATTATTATGGTTTATCACTACATTTATATTATCATAATATTCAAAATAATAGTTAGTACATATACAGTGATGTTTGATAAAAGTGACTCACCTGATTTTTATTATTTAAAAATTTTTTCGCCTATTGTTTTTGGGGTCAAACTAATTTTTAATCTTACTAATATAAAGACCCCTTCCCGACCACCTAGTAAAAAAATGTTTACTCACCCTAAGGTATTCTATTGATAATTATAATTTTGGATATAAATGAGATTTAGGGGAAAACTCTGTGCAAAAAGAAGTGACTCACTTATTTCCTGCAACTAGTAATCAATAGAAACATAACCTAACAGCTTTAAATAAAGAATAATAGAGGTATAATTTATTTATAATAGGTAATATAGTTCGAAATATTTAATAATCTATGGGTCCTCCTTTATTTTGAATAACCTTTTCAGCCATTTTTGGCATTGACTTGATTAGGTTCTGGCAAATCTCATCTCCAAACATTGAATTCCATTCGGATATGAAATTCACAATCAAATCCTCTTTGTTGCTCAACTGCTTTCTCGAGAGCCTGTACTTTATAATGCTCCATAAGTTTTCTATGGGGTTGAAGTCAGGAGATTGGGGCGGCCATGTCATAAAACTCACCTGCTTCTCATCAAGTATTCCTTCATCAATTTTGATTTGTGACAGGGAGCATTATCCTACATAAAAATGTACTTGGTGTGGTTGATTTGCACCCTTTCAGCAATAAATGTAGCACACTTTAAGACTATATTTCTTCATATATATATATATATATATATATATATATATTTCTTCATATATATATATATATATATATATATATATATATATATATATATATATATATATATATACGAGGTGTATCTGAAAAGTAACGAGACTGATGTCAGTTACTATTTATTTAAATTCTAACAATTCTATTCTACTAATAAACTACGTGGTTTCCCCTTCAAAATAATCCCCATCAAGTCTAATCCCCATTTCTACCCTAATCTGCCACGCTTTTCTGCACTGCTGGAAGGATTCTTCTTGGTTGCCCCTCGTTTCCGTCGTCATGCCCATCTTGATGGCTCCAAAATGACCTTCAAAACAGGCCCGCGTGATGATTCTCTTGAACTTGGGGAAAAAAATGACACACGGAGCAAGATCTGGTGAATAGGGACGTTGGTTCAGTATGGTGATGTTCTTCTCGGTCAGGAACTGTCGTATGCTCAGGGTGTTGTGAGCAGGTGCATTTTCGTGGAGAAGCAACCATAATTTATCCTGCCAGAACTCACCTCTCATCTTGCGCACTGAGGATCTCGCGAAGTGTCACTTTGTAGACTTACCGAATGATCGAGGTGTATATTTTAAAGGAGAAAGTATGTAGTTTGTTCTTTGAAATTGAAATAAATTTTTGTGACACCTGTCCCGTTACATTCCTGACAAACCTCATATATATATATATATATATATATATATATATATATATATATATATATATATATATATATGTATGTGTGTGTGTGTGTGTATATGCGTTATTTTTAGGGGAGTTATTATCATTGTTTAAGAAAAAATGGGATAGGATCTCAAATACATGTGCCCACCAAAATTAACGTTTAAAGTAATATGAAATAATGTCTATTATATATATATATATATATATATATATATATATATATATATATATATATTAAAAATTATAACATATGCATTTTATAATATCACTACCATAATAGACATTTTTTCATCACTTCTGGTGTCTTGTCAAGACACCAGAATTGATGGATTTTTTGCAGTCAACACTATCACGTGACAAGGCACCTGAGGTGTTGAAATAAAATGGCTATGTTTTGTAGTGATGTTATAACATGTTTATGTTATAATTTTTAATATATATTATTGGCTCTGTTCTGTATTAAGCACTCTTTCAAGAAAAGTGTTTTTGGTTATCGGAATTTTATTCCATTTGTACCAACCCTGTACTTATATATATATATATATATATATATATATATATATATATATATATATGTATGTATGTGTGTGTGTGTGTGTGTGTGTGTGTGTGTGCGCGCGCGCGCGCAAATGGGTGACAAAATGTAAGGTGCTGATGGCATATCAAAACTTGAATAAAAACATTCTGAAAACTGTAAACACAAAGATACAATTGGTAAGTATTATTTCTTCTAATGGTCTTAATATTTAGCGCATGCATATGCCGATTTTTAAGCGTAGCTTAGATGGCAAAAGGACGAATGTATGGGTCAGCCATTGAGGACCGAACCCACTAGTCAGTTGTAATTGATCCAGCGAGACAAGCTACGTTGAATTACCCATGCTCATGCGTGTGTGACGTCACAACAAAATCACTGTCGCCATTAAACAGCGACCAAACATAAATGGCGAAAATAGCTCCTGATTTTCTTGTTTTGGCCTGTCGATTATTAGTCAAGGTCTACATTTAACGTCAGAGGCCTCTTGCCCACACCGATCCGCGTCTAATTTTTGTTGAAGACCTTACAGCGCAAGTAAACTAATCTTACAGGTCATTGTTATGGTAGTGAGTTGTTTCACTACGATGGCTGACTAAACCGATCTTAGTAACGAAACAAAATGGCTTAAAATATTTTGTTTGCAAACTCGTGTCACAAGCTGTTGCGAGTAATTTCGATTTCCACTAGGTGTTGAACTGATGTGTCAAGTTAAGTTAGGCATAGTCAATATCTACTATCAGGTCATCCCACAAGTTCTGTCCGAATTTTGAATAAAGAAAATAAGTGACCAAATGTTACATTTAATTACAGATTCAATTAACAATGTATTTTCCCTGATTATCTATGACTTCCCTCCATCTATTAACAAGCTTACTAATTACATTACTGTAAAATTCTTTTGGCTTTGATTTGAAGAACTCACAAATGTCAGTTTTAACCTCTTCCTGTGTTACAAAAGCTGTTTCTTCCAAATGATTCTGTAATCTACGAAACAAATGGTAGTCTGAAGGAGCAAGGTCGGGAGAATAAGGTGGATGAGGAATTTTCTCCCAACCAAGTTCTTCGATCTTTTGTGACGTGATTCTTGCTGTGTGTGGTCGCGCATTGTCCTGATGAAACATTACCCGTTTTCGATTCACTAGAGCAGGTCTTTTTTTCCTCAAAGCTTCGTTCAAACGCTCTAATTGCTGACAGTATATTTGAGCATTAATTGTTGCATTAGGTGGTAAGAATTCAAAGTGGATTATTCCTTGGCAATCCCACCAGATTGAAAGAAGAACCTTTTGCCCATGAAGTTCCATTCTCGGCTGTGGTTGGGGTCCTTCCCCTTTACCAAGCCACTGTCTACGACGCTTAACATTTCGATAAAAGATCCCTTTTTCGTCGCCAGTCACAAGTTTATCCAAAAAAGGTGAAACACGTTGTTCAGAATGGAGAGAAGAGCAGATGTCAACTCGCGATTTGAGGTTGTTTTCAGACAATTCATGAGGCACCCATTTTCCAAGTTTAGGAACTTTTCTAAGTTGTTGAAGATGACAATGAACAGTTGTATGGTTTGAACTGAGAACCACTGCCAATTCCTCATCTGATAAAGCAGGATTTTCTTCATGGGCTGCTTCAAGAAGCTTTTCATCAAACTCAACTGGACGTCCGGTTCGATCTTCATCTTCAAGGGTGAAATCTCCACCTCTGAATTTTGCAAACCATCTTCTGCAAGTTCTTTCATTCACACATTCTTCTCCATAAACTGAGTGAATGTTTCTAGCCGCTTCGGCTGCTGAGTTTCCTTTCTTGAACTCATAAAGCATTATGTGCCTCAAATGATGCTTGGGTACTTCCATGTTAGCAGGGTTTTAATCAAACAAAATTGAATTTTATTGTTCTCTGAAATAAAATTTGATCAGTTTAAATGCATCTAAACATAAAAATAATGTTCAGCTCCATTAGACATTATAAAATACTCTTTAAATTTCGTTCATTTTAACAAAAAGTTAAAATTCGGACAGAACATATAGGATGACCTAATACAATACGTTCGACTCTATGTTTTGGCTGTTAATGCTTTGTATTTGGGATTTTGTGGATAATCTTCAGATATTGTATAGAAATTCCCAAGACATACTTTGTGCAAAACGTTCACTTTCATCAACAACTAAAAATGACATTAGGTACATTGAAGCTCTGATTAATATTTACTGCCACCATAAAAAGTGGATAAACCTAAAGGTATGATGACTCATAAGATGTTTGTATGCCATATCGCATTGAATGCAGTCCTCATCACGAGTCCCAACCACAAATTGAGGGTTCAGCAGTAAGCAAAGGAATTAATGGCGATTTTGTTCTGAGGTGAAAACTGCAGCTGCACAGAAAATTCATACTGCATAGTAAGGCAGTTTAATGCAGACATACCGAGGGAAACTCTTTGTCAGAATAGTAAGGCAGTTTAATGCAGACACACCGAGGAAAACTCTTTGTCAGAACAGACCAATACGTTTGCGTAAGGGTATCATCAACGACACCTGATAGACGGCCATACACGATATGATGAAACCATATCAGGGCCTGTGGCTGCAGCTGTAGAGTTGGGATGTTTTGCCGCATGCACTACATAATCCGAACTTGAAGACTTCAGATCATCTGTTTGGAGCCGTCAGACGACATTTATTCGTGAAGAGCTTGTGCTAAGATGGCGCTGTTGTTTCAGAGGTGCAAGAGTGAATTCAGTCATTTGAAATTACGTTCTTTGAAGAGAATACATATGCGCTTCTCAACCGGTGCAACTAGTCCATTAATCTCCATAGTTGCTACGTGTAAATGTTACATAGAAGTGCCAGTAACAATTGAACAATATCTTTGTTTATATAATCATAATCTTGTTGAATTCATAAATATTTGTACTGAACATTTCGGACATCCGTCAGAACATAAAGTTTCAACACACAAGGTATAAACACAGTGAATACACAATTTTAACATGTCGTATAATTGAATACACAGTTTTATGACATATATAAATGAATACATTGTTTTAGCGTGGCATATAACTGAATACATTGTTTTAGCGTGTTATATAACTGAATACATTGTTTTAGCGTGTCATATAACTGAATACATTGTTTTAGCGTGTCATAACTGAATACATTGTTTTAGCGTGTCATATAACTGAATACATTGTTTAAGCGTGTTATATAACTGAATACATTGTTTTAGCGTGTCATATAACTGAATACATTGTATTAGCGTGTCATATAATTGAATACGCAATTTGAACATACCGTATAACTGAATAGAAGATTTTAATATACCGTATAACTAAATACATTATTTTAACATACTGTATAACTGAATATACGATTTTATTATACCGTATAACTGAATATAAGATTTTAATATACCGTATAACAGAATGCATGATTTTAACATACTGTATAACCGAATACACAGTCTTAATATATCGTATAACTGAAATCACGATTTTAATATCCCGTATAACTAAATACATTATTTTAACATACCTTATATTGAAGATACGATTTTAATATACCGTATATCTGAAGAAACGATTTTAATACACCGTATAGCAGAATGCATGACTTTAACATACTGTATAGCTGACTACACAGTCTTAAGATACCGTATAACTGAAATCTCGATTTATATACCATATAACTAAATACATTTTAACGTACCGTATAACTGAATATACGATTTTAATATGCCGTATAGCAGTATGCATGGTCTTAACATACTGTATAACTGTTGTAGCATACCTACGGACGATAATGGGCATGTCCCCATTCCCATAAATACAGTAGTAAATACTGTATGTTGGTCTGCAGTTGAAGATTCGTTGTGGAATTCACTTGACTCACTGTTAACAGTTGACTACTTCTATGCGCGGCTGGCAAATCTTATATGTGTTGTTCTTGTTCTAAGTATTATCGTTCATTACCAACCTTCGTGTGATTATTATTATCCCTAGCTTACAACAATAACCGAATACATAGTCTTAATATACCGTATAACTGAAATCACTATTTTAATATACCGTATAACTAAATGCATTATTTTAACATATCGTATAACTGAATATAAGCTTTGAATATACCATATGAGTGAATATACGATTTAATATACTGTATAGCTGAATACACAGTTTTGACATACCGTATAACGGAATACATGACATTAACATAATAATTCTCCCATATCTTTATTTTTGTCCTTTATGAAGTATTTTAAAAGACAAGATCTTTCTAAGATACTGGCAAAGGTTCTAAAAACATACATGTATATATTATATCGTCGAGAATTATATTTCATTTACTAGTCACATGTATGACAGCTCTGGAAATTATTTAAATTAAATTCGTATTACTATACAAATGTGTAGGGAATGCTCCAGCTCTCAACTGATGCACGAAACCGAACCTTTCCAAAACCTGTCTTTTTCTTTTTTGTGCAGTGTTCCTTATAAACGACTTCATTTTTAGCTTTTAACAATGTTTGTTTTTCCACTCCCCTCCTCCCTGTTTTGTCATCCATTTACAAAAGCTCGTTAGGTCTCTCTTTTAATATGTCCCGTGAGTGTCATATTCTCTAAGTTCTCTTTCCTCATTATGGCTTACGGCCATATTTGAAACACCGCTTCCCGTATAGCCATTGAAGTTAAGAAACGTTGAATCTGGTCTTTCCTAGATGGGTGACCTCTTAAGGATATCAGCTGCAGTAAGATGAGATGTGCGGGTGATCTAATGTACAATGGCTCGGAATTTTAATCTGAGAGCCGAGTTCCAATTCTACGAGGGTCATTCAATAAATAAGTTGAATTTTTCAGTATAAGGACTTCTAATACAGATAGAAGCTTACTTTTTTTTTATTTTTCAACGTAGTCTCCCAGCACTGTCACACACTTTTCCCATCTGTGCACAAGCTTCTGACCGCTGTTCAATCCTGGAGCATGCTTCTTGGTTGGCCATCTTTGTTAATCGCCAAAACTCTCAAAGTTTTTTTTTAATCTGCAAAAGAAATTAAATCCATGTGAAAAAGAAGTAAAACAAACAAAAAAATAAAAAATAAAAAAGAGTAAGCTTCTATCTGTATTAGAAGTCCTTATACCGAAAAATTCAACTTATTTATTGAATGACCCACGTAGTTGTGTTCGTTATATTCACTTATGCGTAAATACTCTTGGAAAAGCTATGAATCCAACACTTCTCCCCCTAGCTATGGATTAATTAATAAGACTTGTACTACTAAACCATTATTATCTCCATTGATAAGCCGTAGAAAACGAATTAATCTTTCCTCATCATGTGTTCTAGAAACTTCAACTTTCATTTTGATTCTAAGTATAAGCGTCATTTTTGTTTATTTTTCTTCACTACGCATATTTCTTTTTTCTTAATACCTTCTTTAGCTTGTGGAAGGCATTTTTGCTATTTCAGTACCCCTTCGGATTTCAGTGTCGCGTTTTTTTTTCCACGCCGATCTGTGTCTAATGTTTTTTGAAGAACTTAAGGTGCAAGCAAACTAACCTCCCAGGTCATTGGTATAGCAGTGAGCTTTCTCACTACGGTGGTTGACTATATATATATATAATCCAAACGAAGGATGTTCCACATGCACTTCCTATAAAATGTGGATTTAATAGGCCGGTTAATGAAATTCGAATAATAAAAAGAGAACAAAATAATAAAAGTATTGTCACTAATACTGTTGATATTTATTATATATTAGTAGAACTTTTGACTAATATGAAGCACGAAGAGAAAGATTTTAAAGTCAGAATTTTGGGACACATCTGTGTCCTTTATCAACGAGACAAGAAAAAAAACAATGAAGTGTGACTCACTCTCCTAGGGAATTTTGTTGTTTTTTTCTTTATGTGTTGTATTATTGTAAGAAATTTGATTTTGGCCTATACGGATAGAGGATGAATTCAGCAGATATGTAAAAATAGAAAGGGCATAAGGCAAGGATGTGCCTTCTCACCGGATTTATTCAACCTTTACAGCGAGGCAATTCTGAGAGAATTGGAAACCCTACCAGGTTTCATCATCTTAACAAAATAAGATACACAGATGACACAGTGCTGATAGCAAACACGGAAAAGAAATTACAAAACCTCCTACAGAAGTTAACGAAGGAGAGCGAGAAGAAGGGACTAAGCATACACTACAAGAAGACAGAATGCATGGTCACCAGTAAAAGGGTGAGCCCGCAATTCGAATTACCGGTCGAGGACACTAAAATCAAGCAGGTGCGGAAATTTAAATATTTGGGAAAGTGTCCTGACAGAGAACGGTAAGTGCGATGCTGAGATCCGAAGACGTATTCGGATGGCCAAAGACGCATTCCAAAAGCTATTGCGAGACAGGAGGATTTTTTGGTAACAATGAAAAGAGTCCTACAATTCTATGTGTTATCTGTCCTCCTCTACGGCACCGAATGTTGGACGGTCTCCTCAAAGATGAAGAAGAAACTCGAGGCAATGGCGGTATGATTCTGCAGAAGGATGGTAAGGAGACCATGGACCGAGCGTGTAAGCAACGATGAGGTTTTGGAGAGGATGCAAACAAAGAAGAAGCTTATACTCAAAATCAGAAAGAGGTAGATGAAATTTATGGGACACGTAATGAGAAAGGAGGGCCTGGAGAATCTGATACTCACAGGTCGAATAGAGTGAAAAGGAGACAAGGGAAAGCAACGCATGACATACCTAGCGCGCTTAAGCAAGTGGATGACAGAACGGCCTGGGAGAAGTGGCAAAAGGACAAAACTTATTGAGACCTACAAGGGATAGGGGGAAGTGGAGAGCTATGATCACATACGTCCTGAGTGGGAAATGGCATATAAAAGAAGTTTATCACGATTAAGGTCGAGGTGGGTTTGTAGAAGGCTCTCCGTGGAAAATTTATTCTCTGAGTAAACCTAAATCCCTGTTTAACTCTCAGGAGACTGGCCACCCGTGGGAATATATCGGCCTGGAAAACGTACGATGATTTAAATTCTTTTTAAAAAAATTGAATGAAGTTACGTTAGTTTGCAATCTGCCAGAGACGAAAACAGCGCAGCCTGTCAATTATTATTAAAGTTTTAGGCTTTACGTCAGAGGTCTGTTGCCCGCACAGATCCGTGTCTAATGTTTGTTGTAAACCTTACGGTGTAAGCAAGGTCATTGTTATGGTCGTGAGATGTTAGCAACGAGATAAAACTTAGTAATGAAACAAAAATAATGAAAATAGTTTAGTTGCAAGTTCGTGTCACAAGCTGTTGCGAGTAATTTCGATTTCACTGAGTGTTGAAATGCTGTGTCAAGTGAGGCATAGTCGATATCTACTGTAATACCTTCAAACCTATATTGTTGGCATTGTTATGGCTTTCTAGTTGGTTTACTATAGTTATTGTTTATGGCGATGCAGATGGTGCAATGATGATCGGGGTAAAAAAAAGGAAATCTCCTCTTGTTAAAGGCAGGAACTCCCCTGTTTATTATTAGATATAGTACAGGGTTCCTTATTTATTAATCATATAGTACAGGTTTTCACAACCTGGATGATATCGTCCTGGGTATGACGATAAACTACATCCAGCAGCAAGGCCCTTGATCAGGAGGTTTTGAGGAGCGTGGAAGCACCACTTAATTGCTGGTGTTCCCAGATCCACCCTGACCCGGGGTGGTAGCACTTGTTAGGGTCCCAGCTATGGGCAAATAGTTAACACCCAAACTTGTGTAAAAATAGGTTTTAATACCAGAAATACTTTGTAATAAAAGAAAATATTACCAGCAATATTTTTGAAGGAAAAATTATTATGAGCAATACTTTAAAAAACTACCAGCAATACAAACAGTTATACATTCTTTGAAAAAAATATGACCAGCTATAGATTTCTTCATGGAAAAATATCCCCAGAAATAGATTTTTGAAGAAAAACATATTGCCAGCAATAAAAATTTCGTCGGCATTAAATAACCCATTGAGGTTGATATGCCGCAAAACAAAACAAATCAAACCAATATATACTGAGATAGATAGATAGATAGATAGATAGATAGATAGATAGATAGATAGATAGATAGATAGATAATGAACAGAATAAGATAGGCATGATAGATAGATAGATAGATAGATAAAAATTTCGTCGGCATTAAATAACCCATTGAGGTTGATATGCCGTAAAACAAAACAAACCAAACCAATATATACTGAGATATATATATATATATATATATATATATATATATATATATATATATATATATATATATATATATATATATATATATATATATATATATATAGATAGATAGATAGATAAAAAATATGGCCAGCAATAAAAAATCTTGTCGGCATTAAATGACCCATTGAGGTTGATATGCCGTAATTTAAAACAGACCAAACAAACCAAACTGGATGATATCGGCCAACCGGTTGTCGATTAGAAATCTTGGTGGGTAATAAAGGTTTTGAATATTAAAAAGGTATTTCAACATATGCTACCCGATTCCGCTCCGCTGATCAAAGTAATATTTTCTGTTTTAGCCTCTCCACTGGTTAGGTGATGCGCTGGTTCCATCGCCGTATCAGGTTTTGAATTGGGCATATACTAAAGAGGTTGACAACCAAAGCGAGAAAATCCAGTTTGCCCTGCTATTTGGCGCATAACTGGAAGGCAGAAGGGAGAAAGGAGAGAGATTGATACTTTTCTTACGGGTATCTGTACAAAAATAATTAAAAAGTATAGAATGATTTTGAATTCAAGAACAGACAATGCTTGGGAAGAGCTAAGATTTTAAGATCAGAACCTCTTTACTCGATCTTCAGACTGGGAACAATGTGCAGTAACAGTTCTATTACTCTCTGTCATGTTCAGGCAGTTCATTATTTTGTAATAAGGGGAGCTACCCCTAGGGATTCCAACTCTGCGGCAGCACCTCCCTCATTGCATTAAAATTGATGGTCGGTTAATACCGATGCCAAACACGAAGACTGGGTACGTTTTTCCCCTTTGCATATATCAAGTACTGTCTGTGGAAGGAGGAGATAAATACCGTGTTCCTTTAAGTGTTCTTCAGATGAAAATGTAGTATCTGTTTAATTTTTTCTGCCGCATAGTTCACGGAAAAGCAATGAAGGAAATCTGGTTCCGGGGATTCAATTCCTGCAGCACCACCTCTCACATTGCAGCAAAGGTAGAAAACTGGAGACCATCTGAAGTGGGAGTAATGAAATGTAATTTAAATACAGGATCGACCTTCTTTGGCCGGCTTTCGGGTGAGGATGAAAGCGTAGCAAATGATTTTTATCTCTGGTCTATATTTGCTTTCGTTTACTTCATGATGAAGGAAGCCTCGTCTTGGAGATTCCAATCCAGCTTATACGCGTATGGCTACCCCACATTAAAAACGACTTTGTGTCACATCCTACCCACGTGGAGGGGTGGGTTAATACCAACAGAGCTATTTCGTCTTGAAGGCCCACCGTAAATTTGTTTAATTTATCATCTTCAGCATGTTTAATCGTTCCTGAGCATACTCGTCTGCTCAGGCCCAAATATGTTTATTCAACACCCACAGAGCCGACCTGCGGTCTATATTGCAACTATGCTGGACGGACCTTAGTTACGGTTCAAGTATTTGCCCCACTGGGAAAACATACGGGTTCACATTCAGAGTTATCCTTCTCTTATAATGGTTAACAACAAAGGCTAGAAATCCAGTCTGCGATGGCCTATGGCGATATCACGTTGAAACACCGATTCCCATAGGATCACAGAAGTTAAGCAACGTTGATCCTGGTGAGTACCTAGTTGGGTGACTACTTGGGGCTATCAGGTGGTTTGAGCCTGAATGTAAGGGTGGTGTAATTTCTTTTTTTTTTTAAGCTTATCACCCCAATCAAGGCTGGAAGCCACTAGCACGCAAGGGGTTACAGAAGGTTTGGAGGAAGAGCAGATAGGAGTGGTAAAGGAGAAGATGTGGAGAAAGATAGCGGATCGATCAAGGCAAGGGGGTTACAGAAGATTTGGAGCGAGAGCAGATAGAAATGAAAGGTGAAAGGGTGTGGAGAAGGGAAACTCGGAATTGTTAATCGGAGAATCGAGTTCCAATTCCCCCTGTGTTCGTTTTATTCACTTACGGGCAAATACTCTTGAACCCATCTCTTCCCCCCAGCTATGGGTTAATTACTAAGACTTACATCACTAAATCAATTATTATCGAAAAGAAAAAATTCGTCTAATCTAAAACTATATTCTGGCTTTAAATAACCCGCAGTGCGTTGATAAGGTGTAGAAAATGAATCTCTCAAACAGTCTGGCTTGCTGGTGGAGAAAAGATAGTTTCAAATTTTTTACAAGAGTATCAGTGCGAAAATGAATGTACTGAACTCGACATGAATTCGAACTCGGTATTCCGATTTATTATCCTGAGTTTCTAATCATTGCACCGCCTACACATCCACGAAGATGGTACTTGACTTTATTCTCTTCATTTGCAGCAACATCCGCAAAAACTTAAATACAAGGAAAATGTTCAAAAGTTCCCAGCACGACCAAGATACTCTTTCCACCATGGCTGTCAAAATCTAATATTTGGTATATGGGAGTCGATAATATTTTACCACCCCGTCATATATAGCGGGTGTAACAGCAAAATTGTCCATCCCACAAAATGTTTAATATCTAAAAAACACTAAACAAATTTACTTTCTCTTTTCCAGGTTTTCCGATAAGACGTTTAACCATATTGACACCATTTGTCGTAAGAATCGCTGAAGAAAACCCTTTGAGTTATTCAGCTAGAGAGGAACAGATTAAACTCGTTTTGTGTCAGCCCCACTGTCTTCCCAAATGAGCAATGATGAGTGGAAAAAATCATTCAGGCCTTCAGTAATGGTAGCAAAATTTATACAAAGACTTCCATCTTCAAAGTCTATTCAAGAACCATCAAGATAACTGGGAATATGTTTAAAAAATAAGGGATAATAGATAGGAAAACCGGATCAGGACGTCACAACAGGAAGAGGGGGTCATCATTTCATGTTAGAGCTAAAGAGATGAATTAGAAAAGATCCAACTCAATCCATAAGACGTTTTGCACGTGAGCGAGGAGTTTCAGCTATCACAATCCAAAAAGCAGTGAAAAAAGACTTGAAAATGAAATCGTACGTGAAACGTGTGAGGCACCTTGTTACTCTAGGACAGAAAGTTAGAAGGTTAGAGAGGGCGAAGATCATCTTGAATAAGTTGGAAAATGATCCTAGAATAATATATATATATATATATATATATATATATATATATATATATATATGAACATAATTTCAGTCTTTCATGAGCCTGAGCTTTGATTAATTAATGATGAACATGTTTGTGAAAGATCGATTTCAGATGATACAGCTATACAGGCTGACTGAAAAGTAACTCATTTTAAAATACTTAGAATTTATTTATTAACTATAATTTTTACAAGAAATCAATATCAGCATGCGGTTTTAGCATGCGGTTTTATTCAAAATTCAATATGGCTCCAGATTTCGCTCTCCAGCTTCTAGAGCTGCCCAGGAATCGTGTAAACAGAATTCACCAGGAATTCATGTTGTATGGAAGACATAACTTCTTGTATTCGCCCATCAAGTTCTTCCAAAGTTTTGTTTTCGTATAGCAAAACTGTCAGGGTGTTAAGTCAGGACTCTTGGCTGGCCAGTCATACATAAAATATATTTTAATTTCTGCTATGATCACACTACCTACCAAGTCTAGAAGAAAACCTAAAGCAGGTAGCCATGTTTTGTTATGGATACATTTCATAATTTGTTTTTCTAACTCTTATACCATTATTATCATTACATGAACAAAGTTATTTTTTGTATTTCTCTTAAGCTGGGATTTCCAGGGATTTTTTCAATGTATTGCTGTGTTCTTTTCTTTATCATTCCAAGCTCACCGACTATGACTGGTACTATTCGGGTTTTCAATTTCAATTTTTTATTTTATTTTCCATTTCCAAGTCTTTATACTTCTCATAGTGAATATCGTATTGTTCAAAATTAAGTCTTAAGTATCTGATGTAATAAAACTGTTTGTCAAACTGCGACCATAAAACAATAAAATTATTCTCGCTCATGAGGACCGTAAATTATAATATTTCAACAACATTCGTGATTTTCTGCGAAGAGATCTCATACAAAAAAAAGCCAAAAAACAAAAACGGATTTTAATACAATCCATTCAGCCCAATGGTTAGCGCAGCGGGCTGTACGTTGGGAGTTGGATCGATCGATTGATTGAATGATTTGTTTTATCTGGGTTATTTAACAACGAAACATATTTCAGGTTGTTGGGGGTTACTTACAGTACCCGAAATTCCCAAGCGCTCATCCATCTACATCCTAATGCAAATTATTTGAAACAACCACTTTTGTTTCCTTTCTTTCACCATACGGTTAGATTAGACCCATTGGAGTGACAGTGTGTAATCGATTTCTATTTTTTCCTCAGATTAAGTCATTTGCAGTGGTGTGCAGTAATATGAATCTATCTTGGAGGTATATAATGAAATTTGTTTGCCCGTGAAAAATATTGCGTCATCCGTGATTGCATCAGATTTTTATCACACCCAGACACTATTGTCTCGACTGTCGATTAGTTGTCCAACAGCAATTGTCTGCAATGGACGTTACTCAAAGATAGCGTGCGAACATTGTAACGCTGCACGAACACACGCAAAACCTTTACCAGTAAGCAAATCAAATTACTATAGACTGACCCGGAAACTCTCCTGATTTAAAGCCATTCGAGATTCTGTGGTCAATCTTCAAGTAACGACTTCGTAGAATAAATATACAAAGTACTAACATGTGTAATTGGTCATGTTTCATTGTAAAAATACGAAAAAAAGAAGTAAATAATAACGGAATTATTTGTTTTATTTCAATTAATTTGCACAAGGGTGTAAGTATTAGCCGGAGTCGAAACCGCTTAACTTCGGTTAAAAAGGAAAGATAGTTGGAGTTGGAAAGATATAATTAAAAGAGTTTTAACTAATAGATCTTCATTAGCTTAAATAGCCGCTGATCGCCTAGATTATTGGTGTGAAAGTGAACGCAACTGACTACCAAAACTCAATGAACTAAGCATTAAGAAACATGAAAAATTCGTTAGAAACAAACAAAATTGTGTTGAACTGTTATGTAATATAATGTTATTATATATTGCAGTAAATGCTGGACAATTTTACTCTCAGATGAAGAGGAGACTTGAGGTAACAGTGATGTAGTTTTACTGAAGGGAATACTATGGACGGAGCATCTTAACAATGAAGAATTTTTAAGCAAAAAAGAAACAAAAAGTAAGCAGAAAGAAGCAGTTAACATTTTAGGACACATAATGAAGAAGGGGGGTTTAGAGAATTTGGTACCCACTAAACATTCTGAAGTCAAGAAGGGTAGAGGGAAACAGGGAGTAACCTATTTAACTTGGACTAGAGGATAGTATTAACATTATTTTCTAAGAGCTATAAAGGATAAGAAGCTGTGGAGAGCTATGATTAGGCATGGTTTGAAGGAATTTTTTGCCGAGCCTACGGTCTCGGATACCCTACATTAAATTCGACCATGTGCCACACATGACCGCCTGGAGAAGTTGGAAGATATCCTGCAGTTGGAGATTCGTCTCCATCTGTGTTGGTCAAACTCTCTGCCTCCGGGCAGAGAGGATCCCCAGACGAGGCTATGCCGAAGGGCAGAGTCTCGTCTCGGGAATCAGCTACTCGACCCCGTTTTATACAGTGTCTATGGGGAATTTTTGGCCGAGCGTACGGGCCCTGATACCCAACATTAAAATCGGCCTTGTGCCACATCTGACCGCGTAGGGTGGTTGCTAGATATCCTGCAGTTGGAGATTCATTGTGGAATTCACTTGACTCACTTCTAGCAGCGGACTACTTCTACGCACCGCTGGCGAATCTTATATGTGCTGTTCTTGTTCTAAGTATTATCGTTCATTACTAACCTTCGTTTGATTATTCTATTCAGTAACCTTCCTTAGGTTACAACAGTAACCCTCTATCTGTCGGGCCTTGTGTACACAGTGAATATTATTGTGATAAGATGCATACATCGAATTCGAACCAATCAGGTCTCTCTTAAGTCTGATCTCTTCAGAATCGCGACGACTATATTTCCGTCCAAAATGTTCAAAATATTTAGTCATTTGCTAAAAAAAAAATGAATGCTTTTTCTTAATAAGAAAATGAATGTAAAAAAAGAAATAAATAAAAGTAATTGTTAAAAAAATTATTATTATTTTTATTGATTTCTGTTGTCTACTCATTTCTTTCAGGACCCCAACCATAATATTCCACATTTTTAGATTTCCACTTTAAGATCCTTGTATTTTGATAGAGTTTTGGAGATCTTCAAAGATACATTACAATCTGCAGGGACTACGATGTCAATAAAAAAGCACATTCTGTTCTTGTGGTCTCTTCTTATTATTACGACTACTACTACTACTACTACTACTACTACTACTACTACTACTACTATTATTATTACTACTACTACTATTATTATTATTATTATTATTACTACTACTACTATTATTATTATTATTACTACTACGACTACTATTATCATTATTATTACTACTACTACTACTGTTATTATTATTATTATTATTACTACTATTATTATTACTACTATTATTACTACTACTACTACTACTACTACTATTATTATTATTATTGTCAGTATTATTATTACTACTACTACTACTACTATTATTATTATATAAAAAATATTTTCATTTTTTACAGATACTAACGTTAAAGTATCCCACTTTTTCTGAAGACAGCCACGCGGACTCTAGACTGACCGCATATTGGTTTAGTAATTTAAGCACTCAGTCCATTTATAGATTATTACATTGAATATTACATTGAATATTACATTGAATATTACATTGTTATATTACTATTATTATTATTATTATTATTTTTATTATATCATTCCATTGTTTCTTAGAGAAAAAAAGTAATCAACAGAAGAAATGGAAAATATTCCTTATATTAATTTTTTTCAGTAAAAGAAAGACTGCATTAAAAATGGAATTGATTACCAAAGTCTGAGATTCTGCAATCCATTCTTTTCTTGTTTCATCTTTTGCTCCTCTTGAAGTTGTCACAAGAATCGGTATCTTGTAACAAGACGTTTTCATTTCCGTTTTCACTGGAACTTGTTTGAAGAACGTCCCTGTCCATTCTTTGATATTGTTCTGTTCGCATTCTTTCGCAATCCGAAATGCTTTGTCACCGAACATGTTTACGTCATTCTGAAAAGAATTCGTCGAAGAAAAAAATTGTTCATATAATTGAAGCTATGATTGCTTTTGTTCAGATACTGTTCACGTGTTAAGCAGAATCAAAAACTTTCGACCTCTATGCTGTCAGTCTGTCTCTCTAACACATAGCTAAACAATTCAGTACCCCACTTTGTGGATGTGTGTGTAGCGAATCGGTTACTGACGTGAAATGTGGAATCGTGTTTATTTCGTTCGTTTCGTTCCGGGAAAAGGCATGAATCTATATTCCCCAGCTATGGGCTAAATAGGATGGCAGCTAGTATAAGAGAAGAAAAACTTTGAATTCAAACTCTCGTAAGCGATAAGGCATGAATCCGTATTCCCCAGCTATGGGTTAAATAGCATGGCAACTAGTATAAGAAAAAAAACTTTGAATTCAAACTCTCGTAAGCGATAAGGCATGAATCCGTATTCCCCAGCTATGGGTTAAATAGCATGGCAACTAGTATAAGAAAAAAAAACTTTGAATTCAAACTCTCGTAAGCGATAATGCATGAATCCTTATTCCCCAGCTATAGGTTAAATAGCATGGCAACTAGTATAAGAAAAAGAAACTTTGAATTCAAACTCTCGTAAGCGATAAGGCATGAATCCATATTCCCCAGCTATGGGTTAAATAGCATGGCAACTAGTATAAGAGAAGAAAAACTTTGAATTCAAACTCTCGTAAGTGATAGGGTAGACTGGGATCTTTAGTATTGATTGAGTAACTAGTTTAGGAGAAGTATCTGAATTCAAAATCAGCCTAAAGAGGGATAAGCTACGTCAGGTTGTCCTGCTCCAGTCGCACCCAATGTTGCCCTGGCCGAAGTACATGTGATACACCTACGTTCCTGATAGCTTACAGGACTCGTAATTGTGATCGACTGTAGAACGAAGTACTACCCCAAATTTTTAGGAGTTTGGCAATAGCTAGTTTTCACTGTTTCCTTTATTGGAGGCTTTTACCTTTTCTTGCCATTTGCACGGTGGGTCAAGAAGTGTACTGTTCACAATGAGTAGAGTTTGTAGTATATACCGCATTCATACATTGTTCAAATTCTTCAAAATCTATGCTTATATATCGTATTTTTTAAAAACATTCAAACTGAGCTTTGGTAAAAAAAGGAAAACCGTGTTGCAACAGTGTTTCGCGAAGCTGGCAGAATTGGTTTATTGCCGTTCATACATAATATTTAATACTTTTTCGTAAATGTAAAAATGATACTTTAAATACGTCCTCTTTTCCTTTTTCAACCAGATTCCGACTTTTGTACTTAAAGCATCTTTTATGAAGTCGACGGTAAAGAATTACTGCAAAATGAAATGGAAAAGCAAATAAATAAAACTATGAAATAAAAAATAAAATAAAATATTTTCATGGCAACTGCACTAACGAGCTATTTTCACTGGTACCCCAACTGCATGAATTTAAGCGTGCTACTAGGTTGGCATCTCGGTCCCACCCATTTACTGTCGAAACAGTTAAATTTAACCGTCTCTTCTACTCCAACAGCTTCTTCTCTTGCATTTCCCGACAGTGGAACTACCTTCCTCTTACTTGCTTTCCTGATAACTATAGTGTTGGTGCATAATTATCAGGCATTTTTGTAGGCGAGTCATTTGTTAAAAAATTGTTGTTTTGTTTACTTTTTTCAATAGAGATATTATTTTATTTTCAGGTTATAAAAATGCATGTCAATAATCATACCATCCGGAATAATCATTTAAAAACGTTATTGTTGAATTGTTATGTTTCTTTTTTCATAGTAAATATTCTTTTAAAAAACGCCTGATAATTATGCACCAACCCAATATAATCTCCAAAAATTTAAAAGTAATGTCAATCGACATCTTCCGATGCCTTGATCTTGATCCTCCGTCCTTCTCTCTATCATTTCCTCAAACACTCCGCTTTTCCCTTACGGTTCTCTCCGTAACCCATTGAGTGCTAGTGGCACTCCCGCCTTGCTTGGGGTGAAATGCTTAAAAAAATTATTTATAGATTGGGGTGTATCAAAAATATTTTTGTTTTTGACAATCCTTTACTCCAAAGCGTCTCTCAGCTACACTTCTAAAGATTATTTAAGACTAGTCTTCCTCTTCTTTTAATAATAATAATAATAATAATAATAATAATAATAATAATAATAATAATTATTATTATTATTATTATTATTATTATTATTATTATTATTTCCTTTGATTTCTGTTGTATACAATCAAATTATATTATAGATTATCATTATGATGATGTTTATTACTGCGAGTTCCGTACAAATGATTGTGCCTATTGGCAGAAGAAAGTTCATGATGGAAAGTTTTCTTTCAAAAGTTCTCGGGTTGCAAAAGAAAGACTGAAAAGAGGTGTCTGTAAATGTCTTGATGTGAAGCTTCCACATCATGCAGCTGACAAGGATGACATCCTCTTTGATGTTTGTGGGAAGCTTTGCTTGTGTCACGCAAGAAAACTGATCCATATGCAAAATGATCGTACCAAAGCAGAAATAAACTACGAAATGGCATTAAATGCTAACAATTTAAGTCACGCTTGCGGAAAATTTGAAAATCAGTTGATGGACTGAAAAGATCCACAAACATTCACGCAAATAGAATCAATAGCTGCATCTATTGCAAGAAAAGTTGGGTCACTGTGTCGTGCCAGAAGATTTTTTCTCGTCAAAGTCCATCTTGCACATTTACAAATCTACCATTCGACTATGGATTCAATATTGCTTCTATATCTGGTCCGGTGCTCCTGCTATTCATCTCAAGGTTCTTGATAAAATCCAAAGAAGGATCTGCAATGTAATAGATCTTGACTTGGCATCTCGACTTCAGTCCCTTCCTCACCAACGTGACGTGGCTTCCCTCTGTCTTTTCTACAAATATTTTCATGGCAATTGCTCTGAGGAGCTTTTTTCCCCTGATACCCCGACTGCATAAATTTAAGCGTGCTACTTGATCGGACCAGATGGAATTGTCATATAGATGCACTTAATTTCGGGATCGATAATATTACTGACATAGTAAATGAAATATAAGACAGCAGTGAAATACTGGTAGACCTCAACAGATATATCTTTATAGCGATGCCAAAGGAAGCAAGTGCAAGTGAATGAGAACTTCATCAGGCAAATAGCAACGAAGCACTTATTTGAACTTGTTAGGATTCTAATGTATTGGGTGTGCGGGTTGGGTGTAATGAGTAACTACTCAAAATAAGAAATCGAATAGTCGAGTTCGAATTCTAGTCAGGTTCGCAGCATTCACTTACGCGAGAAAGGTATGAATCCTTCTCTTCTCCCTCCAGCAATGGGTTGAATAGAAAGACAGACTGTCTCCTGTAGCCTTGATTGACAACAAGTCTAGCGTAGACAGCCGATTGCGGGAAATATCGGGCCTGAATCGAAAGAGACATGATCGTCCAAGCGATGTCAATTAACTGACTGACTGAATGAATAAAGTACGTAGCGGAATTAGAGTAGAAATATAGCAAAGGCAGTGGAATTTTGCTCTGGATGCCAGAACAAGAAATGCTATCGTTATAATCAACATGCTACACACATTCTTATATGCATATACCTGTATTTAATTGATCGCGCAAATGCATTTGATATGGTACTAGACAAAAATCAACTTGTAATACTAGAAAAACGTGATTTACTCGTGAAAGATATTAGTGTAATACTTAACCTCTACAGGGAATAAAAACAAACAAACTTGCTTGTCGTAAAAAAAGAAAAGATTTCAGTGAATGCACAATCATAGAAAGAGGTGTGAGAGAAGGACGTGTCTTCTCACCCGATTAATTTAACCTACAAAGCGAGGCAATCCGAAGAGAACTAAAGGTATACAAGGATTTTTTTAGCGCTGTACATACTGTTAGCAACCTAAGATACGCAGATGACACTGCGTTGATGGTAAACACAGAAAACTTAAAGAAATCTTAAACAAGATAGTAAAGAAAAGCGTGAAGAAAGGACTAACTATTAAGAACTAACTAGTAAGAAAACATAATGCAGGATCGTAAGCAAAGAGACAGCCCAATGTATTGGAAAGGTCAAAGCAAAATTGATATAGAAATTTAACAATCATATTAGTCTTACAGACTGCCCCCAACCCCAATTTGATAAAGTTTATTTGTTGGAATGGATATTAATGCAAGCTTCTATGACCACATTTTGTAACGATTGTCTGCCTGTGGTTTCTCTCCTTCGAAATTAAGGTTGATGTTGTTTTTTGTGGGTCAATTGTGTACTTGGGATAATAAAAACTATGCTGCCTTCCTTGCTGCCTATGCCTCGCCGG
This sequence comes from Acanthosepion esculentum, assembly GCA_964036315.1. Lineage (NCBI taxonomy): Eukaryota > Metazoa > Mollusca > Cephalopoda > Sepiida > Sepiidae > Acanthosepion > Acanthosepion esculentum. The sequence continues at coordinate 11,988,317 of OZ038493.1, forward strand.
GACGTTTTTCTCGCCGGAGTCGATGCTTCAAATCTACAAATCAACCATTCGCTCTTGCATAGAGTATAGCTGCCACATATGGTCTGACGCCCCTTCTGTTTGTCTCAAGGTCCTTGATAAAATCCAGAGACGGCTATGCAATGTAATTGGCCCTGATCTGGCATCTCGTCTGCAGTCGCTCTCTCACAGACGTGCCGTCGCCTCCCTCTGTCTTTTTTACAAATACTTTCACGGTAACTACTCCGATGAGCTGCTTTTGCTGGTTCTCAAACTTCATGAATTTAAGCGTACAACTAGGCGGGCATCTCGCTCTCACCCTTTCATTGTAAAATGTAGCCGTCTCTTCTACTCCAATAGTTTCATGTCTCGCACATCTCGCCTGTGGAACTCCCTCCCCTCTTCCTGTTTCCCTGATAGCTCCAACTATTCCAATGTAATGTCAATCGACGTCTCCAGATGCCCTGATCTATCCCCTATCCTTCTCTTCATCCTTTCCTCTATCACTCCTAGTTGCTCTCGCCCCACTTCTCTGTAACCCCATGCGTGCTAGTGGCTTCCCGGCTTGCTTGGGGTGATAGGCTTAAAAAAAGAAGCTAATTAGAGAACTAGAAGGTAAATACACACAATATGTCTATATTATTCAATGACACATACTTGAATGAAGATATTTGGCCTAAATACACACACACATACATACACACACACACACAAACACACATATTTATGGGATAAAGTGCTCAATATCAGAGATAGAGCATGTGTAAATATAAAAGTTAACATAGAAGTCAACACTTAGAGGCGACAGTCTGTTTCATGTTCACTTTTATATACATATATATATATATATATATATATATATATATATATATATGTGTGTGTGTGTGTGTGTGTGTGTTTTATATATATTTTATTATATATGCGCAGTACTTAGTGGAAAGCGCTCAATATCAGTGATAGTGCTAACATATTCAGTTGTATGGGTATTAGTTTGTAACCCTGGGTTTCACGCTTTTGCAATCATCAAACTTGTTTGATGATCGCAAAAGCGTGAAACCCAGGGTCACAAATTCATATCCATACAACTGAATATCGCACTGAAGAGCTGTGATACAGTGAAACAGTACTGCCCGCGAATGACATAATATATATATATATATATATATATATATATATATATATATATATATATATATATATATATATATATATATATATATATATATCAAATGGGCGCCTCACAAAAAACAGGAAATTTGGTACAGTTTATTTTAATTGTTGTAGTTTTTGCGTGATATTATTTCAAGTTTCTAACAACCCAGGATTGTTTGTCTGTGATCTATCTCCTTTGGAATTGAAGTTGATGTAACAGTAAAACCCATACGATAAAAAAAATAATCATTATGTAGTTAATTTAAAATTTCCGTTTTTTGGGGGGGTGGGGGTCACCCTGCATAGCAGACTTTAGAAAATCTGGCACAAATTCTAAGAAAGATAGAAAATAGCGGAAGAAATCTTTAAGAAACTAAGCAAAGTATTAAAAAACAGGAAAATATCGTTAGAAGTAAAGTAATAGTTATTTAATAGCAGTCTTCCTCTATGATAGTGAATGTTGGACACTCTCCTCATGAGTTGATGAATGACTTGAAGCAATAGAAATGTGGTTCTACAGAAGGATGCTGAGAATGCCAAAGACCGTACATATGAATAACGAGGAAGTTTTAATGAAAAACAGAAACAAATGAAGAGAATTGAAGCGATAGAGTCGTGCTTCTACTCGCGAAAGTTAAGAATAGCATGGACAAAACACGTGGGCAAGATGAAGTTTAAAGAACGAAAAGATAGCATACAATCAGAAATCGTCAGTTAATATTTCTGGAATAACTGGCGAGAAAAGAGGGCTTGGGGAATTTGACATACACAAGACAAACTGAAGGTTTAAAAACGCACGAGGACACCGCTGATAAACTACTTAACGATTTTTGAGCGAATGGACGGAAAAACAAAGAAAGAAGATGGATAGTAAAGGATCACAAATTTCTTAGAACAATAAAAGTCACCCACGTCCGGAAGGATCTATTTCATAAAAGAAAAGGAAACAAATGATAGATGCTGTTTGCTTTATATATAAAACAAAGCAAAATTTGTTCATTTCTAAATTTTGAAAGTGTTTTCGGCATATACAGGGGTTGGACAAAATAATTGGAACATGTGTAAATTTCACTCCTATATTTCAAAGACCTATTATATTAATAACTTTAACTAAAACTTCGTAATTTCATTTTTGGTTGGTTGGTTGTTTGGGGTTTTATGGCATATCAACCACTATGGGTTATTTAATGCCAGATCCAGTTTCCAGATATTTATTAAAGATATATACTTAGTAAACGTAATTTAAGGATAACATTGGCAACATCATTTTTTCAAAAAAGTATAGCTGGCAACATCGTTGTTTCAAAAACGTATAGTTGGCAACATCATTGTTTCAAAAACGTATAGTTGGCAACATCATTGTTTCAAAAAAGTATAGCTGGCAACATCATTGTTTCAAAAACGTATAGTTGGCAACATCGTTGTTTCAAAAAAGTATAGCTGGCGACATCGTTGTTTCAAAAACGTATAGTTGGCAACATCATTGTTTCAAAAACGTATAGTTGGCAACATCATTGTTTCAAAAAACTTATAGCTAGCAACATCATTGTTTCAAAAACGTATAGTTGGGAACATCATTCGTAATTCAGATTATATCTATTATAAATACGTTTATTTATCTAATTTACTGTCTTTGTCTTATTCATTTTTAGCATTTAGTAAAATTTATTCTAAATGGGCAAATTGTTGGAGCTCGCATGGCAGGTGTCTCGATCACTAAGGTTGCTGTACTGTTTGGCATTTCAAGAGTTACCATATCAAGAACTATGACGCAATTCGAGAAACTGGCAAAACCTCTAGCAACCGTAGCAATTTGAGCCGAACTTGTAAACTTACTGACGGGAACCGACGTGCATTGAAACGCAATGTGGCAAAAAATCATCGAACTACTGCGGCCAGAGTGACTATTGAGTTGAATAATCATCTGAATAGTCCAGTTTCTACTGAAACTGTTCGTCGTGAGCTCCATATTATGGAAGAGCCGCCGTAAGGAAACCTCTTCTCTTCACTCTCAACATTCAGAAGAGGTTGAAGTGGTGCAGAGATCACAATGCCTGGTCTGTAGTCCAAAGGAAGCAAGTCATATTCTCAGACGAGTCCAATTTTTTTGTCTTTTCCAAACTTCAGTGTGAGTTCATATGTGGAGGCAGCCCAAAGAAGCTTACAACTGCCTGACTGCCTTCTTCCAACTGTGAAGCATTGAGGTGGATTAGTGATAGTTTGGGCCACCATATCATAGAAATGTCTCGGTACAATAGTTGCCCTGCATAGTAGAATCAACAGCAAAGATTACCTGAACATTTTGGGAGATCATGTTCATCCATTGGCCCAGACTTTATTCCCTGATGGTGACTACATCTTCCGAGACGATAATGCCCCAATACATACCGCTCGAGTGATTAAGAATTGGTATGAAGAGCATGAAAGTGAGCTAGAATACATGGAGTGACCTCCCCAATCTCCAGATATCAATATTATTGAATATTTGTGGTGCATTTTGGAGCGACAAGTTAGGAGCCGCTATCCTCCACCGTTGTGTCTTAAAGAGCTGGAGCAGGTGTTAATGGAAGAATGGCTGAAAATTCCTCTGGATGAAGTCAGGAAGCTGTACGATTCCATTCCTAGACATATTAAAGCTGTATGTGAGGCTAAAGGTGGACCAATTTCATATTAAATAAATTTTCTTTGAATTTAACAAGGGTTACATTTATTTTGCCCAACCCCTGTATGTACAAACGTGCCTACAATAGAAGTTTTTTTTCCCAAGACACCGCTTTTTAAACTCCCGTCACTCATCGCCAATGTTTATTGTTTTAAAAAGCGATGATTAGAATTGAAATAAAACATGAACATATAATGAAAGCGAATTTATATATTTTTTTGTTCTTGAGAATTTACGAAAGTATTAGGACCCACGGTGGAGTAATGGATAGCGAATCAGATTGAGGAATCGGAGGGCCAAGTTCGAATTCCACTCGAATCCATTACATTCACTTACCTGCTAATACCCTTGAGAAAGCTATGAATCTTCTTCTTCACCCCCAAACTACGGGTAAATAAGAGGACAGACGATGTTCTATAGGCAAATGGTTTACTGTAGAAAGAAATGGCAACCTACTGCAGAAAAATATCTGCCTATTCAGTCATGTATCGAAAGGTACATGGTCACCTAAGCGTGTATCACGCATGGCACATAACTGACTGACTCATTTATTTACAAGAACAGCTTTTTTGAATTGACATTCTAAAACTAATGCTATGTAATATTTATCATATACTAATTTATAAAGAAAGAAATATGAAAACAATTTTTTATTCATAAATTTACTAAATTATGAAAATATGTGGACCCTTTATAAGTAAATCTTTATAATTTACCATTTTAAAAAGTTCGAATCAATTGGCAATTCGCCAATGTTTTGCCAACCATTTATTATTTTCTTGTCATTTTTGCAGAACAAAGAAAACGTATAAATTCACTTGCATGTGTCTATGTTTTATTACAATTCTAATCATCACTTTTTAAAACAATAAACATTGGTTCTTTTAAATGTTCACATTTTGGATTATAATGGGATTGCAAAAACATCTTATTCGCATGTCTGTCTGGTGCAAATAAAATGTAATAAAATTCACAGAATGTTAAATTTAGTTTTCTTTATTTAAATGTATTTAACGCATGAATACAACTTAGAAACAGAACACGTTATGACTCAGAAGTGAAAGTTTTAAGTTGAAAAAATGACTTAAGAAAACCCAAGTTAGATATGTGCTTGCTTTACCATGACGAAAATCAACCAACTAAAAAATAACATTGGGCTTATATAATAAACGTGACCTTCGGGTTAGGGTTAGGATTAGCGGTTTGGAATGAAAAATTGGGTAGCAGAGTTCGAATTACAATCGAGTTTGTTACATTCATTTATAACTTAGGAATGGTATGAATCTATTTCTTATCCTCCCAGATATGGGCTAAATAGTAGGACTCCTATCTGAAAAAATCATTATTACCCGTAAAATATTGTTAATGCAATATTCACCTGTAAAATCTATAGTTTCGCCTTTAAATAACCCCAGAAGGTTGATAACCCATAAAAAAATAAATCAATCAATTGTTACAATTGTAATTGGCGGTTTTCGCTGAAAATCAAGTGATATCAAAAACTGTTTAACAAGGAAGAGAGTACTCAACAATCACGTGATATCTGTCCTCGATTACGGCAGCGAATCTTAGGCTGGCGTTTTCCTAGCTTCGTAGAGAAAATGAAATTGGTAATAATGAAACTCTATGCCCGAAACTACAAGGATAGGGTGAGCAAGAAAAATTGTCAAACTGTTTATAATATTTGTCTATATGCCAACTTTTAATGAAAGTAGGTTTTTAAGGAAAGTATTTTGAACCGGATTTAAGGTTTGTTTCTCGGAAAATCACTTGAAGATAATTATAAAACATCCGTCTCTTATTTATTTGATATTAGATCTTTCATTTTGACATTTCAGTATGAGAAGCTGAGACACAGACTAACAGAAAACGAAACAGCGGCACTCTAAATATATGTTTCAATTTAAACATTATATTTTTACAATCTTGTAAATATATAATTATTCTTGTAAATAATTAAATTAATCTAATAAATCTAATATATAAAAAATTGTTTAATTTCTTTATCGTCAATTCTCAAGAATAAAAAAAAATTCATAAAATCACTTTCATATTGCAGCAGGATAGCGTTGTATATATTTTCCCAGCAGAATAATGCCTGCCACGAGATGCCCATGCTACACAATATGTTCTACAAGATGGTCGATAGCTTCCCTATCCATCACGATTGCCAGACCTGTTTCCAACTGAACATTTATGGGACATGATGGCAGAACGCTTGACTCGTTCATTTAGTTCTTCTACAACTCTTGCAATTTTGTACCGAGCTAGACAATTTTCTCACCAGAATCTATCTTACCTATTTATACGCCTGTCGTTCTTCCGTGGTTTGAATATTGCCGCCACGTCTGGTCTGGTGCATCTGGTATTCATCTAGAGATTCTTGATAACATCCAAACAAGAATCTGCAATGTTACTGATCCTGACCTGGCATCTCGGCTTTAGTCACTTTCCTACCACCGTAACGTAGCTTACATGTGACTTTTCTATAAATATTTTCATGTTAATTGTTCTGATGAACTTTCCTCAAAGGTGCATAAACTTTTTGAATTTAAGGACAATACTGGATTGGCGGCAAGGTCTCATCATTTTACAGCTGAAATTGCTAAGTGTAATTGTAAGTTCTATGATAACAGTTCCTTCTATCAAATTATCGTGTGGAACTCACTTCCGGCTTCTTGCTTTCCAGTTCAAAAATTTAAATGCAATGTCAGTGGTTATCTTTTTTCTTAATTCTTGTTCTTTTATTGTCCGCTCTCCTTAATTGTATACTTTTATAATATTCTCTAAGTAACCTCGTCTTGGCGGCTTTATTGTTTTACTTTGGTTTAAATGATATGAAAAAGTCATTTATTTCAGGTCGATTCCTACTGGTAACATGTAAACCAGTACCACCTGCTGCATGGTCGGGTCATCGGCAACTAAACCGGTTCTCCAGCCAGTATTTTTAGAAGCTGGCTAGACAACCAGTAGTGTTAGAAACAAGACGCGTCAAAGTTGCTTCTGGTAGGACCAATGGTCATCTAGAACAATGGAGTAGTCTGGGTATCATAACTATATATGTAATCAGTGGGCGGAGAACACCTTAGAGTGAAAGCGGACAGGGGGGAGAGAAAAACCAGCTTTCAAGTGTTCGTGAGAGGGGCAAGCCTTCAATTTGGATTTGACCTCGAGAACGATAGGTCACGCATGAACGAATACATCTTGGCTTTTAAGTCAGATGTTTACAGGGAACTTATCAGGCGCATGAGGCTGATGATGATGATGATGATGATGATGATGATGATGATGATGATGATGATGTTGAAGGCGCATGGGACTGTTGGGGATGATGTATACAGAAGTCGCTTAATGAAAAAATGCAATTGTGTACTGGAAATTGAAAAGTGCAACAATTGCAGTCGAGAAAGATAATTTTTTTAACATGAAGAATAGCAGAAAATAGCGAAGGAATCGGTAAATATAATCGAAGAAATCAGTAAATGTCGTAAGGAATCGGTAAATGTCCTGTTCAATAACATTCATACTTAAAAATGTAATTTATCTATTATTATAGGAGTAATAGTTAGCGGCTCGGATTGAGGAATCGGAGAGCCGAGTTCGAATTCCAGTCGAATACATTACATTCACTTACGTACTAATAAACTTGGGTAAGGTATGAATCCTCTTCTTCTCCCCCCAGCTATGGGCAAATAGCAGGACAGACCGGGTTCTATAGCCTTGGATTGCAACTGGTCTACCGCATAAAGAAATGGCACCCTACTGCTGGAAAAATCTACCTCGTCAGTCATGTATCGAAATATACATGATCGCCTAAGCGTGTATCACGCATGGCACATAACTGACTGATAGGAGAAATATTAAGGTAATTTCTCTATATGACAGTGAATACTGGATAATCTGATCATAGATAAAGAAACTTAAAGCAATAGAAATGTGGTTCTACAGAAGGATACTGAGAATATCACCAAACATGTGCAACGACAAAGTTTTAGAGAAAATGAAGACAAAAACACACTTATACTTAAAATCAGAAAGAGTTGGAATTTTTAGGGCACATAAGAAGGAAAGAAGACTTGGAAAATTTGACACTCACAAGGCATATTAAATGCAAGATGGACAGAGTAAAGCTGCGCATAACCTACCTAAAGAGCTTGTGTAAATGGATGGCGGATCAGGAGTTAGGAGAGATGTCGAAAAGACAAAATTTGCAATTGAAAGTCTTATTAAATAAAAAATGCTTATCGTCAGGTATAAAAACTATTTCCTTTATCCTGTGGTAGCACCTTTAAACTAGTTGTATTGAACGAATCAGGCACAAGAGATCTCACTTAAAGTTACCTTTTTAATAATTAGCCTATTTAATAATCTGCTTTAAAAAATCATTAATCGCTTGAAAAGGGTCCAACGCGGGACGTGCATCTCTAAAAGAAACAAAACAATAAAATCAAAAATACAAAGATGTCTGCTGAAAGACGCATGCGCACGAACTATAACGTTCATAGCAATAAGAAATAACGCAGATTTTTTTTTAAAATCCATTAAATGCTTAAAAATTACATACGTACGTATAATGATCGATTAATGATTATATGAAATATATAACAACAGTAAAATACAAGTTTCATGGAGTTTCAAATGAAAGTTAAGAAATACAAGTAAAGTACAATACACCGGTTGAAGCTGCAAAATATTAAAAAAGATAATAAAGGCAAATGCAACCGACCAGATACAGATATGGGGGGGCAATATAAACCGCTTCACGGTCAATACTCTGCCCGTAACAAACAAGTTGATGTAGACAAACCCCGTAGCCATCAGTGGCTACGTAGTGCAGGGTAAAAGCTGAAACTGAATGTTTTATTTTTGCTGCACATGACCAATGCTTGCTAACTAGAAATAATCAAGAACACAGACTGAAAAATTGTGTTAGCCCAAATAAAATATCCAGTAACAACTGACCATCGTGTATCAGGTTGCACAGGATTGACACCCACTGAATATAAAACCCGGCATTACAGACTGGGTTAATATCTGTACTGGAAAATCTGCAACTTTGCGGAAAGCGAATTGCAAGAAATTGGTATGAACACCACCCAGACCCGATTACGGAGATAGGGCCTGTAACAATTTTATGGGACTTTACAATACACACGGAATAATTAAAGCTAACCGCTCAGACATCGGGATTAGAGAGGGCAAAGACAATAGTGCCTCCTTATTGATATGCCAGTCCCTGCAGACTGTAATGTATCTTTGAAGATCTTCAAAGAAGTATCAAAATACAAGGAACTTGAAATCGAAACCTCAAAAATGTGGCACATGCTGACGTCAACAACTTCAGTTGTAGTTGGAATCCTCGGATTGATTGGAAAAAGATTCCAATAAACTCATTGAAGAGATTCCTGGATGTCCATGCCTTAAAGAAATATAAAAAATGTTCTCACGAATACAGCCCACAACTTGCGAATGGCTCTATCTATGTAAATTATGTGCGATATTTTTTTTTCATAACTGATCAGTGGAAAAATGTCATCATGCCTTTTCTGACATTAGGTCACTGATTGGGACCTGGAAAGAAAAGAGTACACGCCTGAAATCAAAGGAAATAAAATAATATTAATAATAATAATGATAATAAATCTTTAAAAACAATAACAACAATAACAACAAAAACAACAACAACAACAATAATAATAATAATAATAATAATAATAATAATAATAATAATGACAAACAAAATGATCCTGGAAAATTGCGGGAAAATGTAGAAAGCTCAGCACAGAATGGATAGTTTACCGTAAAGCCTTTGATAGAGTGCCACACATTAAAGTGATTCCCTGTCAACCTTTCTGTTTTGTCTGTCCTTAATCCCTCTTACGCATGAACTAAACAACAGTAGCTATGGTTACAAACTAAACAAGAAAGTATTCAATGACCTACTCTACATTGATGATCTCAAACATTCTGCCAAAGACGACAGTGAATTGAAGGGTCTCCTCAATATTGTAAAAGGTTTCAGTGACGACATAGGTATGGATTTCGGATTAGATAAACGGGCAAAAGTAGCATTCAAGAAAGAGAGAATTACAGAAACACACTCAATAGATCTAGGAGGCAGAGGATTAATGAAACTAGAAACTCTCTAAGAAAACCACAACAATCGGTCTTCAAAGTTACCTGGAAACTGCCGAGAACTGGATGATGATTTGTGTCAAAGAACATGAAAGAAATAAGAAACTTTATTCAGCAATAAATTCAAAAGGGAATTTCAAGTGGCCAAAGAAGTCATCATACACCAACTGCAGCGTCAAAGAACCTACAAAGAAAGTAAATGCAATATGCCAAATGCAGAAAAGATGACAAGATAAGCGTCTTCGTTGTTAATACTCTGCCGGTAGCAAACAATCTCATGTAGACCAACTCCATACCAATCAGTGGTTAAGTAGTGCAAGATTAAAAGCTGAAACTTGCAGTCAGTGTAGAGTCCTCCTGGAAATCTTCGGTTAAAGTGAGATACTTTGATGGGAAAAAAATCTGTAAAAGAACGAAAATATTTTTGATACATCAAAATAATAATAATAGTAAACTTATAGTAGCCATCGGTTTGGTTGGAAAAGATTCAGACACATTGAAGGGAATACTGGTGCCCATGCCTTAAAGAAATACAAAAAAATAATCATTTATCACAAGTACAGCTGACAATCTAAGGTTTTATCAATGTAAATCGTGTGTGCTCTGTGTCTCAAAAATGCTCAGTGAAAATGCCATGATGTCATTTATGACCTTAGATCTCTGGTTCGGACCCGGAAAGAAATGTGTATACAAGGGAAATCAAAGATAATAATAATAATAATATGACAAGATAAGCCTCGTCATGATCAATATTCTGACCGTATAAAACAAACTGATGTAAACAAACACCTCATCAGTGTTTAAGTAGTGCAGGATTAACAACTGAAAGAAAAGCTTTTTATTCTTGCTGCACAGGAACAATGCATGCGGTCTAGAGATTACCAAGCGCACATAGTGAAAAATTGTTAACCTGAAATTCAGATTTTCTGATGAAAATCCGGAGATCAGTTTTATCAGGCCTTAGCACCCACTGAATATAAAACACAGCATGATGGAGTGGGGTAATATCTGTACGGGTAAATCTGTAAATTTTACGGGAAGCAAGAAACTGATCTGAATATCTCCTAGACCTGGTTACAAAGATAGGATCTAACAATTTTATGGGGTTTACAATACACACAGACAGAAAAAAAATGAAAGCTAATCACCCAGACATATTGATCGGAAACGCACAAACACGACGTGCTTTGATATGGCAGTTCATGGAGATTGTAATATGGACCTTTGGATGTCTTGTAGTGGAAAATCTCAAAAATGTGGCATATGAGGACATCAGTAATTCCAGTTGTAGTCGGCTCTCTCGGATTGATTGGAAAAGATTCAGATAGACTCACTGAAGGGATTTCTGGTCTCCCATTTCTTAAAGAAAAACAAAAGATTGAACTCGCATGTACAGTTCTACGAAGAACTTTATCTATGTAAAATGTGTGGGATCTTAGTTGAAGTTATTTATTTTAACATTTTTTGTTGAAAATTTCATGAAAGCATTTCTGATCTTAGGTCTCTGTTTGGGACCCGGAAGGAAATGTGTATATAACAGAAATCAAAGGAAATAAAAATAATAATAATAATAACGACAACAATAATAATAATAATAGTAAAGGTGATACAGGTTTCATAATAATAATAATAATAATAATAATAATAATATTGAAGATCAGCACCAAAGCCTCGCAACCAGATCCTATAACTGTCCCATAATCAAGGATGGAACTAGCCCGAAATTCAGGATCTGCGGAAAATATGATGAAACTGTCGACCATATTATCTCAGGATGTACGGAACTGGCAAAAAATGAATATACTCTGAGACATCACAAGGTAGCGACATATGTGCCCTGGAACATATACAATAAGCACAAAATCGAAACCACTAGGAGATGGTATGGCCACCAAGCGGGCACAGTTACCCCAAATAACGATGTAACTATCCTCTAGGACATGCCAATTCAAACTGACAGTGAAATAAAAGCCAACATACCTGATATTATCATAAAAGACAAGAAATTCAGGAAGTGTATGCTTATTGACATAGTAGTAGCATCTGAGAGAAACGCCTCCATGAAAATTATCAAGAAATCGTCCAAATACAAGGACCTGGAGATCGTGAATAACAGGATGTGGGGAATAAATATTAAGACTGTACCAATAGCAATCGGAGCTCTGGGTCTCGTGAGAAAAGGAATGGACAATTTTACTAACAGTGTCCGAGGTAACATCAACATGCAATTTGCCCAGAGGATCGCCCTACTAGGAACATCCCATATACTAAGAAAAGTGCTATCAATAAAATGACAATTCTATAGGGCCTAAGGATCATAGTTTGGACCCGGCTCTACAAGATACAAAGCTGGAAACATAACATACACAAATAATAATAATAATAATAATGAGATTTTACAATACATACAGGCAAAACAATTAAAGCTAATCCCTTAGACATCGTTATCAAAGACCGCAAAGACATAATGTGCCTGCAGACTGTAATGTATCATTGGAGGTCTTCAAAAATCTATCAAAATACAAGGACTTTGAAATCGAAATCGCCCAAATGTGGCATATTAGGACATCAGTAATTCCAGTTGTAGTAGGAGTCCTCGGACTGATTGGAAAAGATTCTAAAAGACTCCTTGAAGGGATTCCTGGTAGCCCATGCCTTAAAGAAATACAAAGAATTGTACGCACAAGTACAGCCCACACCATGCGAAGGGCTTTATGTAAAATAGGTGTGATCTTAACTTTCTTTTTTTTTTATAAGATACTTAGTGAAAAATATCATGATGCCATTTCTGACCTTAAGTCCCTAGTTGGGACCCGGAAAGAAATGAGTATACACCAGAAATCAAAGGAAATAAAACAATAATTATAATAATAATAATAATGGTAATTATAATACAGGTTTCATAATAATAATAATCATGTGACCGTATTGGGAAGGCGCTAGTAAATTGAAAAATACTAAATCTCGATGGACTGAAGATATACCGTTGACCAGACGAAGGAAAATAAAGAAAAGGATATTTTTTTAATGGAAAAAAAAATAGAAGAATGTAATTCAATTTTGCGTCCGCTGGAGAGGTAAAACAATGAGACCATCGAGTTTCGATTAGAACTGAGACTACGTGACGAGCGGAAAGAAATAGATAGGAGTTTTTCGACCATTGTGTGACAAAGAGGAAGATGGATCTCCGGCCGCTAGTTCGGTCGACTGATATGGATGAATTTTTAGAAGCAGACAGGTTTTCCGGCAGAAAATAGATAAGAGAATGATACATTTTTCGTCTGTCGAAATCAATGAATTGTTCCCTTTTTGCAACTTGTTGACCAAAAGGGTTGACGATGGGATAAAAATGACAAATTTCAGATGCGAAAACGACCACACACAAAAGCTCGATAAGAAAGAATTTGGAGGAGAAGGCCCAGGTGGAATTTCAGGGAAGGCGGAGCACCTTCCATGCCCCTCGGGCGGTGATCTCGTGTGACTTGCCGCTCTGTAGAAAATGCCCCCTAATTAAAGCCTTATTCCAGAAATCTCGTTCCAAAATTCTAACAACACTCTAATCGGGAAGGGTAGATATTTATTGCCTGGAGAGTATAGCCTGCTTAACCCAACACTGACTGTACCATCAACTTTGTATCGAGGAATTACATACATATATTTTTTTCTTTTATCCAATATATTTTTTCTCAGAGCAGTTACCATGAAAGTATTTGTAAAAAAGACAGAGGGAGGCGACGGTACGTCTGTGAGAGAGCGACTGCAGACGAGATGTTAGATCAGGTCCAATTACGTTGCATATCCGTCTCTGGATCTTATCAAGAACATTGAGACAAACATGAGGGGCACCAGACCATATATGGCAGCAATACTACAAGGTAACCAAAAAGGTTCTGTCCGTTTTTAAAGGAAAAAAAGAAAACGCTTCACAGTATGTGTAACTTATATTTAGTCTTCGAAGTAATCGCCATCGGCATCCAGCACCTTCTGCCAACGTGTCTCCAGCTGTTCAATGCCTTTGCGGTAGGACTCAGGGGGTTTTGACGTAAAGAATTCCGTGAGGGCTTTGCGCAAGTCTGCTTCATTGTTGAAGGATTTCCCACGAAGATGATTATCCAAGGAGTGGAAGAAGTGGTAATCGGATGGCGCAAGGTTAGGTGAATAAGGTGGATGGCACAAAGTCTCCCACCCAAGTTGCTGTATGGTATCCCTGACCACTCGCGCGACATGCAGCCTGGCGTTGTCATGGAGGAAAAGCACACCTTTGCGATTCACCAGTGCTGGCTCCTTCTGGCGCAATGCCTGTTGTACACGTTTCAATTGCTGCGAGTATAGGTCTCTAGTGCCCGTTTGGCCCGTTGGTAGCTGTTCATAATGAACCACTTGACGACCTGTCCACCAGACACAAAGCATAATCTTGCGTGGGTCCATAGGCGGCCTTGCGGTGTGAGGGACAGCATCCTGAGGAGACAACCAATGTCTAGAACGCTTGTGAGTTTCGTACAGAACCCACTTTTCATCACTGGTAAGCACTCGATTGAATAAGGATGCGGTACGGTGGTGAGAAAGCAGCGATACGCAGGCTGCCACTCGGTGTCCCTTGTGGACCACCAACAGCGTTTGCGGGACCCACTTGCTCAGTTTGTACGTCTTACCTAGGCGGTGCAGGTGAAGTCTAACTGTTTCATCGGAAACTGTCTTGCAAGTTCACCACACGTTAGACTACTGTCCTCTTCAATGGCCGCCTTCAGGACTCCGTCATTCAAGACCTGTGGTCGTCCACTGCGAGGCTCATCACGGAGAGACAAATCTCCCGACTTGAATTATCGAAACCAACGCCTTACTGTACGTTCATCCATAGCACTATCCCCAAACGCTTGACATATGCGGCGACTTGATGCAGCTGCTGATAAGCCCACTTTGAAGTCGTAAAGCAAACAGCACCGAACGAGATCTCTAGACACTTCCATCCTTCTCACAGCTGTTCGGCTTATAACTGATGGCCGGGCACGGTGCGTGTGTTTTTTTTATAACGTCTGATGTTCCTACTTCCATCTGTCTGAATTTGAAAACAATTGCTACACGCATTTCGTATATATTTCAAGTTCATTCAATGACTAATCAAAAACGGTCAGAACTTTTTTGGTTACCTTGTATATGCAAGGGCGAATGGTTGAATGCAGTATTGCTGCCATATATCCTGGAATTTTGATAATATTTCCTTGAAATTTCACGGAAAATATAAATATGAACATGAGCCATAAGTAATGCTGCTGACCAATGGCTGGAGTTGTTTAAAAACATATCACATAGTTGTGAGCACATCTGTTACCATTATTCATCTTTCTTGTTTCTTTCTCTTACGAGTGGTTAGTTTTTCTATGACGTCAGGAAACATCTCCCAGATGGTTTTGTTCATAACATTGATGTATGACATAAAAAAATAATCGATACAAACATAAAAAAAATGTTTAAACTGAAAGAATACTGAATAATAGTGAAATAAGACATCGATTTTAGACAGCAGATCATTTCCATGTGAAATGTTTTTAATTTTTGTCTAGTCAAGCGTAAGTAATTGAAAATAATACTGATTATTATTATTATAATCATCATTATTAATAATGTATCTAATTCATCTTCTTTGTGATGTGTCTCTTCAGAGTGTGGACAGGGATGGCTCTCCACAGCTTCCTATTTCTTTGTAGCTCTTAGTAAGGTTTGTTTTCCCACCATGCCTCTCAGTCCATATTCTGCAAAACTCTTAACTAGAGAATACGGGAACAACTAAGAAGGTAGTCGTATGTTTCGTCACTAAAAATGGTTTGATTTCCACTTGACATCCAACTCTATATTGCTGCCAATAAGTTAAGACATGACGATTTAAATATTTCAAGGTCTTTCTCGGATTCCTTTCAAGACGTAAGCGATCATAGCTCTCCACAACTTCCTGTCTTTTGTAGGTTTTAGTCAGGTTTGTCTTTTTGCTATCCTCTTACACCTTGCTCTGTTAATATTTTTCTTTTATAAGCGATGACCGTTCAAGACATTCATGATCATAGCTCACCATAACTTTCTGTGCTTAAATAGTTTTTAATTAAGGTTGGCTAATTGATATCCCGTTACTCCGAGATCTTCCAATATAGGTTAATGTTCTTCCTTATGTGATGTCCGCTAAAGATGTTTGTGAACATAGCTCTCCACAACATTCTGTTCTTTGTAGTTTTTAGTCAGGTTTGTCTTTACGCTATACCCTTACTCATTGCTCTCCCAATAGACGTTAGTTCTTTTTTATGTGATGCCCGTCAAGACGTTGATAAGCATAGCTCTCCACAACATTCTGTTCTTTGTAGTTTTTAGTCAGGGTTGTTTATTTGCTATTCCGTTACCCCTAGATCAACAAATAGAGGTTAGTATTCTACTTCCATATGCGATATACATAGAAGACGTTGGCGAACATAGCTCTCCACATCATTCTGTTCTTTGTAGCTTTTAGTTAAGTTTGTCTATTTGCTATCCCGTTATCTCTAGATCTGCCAACGCAGATTAATGTGGTTCTAGCTTTTAGTCAGGTTTCTCTTTTTTGCTATACCCTTAGTTCTTCTGCCAATACAGGTTGATTTTCTTCTTCCATATGTAAAGTCCTTTCAAGACATTGACGAACATAGCTCTCCAAAACCTTCTGTCATTTCTAGCTTTCTAGATAGGTTTGTCTCTTTGGTATCCCCTTACTCCTTCTTCTGCAAACTCAGGTTAATGTTTTTTCTATTTGTATATGTGATGTCCGTTCAAGACATTAGCGACCATATCTTCCCCCAACTTCCTGTCGTTTGTAGCTTTTAGTCAGATTTATCTTTTTGCTAGCTCCTTATTCTCTGTTCTCAGAGGTTAATGTTCTTCTATATGCGATGTAAGTTGAACACTTTGGTTAACATAACTCTCCACAACTTTCTCTCCTTTGTACGTTTTAGTCAGATTTATCTTTTTGCTAGCTCCTTATTCTCTGTTCTCAGAGGTTAATGTTCTTCTATATGCGATGTAAGTTGAACACTTTGGTTAACATAACTCTCCACAATTTTCTCTCCTTTGTACGTTTTAGTCAGATTTTTCTTTTTGCTAGCTCCTTATTCTCTGTTCTCAGAGGTTAATGTTCTTCTATATGCGATGTAAGTTGAACACTTTGGTTAACATAACTCTCCACAACTTTCTCTCCTTTGTACGTTTTAGTCAGATTTTTCTTTTTGCTAGCTCCTTATTCTCTGTTCTCAGAGGTTAATGTTCTTCTATATGCGATGTAAGTTGAACACTTTGGTTAACATAACTCTCCACAACTTTCTCTCCTTTGTACGTTTTAGTCAGATTTATCTTTTTGCTATCTCCTTACTCCTTTGCCAACACAATCTCGTTAGATAAGTTTTTTCTCTGTTTTCCTCCACTCTTCTTGCCTTCAATATATCTTGTGAGTGTGAAAGTCATCTTTCTTAATTATGTGCCCTGAACATTTCAATTATCGCATTATGATGCTAAATATAAGTGTTCTTTTCCTTTTCTTTTTACATAAAACTTCCTCGTTAGTCACATTTTCAGTCTATGATATTCTAAGTAATCTTCCGTAGGACCACTTTTCTGTTCCTTCAGTTCTCTTCCTTATGTGTTCGGTGATGTCCATTATTCAGCATGTAGCTGGACTTATATTACATAACATTTTAGCACTGTTTTCTTTATTTCTAACGAGATTTTCCTGTTTCTTAATTCTTTGCTTATGTTTTGGAAGGCATCTTTCGCTATTCCAATGAACCTTCAGATTTCGGTGACACATTATCGGTCCTCTTTTACAACACTTCTAAGATATATAAAATGTCGTAATTATTTGATATTGGTGCCCCTGTTTTGTAGTTTTTATCTAAGGCTTTTCCTTTGGCTGATAACCATACATTCCAATTGGCGGTTAGTCCTTTATTCTCGCTTTTCATCACTACATTCTGTAAGATTATTTGCAGTTTCCTTTCTGTTTCTGCTAACAACAACGTGCCATCTTCATATCTTATATTGTTAAAACTATTTCCGCCAATAGTAAATGTGGGCATGAATCGTAGCACTCCCGGCATCGCCTCGCCGTAGAGGTTGAATCGGTCCGGCGAGAAGACACATCCTTGTCTTATGCCTCTTTCTATTCTTGTGTATGTACTGAATTCATTTTCTGTCTAGCAATCTGTTTGCTCCTAGTATAGGCTCTGAATTATCTAATTTCTAATATACTTCCAAATTATGTCAATGTTATCTAACAGTACTCTGTGATATACTTTAGCAAACGCTTATTCCAACAGTTTTATTTGGTACGAGGAATCAAGCATTCTTCGCTTACGTTATGATTGATCTTTTCTCCTAAATTTGAACAAATAAAAACTTTTTCCCATTACCTTCTTCCATTCTGATTTTTTGTCTGCAGAAAGGAAAGTGTTATGGGAACTTACCCATAATATTAATGGACTATTCCGGACATCATAAATACTGCGCCTCAAGAGGGAGCAGCGTTCAGTCGTTCAGAGTCAGTCAGTTCAGAGAGTCGGTCAGAGTCAGAGTCAGACACAGAGTCAGTCAGACGATTACTGTAAGACATTGGAATAGCGATACTTGTCGAGGCAATATAGTTCACTCTAACCAAATCTGATATTCATTACTAATACTTCTACTTCTTTGTACATATTTCTGTTTGTAATATATCTGTGTTATCCCATACCTGTGTTCGAGTTATTCTTCATTGGTTCTACCCCTGGACCATCACCGTGGTACAAGGAACCTGGGCCATAACAGAAAGATATGGCCTAACACCATCACCAATGTATTTTATCAAAAAGTTGATGGAGCGTTTGTAATTGAAAATAATAAGGATTAGTGTTGTTATTATAATCATCATTATTATTAATACATCTAACACATCTTCTTTGTGCTATATCTCTTCAGGATGTGGGTGAACATGGCTCTCCACAACTTCCTAATCTTTGTAGCTCTTAGTAAGGTTTGTTTTTCCACCATCCCTCTCAGTCCATATTCTGCAAAACTCTTAACTAGAGAATACGGGAACAACTAAGAAGGTAGCCGTATGTTTCGTCACTAAAAAATGTCGGCTTCAAAATAAATCCATTACTAGAAGATTGCCATACGACGATAACATTAAATTGCATCTAGACATATGATTCTGTTAATATTTCGTTCTCTCACGTGGTACGACGTCATAGAACCGCATCTTGAACTTACGACCTGCGCCTGCTATTCTGCGACCGTTATCGTCACATAGCAATCTTCTCTGTCAACATAACAGAATATCATCTTTGATGGTGAATACCTTGGTTTAAGTGTCCGCTTAATCACTCTGAAGATGGCTCATGTGAGTCGAAAGCTTAGATCAAGGAACAGCTTCATAAAACAATATCCAAATGTTGGACAATTTATGACTTTATTTTCACCCGAAATTAATGCAAATATACGAAGTTTAGAACGGCTCATGATCAAACATGATAGACATTCGTTGTCTGTTATATTTAACAATATATATTTGAATAATGATCTGCTGCCCCAATACTCTCGCTCGCTCTCTCTCGCTCTCTCTCTCTCTCTCTCTCTCTCTCTCTCTATATATATATATATATATATATATATATATGTATATGTGTGTGTGTGTGTGTAAGCAAATATGTGGATGTAGATCCGACCGTATGATGAAAATGTGGAAAAGACAAAGCAAAATCCGAATATGTGAGTTTACTGTTTTTTATTTTGTTTTTTGTTTTACTGTCAACGTCAGACGTTTCGGTCTAATAGACCATCTTCAGGACATGGTTATTGGAGACATATTTATATTAAATTTAAGTTAAAATGAAGAGACGATAGATACAGGACTAGTCAGAAACAGAAAAACTGAAATTCTAAAGTCAGTGTTCTCTTTCTTGGATTCGGTTATATATATATATATATATATATATATATATATATATATATATATATATATATATATATATATATATATACATATATATATATATATATATATATATATACACACACACACATACACACACACACACACACACACACACACACACACATATATATATATATATATATATATATATATATATATATATATATATATATAGGGTGAACCTAAAGTAGGTGGACAGGGTTTGTGTTAGCGTTATATTATTGTTGTGGATTCCGGGGCTGAAATCCTGCATAAATAAATAAACAACGCCAGTCATTGAAATAGGAAAATAAGTGTATTGAACGCATGAATACAAACTTGAAATGAAGATTAGTAGTCCAGGAATACGGGTTAGTAGAAAGTATATGTACAAGTCTCTGTAAGTGGAGCCGTAATTATATATGTCTCTCTCTGTCTGTCTGTCTGTCTGTCTGTCTCTCTCTCTCTCTGTGGACTCTACGTATCTCAACCTTATCTCAACGTATCTCTCTGTGAACACCCTATGTACTTACGTATCCCCACTCTGTCAGAATAAGTATACTTTAGACGAGTCCATCTTGTGTAAAAGGGGGAGAGCCCCACAACAATTATGACTATGATGTTTTGTGTTATATTAAATTTATAACTAAATTCATTTAAATTTAATCTTTTCCTTTTCAGCTAGTTCAGAGAAACCATAATGTCAAATAATTTAAATGCTGAGTCAAGAAAATCGCTGTTAAATGAGTATTGGAAGTCTCAAAATGCGGAAACCGTTAGAACAAAATGCGTTGAAACATTTCGCGGGAAATGGAATGTACGAAGACGTTCAATTGATTGACCCGCACCGGTCATTTGACTTTACTCCAATGGATACTTTTTTTTCATTTGGAGATTACTCAGGGACAAAGTTTATAGTCGAAAACCGCGAAGTGATTTCAAAAATTGCATCAAAGATGCATTTCAAGAGTTTAATGCACAAAGACGCTTGTGCAAAATGTTTGTCGAAGCGTGGAAGGTGGATGTGCTTTGTAATATATATATACCTTGTAATAATATCAACTTGATAACCAGAAAAAAAATTTTTTAATTCGGGATTAACTTTTGTAAATATATGCATCATTTAAAAAATATTCGCAGTTCGAACAGATGATGAAATAATTCTTAGATTTTCGGCAGAGTTCATAACCTGATCTTGGGAGTGCCAATCCGAAACTCATACACGAAGCTAGTAAGCACAATGCAACTTTAACAAATTCGTTATTATGTACCACTTCTTAACCTATCCTCATTGACTAATCTTTAAAAGGTCAATCCGATGAATAATGTACACAGTAAAAATCATCTGATGCCCTCTACTGATGTATTGTAATCTGGCACTTTTTCTCTGACATGAGGTATTATGATTACTTGCATTATTTACATTATTCGGACTGTTATCCCCATCTTCGTTGTACGCTCTAGCCTTCTTCAGGAGATAACAGTCCGAATAATGTAAATAATGCAAGTAAGGCTAGAATTGTGAAAACCTCTTTCGAAAGCAATAAACCGAAAAAAGATCTTTTCGTAAAAAAAATAGAAACAGATTCATAAAGAGAGGGATGAAACTAAGTAAACGTTTGAAACAAAGAAGAAAAAAATTCTCTTCTCAATATAGCAAGAATGCCCATGGATATAAAGATATATTGGCACGATAATGCATATATATATATATATATATATATATATATATATATATATATATATATATATAAAAGTGAACATAGAAATCAACACTTAGAGGTGACAGTCTGTTTCATGCTAGATGCAATCGTCAGGCTACTAGTGCTGTTATTTTTCTCGGCTATTTATATATACGGGTCAGTTATGCATTGTGGATAAACTATTTTGGAGGTTATTTTACCGGAAGTCGTTTATTTGTTAATTTAATTATTTGTGTCAAATTATTTTGCTTGTTTTTATTTAATTTTATTTTAATTTTTTATCTTATATATTTATTTATTTATTTATTTTGATCGGTGTTTTTATTAACGTAGTAAAAATTTGTTTATTTCGCTTAATGTGGGTAGTCTGTTTGGGCGGTAATTTTACCGAAAGTCGTTTATTTGTTTATTTATTTTTGTCAAATTATTTTGCTTGTTTTTATTTATTTTTAATTTTATTTTTATCTTATATATTTATTTATTTTTTTATTTTTATTTTGATCGGTGTTTTTATTAACGTAATGAAATTTGTTTATATAGGTTATTTAATAGTTTTGTTTTTGTTTGGGAAGATAATTAAAGCTATTTGTTCAATTTTGGGTTGATTGTTGTAGTTTGTTCTAACTATTATTTTGGCGGGAACAGTTTTTAATTTATTTATTTATAGCACACTTTAAGACTATATATATATATATATATATATATATATATATATATATATATATATATATATATATAAGTATAGGATTGGTGTATACGGAATAAATATTCCAATAACTAACAAATACTATTCTTTAAAGAGTGTTCAATATAGAGTAGAGCAAATATAATTATTTATTCGAAAATTTTAAAACACCATCACTTGATAAGTCACCAGAATTGTTGAAACAAAATGACTGTTTTTGTTGTGATTTTATAACATATTTATGTTATAATTTTCGAATAAATAATTATATATATCAGAGTCTGTCTATATTTCTGAGATGAGGTATTATGTACAGTATTTACATTATTCGGACTATTGTCCTCATCTTTGTCGCCATATTTGTCACAACATGGTACGGTGGATAAAGGCGTTGGTTAGATCCAGTAACAGACCCAAAGAGTGTGAGTTCAAAACCCGGTTCAGGCAGTGGAGAACTTTCAGAGGGAAAATTACCAGGAGATAACTGATAACTGACATCCATCAAACATGGCTCGTGGAACTAGAACAGTCTACCCCAGTGATCGAAATAAAGGGTTCGGTTCGAAATTCCAACCACCTGAAGAAGGCCGGAGCGTACAACGGCCGAAACGTTGTGACAAATATGGCGACAAAGATGAGGACAATAGTCCGAATAATGTAAATACTGCAATTATATATATATATATATATATATATATATATATATATATATATATATATATATATAGAGAGAGAGAGAGAGAGAGAGAGAGAAAGATATATATATATATATATATATATATATAAGTATGTATTTATACGCATACACACATAGTGGTAGAGAGAATAACAGAATAGTATATATATATATATATATATATATATATATGTGTGTGTGTGTGTGTGTGTGTGTGTGTGTGTGTGTGTGTGTGTGGTAATCCGGTGGTATCATTCAGGTGAGTCCTATTAACACAACATAGAATTTGAAATATGTTAAAACTGACTCACAAAAGAGTGGTCAATGTTTATTTTCCTTAAACACAGCAAATTTTCTTTATAATTAGAATTAAGACACCTTGGATTAATGACCATTTTCACCTACGAATTTTAATTTTAAGATTCGCAGTATTTTTCAAACTGCTTACGGTATCAGATTTTAGCGGGATACTGGTTAGTTGTGGAAAGAGAGTGAGGGCTTTATAAGTGGACTTAGTAGGAGATATGGCAGCAATCATATTATGGAGGTAGGAGAGCCTTGTTAGGGGGAGGGAGGGGGAGACCGATGAGCTGACCTACATCCTAATGGTCACACGGCCAAAGTTTGATTCAACGGGAATCCACGGAAATTAACGACAACGTACAAAATCAATCAAGAGATAACTTGATATTATTGGTGTATTAAACTCATCCATATATCAGAGCCCAAAATTTGGGGGAGTGTGTTTTCAAAGATTTAAAGGGAATTTGTATATATATATATATATATATATATATATATATATATATATATATATATTTGTCATCCACAGACAGACTGTTTCGCTGTTTCACAGCTCATCAGTGTGGCTAGAAGTCCGGTTGCCTCTAGCTAGGATCGAAACCCGACTGAATTTGCGTCAGTTTGCGTCTTCTCCCACTAAGCCATCAGCTTACGGTACGGGATGAAGGTGAATTTTAGCGTGTTTATTTTTAGATTCGGATAAACACACAGTGACTGAGAGTGACTCAATTCTGTCGAAGAGTCGTGCATATATATATATATATATATATATATATATATATATATATATATATATATATATATATATATATATATATGCGTACCCATACGTTCGTCGACGTTAAGAATATCTCTACCCGCATAGCTATCTACACTTACATACACTTAGATATCTTCTACATCCATACACATACATGCATACACATGCTAGCCTACTCGTAACTACAAATACCCTATGTTAGGATGAAACATTTTCGAAGGATAATAATAGGGGTTTAGTTAATTTGGAAAATCCCGTGCATTAACTTAACCATAATTAGACGGAATTATAAGACAAAAGTGAGAACGAATTAAAATTATTGTTAGGTACGAATGTTCAATCCCTAATTATTTCCCTAGATATATATTCCTAGGTCACTTCTTCAACCCGTAATCTGTTATGTAGTTCCGATGCCCTTTAAGGATTTGTGTTCCTGATGAAACCGAACTCATAAATAGTTATATATATCACACTACTACATGCCTATCCAGACGACTTACATTTAAACCTATCCGAACACAGCTCCATTAGTACTCATTGAAACACACACAAAAACCTACCAGACTCCATCCGAAACATACCAGTAGAAAATACAAGCATAATAATCTCATCCACATGTAAAAAAAAAAAAGATTAAAAATAATAGAAGGCCTAATAATAAAAAAGAAAAAAAGCCAACACATTAACTACGAACACGGCCACAGTGTGCAGACCATGTTTGGAAAATAAAACATCCCTATAACTACATACAACCCATACATTCTTGATAATAGCTAAAAGTATAGACGAAAGTGCTCGGAATTGCAGAAATTTTGGACAGTTTTTACACACTTTGTGTCCAGAAAAGAAAACACTTGTACAAACACAAGAAAAAATTAAATAAAAAAGCTTAATCGTAGTACATTGTAAGTCGTCTTTAACGAAACATGTATAAAAGAGGGATTGTTGCCTACTTACAAAATAATGAAACTGCAAACTCTGCTTGGAGGAAAAAATTACCTTCCCAGACCTTGTGTCTATATATTTGGGGTTCGAAACTACTTCTATAATTATAGTATCTTTTTTCTTGTAGAATTTGAGTTTTTTTTTATGCTCATTTCTTATTCTTACTGGTGGCCGCTTTTTCAATAAAATGTTGTTTGGGCCAACCCTCTTTAGTTAGAATTATCCTGATCATCAGGTAGATGAAACCTAGTTAGACAAGTTATGGCTCTTTAGGTATTCTATATATATATATAGACAATCATTTTATTATTCCCCCCCCCACATCTCTCTCTCTCTATCGCTGTATATATATATATACACACATACGCACACACACACAGACACAGACACTCACACACACACACACACACACACACACACATATATATATACAGTTCGAGACAATTATTTTATTTTTCTCTCTCTCCCCCCTCTCTCTCTCTCTATATATATATATATATACGCATACACACATACACACACACACACACACACTCACACACACACATATATATATATATATATATATATATATATATATATATATATATATATATATATATATATACACACACATATACACACACACACACACACACACACATATATATATATATATATATATATATATATATATATGTATGCAGAGTTCGGGAGAATAATAAAATAATCGTTTACTGACATTCACGCTTTATTTTTTTATGTCAAAAATATATATGGAAAAAAAACGAGTTTACCCCCGCAATCATGACTATCGGTGAATATAAAACTAATATGTCATTCCTTTTATTCGTAGGTCCCACCCAATGACACTTTGTAAATAGATATCGCTATTTGTAGAAGGTTACTGAAGGAGATAAGAAAGTAAGAAAGTAAATAGAATGTGAACGCTGTAAGGAAATGGAGAATAGATAAAGTCTTACCCTAGACTCGAAGAGGTTAAGTTTAGAGAGGTCGAATAAGATTCCAGTCGAGAGTGTGTTCCACAAAGTAGCTCGTCTTCTTTTCTCTCATGGATCAGAAATTTTGTGCTCGCCAATTCATCATTATCATAGCAAAGACCTTGACACCTGGCATCACCAACCCACAAAATGTATACAAATAAAAAGTGTGTAATATATATATATATATATATATATATATATATATATATATATATATATATATATATATGTGTGTGTGTGTGTGTGTGTGTGTGTGTGTATAGTACAGATAATAAATCCATTGGTATATAATCCGGGTAGATCCTAATAATATAAAATATTAAAACTGATCCACAAAAAGAGCACATTGTATTTATTATAACAGAGCATATAAATTACACAACAGAGAAATCCAAAATTACCTCATGGATATAGTCTATTCAACACAGACGGTGAACTGTATTCAGTATCGGAATTAGAGCTATAAAATCTAATATTTAACAAAGACGGTATTTGAAAAATTGCTACAGAGTCTACCCATATGGAAGCCTCGGCAGGACAGACTGCCCGAGTAGTGGTAAGGGGAAGGCGGAAGATATCTGTCTGAAAAGGAAAGAAGCTCCACAAATTCAACCCAGATATTAACCTTAACACCCCAAATTGGGGTTATAATAAGATGAAGTGAAACTAAAGGAAGGCTGATAACAAGAAAGTTTTCATCTACTACTACTGGAGCAACACATCGCCTTTCCGTTTCAGGAATGACAGCATCACAGATTGATGCATGATTGGGGGCCATAGATGCGACTGTTTAACCTTTCCTCCACAAACACCAAAGATGAGCGAGAATTGTAATGTATGGCACCCAACAACATGACGACAGGACGAATTCATTTTGGAAGATGTCGCTCCTAAGGTCTATGCCACATAAAAATACCATCACTTTAAAAAAAAAGAACCTGATACCATTACTGAATGCTGCAGAGCACCATCCAGTCCTTCAAATGTCCCTCTCACGACACCACACTACAATGTTGTGGTGGCAATGAAGGCCTGGCTAGAGGCACATGTTCTTGTAGTACACGACTCCTAACGGCCAGCGTTAGCACTCGTGAAGACACTATCGTTTGCATATGTGATGTGAACGTTGTGTAGTCTGATAATGCTGTTCTTATAATGAATCGATCGTGGCGAGAGTCCATACTATGTGGCCATCCAGAACTTGGTCAACAAGTGAAGGAATGTTTATTTGACTACTGTTGCCGACATCAAAGCCCAAACAGCTCCTTCTCGTCTAACGTATCATTTCTCCCAAGTGATCCTTTCCATGATTGGCAGTCTCACAATTGGTTCTAATTGAACAAAAGGTGCCTTTGTGCATCTCCACGATAGCAACCCTCTGAACCTTATCGCTGCACTCGTACGTGTGTTAATAATTCACAAGATAGTAAAGTGGAATAGGATACCCCACATAAAAAAAAAACATAATATCGCCACATTAAAGTCGGTCTCACCTTACAGGGTGTTGTAATTTTATTTTGCCTTTTTTATGTTAATCGAAATAAAACGAATTTTGAATACATTTACTCCATTTTTTAAGGATAGAGAAATAAGCTTTGTGGTCAGACAGAATGGCGACATATTCACCCACAATCGGTTGATTTAGGTGCGCTGTAACGAATTAAAGAACTCATCGAAGCAGAAACGCTTTTAAGTATTCAAATGAAAGTGATTTGTTTATAAATCTTATCTTACAGGCCTGTTTATCGCACCAAGATTTCTCTTGCTTTTTCTCTTCCGTTTTCTGAATGCCGTTCAAGTGAATAATCAGTATTCCGAATAACTCCCTTTCGTTTGTTATAAAAACGTATTTTATGGTTGCACGCAGGGATACTTTTCCTTATAATCTTTTGATTGATATTGCACAGAAATCTTTATTTTTGTTCGAAGGATTACTAACCCTGATAGATATTCGGTCGTCTTAGTTTTTTCGAAAGTTCCCAATATTTAAATAATAAATTGAATTGATCGCTCATGTTGGTACTGGAAAAATGGCTGGTTCCCCTGTACCAATCGAGTAAGTACCTGACACTTCCTGTTTTCCTCTACCTATCAATGATTGATTGAGTCGGTTTTTTACGGCTTATCAACACATTGCAAGCTACTTAAAACAAGAAAATAGTTTTAGATTGTAAGATTTCTTTTGAGATAATAATGATTTACTGAAACAGATATTACTAATTAACCCATAGTTGGGGAGAAGAGGTTGATTTTCCAAGACTATTAGCGCGTAAGTGAATATAACGAACACAACTAGAATTGGAACACGGCTCTCCGATTAGCAATTCCGAATCGGTAACCATTGCATTTCATCACTCTCCTTAATTTTCGCTAAGGCATCTTTCTGGGAGAAAGAAAACTGTTATATAATATCTGCGACTTCGTTTTCATCCAAGGATATAGACCAGTCCTTTTTAGATCAACGTATTCGAAGCCCATAGAGTGGAATTGTCTCTTTTCAATGCCTTTTCTAACTTAAAAATGTTTCAAGTGTAGCTACCGTGTATTTCATTATTAAGTTAAGCGAATTATGGTTTACAGCAAAACAGACCACCCATCAATCACATCACAAAGTGGAAATACCAAAATCAAGCAAGTATTAAGTGCATATGTTATACACGCCTGACTGATCATGTCATTTTCAATTCATAACTGACTAGGGAAATTATTTTCCCTCAGTAGGTTGCTGTTTTTTTTCTATGGTAGTATATAATAACTGATTTCTCAACAGTAATTTTTACAGATGAATGTAGAGCTACAAACTTTGGACATGTTGGCTTAGAGTGAGACAGAAATACCTTCCACATTTTAAAGGTTGACAAAAAACACAAGGTTAGTTATTAAATATATATCTATATATATATCACTGTTGTTTAAACAAAGGGCAACAGTTTTAATTCATTTGCCTTTAAAAATTAGATCCTCCAAATGTTAGCCGCTGTTCACCATACACTGTTGTAGACGATTCGGAATTTCTAGCAATTCGAGGTCTTCCAGGCGACTTTCCTTTAAGAGCCGAATCAGTGGCCTTGAAAGTTTCAGCCTAAAGCTGTATCTAGGGTGGTAGTAACCGCTAGGGTCTCAGCTATGGGCAAATAGTTAACTATTACCAGCAATACTTTTTTGAAGGGAATTATTGCCAGCAATGAAATTTTGAAGGAAAAATATTACCAGAAACAGATTTTTGACAAAACAAAATATTACCAGCAATAAGAGATGTTGTCGGCATTGAATGGCACATTGAGGTTGATATGCCGTAAAACAAAATAAACCAAACCAATCTAAACCAAAGAATACATATTCTATTCATACGAATCTATCCTAAAAATGTTGTCAGCATTAAATAACCCATTGAGGTTGATATGCCGTAAAACAAAACAAAGCAAACCAATCTAAACCAAAGAATACATATTCTATTCATACGAATCTATCCTATAAATGTTGACGGCATTAAATAACCCATTGAGGTTGATATGCCGTAAAACAAAATAAACCAAACCAATCTAAACCAAAGAATACATATTCTATTCATACGAATCTATCCTAAAAATGTTGTCAGCATTAAATATCACATTGAGGTTGATATGCCGTAAAACAAAACAAACCAAACCAATCTAAACCAAAGAATACATATTCTATTCATACGAATCTATCCTATAAATGTTGTCAGCATTAAATAACCCATTGAGGTTGATATGCCATAAAACAAAATAAACCAAACCAATCTAAACCAAAGAATACATATTCTATTCATACGAATCTATCCTAAAAATGTTGTCAGCATTAAATAACCCATTGAGGTTGATATGCCGTAAAACAAAACAAAGCAAACCAATCTAAACCAAAGAATACATATTCTATTCATACGAATCTATCCTATAAATGTTGACGGCATTAAATAACCCATTGAGGTTGATATGCCGTAAAACAAAATAAACCAAACCAATCTAAACCAAAGAATACATATTCTATTCATACGAATCTATCCTAAAAATGTTGTCAGCATTAAATAACCCATTGAGGTTGATATGCCGTAAAACAAAACAAACCAAACCAATCTAAACCAAAGAATACATATTCTATTCATACGAATCTATCCTAAAAATGTTGTCAGCATTAAATAACCCATTGAGGTTGATATGCCGTAAAACAAAATAAACCAAACCAATCTAAACCAAAGAATACATATTCTATTCATACGAATCTATCCTAAAAATGTTGTCAGCATTAAATAACCCATTGAGGTTGATATGCCGTAAAACAAAATAAACCAAACCAATCTAAACCAAAGAATACATATTCTATTCATACGAATCTATCCTAAAAATGTTGTCAGCATTAAATAACCCATTGAGGTTGATATGCCGTAAAACAAAACAAACCAAACCAATCTAAACCAAAGAATACATATTCTATTCATACGAATCTATCCTAAAAATGTTGTCAGCATTAAATAACCCATTGAGGTTGATATGCCGTAAAACAAAACAAAGCAAACCAATCTAAACCAAAGAATACATATTCTATTCAT
The DNA here is from genome assembly GCA_964036315.1 of Acanthosepion esculentum. NCBI lineage: Eukaryota > Metazoa > Mollusca > Cephalopoda > Sepiida > Sepiidae > Acanthosepion > Acanthosepion esculentum. The sequence goes on from OZ038493.1 coordinate 12,018,846, forward strand.
ACGAATCTATCCTATAAATGTTGACGGCATTAAATAACCCATTGAGGTTGATATGCCGTAAAACAAAATAAACCAAACCAATCTAAACCAAAGAATACATATTCTATTCATACGAATCTATCCTAAAAATGTTGTCAGCATTAAATAACCCATTGAGGTTGATATGCCGTAAAACAAAACAAACCAAACCAATCTAAACCAAAGAATACATATTCTATTCATACGAATCTATCCTAAAAATGTTGTCAGCATTAAATAACCCATTGAGGTTGATATGCCGTAAAACAAAACAAACCAAACCAATCTAAACCAAAGAATACATATTCTATTCATACGAATCTATCCTAAAAATGTTGTCAGCATTAAATAACCCATTGAGGTTGATATGCCGTAAAACAAAATAAACCAAACCAATCTAAACCAAAGAATACATATTCTATTCATACGAATCTATCCTAAAAATGTTGTCAGCATTAAATAACCCATTGAGGTTGATATGCCGTAAAACAAAATAAACCAAACCAATCTAAACCAAAGAATACATATTCTATTCATACGAATCTATCCTAAAAATGTTGTCAGCATTAAATAACCCATTGAGGTTGATATGCCGTAAAACAAAATAAACCAAACCAATCTAAACCAAATAATACATATTCTATTCATACGAATCTATCCTAAAAATGTTGTCGGCATTAAATAACCCATTGAGCTTGATATGCCGTAAAACAAAATAAACCAAACCAATCTAAACAAAAGAATACATATTCTATTTATACGAAACTATCCTAAAAATATTGTCGGCATTAAATAATTCATTGAGGTTGATATGCTGTAAAACAAAATAAACCAGACCAAAGCTGTATCTATTTTCTATCCGGAGCAGCACCATTCTGACGTAACGTGAAAGGAACACAAAAAGATTCGCCAGTCTCAAATAAATGTTTCAATAGTAAACGCATGACGTGTATTAGTTCAAGTCTTGATGATAACTAATAGTGACAAAAAATGGTAAGACATTAGTTAGATGAAGATGCGATTGGCACTTACCGTGGTTTTCATACAGGCGATTTCATTTCTGCCGGATTCTGTAGAATTCACTCAATACAAAGCCAGAAATGCTCTCAATGTAGAGAGTTATTGAAAACATGATAATGAGGTGTGCGGTATAAACGAAATAGGGAGTTGGAGGAAGTGAAGATTATGAAACAAAATTGCTTTTATTTCAACACAACAGAGAACATTTTATCCCTGACATTAGCATGGCTGATGCTAAACTCCAAGCAACACTCTCCGCCATCTTGGCCTTACGAGTGACTATATCGAATCAATTGCTTCGTCTACTGCAAGGAAAGTTGGTTCACTGTGTCGTGCCAGATTTTTTTCTCGTTAGAATCCATCTTGCACATTTATAAATCTACCATTTTCCCGTACATTGAATACTGTTGCCATATCTAATCTGGTGCTCCTGCTGTACAAATCGAGATTCTTCACTAAATCGAAAAAAGGGCCTGCAATGTAATCGATCCTGATAGATATCTCGACATAATTTCTCACCGACCTGACGTGGCTTCCCGCTGTCCTTACTACAAATATTTTCAGGGCAACTGCTCTGATGAACTTTCCCCCCAGTGTTCCATCTAAATAAATTCATGCGTGCCAATAGATCGACAACTCAATCCCACCGTTTTACTGTTGAAATACCTAGATTGAACTGCTACTTCTAACAGTTTCTTTTCTTACACTTCCCACCTGTGAAACTCCCTTCCGATTTCTTGCTTCCTTGATAATTACATAATAATCAAACATTTAAGTGCAGCATCACTCCACATGTAGCGTTTACTTAAACCCTGTGCCTTTTTTCTGCTTTTCTTAATCCTCCCCATTCTGAATCTTCTCATTCACCTTCACTTTCACTCCCTCTAAACTCCACTGCCTAATAGTGGCACTGTCATCTTGCTTGGGGTGAAACGATAAAAAGTACAAGGAGGATAAATAGTAATTGACTCTTGACGTGAAGAGATCAAGATTACAATGTTCATAGGAGAAGCGACGCGAGGGTCCGTTCCTATAAAATAGTAAATCTTGGGAAAATGCTGTAGATCCAGTGACACGACCCAAAGAGTGTGAGTTCAATACCCGGCTAAGGCAGTGGAGAACTTTCAGAGGGAAATTAACAGGAGATAACTGATAACTGACATCCATTAAACCCAGCACGTGGAACTAGAACAGTCTACCCCAGTGATCGAAATAAAGGGTTCAGTTCGACATTCCAACTACCTGAAGAAGGCTGGATCGTACAACGGCCGAAACGTTGTAATAAATGTGGCGACAAAGATGAGGACAATAGTCCGAATAATGTACATAATACCTCATCTCAGAAATATAGACAGAAACATTTAATAAATTGTGTCATTTTTAAAAGTTTCTAAGAATTATGAAAGAAAAACTTTAATGATTGGCTTTGATAAAATATTTTAAAGACCTTTGTTTGTTGGTTAACCAAATGCTTGTATCGTTTCTAAAGAAAGGGAAACAGAAAGGAAACTTATACTTAACATCAAGAAGAAACAGTTGAGGTTTCTAGGGCACATAATGAGGAAAGTGGGCTTGGAAAATCTGATACTCACAGGATAAATTGAAGGCAAGAGAGACAGAGGAAACCAACGCTTAACATACTTAGCGAGCTTGAGTAAATGGATGGTGAAACAGGGTTTTGAAGAATTAACAGAAAGGTAACATTTTCGTCTTAAGGCAATATTGTCTTTCATGGAGTGAGACGATTAAAAATATATAACTCATTACTAAATAGAGAAAACCAGGTTGCGTGACCAATAAATATATAAAGTGACATTGTTGTCTTATAAGTACTTTTGTTTTAAATGCCATGTGTTTTCAAGTCATAAACGACGATGGCTCTTCAGAGATTCATTTCTTTATTATCTATGGCCCAGAATTGGAAATCACAGAGCCGAGTTCCAATCTCACTTGGGTTCGTTACATTCACACGAAAATACCCTTGAGCGAGATATAAATCCAACTCTCCTCCACCAGCTATGGATTAGTAAGGCTTGGATCACTAAATCATTAATATCTTTAAAAACAAAACTTCTTACAATCTGATGGAAAAAATTAAAGTAAACCAACCCTAAACTACCCTATTTTAGGCGGTGGGAATGTGACAGAAGTCGAGATGCCGATTCAGGATCGATTATATGACAGACCCTTCTTGGAATTTTGTCAAGAATCTCGATATATATAGTAGGAACACAAAACCAGATATGGCAGCAATATAGTGATTTTCTAAGCGTAGCTTTGATATGGCACAAGACAGAGAATATGGGGCAACCAGTAAGTATCGAACTCACGACTCAATAATAAGCTGATCAAACTTACTAACCATTGGACCACGTCGAAGTGCCCTGGCAGAAATCTATATCAGAGAGTGGGCATAATACTTTTTTCCTTGATTTGTTCACACGCACTGCATGACTCGTCACACTATAAATAAACATTCATTTATTAATAGGAATTTTTTCATCTACGTATCATTGCCAAACTAGTAAAATCAATTACTTTGTTTTCTTTTTTTGTTTTTAAGAACAATTTTAATTAGATTTGATTCGATTTATTTAATGATTGAACAATTCAATAATTTATATCCAAAGTGAAAGAAAACATATAAATGTTGGAACAGAAAGAAAAATAAAACACCAGAGACCTATTTAAATGCTATCAGTATTCTTGTATCCCACTCATAGGCATATAATAGGGGCAATTCGACGAGTTGCAATGGTTAGCAAGCTTGTCTCGCGAGATTAATTACGACTGAAAATAGAGTTCGATCCTTCCTGGGTAATCCACACGATTGGCAGATAGGTCTCATCAACTTACTGTTGAATTAGCTAGATGTAACCCTAAGTTCTATTCTAACAATTTCTTTTCTCATACTTCTCGCCATATTCAGTCTTTCTGAAACCGTTCTTTTATTGTCCTTTCTTTTTATTAACGTCTTCGCGTTTTCTTTTACTATCAATAACCATTTGCATCTTAGCAAATCTTAGTGGTATTATCGACTTTCTTGGGGTGGAATGATTAAAAACACTCTAAAACATTTATTCTATATTTCACATTTTCTCTATTATCCTAATTGTCCTCTAGTTATTCAACAATCGGCTAATGTGAATCTACGATGAAAATAGGATTAGTTTTAATTAGTCGGTAAAACCCAGATCAATTTTAATGAGTAGGAAAAACCCTAAATATTTTTCATGAAACATTATCTGTAAAAATTCTTTTCGTATTTATGAATTTGCTCCATAGTTTTAAAATAAGCGATACTCCAAGATCACTTTCATTTATAAATACGGTTTTAGATTTCTGTAGGAAAGCTATTTTTTTCTTATGTTTTTTTACATACAAGGTGTCTGGGAAGAAATCTCTATTAGAAACTTTTCATAACTTTTGTTAATATCACCATATTTGAATGAAACAAAATACAGTTTTGGACACAAAGGCAAAAATGCATATTTTCAAGAAATGAAATAATCAACAACATTTTAATGAATTGGAATATTAACAAATTTTCAATATGATTTCTATCATTTGTGATGCAATGGTTGATACGGTTTGCAAGATTCACATGAACTCAATGCAATAACTCCACATTGCCCATTCACCCTTTATGCGTTCAATCAAGTTTGTTGCATCTGTGATTTTCATTGAGTTCACCTTCTCCTTTAGCGGACCCCAGAAAAGAAGTCTATTATTTCTTCTTTCAACAAAACCTTGTTTAATCTATAGAGGTAAAAAATATAGTTGATGAGATTTTCTATTTGACCAGATTTTCAGGACACCCTGTACATTGTAATCTCTAAATTGGTAGAATTTCATTACTAATTTCCGTTTTTATTTCAGAGTGACAAGTGTAGCCCAGAATGGCACAACGTCTGACACATCAGCATGCTTTCCCAGCGTCCCGTTACGAAGCGTGGCATCCTGTGGTGCAAGATCAGAATTAGTGGTGCAATGTTAAATGACTTCGTGCTTCAGCTGAAATCCCATAACCATCAGAATTTGTCATTCTAAGCTGATGAGTATGGGATCTGTAGTAGATACCAGCAGAGGCAGACGTCCTTGAACATCCAGATTGGAAGAAAATGTGGAAAAGATAGAATTCTAACACTAAACTCTAGATCTACCATTCTTCTGTTCAAAATAAAACGTATTTTATGAAAATAGACCGATGACTTATTAACAACTTTAAATAGGGTGTTTCTTTCTACCCACATGTAGATATATAAACTGCGAAGAACATCGAGATGCCAAGAAAATACAGGAAACTTCCGTACTTTTTTCTTTGTTTCTAATTACGTAAACTTTTCGTTTTTCCTAACGAAATTTTTTCTGTTTCTTTGCATAGCTTTTGTAAGGCATATTTCGCTAACACAATGCGCCTTTGGAATTCAGTGTCGCACTTTCCGCCCTCTGTTAAATTGTTGTACCTGTCTAATTTTGATATCTCCCATTTGTAATTTGTATGTGTTACAATTTTTGTGTACGTATATACTAGTGACCAAAACAAAATGAGCTGACTCATTTTATAGTACACCCATAGTAGGTCAACCAATCAGAAGACTAGAAATATTTGACCCGATGTGTATAAAGGCGGCCATTTTGTTTTCTTTTTCGGAATATCTACTGCTAACCTATCAGATGAGGAGACCTGCAAAAGTACGTTTTCCTACTCTCTCCAAATATCCACTGCCAACCCCTGATATGGAAGACCTTAAGAATTCCTGAATAGCTGCTACGAGACATTGGTGCTGTTACATTGGACAAATTACTTCCTATGTCGGATTGCTACATTCAAACTACATTAATCATGTATTACAGTATGTTGGATTGTTCTTTTTGCTAATGGGTTATTGAAAGTAAAACAGAATGAGAAAACTTTAGTGAGGAGAAAGGACAATAAAAGAACAGGTTTCAGGAAGACAGAGGATGGTGAGCGAGATTGCATTTAAATTTTTAATGATTGTAGGTAGCAAGTAAGCGAGAAAGCGGAGCAGAGTTCTAAAAATGTAAGAGAAGAAACTATTAGAATAGAACTTATGGTTATCTCTATATATAAAGCAGAGGATGTTTGTCTGTGTGATACATTTTCACTAGAGATCCATCCAACCGATTTTGACCAAACTTGGCACATACATTGTACAATGTAAGAGATAGGTTCTTAGCGTAAAAAATCGATAATTAAAAAAAATCAATAATCGATAAAGCCGACAAAAAATCGATGAATTTAACAATTTTCCTTCGAATTCGTTCAAATTCGGTATGTAGGTTACTTACATGATGACGAGCTCAACGAGACTTCATTTTTATTTCTATGCCACTGCGTTTCGCGAAAAACCGCGAAAAACAAAAAATCGATTTCAACACAAATTTTAAACTAAAAACTCCCTCAATTTTCAAACAATCTAATATAAACTTCACTCAATTGTAGCCAACAATAAGTTGATTGTTTAACAGTCATTCAACTTGATAATTGAGTCCTACCATATCGTGACAACCAGCATAAATAGCCAAAAATTGGGCGATTTTTACTGGTTTCTTTCTTATTTTTCGTTGATCTTTCAACCAATTTTCATCAAACTTAACAATTGCATCAGAAATGTATCCTCTTTTACATCCCTGGTAGCACACTGACAAATTGAATTTCAAAAACTCCAAAATAACCGTGGTCTGAAATGGGTCTTCATGTTGCCTGTTTTACCCCTTCATATCCTCGGCTAGCTTCGATTGAATAAATACAGATTTCTTCTGTTATATCAGTAACTACATTAATTCATTTTTTTTTAAATGAAAGTACTTTAAAGTAATTGAAGAAGATAGACTCTTTTACATCTAAACATGGTGCTGTTTTTGCTTCATTCTAATTGAACGCTTTTTCTGATCGACCAGCTGGATATGGCTGCTAGTATTTAAGTAATTCAACATTAATATCAGACCTACTAGTATGCTGAAATTTATGCGACCGAGCTACCAAAGAGGAGAGATCATTAGAATAATGGCCATGAAAATATTTATAGAAAAGACATAGGGAAGCCACATTCTGCCATTGCGAAATTGTCTCAAGACTATATGGCAGGTTAGGACCAATTATAATGCAGACCTTTCTTTTGATTTTGTTGAAAATCTAACAGGAGCACCAGACCAGAATATAGCAGCAATATTCAATACACGGATGAATAGTAGATTTATAAATGCGTAAGCAGCATTCTACCAAAAAAAAAAAAAAAATTACCAACATTTCGACCAGCGGACCGAGCGATTAATTCATTATAACCATTTTACTTCATGTCATTGGAAAACGTGCGAGCAAGGAGGCGAAATGAGTTTTCTTCCTTTCATCAGAATGGCTGATGAAAGGAAGAAAAGGTTCTCTGTGGTGACTAAGATAACAGTTTCGTTCTGGAGGTGTTAACGTTTACCAGCCATTCCTTGTCCCAGTTAACAACTGATTGAAGTTATTTTTGAGAGCAGTTGCCAAATATAAAAGGTTTAAATGGCGCATTGTTGTGTTACATTGGTTTCCATTAATGGTGTACTTTTTTAGTAATTGGTCGTTTCTTTACTTTTTCTCATTTTTTTCAATGTCCCCTTTTGGGGATCAACTTTTACGGATAGTCAACTCACACACTTATTGTTTTTCTTTGCGTTTCCAACTCTTCACCTTTCATCCTGAGTAGTAACCGCTTTTTTCATTTTTATGATACCAGTCAAAAATAATTCACGGTTTTTTAGTTCATCTGATTATTGTCAGGATATCGTTTCTTGATGGCTGATGAAAGGAAGAAAAGCTTCTCTGTGATGATTAAGATAACAGTTTCATTCTGGAGTTGTTAACGTTTACCAGCCATTCCTTGTCCCTGTTAACAAGTTAACAGTTAACAACTTGAGTGGTAACCGCTTTTTTCATTTTTATGATTCCAGTCTAAAATAATTCACGGTCTTTTAGTTCAGCTGATTATAGTCAGGATATCGTTTCTTTTCAGTTGGTCCATCTCGAATCGAGATCTACACATAAACAGTTTCATCATGTCATTAATCTACACATAAACAGTTTCATCATGTCATTAATACAAAAATAACTGACAGTCATGAATGGGTATCAGCAGTTCTAATTTTAATTTTGCTGCGTCAAGTGAATTATTTAAAATAATTTTTGCGAACACAATCTGAATATTTTTAAAGGTATTTTTAGATATATTCTCAGGATACTTTTCAAATTATCATCATTAAATAATCTTATGCAACTTGTTGCGTAAGATTACGTAATGATGATAAGAAACGACTTGATATTTTGAGATAAGTTTTTGTTTCTATTAATTTTGGCTGTTTCTTTATTGATTTTATTTAAGCTTTTTATCCAATTTCTGATATCGAATTGTCTAAATAATGTGAAGTAGGAATAAGAAAATAATTTCTGATGAGACTTCCTATATCCTGGGAGCTCATCTTTTATAGACAACGTTTTAATCAAATCGGCTGCTGAATCTTCTGGTTAGACATGATAAAAATCTGCTGTCATATTGGAAATTCCGCACTCAAAACATTCGCAATCTGTCTATAATGGGGTGATGTAAGCTTGGATGCACTCGTGGCGTAATAGATAACGGCACGGAGTTCCAATTTCAGTCGGCTTCGTCATATTCACTTGCGTACAAATATCATTGGGTGAGGTACAGATCTACATCTCTCTCCAACTTTGGTCAATTAGTAGAAATTGTATCAGTAAATCAATATTATCTCCAAAAAGTTCTTACATTGTAAAAATATTTTCTGGCTTTAAATAATCTGCAAAAATTTGATAAGCCGTAAAATAAACAAATCAAGCATCCCTTATCAGGAAGAGCCTATTCAGTGGCCAACTTCTTGACTATACTGTAGCATATTACCTATAGCACTCTTTCAGTGACTACTTGCAATATTTACATTATTCAGACTGTTCATCTACATTGCCATATTCAATGACGCATGGATCAGTGGATAAAGACGTTGGTTAGATCCAGTGACTAAAGCCAAAGAGTTGTCAATTAAATACCAGGCCACAGTAGTAGTGAACCAAAAACTTGGAGAGCTGAATTAAAGGGAAATAACTGAGACATCCGGAAGAGGCATGGCACGTGGAACTAGAACAGTCTACCCCGGTGAACGAAATAAAGGGTTCGTTTCGAAATTCCAATCACATGAAGAAGGCCGGGGAGTACAACGACCGAAACGTTGTGAATATGGCGATGCAGATGAGGATAACAGTCCGAATAATGTAAATAATGCGAGTAATCATAATACCTCATCTCAGTGATATAGAGGCCGAGACGTTGTGAATATGGCAATGAAGTTGAGGATAACAGTCAGAATAATGTAAATAATGCAAGTAATCATAATACCTCATCTCAGTGATATAGAGGCCGAAGCGTTGTGCATATGGCAATGAAGATGAGGATAACAGTCCAAATAATGCAAGTAATCATAATACCTCATCTCAGTGATATAGACAGATATCTTTCAGTGACCTAACAATAAATCGTAGTCTGGTTTAATCCGTTAGCAAATGTTTCCTTCATGTTTCAAACACACCACGCACTAAAAAAATAAGTTGCATCATCTTTTAGTTGGAAGAAGGATATTTGAAGATATTTAAACTTCTAAAAAATAAACAAAACGAACTCGTATCTTCCAACTCTCACAGTCATACACATGTTTTTGTTAATGAATGCATTTTTGTGTCGGAGATTGCATCATGAAAAAAGAAGTCAGTTCATAAATATTTTCTTTCACATGAATCTTTTCATATTTACAATAGCCGTATCTTTTCTTCGTAATGAGGCATTGCTGAGGAATTTGATTCGAGACAAAAAATAGGTGATTAAAAATAGAAACGAGGTTAATTTCCGCCTTTGTTCGAAGAGCGATGCGCGGAAAGTTTATGGGAGAAAAAGCGGAACGGTTCATTAAAAGAATTCTTTATTTCTCTTCAAGTAGATTGAATTTTATCTATTCTAACAGGTGGTCGGACGGATAGCGTTGCGAATATCGGCGCGAAAAGTGAAATCGACAAGACGAGTTCACATTTCAGACTTGCCAGATGCGTTCACTTTCCTACAAATAGCCTTGGGAAAAGACGTCTTCTAAATAACAGGGCAGACTTGACTGTCTAGACATATTTGGTAGCCAATCTAGA
>OZ038493.1:12039091-12214091 GCA_964036315.1 Acanthosepion esculentum
AAATCTCTAAGCTAATAAAACAAGTTTCAGAACAGAGGTAATAATGAAACTGGTATGAAAACAAAGGAAATTTATTTCTCTGAAAAATTACAAAGGTTGATAAAATAAATAGAATTTCCAATCTTAAGAAACTAGACAGAATAATGAAACTAGTATCAAAAGGAAGCAAATGTATTTTCGTTCAAATTTACAGGGATTAACTCATAAATAAGTCTTAGACGAGATAGAATACTGAAACTGATTCCTTCTGTTCCAATTTACGATTTTAATGTTTAAAATAATCACTCTTTAGTGCTACAAATGTCTCCAAATATCCCATTCACTTTCTTTTTACTCCGTCAATGGAGGAAGTTTCTGCTTTACTTTTGATCAAGTTACATCTTCTTAAATTTAACTTCGGCATTTGATGAAAAATCGCGAACAGCCAGAATGTCAGATGGTGGCAAATCGGGGCTGCGCGGATGAGAGGCGCGTAACTGCGAATTTAAGCTTCTCACAGCTTTGCGTCATTTGTTAACAGTCGAGTGATTTCACGTTGACATGATGCAAAAAGAATTTCTTTCAGGTTTGGGGATGCATTATTTGAGTGCTAGTAACCCGGAGTGATAGTGCCTGTTTTAATGGGTCCCAGTTATGGGTAAAATAACAACTTTTTCCACTTTTTTTGTGGATGTTAATTTAAAAAAATTATTTTATGAATACTAAAGTATTTGTTCCATATGAATATTGACTTTACTAATATTTTGAAAGAAGTTTCCATAATGTACCCAAAATGTGGGGGGGTGGAGTTTTTGGGTACCTTGGTGTACTAGTGAGCCAGCCAAAATGAGCTGACTCATTTTATAGTTCACCAATAGAAGAGTTAATCAAACACAAGGTTCAAAATATTCAATAAAATGTGTATAAAGGCGGCCATGTTTTTTCCGGAATATTCACTGCCAGCCTTTGATATCGAAGACTGAAAAATTACGGAACAGCTGCTGGTGGTATTGGCGATATAGTCAGATTCAGTAGAGTGTCTAACTCGTGAGTGTTAATCTTTAACATTGTTTCATAGAACAGATTACGTACTGCACTGGATTCTATATTCATAGACTATGGTCAACAGTAAACAGGGCTTCTAACTCGTTCTCATCCGTCTTGAATATTTTTTCTCGTCATATATTTTAGCGAAATTTACATAACTTGAAGTAAACTTATTGCAAATTCTTTAGATAAACTATAATAGCTACCTTTTGTTTGTCAATAAAAAAAATTCTCTAAAAAATGTTTTTTTTTAATCATTTCACCCCCCACTAAGACACAAGGGTTTATTAAGTGCGAAAGAATTAAAAACGGAAATATTATTAAGGAGCAAGAACAAAATTAATCAGGTTTGGAATTGCATTTAGATTTTTGAAGAACAAACACGGCTAGAAAGCAAAAAGTGTGTTCCCCAACCGAGATGTGCAAGTAAAGAAATTGTTAGCATAGAACTTACGGTTACATCTAGCCAGTTCAACTGTAAATTGATGAGAACTTATTGCCAATCTAGTACTGCACTTAAATTCATAAAATCTAGTTCTGTTTTAAAGTGACCATTATTCAATAGCAATAAAATATCTTTGAAAGTTTACATAAAATTTTTCATAGTCCCATGGGAAAAGATTTATTCTATACTTTGCAGCCTCTTTCCCATATCGGCAACATTGTAAGACTGTCTCAAGTCTACGGCAAATGTTCAGATGAACTCCCATCTTTAGTTCTTACTTATTAAATTCGTTAGTATGTGTATATTGTTGGTAATTTATATAAAAATGAATTGTTGGTATTTTTACTATAAAAATGTATTTTTATACTTTCACAGTGATTTTTTTTTTTGGATGGGGGAATCACTATTTGCCCATAGCTACGACCCTAACAGGTGCTACAAACCGAGGTTATGGTGGACCTGGGAAAGACAATTAAGAGGTGGTTCCATGCTCCTCAAAACTTCCAATCTCTCGATCAGAAGTCTTGCTGCCAAATGTGGTTTGTCATCCATCATACCCAAGACTATGTTTTTTTTTTAAAAAGTCTAATTTACCCCAAGAAAGGCAATAAAGCCACTAATACACAAAGGGTTACTGGGTGTGGAAGAATTAGAAAGCAGAAAACATGACGGAGTGCGAACAATAGAAAAGTAATCAGGAAGAGAGTAGATAACGACTGACATTGCATTTAAATTTCTGAAGATCAGAGTTGGCCGGAAGGTATGGAGCCGGAAGAGAGTTCCACAAGTGAGAAGTGCGAGAAAATAAATTGTTAACATAGAACTTACATCTATCCAGTTCAACTGGAAATTGATGAGGCCTTATTGCCAATCTGCACTTAAATTCATAAAGCCTAGGTATCATAGCAAAGACCCCATCCAAACAGTTACCATGAAAATAATTATAGAAAAGACACAAGGAAGCAAGTTTACGGTGGTAGGAAAGTGACTGAAGCCGAGACGTCAGTTCAGGACCAATAATATTGCAGGTTCTTTTTTGCATTTTATCAAGAATCTCTAAATATATAGCAGGAGTACCGAACCATATGTGCAGCAATCACTATTTTATTATTCATTGCAAGCCAAATTAGAAAATATTTCAACACAAATACAGTAAAAAGAGAAAAAAAGATTTTATTACCAGCATTATAACAAAGTTTTAAGGGCCCTAGGCAGCAGCCTCTACTAACCTATAGGATAATCCGGCCCTGCTCATACGAAGTCATTGCTTTCGTTTTCTTTTATAGATTTCGCATGAAACGTTCCTGTACTAAAATATCTATCAGTCAAGGTTTGAGAACTTAGTCTACTATATTTAGACAAGAGCTAACGCTGAAGATATAAACTCAATAGGGCGAAGAGAACACAAACTAACCTGGGCTAAAATTGAACTTGGGGCGCCAATTCTATTTTTCGAGCCGATAAATGTTATACAAGTTGCATATCGATTTCGTTCTACATTTGAATTGATAACCGTTGCGTTGGCCTGATTATGTTACACATCTGTGATCATTTGATAGGGGGAAAAACAGGATATAGATATGATAACTTACCTATCATTTGCCATATTAAATATGCAAGGAAATTTAGAATCGTCTAATCGATTTCCCTTCGTAAAAGCTTCCCATCTTTGAACGCAAGATTCTTAACCCAATCAAGTCACAAAAAAAAAAATGCCCGATGTCTGCAAAAGTTTTCATAGACAATTTTTGGGATAGGAAAATTTGACCCGAACAGGAGAAGCGTGTTTCTTCGGTTGTAAGGAACATTCTCCAAGGCTCATCAATAAAGTTTTTTTTTTTTTAACGGTAAGGTTCACCATTTACAAGGCCTCGTGGATGGGCGGTGGGCACTCGAGGTTTTATGTTGAGAGGCAGTTAATACGCATAGGAGGGGAAGATAACGGTTAACTTGAACAGTTTAAGATTGTAATGACCGGGAAACTTTCAAAAGGTATATGAATCGAAGAAATTTATTTATTTCCTCATTTATTACCATGCTGGCGCGTATCATCAAGAAAGGGCGGTAATATTGCAATTCTTTTCATGATGTTTTCTGCATGGGGAATCTGGGATTTTTATCGATATAATTAAAAGTAGGTATGTCCAATATTTCGCTAAAAAGTGGTATACCTTGACGACAAAAGGTCCCCAAATTGATAAAACAATTTTTAACGTTTAAATATTTATGTTGTTATTAAAGAGGAAAGACCAAAGTATTTTCTGAATATTTTTTCAGATTTTTTAATCCTTCCTATAAATGTTAAAAATTTTATTAAAAAATCTTGTTTTTGTTCGAGTCAAAAAATTTCGTAAAATCGAACTTATCGACATTTCTGTCGGAAAGATCATAGTTTGTAAGTTAAAAAATCATGAAAAATCAATTACACCTTTTTCTTTTGTTATCTTAGGAAATTTAGAATGATTAAAGTATACTTAATGTAATTTGAAAGAAACATTACTTACATTTTTAGCAGAAAATTTTTTAAGAGAGATATTTCCCACCAGGGTGGTCTATTTTGACAGGAGTTGATTGATGTACGTCAATATATTCACAACTTACGGTACTGAAATTTATTGTACGGTACCGCCAAAGTGATATAATTCGTTCTAATTTTAAGTGAATCTGGTTAGTAGATTTTTTTTTTAAAAATTCACTTTCAAATTTTTTTTTTTTTTTTTTACCTTACGTTTGAGGAAGAATTCTGCACTGAAAATAACATTTAAATTATGAAAGAAAATCAAATTTTACAAGTAAAAATAAAACAGTAAAAAAAATACATTTTTTTAAATTGAGGTTTATTATTTCAGTCATGAAATATTTTTCTGAGAATATAAAAATTACATAAAACACCATTAATTGAAACGGGTTAACTTAATGAAATGAGATTTTATTTCTTTTTTATTAAGACAGATTTTTTTCTATTTATTAATAATTATATGGCAGTAATATGAGTTTTATTTTATTTATTAATAAAATTAACATGCTAATAGCAGCTATGTTGGTTTTGTTTTGACTCGACAAGTATTTTTTAGTTTGAGTAGTGGCGAGCTAACTCCAGAAAATTTAAACTCCAAAAATCGTTTTAATTGATAATTTGTCGTGTGGATAATAATTCCAAAGTAATGTACAATGAATTTATGCATTCGATTTCAAACTTGAAAATTTGGGTGGACTTCCAAGGGCGTTTTTTTTTTGTAATTGTAAATAGTCGATATTTTCTTTTATCCCACTATTCGATTATATTTGAATAGAAAAAGAAAAAAATTGAAAATAATACGACGATATTCAGAAAACTTGACAAGCGTTGTTTTCTTGTTACTGAACGAATCAAAGCCATTTCTGAAGAAAAAAAAACTTGCTTCTATCAAAGGAAACTACTCATGTGACATTATTTCAACAATGTGCATCCGTACTTTCGTTGTAGACGATTTTAAATACAATTTTGGAATATTAAAAATTATTTTTAAAATAATTATGGTTGTCAGATTTTAATAAGCTTTCAAATTTATGATCTTTAAAAAGTAGAGAAGATAATATATCATTTGCATAAGGTTGCAGAAAGAACTTAATGTATAAATATATAACAACCTTTTGTCATATTGTGTATTTAAAATTGAAAAAAAAAAGAAAATTAATGTAAAAATTTATTGTTCATCAAAAAAATTTTTTTCTTTCAGATAATAATTACCTTCGTATATATTATTCAGAAAAGCCATTAAAAACTTTCTTAATTAAATATTGTCTTAGTTTTATTGGGTTTTGTATTTTTACAATTGAGGTAAAAGTTTGGACAATTTCGGACATTTTTTTAACAAAAAAATCGATGATTTAGATTTTTCAGAGTTTTGTGCATTTAATTAAAAAAAAAATTGAGGTTGCAAATAAATTTTTTTTTGTGTTTTCATAAAATTAAGTTCGAGGGGGGTAACAGATATAAAAAAAAATATTTATACCATGACTTTCAAAGAGACAAACATTTCTAAAATAAGTTCATTCATTTCTGAATAAGTTCTGAAGTTTTCATTAAAATCCAACAAGTAGTTAATTTTTACAAGAATTTCGAAATTAATGTGTCTTTCAACTGACAAAAAAACAACTAAAAAAAAACGCTAAAAAGGTCAAAATTGGACATACCTAATTAAAAGTGTATTTATTTACATTATTTACAAACGGACTATTGTCCTCATTTTTGTTGTTACCACAACTATTTATTTACATTATTTACATGCGGACTATTGTCCTCATTTTTGTTGTTTTTATCACAACGTTTCGACTATTATACCCTCAGGCCTTCATCAGGTGTATGTCGATTTGGGTAACCTACAGCGAATTCTACGGCAATATCTAAGTATAAATCGTACTCTTACTTATTATTACTGCTCAGTTATTTTTCGACCCGTTTCCACTGAGTCCAATTACACTAGTCATCGGAACAGCAGAACGAGAGAAGATCTACCCCTGTAAATTTAATAAAGTGTTTAGTTCGAAATTCCGAGCAGGTTATCCGAACTCTGCCTTCTTTTGCTCTAAGTAACTTTTGAGCATTTACCGTACGTATTTCTTTTTTTGTTGGCTAAACTCGTTAAGTAGGTTACTTACTGTTTCCCCCATTGTCTTCAGTACGTGTGCCGTGAGTATTAAAATCTTTCCTCATAATAGTGACCCAGAAATTTCAACCATCTTTCTCTCTGATTGTTATTATCAAATTTCCACGCTTTTCTTATTTTCCTTAAAACTTCCTTGTTGCTTGTATGTTCTGCCTATGGTATTCGCAGTATTCGCTTGAACTCCCTTCTTTCTCTGTGAAAGAAATGAACTAACATTCGTAGTTATATATGAGATCAGATATTAACTTGCAGGCCAGTATTCTTTTCATAGTTTCTAATGACAGTTTCTGAAAGGTAATTTTCACCGTTTCGATTTCTCTCTCATTAACCGTCATCTATACCTACAATAACCATATAGTTGAATTTCTGTACATTTTGACGACCCCAATATGTAACTCACGCATTAGTTTATCCCTTTTACTGACGACCATGCAATTTAATAATTAGTCCTTTCTTCTTGCATTTACTCACTGCCTTTACCAAGATTACTTTCTGAGTGTACCACCAACGCAGTATCATCTGCATAGCTTATGCAGTTAAGATTATGTCCACTGATAATAAATCCTTGTAGGTCTTCTACTTCTCTTAGGATTGTCCTGCGGTACGGGTTAAATACGTCCGATAAGAAAACGCATCCTTCTCTTCCTCCTCTTTGTGTTTTTGTGTATTTTGCCAACTTCAGTTATTTTGCCATCTATATGTTGTTAAGATTATGTCCACTGATAATAAATCCTCGTAGGTCTTCTACTTCTCTTAGGATTGTCCTGCGGTACGGGTTAAATACGTCCGATAAGAAAACGCATCCTTCTCTTCCTCCTCTTTGTGTTTTTGTGTATTTTGCCAACTTCAGTTATTTTGCTATCTACATGTTGTTAAGATTATGTCCACTGATAATAAATCCTTGTAGGTCTTCTACTTCTCTTAGGATTGCGCTGCGGTACGGGTTAAATACGTCCGATAAGAAAACGCATCCTTCTCTTCCTCCTCTTTGTGTTTTTGTGTATTTTGCCAACTTTAGTTATTTTGCCATCTATATGTTGTTAAGATTATGTCCACT
This sequence comes from Acanthosepion esculentum, assembly GCA_964036315.1. NCBI lineage: Eukaryota > Metazoa > Mollusca > Cephalopoda > Sepiida > Sepiidae > Acanthosepion > Acanthosepion esculentum. The sequence continues at coordinate 12,046,269 of OZ038493.1, forward strand.
GATAATAAATCCTCGTAGGTCTACTACTTCTCTTAGGATTGTCCTGCGGTACGGGTTAAATACGTCCGATAAGAAAACGCATCCTTCTCTTCCTCCTCTTTGTGTTTTTGTGTATTTTGCCAACTTCAGTTATTTTGCCATCTATATGTTGTTAAGATTATGTCCACTGATAATAAATCCTCGTAGGTCTTCTACTTCTCTTAGGATTGTCCTGCGGTACGGGTTAAATACGTCCGATAAGAAAACGCATCCTTCTCTTCCTCCTCTTTGTGTTTTTGTGTATTTTGCCAACTTCAGTTATTTTGCTATCTACATGTTGTTAAGATTATGTCCACTGATAATAAATCCTCGTAGGTCTTCTACTTCTCTTAGGATTGTCCTGCGGTACGGGTTAAATACGTCCGATAGGAAAACGCATCCTTCTCTTCCTCCTCTTTGTGTTTTTGTGTATTTTGCCAACTTCAGTTATTTTGCCATCTATATGTTGTTAAGATTATGTCCACTGATAATAAATCCTCGTAGGTCTTCTACTTCTCTTAGGATTGTCCTGCGGTACGGGTTAAATACGTCCGATAAGAAAACGCATCCTTCTCTTCCTCCTCTTTGTGTTTTTGTGTATTTTGCCAACTTCAGTTATTTTGCTATCTACATGTTGTTAAGATTATGTCCACTGATAATAAATCCTCGTAGGTCTTCTACTTCTCTTAGGATTGTCCTGCGGTACGGGTTAAATACGTCCGATAAGAAAACGCATCCTTCTCTTCCTCCTCTTTGTGTTTTTGTGTATTTTGCCAACTTCAGTTATTTTGCCATCTATATGTTGTTAAGATTATGTCCACTGATAATAAATCCTCGTAGGTCTTCTACTTCTCTTAGGATTGTCCTGCGGTACGGGTTAAATACGTCCGATAAGAAAACGCATCCTTCTCTTCCTCCTCTTTGTGTTTTTGTGTATTTTGCCAACTTCAGTTATTTTGCCATCTATATGTTGTTAAGATTATGTCCACTGATAATAAATCCTCGTAGGTCTTCTACTTCTCTTAGGATTGTCCTGCGGTACGGGTTAAATACGTCCGATAAAAAAACGCATCCTTCTCTTCCTCCTCTTTGTGTTTTTGTGTATTTTGCCAACTTCAGTTATTTTGCTATCTACATGTTGTTAAGATTATGTCCACTGATAATAAATCCTCGTAGGTCTTCTACTTCTCTTAGGATTGTCCTGCGGTACGGGTTAAATACGTCCGATAAGAAAACGCATCCTTCTCTTCCTCCTCTTTGTGTTTTTGTGTATTTTGCCAACTTCAGTTATTTTGCTATCTACATGTTGTTAAGATTATGTCCACTGATAATAAATCCTCGTAGGTCTTCTACTTCTCTTAGGATTGTCCTGCGGTACGGGTTAAATACGTCCGATAAGAAAACGCATCCTTCTCTTCCTCCTCTTTGTGTTTTTGTGTATTTTGCCAACTTCAGTTATTTTGCTATCTACATGTTGTTAAGATTATGTCCACTGATAATAAATCCTCGTAGGTCTACTACTTCTCTTAGGATTGTCCTGCGGTACGGGTTAAATACGTCCGATAAGAAAACGCATCCTTCTCTTCCTCCTCTTTGTGTTTTTGTGTATTTTGCCAACTTCAGTTATTTTGCTATCTACATGTTGTTAAGATTATGTCCACTGATAATAAATCCTTGTAGGTCTTCTACTTCTCTTAGGATTGTCCTGCGGTACGGGTTAAATACGTCCGATAAGAAAACGCATCCTTCTCTTCCTCCTCTTTGTGTTTTTGTGTATTTTGCCAACTTCAGTTATTTTGCCATCTACATGTTGTTAAGATTATGTCCACTGATAATAAATCCTTGTAGGTCTTCTACTTCTCTTAGGATTGTCCTGCGGTACGGGTTAAATACGTCCGATAAGAAAACGCATCCTTCTCTTCCTCCTCTTTGTGTTTTTGTGTATTTTGCCAACTTCAGTTATTTTGCCATCTATATGTTGTTAAGATTATGTCCACTGATAATAAATCCTCGTAGGTCTTCTACTTCTCTTAGGATTGTCCTGCGGTACGGGTTAAATACGTCCGATAAGAAAACGCATCCTTCTCTTCCTCCTCTTTGTGTTTTTGTGTATTTTGCCAACTTCAGTTATTTTGCTATCTACATGTTGTTAAGATTATGTCCACTGATAATAAATCCTCGTAGGTCTTCTACTTCTCTTAGGATTGTCCTGCGGTACGGGTTAAATACGTCCGATAAGAAAACGCATCCTTCTCTTCCTCCTCTTTGTGTTTTTGTGTATTTTGCCAACTTCAGTTATTTTGCCATCTATATGTTGTTAAGATTATGTCCACTGATAATAAATCCTCGTAGGTCTTCTACTTCTCTTAGGATTGTCCTGCGGTACGGGTTAAATACGTCCGATAAGAAAACGCATCCTTCTCTTCCTCCTCTTTGTGTTTTTGTGTATTTTGCCAACTTCAGTTATTTTGCTATCTACATGTTGTTAAGATTATGTCCACTGATAATAAATCCTCGTAGGTCTTCTACTTCTCTTAGGATTGTCCTGCGGTACGGGTTAAATACGTCCGATAAGAAAACGCATCCTTCTCTTCCTCCTCTTTGTGTTTTTGTGTATTTTGCCAACTTCAGTTATTTTGCCATCTATATGTTGTTAAGATTATGTCCACTGATAATAAATCCTCGTAGGTCTTCTACTTCTCTTAGGATTGTCCTGCGGTACGGGTTAAATACGTCCGATAAGAAAACGCATCCTTCTCTGCCTCCTCTTTGTGTTTTTGTGTATTTTGCCAACTTCAGTTATTTTGCCATCTACATGTTGTTAAGATTATGTCCACTGATAATAAATCCTCGTAGGTCTTCTACTTCTCTTAGGATTGTCCTGCGGTACGGGTTAAATACGTCCGATAAGAAAACGCATCCTTCTCTTCCTCCTCTTTGTGTTTTTGTGTATTTTGCCAACTTCAGTTATTTTGCTATCTACATGTTGTTAAGATTATGTCCACTGATAATAAATCCTCGTAGGTCTTCTACTTCTCTTAGGATTGTCCTGCGGTACGGGTTAAATACGTCCGATAAGAAAACGCATCCTTCTCTTCCTCCTCTTTGTGTTTTTGTGTATTTTGCCAACTTCAGTTATTTTGCCATCTATATGTTGTTAAGATTATGTCCACTGATAATAAATCCTCGTAGGTCTACTACTTCTCTTAGGATTGTCCTGCGGTACGGGTTAAATACGTCCGATAAGAAAACGCATCCTTCTCTTCCTCCTCTTTGTGTTTTTGTGTATTTTGCCAACTTCAGTTATTTTGCTATCTACATGTTGTTAAGATTATGTCCACTGATAATAAATCCTCGTAGGTCTTCTACTTCTCTTAGGATTGTCCTGCGGTACGGGTTAAATACGTCCGATAAGAAAACGCATCCTTCTCTTCCTCCTCTTTGTGTTTTTGTGTATTTTGCCAACTTCAGTTATTTTGCCATCTATATGTTGTTAAGATTATGTCCACTGATAATAAATCCTCGTAGGTCTACTACTTCTCTTAGGATTGTCCTGCGGTACGGGTTAAATACGTCCGATAAGAAAACGCATCCTTCTCTTCCTCCTCTTTGTGTTTTTGTGTATTTTGCCAACTTCAGTTATTTTGCTATCTACATGTTGTTAAGATTATGTCCACTGATAATAAATCCTCGTAGGTCTTCTACTTCTCTTAGGATTGTCCTGCGGTACGGGTTAAATACGTCCGATAAGAAAACGCATCCTTCTCTTCCTCCTCTTTGTGTTTTTGTGTATTTTGCCAACTTCAGTTATTTTGCCATCTATATGTTGTTAAGATTATGTCCACTGATAATAAATCCTCGTAGGTCTTCTACTTCTCTTAGGATTGTCCTGCGGTACGGGTTAAATACGTCCGATAAGAAAACGCATCCTTCTCTTCCTCCTCTTTGTGTTTTTGTGTATTTTGCCAACTTCAGTTATTTTGCTATCTACATGTTGTTAAGATTATGTCCACTGATAATAAATCCTCGTAGGTCTTCTACTTCTCTTAGGATTGTCCTGCGGTACGGGTTAAATACGTCCGATAAGAAAACGCATCCTTCTCTTCCTCCTCTTTGTGTTTTTGTGTATTTTGCCAACTTCAGTTATTTTGCTATCTACATGTTGTTAAGATTATGTCCACTGATAATAAATCCTCGTAGGTCTTCTACTTCTCTTAGGATTGTCCTGCGGTACGGGTTAAATACGTCCGATAAGAAAACGCATCCTTCTCTTCCTCCTCTTTGTGTTTTTGTGTATTTTGCCAACTTCAGTTATTTTGCCATCTATATGTTGTTAAGATTATGTCCACTGATAATAAATCCTCGTAGGTCTACTACTTCTCTTAGGATTGTCCTGCGGTACGGGTTAAATACGTCCGATAAGAAAACGCATCCTTCTCTTCCTCCTCTTTGTGTTTTTGTGTATTTTGCCAACTTCAGTTATTTTGCCATCTATATGTTGTTAAGATTATGTCCACTGATAATAAATCCTCGTAGGTCTACTACTTCTCTTAGGATTGTCCTGCGGTACGGGTTAAATACGTCCGATAAGAAAACGCATCCTTCTCTTCCTCCTCTTTGTGTTTTTGTGTATTTTGCCAACTTCAGTTATTTTGCTATCTACATGTTGTTAAGATTATGTCCACTGATAATAAATCCTCGTAGGTCTTCTACTTCTCTTAGGATTGTCCTGCGGTACGGGTTAAATACGTCCGATAAGAAAACGCATCCTTCTCTTCCTCCTCTTTGTGTTTTTGTGTATTTTGCCAACTTCAGTTATTTTGCTATCTACATGTTGTTAAGATTATGTCCACTGATAATAAATCCTCGTAGGTCTTCTACTTCTCTTAGGATTGTCCTGCGGTACGGGTTAAATACGTCCGATAAGAAAACGCATCCTTCTCTTCCTCCTCTTTGTGTTTTTGTGTATTTTGCCAACTTCAGTTATTTTGCTATCTACATGTTGTTAAGATTATGTCCACTGATAATAAATCCTCGTAGGTCTTCTACTTCTCTTAGGATTGTCCTGCGGTACGGGTTAAATACGTCCGATAAGAAAACGCATCCTTCTCTTCCTCCTCTTTGTGTTTTTGTGTATTTTGCCAACTTCAGTTATTTTGCCATCTATATGTTGTTAAGATTATGTCCACTGATAATAAATCCTCGTAGGTCTACTACTTCTCTTAGGATTGTCCTGCGGTACGGGTTAAATACGTCCGATAAGAAAACGCATCCTTCTCTTCCTCCTCTTTGTGTTTTTGTGTATTTTGCCAACTTCAGTTATTTTGCCATCTATATGTTGTTAAGATTATGTCCACTGATAATAAATCCTCGTAGGTCTTCTACTTCTCTTAGGATTGTCCTGCGGTACGGGTTAAATACGTCCGATAAGAAAACGCATCCTTCTCTTCCTCCTCTTTGTGTTTTTGTGTATTTTGCCAACTTCAGTTATTTTGCTATCTACATGTTGTTAAGATTATGTCCACTGATAATAAATCCTCGTAGGTCTTCTACTTCTCTTAGGATTGTCCTGCGGTACGGGTTAAATACGTCCGATAAGAAAACGCATCCTTCTCTTCCTCCTCTTTGTGTTTTTGTGTATTTTGCCAACTTCAGTTATTTTGCCATCTATATGTTGTTAAGATTATGTCCACTGATAATAAATCCTCGTAGGTCTACTACTTCTCTTAGGATTGTCCTGCGGTACGGGTTAAATACGTCCGATAAGAAAACGCATCCTTCTCTTCCTCCTCTTTGTGTTTTTGTGTATTTTGCCAACTTCAGTTATTTTGCTATCTACATGTTGTTAAGATTATGTCCACTGATAATAAATCCTCGTAGGTCTTCTACTTCTCTTAGGATTGTCCTGCGGTACGGGTTAAATACGTCCGATAAGAAAACGCATCCTTCTCTTCCTCCTCTTTGTGTTTTTGTGTATTTTGCCAACTTCAGTTATTTTGCCATCTATATGTTGTTAAGATTATGTCCACTGATAATAAATCCTCGTAGGTCTACTACTTCTCTTAGGATTGTCCTGCGGTACGGGTTAAATACGTCCGATAAGAAAACGCATCCTTCTCTTCCTCCTCTTTGTGTTTTTGTGTATTTTGCCAACTTCAGTTATTTTGCTATCTACATGTTGTTAAGATTATGTCCACTGATAATAAATCCTCGTAGGTCTTCTACTTCTCTTAGGATTGTCCTGCGGTACGGGTTAAATACGTCCGATAAGAAAACGCATCCTTCTCTTCCTCCTCTTTGTGTTTTTGTGTATTTTGCCAACTTCAGTTATTTTGCCATCTATATGTTGTTAAGATTATGTCCACTGATAATAAATCCTCGTAGGTCTTCTACTTCTCTTAGGATTGTCCTGCGGTACGGGTTAAATACGTCCGATAAGAAAACGCATCCTTCTCTTCCTCCTCTTTGTGTTTTTGTGTATTTTGCCAACTTCAGTTATTTTGCTATCTACATGTTGTTAAGATTATGTCCACTGATAATAAATCCTCGTAGGTCTTCTACTTCTCTTAGGATTGTCCTGCGGTAAGGGTTAAATACGTCCGATAAGAAAACGCATCCTTCTCTTCCTCCTCTTTGTGTTTTTGTGTATTTTGCCAACTTCAGTTATTTTGCCATCTATATGTTGTTAAGATTATGTCCACTGATAATAAATCCTCGTAGGTCTTCTACTTCTCTTAGGATTGTCCTGCGGTACGGGTTAAATACGTCCGATAAGAAAACGCATCCTTCTCTTCCTCCTCTTTGTGTTTTTGTGTATTTTGCCAACTTCAGTTATTTTGCCATCTATATGTTGTTAAGATTATGTCCACTGATAATAAATCCTCGTAGGTCTTCTACTTCTCTTAGGATTGTCCTGCGGTACGGGTTAAATACGTCCGATAAGAAAACGCATCCTTCTCTTCCTCCTCTTTGTGTTTTTGTGTATTTTGCCAACTTCAGTTATTTTGCCATCTATATGTTGTTAAGATTATGTCCACTGATAATAAATCCTCGTAGGTCTACTACTTCTCTTAGGATTGTCCTGCGGTACGGGTTAAATACGTCCGATAAGAAAACGCATCCTTCTCTTCCTCCTCTTTGTGTTTTTGTGTATTTTGCCAACTTCAGTTATTTTGCTATCTACATGTTGTTAAGATTATGACCACTGATAATAAATCCTCGTAGGTCTTCTACTTCTCTTAGGATTGTCCTGCGGTACGGGTTAAATACGTCCGATAAGAAAACGCATCCTTCTCTTCCTCCTCTTTGTGTTTTTGTGTATTTTGCCAACTTCAGTTATTTTGCTATCTACATGTTGTTAAGATTATGTCCACTGATAATAAATCCTCGTAGGTCTTCTACTTCTCTTAGGATTGTCCTGCGGTACGGGTTAAATACGTCCGATAAGAAAACGCATCCTTCTCTTCCTCCTCTTTGTGTTTTTGTGTATTTTGCCAACTTCAGTTATTTTGCCATCTATATGTTGTTAAGATTATGTCCACTGATAATAAATCCTCGTAGGTCTTCTACTTCTCTTAGGATTGTCCTGCGGTACGGGTTAAATACGTCCGATAAGAAAACGCATCCTTCTCTTCCTCCTCTTTGTGTTTTTGTGTATTTTGCCAACTTCAGTTATTTTGCCATCTATATGTTGTTAAGATTATGTCCACTGATAATAAATCCTCGTAGGTCTACTACTTCTCTTAGGATTGTCCTGCGGTACGGGTTAAATACGTCCGATAAGAAAACGCATCCTTCTCTTCCTCCTCTTTGTGTTTTTGTGTATTTTGCCAACTTCAGTTATTTTGCTATCTACATGTTGTTAAGATTATGTCCACTGATAATAAATCCTCGTAGGTCTTCTACTTCTCTTAGGATTGTCCTGCGGTACGGGTTAAATACGTCCGATAAGAAAACGCATCCTTCTCTTCCTCCTCTTTGTGTTTTTGTGTATTTTGCCAACTTCAGTTATTTTGCTATCTACATGTTGTTAAGATTATGTCCACTGATAATAAATCCTCGTAGGTCTTCTACTTCTCTTAGGATTGTCCTGCGGTACGGGTTAAATACGTCCGATAAGAAAACGCATCCTTCTCTTCCTCCTCTTTGTGTTTTTGTGTATTTTGCCAACTTCAGTTATTTTGCTATCTACATGTTGTTAAGATTATGTCCACTGATAATAAATCCTCGTAGGTCTTCTACTTCTCTTAGGATTGTCCTGCGGTACGGGTTAAATACGTCCGATAAGAAAACGCATCCTTCTCTTCCTCCTCTTTGTGTTTTTGTGTATTTTGCCAACTTCAGTTATTTTGCTATCTACATGTTGTTAAGATTATGTCCACTGATAATAAATCCTCGTAGGTCTTCTACTTCTCTTAGGATTGTCCTGCGGTACGGGTTAAATACGTCCGATAAGAAAACGCATCCTTCTCTTCCTCCTCTTTGTGTTTTTGTGTATTTTGCCAACTTCAGTTATTTTGCCATCTATATGTTGTTAAGATTATGTCCACTGATAATAAATCCTCGTAGGTCTACTACTTCTCTTAGGATTGTCCTGCGGTACGGGTTAAATACGTCCGATAAGAAAACGCATCCTTCTCTTCCTCCTCTTTGTGTTTTTGTGTATTTTGCCAACTTCAGTTATTTTGCCATCTATATGTTGTTAAGATTATGTCCACTGATAATAAATCCTCGTAGGTCTTCTACTTCTCTTAGGATTGTCCTGCGGTACGGGTTAAATACGTCCGATAAGAAAACGCATCCTTCTCTTCCTCCTCTTTGTGTTTTTGTGTATTTTGCCAACTTCAGTTATTTTGCTATCTACATGTTGTTAAGATTATGTCCACTGATAATAAATCCTCGTAGGTCTTCTACTTCTCTTAGGATTGTCCTGCGGTACGGGTTAAATACGTCCGATAAGAAAACGCATCCTTCTCTTCCTCCTCTTTGTGTTTTTGTGTATTTTGCCAACTTCAGTTATTTTGCCATCTATATGTTGTTAAGATTATGTCCACTGATAATAAATCCTCGTAGGTCTACTACTTCTCTTAGGATTGTCCTGCGGTACGGGTTAAATACGTCCGATAAGAAAACGCATCCTTCTCTTCCTCCTCTTTGTGTTTTTGTGTATTTTGCCAACTTCAGTTATTTTGCTATCTACATGTTGTTAAGATTATGTCCACTGATAATAAATCCTCGTAGGTCTTCTACTTCTCTTAGGATTGTCCTGCGGTACGGGTTAAATACGTCCGATAAGAAAACGCATCCTTCTCTTCCTCCTCTTTGTGTTTTTGTGTATTTTGCCAACTTCAGTTATTTTGCCATCTATATGTTGTTAAGATTATGTCCACTGATAATAAATCCTCGTAGGTCTACTACTTCTCTTAGGATTGTCCTGCGGTACGGGTTAAATACGTCCGATAAGAAAACGCATCCTTCTCTTCCTCCTCTTTGTGTTTTTGTGTATTTTGCCAACTTCAGTTATTTTGCTATCTACATGTTGTTAAGATTATGTCCACTGATAATAAATCCTCGTAGGTCTTCTACTTCTCTTAGGATTGTCCTGCGGTACGGGTTAAATACGTCCGATAAGAAAACGCATCCTTCTCTTCCTCCTCTTTGTGTTTTTGTGTATTTTGCCAACTTCAGTTATTTTGCCATCTATATGTTGTTAAGATTATGTCCACTGATAATAAATCCTCGTAGGTCTTCTACTTCTCTTAGGATTGTCCTGCGGTACGGGTTAAATACGTCCGATAAGAAAACGCATCCTTCTCTTCCTCCTCTTTGTGTTTTTGTGTATTTTGCCAACTTCAGTTATTTTGCTATCTACATGTTGTTAAGATTATGTCCACTGATAATAAATCCTCGTAGGTCTTCTACTTCTCTTAGGATTGTCCTGCGGTACGGGTTAAATACGTCCGATAAGAAAACGCATCCTTCTCTTCCTCCTCTTTGTGTTTTTGTGTATTTTGCCAACTTCAGTTATTTTGCCATCTATATGTTGTTAAGATTATGTCCACTGATAATAAATCCTCGTAGGTCTTCTACTTCTCTTAGGATTGTCCTGCGGTACGGGTTAAATACGTCCGATAAGAAAACGCATCCTTCTCTTCCTCCTCTTTGTGTTTTTGTGTATTTTGCCAACTTCAGTTATTTTGCCATCTATATGTTGTTAAGATTATGTCCACTGATAATAAATCCTCGTAGGTCTTCTACTTCTCTTAGGATTGTCCTGCGGTACGGGTTAAATACGTCCGATAAGAAAACGCATCCTTCTCTTCCTCCTCTTTGTGTTTTTGTGTATTTTGCCAACTTCAGTTATTTTGCCATCTATATGTTGTTAAGATTATGTCCACTGATAATAAATCCTCGTAGGTCTTCTACTTCTCTTAGGATTGTCCTGCGGTACGGGTTAAATACGTCCGATAAGAAAACGCATCCTTCTCTTCCTCCTCTTTGTGTTTTTGTGTATTTTGCCAACTTCAGTTATTTTGCCATCTATATGTTGTTAAGATTATGTCCACTGATAATAAATCCTCGTAGGTCTTCTACTTCTCTTAGGATTGTCCTGCGGTACGGGTTAAATACGTCCGATAAGAAAACGCATCCTTCTCTTCCTCCTCTTTGTGTTTTTGTGTATTTTGCCAACTTCAGTTATTTTGCTATCTACATGTTGTTAAGATTATGTCCACTGATAATAAATCCTCGTAGGTCTTCTACTTCTCTTAGGATTGTCCTGCGGTACGGGTTAAATACGTCCGATAAGAAAACGCATCCTTCTCTTCCTCCTCTTTGTGTTTTTGTGTATTTTGCCAACTTCAGTTATTTTGCCATCTATATGTTGTTAAGATTATGTCCACTGATAATAAATCCTCGTAGGTCTTCTACTTCTCTTAGGATTGTCCTGCGGTACGGGTTAAATACGTCCGATAAGAAAACGCATCCTTCTCTTCCTCCTCTTTGTGTTTTTGTGTATTTTGCCAACTTCAGTTATTTTGCCATCTATATGTTGTTAAGATTATGTCCACTGATAATAAATCCTCGTAGGTCTTCTACTTCTCTTAGGATTGTCCTGCGGTACGGGTTAAATACGTCCGATAAGAAAACGCATCCTTCTCTTCCTCCTCTTTGTGTTTTTGTGTATTTTGCCAACTTCAGTTATTTTGCTATCTACATGTTGTTAAGATTATGTCCACTGATAATAAATCCTCGTAGGTCTTCTACTTCTCTTAGGATTGTCCTGCGGTACGGGTTAAATACGTCCGATAAGAAAACGCATCCTTCTCTTCCTCCTCTTTGTGTTTTTGTGTATTTTGCCAACTTCAGTTATTTTGCCATCTATATGTTGTTAAGATTATGTCCACTGATAATAAATCCTCGTAGGTCTACTACTTCTCTTAGGATTGTCCTGCGGTACGGGTTAAATACGTCCGATAAGAAAACGCATCCTTCTCTTCCTCCTCTTTGTGTTTTTGTGTATTTTGCCAACTTCAGTTATTTTGCTATCTACATGTTGTTAAGATTATGTCCACTGATAATAAATCCTCGTAGGTCTTCTACTTCTCTTAGGATTGTCCTGCGGTACGGGTTAAATAAGTCCGATAAGAAAACGCATCCTTCTCTTCCTCCTCTTTGTGTTTTTGTGTATTTTGCCAACTTCAGTTATTTTGCCATCTATATGTTGTTAAGATTATGTCCACTGATAATAAATCCTCGTAGGTCTTCTACTTCTCTTAGGATTGTCCTGCGGTACGGGTTAAATACGTCCGATAAGAAAACGCATCCTTCTCTTCCTCCTCTTTGTGTTTTTGTGTATTTTGCCAACTTCAGTTATTTTGCCATCTATATGTTGTTAAGATTATGTCCACTGATAATAAATCCTCGTAGGTCTTCTACTTCTCTTAGGATTGTCCTGCGGTACGGGTTAAATACGTCCGATAAAAAAACGCATCCTTCTCTTCCTCCTCTTTGTGTTTTTGTGTATTTTGCCAACTTCAGTTATTTTGCCATCTATATGTTGTTAAGATTATGTCCACTGATAATAAATCCTCGTAGGTCTACTACTTCTCTTAGGATTGTCCTGCGGTACGGGTTAAATACGTCCGATAAGAAAACGCATCCTTCTCTTCCTCCTCTTTGTGTTTTTGTGTATTTTGCCAACTTCAGTTATTTTGCTATCTACATGTTGTTAAGATTATGTCCACTGATAATAAATCCTCGTAGGTCTTCTACTTCTCTTAGGATTGTCCTGCGGTACGGGTTAAATACGTCCGATAAGAAAACGCATCCTTCTCTTCCTCCTCTTTGTGTTTTTGTGTATTTTGCCAACTTCAGTTATTTTGCCATCTATATGTTGTTAAGATTATGTCCACTGATAATAAATCCTCGTAGGTCTACTACTTCTCTTAGGATTGTCCTGCGGTACGGGTTAAATACGTCCGATAAGAAAACGCATCCTTCTCTTCCTCCTCTTTGTGTTTTTGTGTATTTTGCCAACTTCAGTTATTTTGCTATCTACATGTTGTTAAGATTATGTCCACTGATAATAAATCCTCGTAGGTCTTCTACTTCTCTTAGGATTGTCCTGCGGTACGGGTTAAATACGTCCGATAAGAAAACGCATCCTTCTCTTCCTCCTCTTTGTGTTTTTGTGTATTTTGCCAACTTCAGTTATTTTGCCATCTATATGTTGTTAAGATTATGTCCACTGATAATAAATCCTCGTAGGTCTTCTACTTCTCTTAGGATTGTCCTGCGGTACGGGTTAAATACGTCCGATAAGAAAACGCATCCTTCTCTTCCTCCTCTTTGTGTTTTTGTGTATTTTGCCAACTTCAGTTATTTTGCTATCTACATGTTGTTAAGATTATGTCCACTGATAATAAATCCTCGTAGGTCTTCTACTTCTCTTAGGATTGTCCTGCGGTACGGGTTAAATACGTCCGATAAGAAAACGCATCCTTCTCTTCCTCCTCTTTGTGTTTTTGTGTATTTTGCCAACTTCAGTTATTTTGCCATCTATATGTTGTTAAGATTATGTCCACTGATAATAAATCCTCGTAGGTCTTCTACTTCTCTTAGGATTGTCCTGCGGTACGGGTTAAATACGTCCGATAAGAAAACGCATCCTTCTCTTCCTCCTCTTTGTGTTTTTGTGTATTTTGCCAACTTCAGTTATTTTGCCATCTATATGTTGTTAAGATTATGTCCACTGATAATAAATCCTCGTAGGTCTTCTACTTCTCTTAGGATTGTCCTGCGGTACGGGTTAAATACGTCCGATAAGAAAACGCATCCTTCTCTTCCTCCTCTTTGTGTTTTTGTGTATTTTGCCAACTTCAGTTATTTTGCCATCTATATGTTGTTAAGATTATGTCCACTGATAATAAATCCTCGTAGGTCTTCTACTTCTCTTAGGATTGTCCTGCGGTACGGGTTAAATACGTCCGATAAGAAAACGCATCCTTCTCTTCCTCCTCTTTGTGTTTTTGTGTATTTTGCCAACTTCAGTTATTTTGCCATCTATATGTTGTTAAGATTATGTCCACTGATAATAAATCCTCGTAGGTCTTCTACTTCTCTTAGGATTGTCCTGCGGTACGGGTTAAATACGTCCGATAAGAAAACGCATCCTTCTCTTCCTCCTCTTTGTGTTTTTGTGTATTTTGCCAACTTCAGTTATTTTGCTATCTACATGTTGTTAAGATTATGTCCACTGATAATAAATCCTCGTAGGTCTTCTACTTCTCTTAGGATTGTCCTGCGGTACGGGTTAAATACGTCCGATAAGAAAACGCATCCTTCTCTTCCTCCTCTTTGTGTTTTTGTGTATTTTGCCAACTTCAGTTATTTTGCCATCTATATGTTGTTAAGATTATGTCCACTGATAATAAATCCTCGTAGGTCTTCTACTTCTCTTAGGATTGTCCTGCGGTACGGGTTAAATACGTCCGATAAGAAAACGCATCCTTCTCTTCCTCCTCTTTGTGTTTTTGTGTATTTTGCCAACTTCAGTTATTTTGCCATCTATATGTTGTTAAGATTATGTCCACTGATAATAAATCCTCGTAGGTCTTCTACTTCTCTTAGGATTGTCCTGCGGTACGGGTTAAATACGTCCGATAAGAAAACGCATCCTTCTCTTCCTCCTCTTTGTGTTTTTGTGTATTTTGCCAACTTCAGTTATTTTGCCATCTATATGTTGTTAAGATTATGTCCACTGATAATAAATCCTCGTAGGTCTTCTACTTCTCTTAGGATTGTCCTGCGGTACGGGTTAAATACGTCCGATAAGAAAACGCATCCTTCTCTTCCTCCTCTTTGTGTTTTTGTGTATTTTGCCAACTTCAGTTATTTTGCCATCTATATGTTGTTAAGATTATGTCCACTGATAATAAATCCTCGTAGGTCTTCTACTTCTCTTAGGATTGTCCTGCGGTACGGGTTAAATACGTCCGATAAGAAAACGCATCCTTCTCTTCCTCCTCTTTGTGTTTTTGTGTATTTTGCCAACTTCAGTTATTTTGCTATCTACATGTTGTTAAGATTATGTCCACTGATAATAAATCCTCGTAGGTCTTCTACTTCTCTTAGGATTGTCCTGCGGTACGGGTTAAATAAGTCCGATAAGAAAACGCATCCTTCTCTTCCTCCTCTTTGTGTTTTTGTGTATTTTGCCAACTTCAGTTATTTTGCCATCTATATGTTGTTAAGATTATGTCCACTGATAATAAATCCTCGTAGGTCTTCTACTTCTCTTAGGATTGTCCTGCGGTACGGGTTAAATACGTCCGATAAGAAAACGCATCCTTCTCTTCCTCCTCTTTGTGTTTTTGTGTATTTTGCCAACTTCAGTTATTTTGCCATCTATATGTTGTTAAGATTATGTCCACTGATAATAAATCCTCGTAGGTCTTCTACTTCTCTTAGGATTGTCCTGCGGTACGGGTTAAATACGTCCGATAAAAAAACGCATCCTTCTCTTCCTCCTCTTTGTGTTTTTGTGTATTTTGCCAACTTCAGTTATTTTGCCATCTATATGTTGTTAAGATTATGTCCACTGATAATAAATCCTCGTAGGTCTTCTACTTCTCTTAGGATTGTCCTGCGGTACGGGTTAAATACGTCCGATAAGAAAACGCATCCTTCTCTTCCTCCTCTTTGTGTTTTTGTGTATTTTGCCAACTTCAGTTATTTTGCCATCTATATGTTGTTAAGATTATGTCCACTGATAATAAATCCTCGTAGGTCTTCTACTTCTCTTAGGATTGTCCTGCGGTACGGGTTAAATACGTCCGATAAGAAAACGCATCCTTCTCTTCCTCCTCTTTGTGTTTTTGTGTATTTTGCCAACTTCAGTTATTTTGCCATCTATATGTTGTTAAGATTATGTCCACTGATAATAAATCCTCGTAGGTCTTCTACTTCTCTTAGGATTGTCCTGCGGTACGGGTTAAATACGTCCGATAAGAAAACGCATCCTTCTCTTCCTCCTCTTTGTGTTTTTGTGTATTTTGCCAACTTCAGTTATTTTGCCATCTATATGTTGTTAAGATTATGTCCACTGATAATAAATCCTCGTAGGTCTTCTACTTCTCTTAGGATTGTCCTGCGGTACGGGTTAAATACGTCCGATAAAAAAACGCATCCTTCTCTTCCTCCTCTTTGTGTTTTTGTGTATTTTGCCAACTTCAGTTATTTTGCCATCTATATGTTGTTAAGATTATGTCCACTGATAATAAATCCTCGTAGGTCTTCTACTTCTCTTAGGATTGTCCTGCGGTACGGGTTAAATACGTCCGATAAGAAAACGCATCCTTCTCTTCCTCCTCTTTGTGTTTTTGTGTATTTTGCCAACTTCAGTTATTTTGCTATCTACATGTTGTTAAGATTATGTCCACTGATAATAAATCCTCGTAGGTCTTCTACTTCTCTTAGGATTGTCCTGCGGTACGGGTTAAATACGTCCGATAAGAAAACGCATCCTTCTCTTCCCCCTCTTTGTGTTTTTGTGTATTTTGCCAACTTCAGTTATTTTGCTATCTACATGTTGTTAAGATTATGTCCACTGATAATAAATCCTCGTAGGTCTACTACTTCTCTTAGGATTGTCCTGCGGTACGGGTTAAATACGTCCGATAAGAAAACGCATCCTTCTCTTCCTCCTCTTTGTGTTTTTGTGTATTTTGCCAACTTCAGTTATTTTGCTATCTACATGTTGTTAAGATTATGTCCACTGATAATAAATCCTTGTAGGTCTTCTACTTCTCTTAGGATTGTCCTGCGGTACGGGTTAAATACGTCCGATAAGAAAACGCATCCTTCTCTTCCTCCTCTTTGTGTTTTTGTGTATTTTGCCAACTTCAGTTATTTTGCCATCTACATGTTGTTAAGATTATGTCCACTGATAATAAATCCTTGTAGGTCTTCTACTTCTCTTAGGATTGTCCTGCGGTACGGGTTAAATACGTCCGATAAGAAAACGCATCCTTCTCTTCCTCCTCTTTGTGTTTTTGTGTATTTTGCCAACTTCAGTTATTTTGCCATCTATATGTTGTTAAGATTATGTCCACTGATAATAAATCCTCGTAGGTCTTCTACTTCTCTTAGGATTGTCCTGCGGTACGGGTTAAATACGTCCGATAAGAAAACGCATCCTTCTCTTCCTCCTCTTTGTGTTTTTGTGTATTTTGCCAACTTCAGTTATTTTGCTATCTACATGTTGTTAAGATTATGTCCACTGATAATAAATCCTCGTAGGTCTTCTACTTCTCTTAGGATTGTCCTGCGGTACGGGTTAAATACGTCCGATAAGAAAACGCATCCTTCTCTTCCTCCTCTTTGTGTTTTTGTGTATTTTGCCAACTTCAGTTATTTTGCCATCTATATGTTGTTAAGATTATGTCCACTGATAATAAATCCTTGTAGGTCTTCTACTTCTCTTAGGATTGTCCTGCGGTACGGGTTAAATACGTCCGATAAGAAAACGCATCCTTCTCTTCCTCCTCTTTGTGTTTTTGTGTATTTTGCCAACTTCAGTTATTTTGCTATCTACATGTTGTTAAGATTATGTCCACTGATAATAAATCCTCGTAGGTCTACTACTTCTCTTAGGATTGTCCTGCGGTACGGGTTAAATACGTCCGATAGGAAAACGCATCCTTCTCTTCCTCCTCTTTGTGTTTTTGTGTATTTTGCCAACTTCAGTTATTTTGCCATCTACATGTTGTTAAGATTATGTCCACTGATAATAAATCCTCGTAGGTCTTCTACTTCTCTTAGGATTGTCCTGCGGTACGGGTTAAATACGTCCGATAAGAAAACGCATCCTTCTCTTCCTCCTCTTTGTGTTTTTGTGTATTTTGCCAACTTCAGTTATTTTGCCATCTACATGTTGTTAAGATTATGTCCACTGATAATAAATCCTCGTAGGTCTTCTACTTCTCTTAGGATTGTCCTGCGGTACGGGTTAAATACGTCCGATAAGAAAACGCATCCTTCTCTTCCTCCTCTTTGTGTTTTTGTGTATTTTGCCAACTTCAGTTATTTTGCTATCTACATGTTGTTAAGATTATGTCCACTGATAATAAATCCTCGTAGGTCTACTACTTCTCTTAGGATTGTCCTGCGGTACGGGTTAAATACGTCCGATAAGAAAACGCATCCTTCTCTTCCTCCTCTTTGTGTTTTTGTGTATTTTGCCAACTTCAGTTATTTTGCCATCTACATGTTGTTAAGATTATGTCCACTGATAATAAATCCTTGTAGGTCTTCTACTTCTCTTAGGATTGTCCTGCGGTACGGGTTAAATACGTCCGATAAGAAAACGCATCCTTCTCTTCCTCCTCTTTGTGTTTTTGTGTATTTTGCCAACTTCAGTTATTTTGCCATCTACATGTTGTTAAGATTATGTCCACTGATAATAAATCCTCGTAGGTCTTCTACTTCTCTTAGGATTGTCCTGCGGTACGGGTTAAATACGTCCGATAAGAAAACGCATCCTTCTCTTCCTCCTCTTTGTGTTTTTGTGTATTTTGCCAACTTCAGTTATTTTGCCATCTACATGTTGTTAAGATTATGTCCACTGATAATAAATCCTCGTAGGTCTTCTACTTCTCTTAGGATTGTCCTGCGGTACGGGTTAAATACGTCCGATAAGAAAACGCATCCTTCTCTTCCTCCTCTTTGTGTTTTTGTGTATTTTGCCAACTTCAGTTATTTTGCCATCTACATGTTGTTAAGATTATGTCCACTGATAATAAATCCTCGTAGGTCTTCTACTTCTCTTAGGATTGTCCTGCGGTACGGGTTAAATACGTCCGATAAGAAAACGCATCCTTCTCTTCCTCCTCTTTGTGTTTTTGTGTATTTTGCCAACTTCAGTTATTTTGCCATCTACATGTTGTTAAGATTATGTCCACTGATAATAAATCCTCGTAGGTCTTCTACTTCTCTTAGGATTGTCCTGCGGTACGGGTTAAATACGTCCGATAAGAAAACGCATCCTTCTCTTCCTCCTCTTTGTGTTTTTGTGTATTTTGCCAACTTCAGTTATTTTGCCATCTACATGTAGTTAAGATTATGTCCACTGATAATAAATCCTCGTAGGTCTTCTACTTCTCTTAGGATTGTCCTGCGGTACGGGTTAAATACGTCCGATAAGAAAACGCATCCTTCTCTTCCTCCTCTTTGTGTTTTTGTGTATTTTGCCAACTTCAGTTATTTTGCTATCTACATGTTGTTAAGATTATGTCCACTGATAATAAATCCTCGTAGGTCGACTACTTCTCTTAGGATTGTCCTGCGGTACGGGTTAAATACGTCCGATAAGAAAACGCATCCTTCTCTTCCTCCTCTTTGTGTTTTTGTGTATTTTGCCAACTTCAGTTATTTTGCTATCTACATGTTGTTAAGATTATGTCCACTGATAATAAATCCTCGTAGGTCTACTACTTCTCTTAGGATTGTCCTGCGGTACGGGTTAAATACGTCCGATAAGAAAACGCATCCTTCTCTTCCTCCTCTTTGTGTTTTTGTGTATTTTGCCAACTTCAGTTATTTTGCCATCTACATGTTGTTAAGATTATGTCCACTGATAATAAATCCTTGTAGGTCTTCTACTTCTCTTAGGATTGTCCTGCGGTACGGGTTAAATACGTCCGATAAGAAAACGCATCCTTCTCTTCCTCCTCTTTGTGTTTTTGTGTATTTTGCCAACTTCAGTTATTTTGCCATCTACATGTTGTTAAGATTATGTCCACTGATAATAAATCCTCGTAGGTCTTCTACTTCTCTTAGGATTGTCCTGCGGTACGGGTTAAATACGTCCGATAAGAAAACGCATCCTTCTCTTCCTCCTCTTTGTGTTTTTGTGTATTTTGCCAACTTCAGTTATTTTGCCATCTACATGTTGTTAAGATTATGTCCACTGATAATAAATCCTCGTAGGTCTTCTACTTCTCTTAGGATTGTCCTGCGGTACGGGTTAAATACGTCCGATAAGAAAACGCATCCTTCTCTTCCTCCTCTTTGTGTTTTTGTGTATTTTGCCAACTTCAGTTATTTTGCCATCTACATGTTGTTAAGATTATGTCCACTGATAATAAATCCTCGTAGGTCTTCTACTTCTCTTAGGATTGTCCTGCGGTACGGGTTAAATACGTCCGATAAGAAAACGCATCCTTCTCTTCCTCCTCTTTGTGTTTTTGTGTATTTTGCCAACTTCAGTTATTTTGCCATCTACATGTTGTTAAGATTATGTCCACTGATAATAAATCCTCGTAGGTCTTCTACTTCTCTTAGGATTGTCCTGCGGTACGGGTTAAATACGTCCGATAAGAAAACGCATCCTTCTCTTCCTCCTCTTTGTGTTTTTGTGTATTTTGCCAACTTCAGTTATTTTGCCATCTACATGTAGTTAAGATTATGTCCACTGATAATAAATCCTCGTAGGTCTTCTACTTCTCTTAGGATTGTCCTGCGGTACGGGTTAAATACGTCCGATAAGAAAACGCATCCTTCTCTTCCTCCTCTTTGTGTTTTTGTGTATTTTGCCAACTTCAGTTATTTTGCTATCTACATGTTGTTAAGATTATGTCCACTGATAATAAATCCTCGTAGGTCGACTACTTCTCTTAGGATTGTCCTGCGGTACGGGTTAAATACGTCCGATAAGAAAACGCATCCTTCTCTTCCTCCTCTTTGTGTTTTTGTGTATTTTGCCAACTTCAGTTATTTTGCTATCTACATGTTGTTAAGATTATGTCCACTGATAATAAATCCTTGTAGGTCTTCTACTTCTCTTAGGATTGTCCTGCGGTACGGGTTAAATACGTCCGATAAGAAAACGCATCCTTCTCTTCCTCCTCTTTGTGTTTTTGTGTATTTTGCCAACTTCAGTTATTTTGCCATCTACATGTTGTTAAGATTATGTCCACTGATAATAAATCCTTGTAGGTCTTCTACTTCTCTTAGGATTGTCCTGCGGTACGGGTTAAATACGTCCGATAAGAAAACGCATCCTTCTCTTCCTCCTCTTTGTGTTTTTGTGTATTTTGCCAACTTCAGTTATTTTGCCATCTATATGTTGTTAAGATTATGTCCACTGATAATAAATCCTCGTAGGTCTTCTACTTCTCTTAGGATTGTCCTGCGGTACGGGTTAAATACGTCCGATAAGAAAACGCATCCTTCTCTTCCTCCTCTTTGTGTTTTTGTGTATTTTGCCAACTTCAGTTATTTTGCTATCTACATGTTGTTAAGATTATGTCCACTGATAATAAATCCTCGTAGGTCTTCTACTTCTCTTAGGATTGTCCTGCGGTACGGGTTAAATACGTCCGATAAGAAAACGCATCCTTCTCTTCCTCCTCTTTGTGTTTTTGTGTATTTTGCCAACTTCAGTTATTTTGCCATCTATATGTTGTTAAGATTATGTCCACTGATAATAAATCCTTGTAGGTCTTCTACTTCTCTTAGGATTGTCCTGCGGTACGGGTTAAATACGTCCGATAAGAAAACGCATCCTTCTCTTCCTCCTCTTTGTGTTTTTGTGTATTTTGCCAACTTCAGTTATTTTGCTATCTACATGTTGTTAAGATTATGTCCACTGATAATAAATCCTCGTAGGTCTACTACTTCTCTTAGGATTGTCCTGCGGTACGGGTTAAATACGTCCGATAGGAAAACGCATCCTTCTCTTCCTCCTCTTTGTGTTTTTGTGTATTTTGCCAACTTCAGTTATTTTGCCATCTACATGTTGTTAAGATTATGTCCACTGATAATAAATCCTCGTAGGTCTTCTACTTCTCTTAGGATTGTCCTGCGGTACGGGTTAAATACGTCCGATAAGAAAACGCATCCTTCTCTTCCTCCTCTTTGTGTTTTTGTGTATTTTGCCAACTTCAGTTATTTTGCCATCTACATGTTGTTAAGATTATGTCCACTGATAATAAATCCTCGTAGGTCTTCTACTTCTCTTAGGATTGTCCTGCGGTACGGGTTAAATACGTCCGATAAGAAAACGCATCCTTCTCTTCCTCCTCTTTGTGTTTTTGTGTATTTTGCCAACTTCAGTTATTTTGCTATCTACATGTTGTTAAGATTATGTCCACTGATAATAAATCCTCGTAGGTCTACTACTTCTCTTAGGATTGTCCTGCGGTACGGGTTAAATACGTCCGATAAGAAAACGCATCCTTCTCTTCCTCCTCTTTGTGTTTTTGTGTATTTTGCCAACTTCAGTTATTTTGCCATCTACATGTTGTTAAGATTATGTCCACTGATAATAAATCCTTGTAGGTCTTCTACTTCTCTTAGGATTGTCCTGCGGTACGGGTTAAATACGTCCGATAAGAAAACGCATCCTTCTCTTCCTCCTCTTTGTGTTTTTGTGTATTTTGCCAACTTCAGTTATTTTGCCATCTACATGTTGTTAAGATTATGTCCACTGATAATAAATCCTCGTAGGTCTTCTACTTCTCTTAGGATTGTCCTGCGGTACGGGTTAAATACGTCCGATAAGAAAACGCATCCTTCTCTTCCTCCTCTTTGTGTTTTTGTGTATTTTGCCAACTTCAGTTATTTTGCCATCTACATGTTGTTAAGATTATGTCCACTGATAATAAATCCTCGTAGGTCTTCTACTTCTCTTAGGATTGTCCTGCGGTACGGGTTAAATACGTCCGATAAGAAAACGCATCCTTCTCTTCCTCCTCTTTGTGTTTTTGTGTATTTTGCCAACTTCAGTTATTTTGCCATCTACATGTAGTTAAGATTATGTCCACTGATAATAAATCCTCGTAGGTCTTCTACTTCTCTTAGGATTGTCCTGCGGTACGGGTTAAATACGTCCGATAAGAAAACGCATCCTTCTCTTCCTCCTCTTTGTGTTTTTGTGTATTTTGCCAACTTCAGTTATTTTGCCATCTACATGTTGTTAAGATTATGTCCACTGATAATAAATCCTCGTAGGTCTTCTACTTCTCTTAGGATTGTCCTGCGGTACGGGTTAAATACGTCCGATAAGAAAACGCATCCTTCTCTTCCTCCTCTTTGTGTTTTTGTGTATTTTGCCAACTTCAGTTATTTTGCCATCTACATGTTGTTAAGATTATGTCCACTGATAATAAATCCTTGTAGGTCTTCTACTTCTCTTAGGATTGTCCTGCGGTACGGGTTAAATACGTCCGATAAGAAAACGCATCCTTCTCTTCCTCCTCTTTGTGTTTTTGTGTATTTTGCCAACTTCAGTTATTTTGCCATCTACATGTTGTTAAGATTATGTCCACTGATAATAAATCCTCGTAGGTCTTCTACTTCTCTTAGGATTGTCCTGCGGTACGGGTTAAATACGTCCGATAAGAAAACGCATCCTTCTCTTCCTCCTCTTTGTGTTTTTGTGTATTTTGCCAACTTCAGTTATTTTGCCATCTACATGTTGTTAAGATTATGTCCACTGATAATAAATCCTCGTAGGTCTTCTACTTCTCTTAGGATTGTCCTGCGGTACGGGTTAAATACGTCCGATAAGAAAACGCATCCTTCTCTTCCTCCTCTTTGTGTTTTTGTGTATTTTGCCAACTTCAGTTATTTTGCCATCTATATGTTGTTAAGATTATGTCCACTGATAATAAATCCTCGTAGGTCTTCTACTTCTCTTAGGATTGTCCTGCGGTACGGGTTAAATACGTCCGATAAGAAAACGCATCCTTCTCTTCCTCCTCTTTGTGTTTTTGTGTATTTTGCCAACTTCAGTTATTTTGCCATCTATATGTTGTTAAGATTATGTCCACTGATAATAAATCCTCGTAGGTCTTCTACTTCTCTTAGGATTGTCCTGCGGTACGGGTTAAATACGTCCGATAAGAAAACGCATCCTTCTCTTCCTCCTCTTTGTGTTTTTGTGTATTTTGCCAACTTCAGTTATTTTGCCATCTACATGTTGTTAAGATTATGTCCACTGATAATAAATCCTCGTAGGTCTTCTACTTCTCTTAGGATTGTCCTGCGGTACGGGTTAAATACGTCCGATAAGAAAACGCATCCTTCTCTTCCTCCTCTTTGTGTTTTTGTGTATTTTGCCAACTTCAGTTATTTTGCTATCTACATGTTGTTAAGATTATGTCCACTGATAATAAATCCTCGTAGGTCTTCTACTTCTCTTAGGATTGTCCTGCGGTACGGGTTAAATACGTCCGATAAGAAAACGCATCCTTCTCTTCCTCCTCTTTGTGTTTTTGTGTATTTTGCCAACTTCAGTTATTTTGCTATCTACATGTTGTTAAGATTATGTCCACTGATAATAAATCCTCGTAGGTCTTCTACTTCTCTTAGGATTGTCCTGCGGTACGGGTTAAATACGTCCGATAAGAAAACGCATCCTTCTCTTCCTCCTCTTTGTGTTTTTGTGTATTTTGCCAACTTCAGTTATTTTGCCATCTATATGTTGTTAAGATTATGTCCACTGATAATAAATCCTCGTAGGTCTTCTACTTCTCTTAGGATTGTCCTGCGGTACGGGTTAAATACGTCCGATAAGAAAACGCATCCTTCTCTTCCTCCTCTTTGTGTTTTTGTGTATTTTGCCAACTTCAGTTATTTTGCCATCTATATGTTGTTAAGATTATGTCCACTGATAATAAATCCTCGTAGGTCTTCTACTTCTCTTAGGATTGTCCTGCGGTACGGGTTAAATACGTCCGATAAGAAAACGCATCCTTCTCTTCCTCCTCTTTGTGTTTTTGTGTATTTTGCCAACTTCAGTTATTTTGCCATCTACATGTTGTTAAGATTATGTCCACTGATAATAAATCCTCGTAGGTCTTCTACTTCTCTTAGGATTGTCCTGCGGTACGGGTTAAATACGTCCGATAAGAAAACGCATCCTTCTCTTCCTCCTCTTTGTGTTTTTGTGTATTTTGCCAACTTCAGTTATTTTGCTATCTACATGTTGTTAAGATTATGTCCACTGATAATAAATCCTCGTAGGTCTTCTACTTCTCTTAGGATTGTCCTGCGGTACGGGTTAAATACGTCCGATAAGAAAACGCATCCTTCTCTTCCTCCTCTTTGTGTTTTTGTGTATTTTGCCAACTTCAGTTATTTTGCTATCTACATGTTGTTAAGATTATGTCCACTGATAATAAATCCTCGTAGGTCTTCTACTTCTCTTAGGATTGTCCTGCGGTACGGGTTAAATACGTCCGATAAGAAAACGCATCCTTCTCTTCCTCCTCTTTGTGTTTTTGTGTATTTTGCCAACTTCAGTTATTTTGCTATCTACATGTTGTTAAGATTATGTCCACTGATAATAAATCCTCGTAGGTCTTCTACTTCTCTTAGGATTGTCCTGCGGTACGGGTTAAATACGTCCGATAAGAAAACGCATCCTTCTCTTCCTCCTCTTTGTGTTTTTGTGTATTTTGCCAACTTCAGTTATTTTGCTATCTACATGTTGTTAAGATTATGTCCACTGATAATAAATCCTCGTAGGTCTTCTACTTCTCTTAGGATTGTCCTGCGGTACGGGTTAAATACGTCCGATAAGAAAACGCATCCTTCTCTTCCTCCTCTTTGTGTTTTTGTGTATTTTGCCAACTTCAGTTATTTTGCTATCTACATGTTGTTAAGATTATGTCCACTGATAATAAATCCTCGTAGGTCTTCTACTTCTCTTAGGATTGTCCTGCGGTACGGGTTAAATACGTCCGATAAGAAAACGCATCCTTCTCTTCCTCCTCTTTGTGTTTTTGTGTATTTTGCCAACTTCAGATATTTTGCCATCTACATGTTGTTAAGATTATGTCCACTGATAATAAATCCTCGTAGGTCTACTACTTCTCTTAGGATTGTCCTGCGGTACGGGTTAAATACGTCAGATAAGAAAACGCATCCTTCTCTTCCTCCTCTTTGTGTTTTTGTGTATTTTGCCAACTTCAGTTATTTTGCTATCTACATGTTGTTAAGATTATGTCCACTGATAATAAATCCTCGTAGGTCTTCTACTTCTCTTAGGATTGTCCTGCGGTACGGGTTAAATACGTCCGATAAGAAAACGCATCCTTCTCTTCCTCCTCTTTGTGTTTTTGTGTATTTTGCCAACTTCAGTTATTTTGCTATCTACATGTTGTTAAGATTATGTCCACTGATAATAAATCCTCGTAGGTCTTCTACTTCTCTTAGGATTGTCCTGCGGTACGGGTTAAATACGTCCGATAAGAAAACGCATCCTTCTCTTCCTCCTCTTTGTGTTTTTGTGTATTTTGCCAACTTCAGTTATTTTGCTATCTACATGTTGTTAAGATTATGTCCACTGATAATAAATCCTCGTAGGTCTTCTACTTCTCTTAGGATTGTCCTGCGGTACGGGTTAAATACGTCCGATAAGAAAACGCATCCTTCTCTTCCTCCTCTTTGTGTTTTTGTGTATTTTGCCAACTTCAGTTATTTTGCTATCTACATGTTGTTAAGATTATGTCCACTGATAATAAATCCTCGTAGGTCTTCTACTTCTCTTAGGATTGTCCTGCGGTACGGGTTAAATACGTCCGATAAGAAAACGCATCCTTCTCTTCCTCCTCTTTGTGTTTTTGTGTATTTTGCCAACTTCAGTTATTTTGCTATCTACATGTTGTTAAGATTATGTCCACTGATAATAAATCCTCGTAGGTCTTCTACTTCTCTTAGGATTGTCCTGCGGTACGGGTTAAATACGTCCGATAAGAAAACGCATCCTTCTCTTCCTCCTCTTTGTGTTTTTGTGTATTTTGCCAACTTCAGTTATTTTGCTATCTACATGTTGTTAAGATTATGTCCACTGATAATAAATCCTCGTAGGTCTTCTACTTCTCTTAGGATTGTCCTGCGGTACGGGTTAAATACGTCCGATAAGAAAACGCATCCTTCTCTTCCTCCTCTTTGTGTTTTTGTGTATTTTGCCAACTTCAGTTATTTTGCTATCTACATGTTGTTAAGATTATGTCCACTGATAATAAATCCTCGTAGGTCTTCTACTTCTCTTAGGATTGTCCTGCGGTACGGGTTAAATACGTCCGATAAGAAAACGCATCCTTCTCTTCCTCCTCTTTGTGTTTTTGTGTATTTTGCCAACTTCAGTTATTTTGCCATCTACATGTTGTTAAGATTATGTCCACTGATAATAAATCCTCGTAGGTCTTCTACTTCTCTTAGGATTGTCCTGCGGTACGGGTTAAATACGTCCGATAAGAAAACGCATCCTTCTCTTCCTCCTCTTTGTGTTTTTGTGTATTTTGCCAACTTCAGTTATTTTGCTATCTACATGTTGTTAAGATTATGTCCACTGATAATAAATCCTCGTAGGTCTTCTACTTCTCTTAGGATTGTCCTGCGGTACGGGTTAAATACGTCCGATAAGAAAACGCATCCTTCTCTTCCTCCTCTTTGTGTTTTTGTGTATTTTGCCAACTTCAGTTATTTTGCTATCTACATGTTGTTAAGATTATGTCCACTGATAATAAATCCTCGTAGGTCTTCTACTTCTCTTAGGATTGTCCTGCGGTACGGGTTAAATACGTCCGATAAGAAAACGCATCCTTCTCTTCCTCCTCTTTGTGTTTTTGTGTATTTTGCCAACTTCAGTTATTTTGCCATCTATATGTTGTTAAGATTATGTCCACTGATAATAAATCCTCGTAGGTCTTCTACTTCTCTTAGGATTGTCCTGCGGTACGGGTTAAATACGTCCGATAAGAAAACGCATCCTTCTCTTCCTCCTCTTTGTGTTTTTGTGTATTTTGCCAACTTCAGTTATTTTGCTATCTACATGTTGTTAAGATTATGTCCACTGATAATAAATCCTCGTAGGTCTTCTACTTCTCTTAGGATTGTCCTGCGGTACGGGTTAAATACGTCCGATAAGAAAACGCATCCTTCTCTTCCTCCTCTTTGTGTTTTTGTGTATTTTGCCAACTTCAGTTATTTTGCTATCTACATGTTGTTAAGATTATGTCCACTGATAATAAATCCTCGTAGGTCTTCTACTTCTCTTAGGATTGTCCTGCGGTACGGGTTAAATACGTCCGATAAGAAAACGCATCCTTCTCTTCCTCCTCTTTGTGTTTTTGTGTATTTTGCCAACTTCAGTTATTTTGCTATCTACATGTTGTTAAGATTATGTCCACTGATAATAAATCCTCGTAGGTCTTCTACTTCTCTTAGGATTGTCCTGCGGTACGGGTTAAATACGTCCGATAAGAAAACGCATCCTTCTCTTCCTCCTCTTTGTGTTTTTGTGTATTTTGCCAACTTCAGTTATTTTGCTATCTACATGTTGTTAAGATTATGTCCACTGATAATAAATCCTCGTAGGTCTTCTACTTCTCTTAGGATTGTCCTGCGGTACGGGTTAAATACGTCCGATAAGAAAACGCATCCTTCTCTTCCTCCTCTTTGTGTTTTTGTGTATTTTGCCAACTTCAGTTATTTTGCCATCTATATGTTGTTAAGATTATGTCCACTGATAATAAATCCTCGTAGGTCTTCTACTTCTCTTAGGATTGTCCTGCGGTACGGGTTAAATACGTCCGATAAAAAAACGCATCCTTCTCTTCCTCCTCTTTGTGTTTTTGTGTATTTTGCCAACTTCAGTTATTTTGCCATCTATATGTTGTTAAGATTATGTCCACTGATAATAAATCCTCGTAGGTCTTCTACTTCTCTTAGGATTGTCCTGCGGTACGGGTTAAATACGTCCGATAAGAAAACGCATCCTTCTCTTCCTCCTCTTTGTGTTTTTGTGTATTTTGCCAACTTCAGTTATTTTGCCATCTATATGTTGTTAAGATTATGTCCACTGATAATAAATCCTCGTAGGTCTTCTACTTCTCTTAGGATTGTCCTGCGGTACGGGTTAAATACGTCCGATAAGAAAACGCATCCTTCTCTTCCTCCTCTTTGTGTTTTTGTGTATTTTGCCAACTTCAGTTATTTTGCCATCTATATGTTGTTAAGATTATGTCCACTGATAATAAATCCTCGTAGGTCTTCTACTTCTCTTAGGATTGTCCTGCGGTACGGGTTAAATACGTCCGATAAGAAAACGCATCCTTCTCTTCCTCCTCTTTGTGTTTTTGTGTATTTTGCCAACTTCAGATATTTTGCCATCTACATGTTGTTAAGATTATGTCCACTGATAATAAATCCTCGTAGGTCTACTACTTCTTTAGGATTGTCCTGCGGTACGGGTTAAATACGTCAGATAAGAAAACGCATCCTTCTCTTCCTCCTCTTTGTGTTTTTGTGTATTTTGCCAACTTCAGTTATTTTGCCATCTATATGTTGTTAAGATTATGTCCACTGATAATAAATCCTCGTAGGTCTACTACTTCTCTTAGGATTGTCCTGCGGTACGGGTTAAATACGTCAGATAAGAAAACGCATCCTTCTCTTCCTCCTCTTTGTGTTTTTGTGTATTTTGCCAACTTCAGTTATTTTGCCATCTATATGTTGTTAAGATTATGTCCACTGATAATAAATCCTCGTAGGTCTTCTACTTCTCTTAGGATTGTCCTGCGGTACGGGTTAAATACGTCCGATAAGAAAACGCATCCTTCTCTTCCTCCTCTTTGTGTTTTTGTGTATTTTGCCAACTTCAGATATTTTGCCATCTACATGTTGTTAAGATTATGTCCACTGATAATAAATCCTTGTAGGTCTTCTACTTCTCTTAGGATTGTGCTGCGGTACGGGTTAAATACGTCCGATAAGAAAACGCATCCTTCTCTTCCTCCTCTTTGTGTTTTTGTGTATTTTGCCAACTTCAGTTATTTTGCCATCTACATGTTGTTAAGATTATGTCCACTGATAATAAATCCTCGTAGGTCTTCTACTTCTCTTAGGATTGTCCTGCGGTACGGGTTAAATACGTCCGATAAGAAAACGCATCCTTCTCTTCCTCCTCTTTGTGTTTTTGTGTATTTTGCCAACTTCAGTTATTTTGCTATCTACATGTTGTTAAGATTATGTCCACTGATAATAAATCCTCGTAGGTCTTCTACTTCTCTTAGGATTGTCCTGCGGTACGGGTTAAATACGTCCGATAAGAAAACGCATCCTTCTCTTCCTCCTCTTTGTGTTTTTGTGTATTTTGCCAACTTCAGTTATTTTGCTATCTACATGTTGTTAAGATTATGTCCACTGATAATAAATCCTCGTAGGTCTTCTACTTCTCTTAGGATTGTTCTGCGGTACGGGTTAAATACGTCCGATAAGAAAACGCATCCTTCTCTTCCTCCTCTTTGTGTTTTTGTGTATTTTGCCAACTTCAGTTATTTTGCTATCTACATGTTGTTAAGATTATGTCCACTGATAATAAATCCTCGTAGGTCTTCTACTTCTCTTAGGATTGTCCTGCGGTACGGGTTAAATACGTCCGATAAGAAAACGCATCCTTCTCTTCCTCCTCTTTGTGTTTTTGTGTATTTTGCCAACTTCAGTTATTTTGCCATCTACATGTTGT
Organism: Acanthosepion esculentum; assembly: GCA_964036315.1. Lineage (NCBI taxonomy): Eukaryota > Metazoa > Mollusca > Cephalopoda > Sepiida > Sepiidae > Acanthosepion > Acanthosepion esculentum. The sequence goes on from OZ038493.1 coordinate 12,076,324, forward strand.
TAAGATTATGTCCACTGATAATAAATCCTCGTAGGTCTTCTACTTCTCTTAGGATTGTCCTGCGGTACGGGTTAAATACGTCCGATAAGAAAACGCATCCTTCTCTTCCTCCTGTTTTTGTTTTTGTGTATTTTGCCAACTTCAGTTATTTTGCCATCTACATGTTGTTAAGATTATGTCCACTGATAATAAATCCTCGTAGGTCTTCTACTTCTCTTAGGATTGTCCTGCGGTACGGGTTAAATACGTCCGATAAGAAAACGCATCCTTCTCTTCCTCCTCTTTGTGTTTTTGTGTATTTTGCCAACTTCAGTTATTTTGCCATCTATATGTTGTTAAGATTATGTCCACTGATAATAAATCCTCGTAGGTCTTCTAGTTTACTTATGGTTGTCTCGTTGCATAGATTAAATAAATTCGAAAAGTATACGCGGCCTTCTCTCAATCAACTTTCTACGTTTGTGTTTTCACTGAACGCGACCTCTATCCGCATGCAGGCTACTTGTTCCCAGTTACTCAAATATATCTTATGTGTACCTTACTCTTTTTGAGTAGGTACACGTCTACTTATCATCTCTAAGTTGCGTCTCTGCCTTTGGGCAGAGTGCACTCAGGGGAGACTCCGTCAAAGGACAGAGTCGCAACTGAGGAAAATTATACTGAGAGGTGCCGGACCTGGGGAGCAGCTGCCCGAGGCCGCGCCTTTTCATTGCACTAGAGAGAAGGATCGGGGCACGCACCGAGGCCAGCGCAACCGACGGCTGCGGGAACTCGGGGAATTTTTGTTACTTGCCCGGGTGCACGCGCTCGGGCTCCCCACATTAAACCGATCTTGTGTCACAACCTGACCTCGTGGGGGGGTTGAGTAATTATCTACTCAAATATATCTTCCGTGTAAATTAAGGCTTCTCTAGTATTTCATGAAGCTTTTTGATTGGTTTGGTTTGTTTCGTTTTACGGCATATCAAACTCAGTGGGTTTTTTAATGCTGAAAAGATGTTGATGTTGCTGGTAATATTTTCGCCAAATGTATTACTAGTAATATTTTTTTTTCAAAAATGTATTTCTGGTTATAATTGTTTCTCAAAAAATGTATTGTTGGTAATATTTCTTCCAAACAAGTATAGCCGGTAATAATCTTTTCTTAATTTAATGCTGGTAACCATTTTTTTACAAAAATGTATTGCTGGTATTAAAATCTATTTTTACACGTTTTGACCCCAGTTTGGGGGTTAAACACTTGCCCGCAGCTGGGACTCTAACAAGTGCCATCACCTTGGGTCAGGGCTGACCTGGGAAAACCAGCAACTAAGAGGCCGTTCCACGCTCATCAAAGCCTCGCCATCAGAGGCCTTGCTGTTGGATGTAGTTCATCGTCTTACGCGGATATAGTTTAACGTCATACCCAGTACGAGTAAGTCATTGAGTCAAAATAAATGCTTTGTGCAATCTACGATACTTAGGTATAGGTATTTGCATTTCGGTTACTGATTCTGATAAAATTCTTATATTCTTATTAAATCGCTTTTTAGTCCCCTTCCTTGAAGAAAACCACACTGATCTTGCCTATTTTCTGATCTAATTCTTTTACGAACTCAGCTCATTAGAATCTTAATGGTATATTTAGTTTTGTGGCTCACCAAGCTGATCGTCCGATCACGTTCGCATTCATCTGCTCTTGGTTTATTTAATATCACTACGAAGGTAGATTTTTTTGTCATCGATCACAGAAATCGTCTATCTCTTTATAATCTCATCCAACTCTGCTATTTTGCTTCTGTTCGAATAGTCCAATACCGGTTTTATCTCAGAGTTTAATACAACAGGTTGTCCTCCTTTACGGTAGCGATTGTTGGACGGTCTCCTCAAAGATGAAGAAGAGACTCGAGGCGACGAACATGTGGTTCTACAGAAGGATTCTGAGGATATCATGGACCGACCGTGTGAGCAACGATGAGGTCTTAGAGAGTATGCAAACAAAGAGGAGGCTTATACTTAACATCAGGAAGAGGCAACTGAAGTTTCTGAAACACATAATGAGAAAGAAGCGCCTGGAGAATCTGATACTCACAGGTCGAATAGAGCGAAAGAGAGACAAGGGAAAACAACGCATGACATACCTGGCATAATTAAGCAAGTAGATGACAGAACATGTTTTTGGGGAGGTGGCAGAGGGAAGGAACATGTTGAGAGCTGTAAGGGATAGAGAGGAGTGGAGAGCCATGATCGCCTACGTTTCATGTTGGTTACCCGCCTTTGTTGACATTGACCCTGAACTTTCACCTATTATGATGGGTGGGTCTTCTCTCAAAGAGGCTCTTTGCCCTAAACGTCTATTGCGACTAGAGCTCACCCCAAACCTCGAGTGGAACTCATATATACGATCTGCTGCTAAAGATGCTGGAAAAAGGGTCAGTTTATTGTACAGCTTCAATAAGTAAATGCTATGACCTATCTTTACAATAGCCAGATCAGAGCAAAAATGGAGTATTGCTGCCATATCTAGATTGGAGCTGCCCAGTCCTCACTTGCCCGTCTTAAGTTCAAAAGCATCTACACTTGTGGCTAAAGAATTATTTTCCAGCCTACAAGACCAAACGTCGCCAGCCTATCGCTACTCTATCGTGTTCAGACGAACTACGTTCCTTGGTTCCACTAGCATTGACCTTTGTAACTGGGGTCCGCCATGACACATACACAAGTATGAATCATCGTCATTGCCCTTCGTGTTTCATTAGTAAGGAGGAAGTTCCACTCGGACAGCTTCTTCCAAAGGACTGCCTCTTTGTTGAATAAAGTTCTCAACAGGATACTTTCCCAATCATTACAATCTTGACCTATTCAAATCTAGTGTTAACTGTTATCTTTCTTACATTTAAATAAACGGTAAATTCTGTCTGTCCGTCCGTATGTCTAAAACCGCTCTAATTCGGTCCACACTTGCTTTACATAGACATATTATATCTTTTTGGAATTAGGATAATCCCAGGATTGAAAATTTACTCTTCATCTGGTGCTTGAACATCTAGCATTAGGATTAGTGAACGGATGAGGAGGGAACAGTTAAAAATTCAAATTTTAAAATAACTGAAACATTTAGTGATTTTCATTTATACTGAGTTTAAAGTAACACAAATCCTTGTGAATTTATTTTTTTTTGTTTTAAATTCAGTTTAAAATATTTCCGAAACATTTGTGAATTGAGGTGACCCGGTTTCATTTCTTCAAAATGCCAAGGAATAAGAATGAAAGTGAGAGGTTTCGTGACGTGATATTTTGAAGGCCCGCAGTGTTTGTGATTTGAAGAAGTCAACTCTATTGAAGTTTCACGGAAATTGTGATTTGAAGAACTCAATTGTCGACCTAAATTGGAATTTCCGCCACAATCGGTACAAATCGATTATTTTTTTTTTTTTTGGACGGAATTCGACATATAGTTAATGTGAAGTTTTGAAGTTCGATTAAGTGAATTCAGAAATTCAAAGTTATTTCTCCAAAATTTATCATTGCTGTTTTCTAAGCTGGATCAGAGGTCCCTTTGGTTTTGTGACACCGGTCTAAAGAGTCCTCCGCAGGAGTGAGCTTAAAAATCCGCCCGGACTCCGGCTTTTAAACTAGTAATTTATAAACTGCACTTCTTGCTTTCCTTACGCTCATACAACACAACTCAGTAATCCCCAACCTTGAGTTTTGTACTAGATTAACATTAGTAAAGTAGAATTTCTCTGAAGTATTATGTCGTATGATTTTCTTTTACTGTTAGGAGTTTTCCTTTTATAGAATTTATGCATCCTGCCAAAGAATATGTTTTCTGTCTTGCTATTTCTTTATTCATACCTGTTAAGTCTACGTTCTATAGTGTTTCTATCACTGCACATTTCTAGCTGAGACATTCTTTTTTAGTTTGCTTTCATTCATTTCTAATGTATTTCCCTGATATTCTGTGCCATTACTTGGCCTTATCTACTGCTTCTTTTAACTTTGCTAGAAGATTTCTTCTGTTATCCACTCTTGCGTCTCTCATTCCTTGAAATGACCTCTTTTGCACTTGTCGCTAGTACCTCCATTAAAGGGGTCTATCCTTTATTATTTGTTTGTAACTACGTATACATATGTTTGTTTGCAAACTGAATGGTTAGGGAGTATTTTTATATTGTAGTTTAGGTGTCATTATTTTTTGTAGCTTAATTCTTAGTTTGCATCTGACTTGGAGGTCACTCCAACAGTCGGTGTTTAGTTATGTTTTAATGTGTCGAACTACAGTTATTGATTGTGATATAATGGAATATGCATACACCTATGTTCCCCCCTTACTGGGCTATGATTGGCTGATGTCAGCCATAAATACAGACTGACGGAGAGACCAAGTCTATGACGACGCCCATTGGACTACGTCATTGGCTATCCTATTGGTCTACACCTATTGCCTGTGACTACGACGAGTACCAGTCGATTATTGCTACCGTGTACTACTTGGTTATAGTAGCCAAAACGACTTAGCTACTTCGATCAAATATATCCCTTTCCGGGACATATCAGATTGGTTCGTTGTAAGAATTTTTTGGATATGGTAATGATTCAGTGATAAAAGTCTTAGTCATTAACATCTAGCTGGTGGGAGAAGGTATAGATTTATACAAGTGTATCTGAGCGTAAGTTAATATAACAAACCCAACTGTAATTGGAACTCCGATTAACAATTCCGATCCATTACCCATTACACTACAATCAGATTCAAACTTACAGCAACTGGTATCCCCAAGTGGACACCTATGTAGGTACTGACCAGGCTCAACGTTGCTTAACTTCGGTGATCGTACGGGAATAAATAAAACTTTTACTGGCTGTTAGGTAAACTATGTTTCATTATGTCTTCTTCTACGCTTTCCTGTAGCCACAAGTTAACCTGGGTGTTCATTATTACTTGGTCGTTCGTTGTGCACCAACGGAGCCAGTTTTCGTTTTCATTGCGCGATTCAAGTCCATACTTGCCGAGTAATTCAATGTATTTATTGAAAGAAAAAGTTTGAACAAAGTAACTATAAACATTTGTTTTGCTATCCTCCGCAATGATGGAGAAAGCATTAACTCAAAACCATCAATAATGAATGCTAATTTACATATATTCTTTCCTCCAGAATTGTCCCCTCCATTTTTTTTACAAGTGGATCAGTCAGTATACGGAGTACCGAATCTCACACTAAAAAAGAGTTTTCATAATCCTTAGATTTCTATATTTTCTAATCAGTCCAACTAATGACACAGAAAAGAGTACGTGAAGCAATTTCATTCGAAATAGACGTACGCAAGCAAAAGAAGAGCGACTCAACGAGAAGCGTACAGTGATAGAAATATGCTTCTTTCTGTACCGTGTTCCCTCTGGAAGTGGACAATCATTGTCTGTCTGTAGCTTGAAGATTGATCGAGAGTGGCAGTTTGTAGGAAAAGGTTGCAGAAAGGCCCAGAAAGGAGGATTTTGGTGTATGTATGGGTCGACACGCACAATCCTCAAGGAAAGGGGTCACGGTCAGCATAAGAACAAATCATTTGGACAAGGTAAAGTTAGCGGGGATGACTTCTTCGTTCATTAACCTGTCTTATACCAAAACGACAATCGATCATGCCCACAACTATGCTATGGCTTCGCCTTGAACGCCTACACACAAACACTTCACCCTTGTCTCAAGGACATCACTTTTAAGACCTCCTTCCCTTTGCACGAAATCTCTGCTTCCTATTCTACCACCTCCTCCAACAAGTAATCTTCTTTATGCGTCGTGACCCTTCAGGGCGTAGGCGATCATGGCTCTCCACAATTTTCTGTCCTCTTAATAAATTTTATCTTTTTGTTATGTTCTGCCATCCGCAAGCCACTAAGTATGTTATGCATTGCTTTCCTCTGTCCCTTTTTTCTTCAACCTGTCCTGTGAGTATCGAATTTTCCAGTCACTCTTTCCTCATTATGTGCCGAACTGTCTCTTCCTGGTGTTAAATACAAGTTTTTTGTTTCCATTTTCTCTAAAACTTCGTCGTTGCTCACATGTTCAGTTTATAGTGTCCTCAGCATCCTTCTGAAAAAAAAACATATTTCTGTTCCTTCAAGTCCAGCCTTCACTGCTTTACAGGAGGACTGATACTAAGGTAACGGTTCAGTATTCTTTTCTTTGTTTCTAACGAAATCTTTCTATTTTTCGATACTCTGCTTAGCTTTTGGAATGCATCTTTGGCTATCTTCGGATTTCAGTGTCACAGTTTCCATTCTCTGTTAAAACATTTCCAGATATTTAAATTCAAATTTTTGTACTTGTTTCATTTTAGTAATTCCGAACGTAAACATACCAATCATACATAAAGACAGGATTAATAAAAACTAAAAAGCAAAGCACTTTTAATAGAAGAAGCAAAACTACGACAAAAATGGAATGCATCAGAGACCGCTTCCACGGCATCAGTTGAGGTAAACATGCAATACATAAAAACATGGCAGGACTATTAAAGTATGGAGAGTATTAGAATCAAAAATTTGCCAAGATGAACGGAAACAAAGCAGCAGCCCCAGAATATAATTAGATCCTGATTTAGGCCTTGAGGCTTATAGAATTTGAAGGACCCTTCATTACATATGTTTGCCCCCCAGTGTCTATAAAAGAAAAAAAAAGATATATTTTTAGATGATGATATTTTGTTGTAAAACACCAATCATTGCAAGTAAAATTTTAAATGATTTGGGAACTTACCCAATTTATTTCCTTAGAAACTTTATGATATTTTTTCATCCGAACTTTACATCCTACAGAAATATCTCGAATGAAAGGACTGGATTACACTGAAACTCTAGTATTCAAATTCACTAGCAAGGCATCGTAAAGATAATGAAGAAGAAAAGTTCTCACCTGCTAGAGCCTTACGATCCTAGAGCACCACAGCTTAAAAGAATTATATTTACTGTTAAAACTGTCAACTTCAAATCGCCAAGCTAGTAATTTTAAATCATGGAGGTTATAAAGAAAATGACAGATTCTTGGGTTGAATCATATTGTAATGAGTGATTTATATCACATTGAGAAATCAAATACACAGATATAGTAGAAAAATAATTTTAGACTGAATAGATACAGTCTCAATACTTTTTTATTTTTTTTAAATACTTTTTTCTGGATTTGTTTCCAACACTGTCTTTGATTAAATCAACAAAAGAAATATCACGCAGTTTATCAAATTAGTTTAATGGAACCCCATTAAATCTGAAAATAAACGAAGATTATTTTTTAGTTTTTAAAATAATATAGCGTTCATTAGTTTAAAAAAAAAATAAAGCATTGAGGTTATTTGATAAAAATCACTTTAGGATACCATAAGGTTGAAACCAAGATGTCGGATTCAACTGACCTCCTGATTTTTAAAATTAAAAGCTCTAAATATTATTTTTATTTTTATTTTATTTTTTCACACATGTAATGAACTACTTTTAATACTACTCTTTCCTGGTCTGATTCACTTTGACCATTAACGTGTAATTTTTTTTTCTTCAATCTAGCCGAAATCATTTGTATTCTTTTTCTTTTTCTTTATCTGTCTATCACCTTTGTTCTTGATTGTCCCACACTGCGACAATATTCAAAAAATATTCTTTCAAAAAGTTTGAAACTACCTGCGTCTCTCTTTTCTTACACATTTGTAGACGTGGCAACATCAATAAAACTCAGTTTTCCTAATAACTGTTTATTGATATAAAATTATACAAAATCACACACACGCACGCACGCACGCACGCACGCACGCACGCACACACACACACACACACACACACATGTATATTTGTATACTCAAGTATAGGATTGGTGTGAACGGAATAAATTCCAATAACTAAAATAAACATATTTATGTTACAATTTTCGAATAAATAATAATAATAATAATATATATATATATATATATATATATATATATATATATATATATATATATATATAGTGCTGTTCGATAAAAGTGACTCACCTGATTTTTTTTACTTTAAATTTTTTCGCCTATTGTTTTTGGAGTCAAACTAATTTCTAATTTTTAATCTTACTAATATAAAGACCCCTTCCCGACCACCTAGTAAAAAACTTTACTCACCCTAAGGTATTCTATTGATAATTATAAATTTTGGTTATTAATGAGATTGAGGGAGAAACTCTGTGCAAAAAAGTGACTCACTTATTTCCTGCAACTAGTAATCAATAGAAACATAACCGAACAGCTTTAAATAAAGAATAATAGAGGTATAATTTATTTATAATAGGTAATATAGTTCGAAATATTTAATAATCTATGGGTCCTCCTTTACTTTGAATAACCTTTTCAACCCGTTTTGGCATTGACTTGATTAGGTTCTGGCAACTCTCATCTCCAAGTATTGAATTCCATTCGGATATGAAATTCACAATCAAATCCTCTTTGTTGCTCAACTGCTTTCTCGAGAGCCTGTACTTTATAATGCTCCATAAGTTTTCTATGGGGTTGAGGTCACGAGATTGGGGCGGCCATGTCATAACACTCACCTGCTTCTCATCAAAGTATTCCTTCATCAATTTTGATTTGTAACAGGGAGCATTATCCTGCATAAAAATGAGCTTGGTGGGGTTGATTTGCACCCTTTCAGCAGAAGGGAGCAGACAAGACTAAAATTCTCTTGTACTGCTTGCTCTTGAGGGTCTTTTCAATAGGTTTTAAGAAACCAGTTCCATGAAAAGAAAAGCATCCCCAGAACATTATGCTGAACGGATGCTTGACAGTATTTACTGCTAAATTCAATGAGCTTTCAAAGCTTCGGATTTTAGATGGTATGATAGCCATTTTCTTAAAAAGAAACATACGACATTAATTTATTGAGCAGCCGGTATTACGGTCGGTTGAGAAATTTATAAAATCTTTATCTGAAAACAATCTTTCAGGTTTCTTAAGTTCAGTAGCAGTTATCGCCATTTCCAGTATTCATGGTGGATGGGTTTCGTTTCTAATTTTTTATTCGAAGTAGTTTGAAATGTTTATGTCATTATATTGTCTTCGAGTTACATGTGATATTTTAGCTGTTGTTCCTGTTGAAAGCCCTAAAGTGACGTGGTTTCTATTATCTGGTATTGTTAATTTTTTTTTTCTATTCTGTTGCGCCAGGCCACAATGTTCGATGAAGGATGGTCTTCAGCAAGATCCACAGACTTTACTCGCTCAAAGCCATTTAGACTAATGATCTTAGCACCCTGTTGTATAAAGCTGACAATTTAGATATTTCTGATCGGATTGTGCGCTGAGAATGACATCCATATGAAAGCCCCATTTTGACGATGCTATTTATATATTTGTTTAATCATTTCACCCCAAGCAAGGCGATAATGCCACGAGGATACAAGGATTACAGCGAATGAAAGAGAATGAGAAGAATTCAGCGAGGACAAATGATGAAAAGACAATAAAGGAACAGGATTCAGAAAGAGAGAATATGGTGATTATTTTTTGAAGATTGTACCTGGCAGGGAAGCAAGAAATCAGAAGGATAGTTCTACGCGTGAGAAATGCAAGAAGAATAAACTGTTAGAATAGAAATGGCAGTTGAATAGTTCAATTCTAAAAAGTTGAGACCTAATTGCCAATCTAGTAGCATGCTTAAAGTCATATGATCGAGGCACCAAAGAAGAAATCTCATCAGAACAGTTGCCATGAAAATATTTGTAGAAAAGTGTTATATAGGAATAAAGTGTCGCTGCTGAGACTTGAGTTTGAACATAGATCACCAGTGAGCAAACACAGGCGATCCCATTATTAAATTCGGTAGATCACGGGAGAAACGCATAAGTAGGTAGTAGCGTGACGTCTAAACGATCGCCATTTCTATTCTATCCTCTATTACTATACGGATCGCTATCCTCTACTCTATTCGCTATACTATTTCTCTATTCGGATCACTATTCGGTGGTTACTATTCGAGCGAGTATTATCGAGCAAGTACTATTAGTGCGAGTGATATTCGAAGGCGTCTGGCACCAGTATTGTTCAACGGCGTTACTATAGCTGTGTCTCCGATTATAAAGTCTCTACTACAAAGAGCATTACAAAAGTGACAACGGATATTCGTTTACATCAACAAAGTGTCAACGAGTGTTCGTTGACAAAAAATAGACTAAAGAGGGAACTACGGCAAGTCGGTGGAAAAGTGACTGAAGTCGTGATGCCAGGTCAGGATCGATTACATTACAGATCATTCGTTAGGTTTTGTCAAGAATCGAGATATACAGCAGGTGCAACAGACAAGATATGGCAGCAGTATGTTTGTGTGTGTGTGCGCACGCGCGTGTGTGTATGTGTGAGAGAGAGAGAGAACTTCTGGTTCATATTTGTAAGATAGAAAGCTGATAGTCAAGAAATCCCTTTAAGAGGAAATTGTTTAAAAGCAATAATAATAAAGATAGAGTCTGTCTATATTTCTGAGATGAGGTATTATGTACAGTATTTACATTAGTCGGACTATTGTCCTCATCTTTGTCACCATATTTGTCACAACGTTTCGGCCGTTGTACGCTCCGGCCGTTGTACGCTCCGGCCGTTGTACGCTCCGGCCTTCTTCAGGTGGTTGGAATTTCGAACTGAACTTGAGGACACATGGCACAGTGGATAAAGGCGTTGGTTAGATCCAGTGAAAGACCCAAAGAGTGTGAGTTCAATACCCGGTTCAGGCAGTGGAGAACTTTCAGAGGGAAAATTAGCAGGAGATAACTGATAACTGATATCCATCCATCAAACATGGCATGTGGAACTAGAACAGTCTACCCCAGTGATCGAAATAAAGGGTTCAGTTCGAAATTCCAACCACCTGAAGAAGGCCGGAGCGTACAACGGCCGAAACGTTGTGACAAATATGGTGACAAAGATGAGGACAATAGTCCGACTAATGTAAATACTGTAAATAAAGACAGAATATTGTAAATTATAAGATGACCTTCAGGCATCTGGTTTTACGTATTTAAAAAAATCACACGTTCATACAATACAGATAACTTGTCCAACTTGATTGACTTGTTTCATGTATATTTCTCACTGCTGAAGGCTGCTAAGTGTTACGATTATTTTCCTTATTACTACAAAGAACAAAAAGAAAATATTCTATTCTTATTATTTGGAATAACAGGAGATGGCTTGAGAGAGAAAACGAAACAATATCATGTAAAAGAAAAGCGAGTAACAATGCCTTATTTATACTCATCTTTTGTTTGCAGAAAAGGAAAAAATAAATAAATACAGCGAAATGCCAAAAATGGCTCAAATATATTTAGATCCGTTATTAATAGACGTGAATATATTTCAAATAGATTTTAAAAGTACGCAATAGTGAATCGATAAAATAATAACAAGGCAAAGAGAAAAGTTCCTTAAAAAGATGGTAGGAATTGGTAAATGAAGAAAGAAGCTATTTTCATTTGTAAACGAAGAGAATCTGGAGTTACATGTGATATCCATTTTAGCCGTTGTAAAGCAAAATAAAGTAGAAACTCTGGATACAAAAAAGAGGAAATAACCTAGTCAAGGATATAGCAGGACCGATATTACTTACATAACAGTTCAGTACTCTTTTTCTTTGTTTCTAATGAAAAATTTCTGGTTCTTAATACTTTGCTTAGCTTTTCATCTGCTAAGATTTCGTCGGATTGGGCTTTGATGACGTTGCCACGTCTACACATGCGCACGAGACGAAAGGCGAAGGTACTTTCAACATTTTTGAAAGAATATTTTTCGAATATTGTCACAGTATGAGATAACAAAGGAACAAAGGTGGTGGAGCGATAAAGATAAAGAATACAGTTGAATTCGGCTAGATTGAAAAGAATTATTATTATTATATTTCGATTTCTGCTATGGTCACACTACCTACCAAGTCTGACGGAAGACCTAAGAGGTGTGTTTTTATGGCTATATTTCATGATTTGTTTTTCTAACTCCCACAGCATCACTAGCGTTACATGGGCGAAATGTGTGGGCTATACTTATCAAGACATTTTTTGTAATTCTCTTTAGCTGGGATTTCCAAAGATTTCTTCCATGGGTTGTTGAGTTCCTTTTTTATCATTCCAAGCGCACCTACTATGACTGCTACTATTCTTGTCCTAAATTTCTACATTTTTCTATTTCGCTTTGTGTCTTCATCTTCCCGAGCCGTAAAGAAAGCAAGCAGAATAAACTAGAAACTTAGGATCGAAAACAAATGAAATAGCGGCAAGGCCAATCAAGTATAGTGATTTTCCAAGCATAGCTTAGATGTCACACAAGGCCGAAAGTGTGGGGCAACCAGTGAGGATCGAACTCACTACTCAGTCGTAATTGTTTTAGCGAGACAAGCTTGTTATCCATTACACATCAAGTATATAGGAGGACTCATATTACTTACATAACAGTTCATCACTCTTTTCTTTGTTTCTAATAAAATTTTCCTGTTTCTTAATACATTTCTTAGCTTTTAGAAAACATGAGCATATTGCCCAGCATTCATGGCCATCTAGGAGGATTGATATTACTTGGAGGTTCATCACTCTTTTCTTTGTTTCTAATGAAATTTTCCTGTTTCTTAATACTTTGCTTAGCTTTTAGAACACATGAGCATATTGCCCAGCATTCATGGCCATCTAGGAGGATTGATATTACTTAGAAGTTCATCACTCTTTTCTTTGTTTCTAATGAAATTTTCCTGTTTCTTAATACATTGCTTAGCTTTTAGAACACATGAGCATATTGCCCAGCATTCATGGCCACCTAGGAGGATTGATATTACTTAGAAGTTCATCACTCTTTTCTTTGTTTCTAATGAAATTTTCCTGTTTCTTAATACTTTGCTTAGCTTTTAGAACACATGAGCATATTGCCCAGCATTCATGGCCGTCTAGGAGGATTGATATTACTTGGAAGTTCATCACTCTTTTCTTTGTTTCTAATGAAATTTTCCTGTTTCTTAATACATTGCTTAGCTTTTAGAACACATGAGCATATTGCCCAGCATTCATGGCCATCTAGGAGGATTGATATTACTTAGAAGTTCATCACTCTTTTCTTTGTTTCTAATGAAATTTTCCTGTTCTTAATACTTTGCTTAGCTTTTAGAACACATGAGCATATTGCCCAGCATTCATGGCCGTCTAGGAGGATTGATATTACTTGGAAGTTCATCAATCTTTTCTTTGTTTCTAATGAAACTTTCCTGTTTCTTAATACATTGCTTAGCTTTTAGAACACATGAGCATATTGCCCAGCATTCATGGCCATCTAGGAGGATTGATATTACTTAGAAGTTCATCACTCTTTTCTTTGTTTCTAATGAAATTTTCCTGTTTCTTAATACTTTGCTTAGCTTTTAGAACACATGAGCATATTGCCCAGCATTCATGGCAGTCTAGGAGGATTGATATTACTTGGAAGTTCATCACTCTTTTCTTTGTTTCTAATGAAATTTTCCTGTTTCTTAATACATTGCTTAGCTTTTAGAACACATGAGCATATTGCCCAGCATTCATGGCCATCTAGGAGGATTGATATTACTTAGAAGTTCATCACTCTTTTCTTTGTTTCTAATGAAATTTTCCTGTTTCTTAATACTTTGCTTAGCTTTTAGAACACATGAGCATATTGCCCAGCATTCATGGCCGTCTAGGAGGATTGATATTACTTGGAAGTTCATCACTCTTTTCTTTGTTTCTAATGAAATTTTCCTGTTTCTTAATACATTGCTTAGCTTTTAGAACACATGAGCATATTGCCCAGCATTCATGGCCATCTAGGAGGATTGATATTACTTAGAAGTTCATCACTCTTTTCTTTGTTTCTAATGAAATTTTCCTGTTTCTTAATACTTTGTTTAGCTTTTAGAACACATGAGCATATTGCCCAGCATTCATGGCCGTCTAGGAGGATTGATATTACTTGGAAGTTCATCACTCTTTTCTTTGTTTCTAATGAAATTTTCCTGTTTCTTAATAGATTGCTTAGCTTTTAGAACACATGAGCATATTGCCCAGCATTCATGGCCATCTAGGAGGATTGATATTACTTAGAAGTTCATCACTCTTTTCTTTGTTTCTAATGAAATTTTCCTGTTTCTTAATACTTTGCTTAGCTTTTAGAACACTTGAGCATATTGCCCAGCATTCATGGCCATCTAGGAGGATTGATATTACTTGGAAGTTCATCACTCTTTTCTTTGTTTCTAATGAAATTTTCCTGTTTCTTAATACATTGCTTAGTTTTTAGAACACATGAGCATATTGCCCAGCATTCATGGCCATCTAGGAGGATTGATATTACTTGGAAGTTCATCACTCTTTTCTTTGTTTCTAATGAAATTTTCCTGTTTCTTAATACATTGATTAGATTTTAGAACACATGAGCGTATTGCCCAGCATTCATGGCCATCTAGCAGGATTGATATTACTTGGAAGTTCATCACTCTTTTCTTTGTTTCTAATGAAATTTTTTCCTGTTTCTTAATACATTGCTTAGCTTTTAGAACACATGAGCATATTGCCCATCATTCATGGCCATCTAGGAGGATTGATATTACTTAGAAGTTCATCACTCTTTTCTTTGTTTCTAATGAAAGTTTCCTGTTTCTTAATACATTGCTTAGCTTTTAGAACACATGAGCATATTGCCCAGCATTGATGGCCATCTAGGAGGATTGATATTACTTGGAAGTTCATCACTCTTTTCTTTGTTTCTAATGAAATTTTCCTGTTTCTTAATACATTGCTTAGTTTTTAGAACACATGAGCATATTGCCCAGCATTCATGGCCATCTAGGAGGATTGATATTACTTGGAAGTTCATCACTCTTTTCTTTGTTTCTAATGAAATTTTCCTGTTTCTTAATACATTGCTTAGCTTTTAGAACACATGAGCATATTGCCCAGCATTCATGGCCATCTAGGAGGATTGATATTACTTGGAAGTTCATCACTCTTTTCTTTGTTTCTAATGAAATTTTCCTGTTTCTTAATACATTGCTTAGCTTTTAGAACACATGAGCATATTGCCTAGCGTTCATGGCCGTCGAGGAGGATGGATATTACTTGGAAGTTCATCACTCTTTTCTTTGTTTCTAATGACATTTTCCTGTTTCTTAATACATTGATTAGATTTTAGAACACATGAGCATATTGTCCAGCATTCATGGCCATCTAGGAGGATTGATATTACTTGGAAGTTCATCACTCTTTTCTTTGTTTCTAATGAAATTTTCCTGTTTCTTAATACATTGCTTAGGTTTTAGAACACATGAGCATATTGCCTAGCGTCATGGCCGTCGAGGAGGATGGATATTACTTAGAAGTTCATCACTCTTTTCTTTGTTTCTAATGAAATTTTCCTGATTCTTAATACATTGCTTAGCTTTTAGAACACATGAGCATATTGCCTAGCGTTCATGGCCGTCGAGGAGGATGGATATTACTTAGAAGTTCATCACTCTTTTCTTTGTTTCTAATGAAATTTTCCTGTTTCTTAATACATTGCTTAGCTTTTAGAACACATGAGCATATTGCCCAGCATTCATGTCCATCTAGGAGGATTGATATTACTTGGAAGTTCATCACTCTTTTCTTTGTTTCTAATGAAATTTTCCTGTTTCTTAATACATTGCTTAGCTTTTAGAACACATGAGCATATTGCCTAGCGTTCATGGCCGTCGAGGAGGATGGATATTACTTAGAAGTTCATCACTCTTTTCTTTGTTTCTAATGAAATTTTCCTGTTTCTTAATACATTGCTTAGCTTTTAGAACACATGAGCATATTGCCTAGCTTTCATGGCCGTCGAGGAGGATGGATATTACTTAGAAGTTCATCACTCTTTTCTTTGTTTCTAATGAAATTTTCCTGTTTCTTAATACATTGCTTAGCTTTTAGAACACATGAGCATATTGCCCAGCATTCATGGCCATCTAGGAGGATTGATATTACTTGGAAGTTCATCACTCTTTTCTTTGTTTCTAATGAAATTTTCCTGTTTCTTAATACATTGCTTAGCTTTTAGAACACATGAGCATATTGCCTAGCGTTCATGGCCGTCGAGGAGGATGGATATTACTTGGAAGTTCATCACTCTTTTCTTTGTTTCTAATGACATTTTCCTGTTTCTTAATACATTGATTAGATTTTAGAACACATGAGCATATTGTCCAGCATTCATGGCCATCTAGGAGGATTGATATTACTTGGAAGTTCATCACTCTTTTCTTTGTTTCTAATGAAATTTTCCTGTTTCTTAATACATTGCTTAGGTTTTAGAACACATGAGCATATTGCCTAGCGTCATGGCCGTCGAGGAGGATGGATATTACTTAGAAGTTCATCACTCTTTTCTTTGTTTCTAATGAAATTTTCCTGATTCTTAATACATTGCTTAGCTTTTAGAACACATGAGCATATTGCCTAGCGTTCATGGCCGTCGAGGAGGATGGATATTACTTAGAAGTTCATCACTCTTTTCTTTGTTTCTAATGAAATTTTCCTGTTTCTTAATACATTGCTTAGCTTTTAGAACACATGAGCATATTGCCCAGCATTCATGTCCATCTAGGAGGATTGATATTACTTGGAAGTTCATCACTCTTTTCTTTGTTTCTAATGAAATTTTCCTGTTTCTTAATACATTGCTTAGCTTTTAGAACACATGAGCATATTGCCTAGCGTTCATGGCCGTCGAGGAGGATGGATATTACTTAGAAGTTCATCACTCTTTTCTTTGTTTCTAATGAAATTTTCCTGTTTCTTAATACATTGCTTAGCTTTTAGAACACATGAGCATATTGCCTAGCGTTCATGGCCGTCGAGGAGGATGGATATTACTTAGAAGTTCATCACTCTTTTCTTTGTTTCTAATGAAATTTTCCTGTTTCTTAATACATTGCTTAGCTTTTAGAACACATGAGCATATTGCCCAGCATTCATGGCCATCTAGGAGGATTGATATTACTTAGAAGTTCATCACTCTTTTCTTTGTTTCTAATGAAATTTTCCTGTTTCTTAATACATTGCTTAGCTTTTAGAACACATGAGCGTATTGCCCAGCATTCATGGCCATCTAGGAGGATTGATATTACTTGGAAGTTCATCACTCTTTTCTTTGTTTCTAATGAAATTTTCCTGTTTCTTAATACATTGCTTAGCTTTTAGAACACATGTGCATATTGCCTAGCGTTCATGGCCGTCGAGGAGGATGGATATTACTTAGAAGTTCATCACTCTTTTCTTTGTTTCTAATGAAATTTTCCTGTTTCTTAATACATTGCTTAGCTTTTAGAACACATGAGCATATTGCCTAGCGTTCATGGCCGTCTAGGAGGATGGATATTACTTAGAAGTTCATCACTCTTTTCTTTGTTTCTAATGAAATTTTCCTGTTTCTTAATACATTGCTTAGCTTTTAGAACACATGAGCGTATTGCCCAGCATTCATGGCCATCTAGGAGGATTGATATTACTTGGAAGTTCATCACTCTTCTCTTTGTTTCTAATGAAATTTTCCTGTTTCTTAATACATTGCTTAGCTTTTAGAACACATGAGCATATTGCCCAGCATTCATGGCCATCTAGGAGGATTGATATTACTTGGAAGTTCATCACTCTTTTCTTTGTTTCTAATGAAATTTTTTCCTGTTTCTGAATACATTGCTTAGCTTTTAGAACACATGAGCATATTGCCCAGCATTCATGGCCATCTAGGAGGATTGATATTACTTAGAAGTTCATCACTCTTTTCTTTGATTCTAATGAAATTTTCCTGTTTCTTAATACATTGCTTAGCTTTTAGAACACATGAGCATATTGCCCAGCATTCATGGCCATCTAGGAGGATTGATATTACTTGGAAGTTCATCACTCTTTTCTTTGTTTCTAATGACATTTTCCTGTTTCTTAATACATTGCTTAGCTTTTAGAACACATGAGCATATTGCCCAGCATTCATGGCCATCTAGGAGGATTGATATTACTTGGAAGTTCATCACTCTTTTCTTTGTTTCTAATGAAATTTTCCTGTTTCTTAATACATTGCTTAGCTTTTAGAACACATGAGCATATTGCCCAGCATTCATGGCCATCTAGGAGGATTGATATTACTTGGAAGTTCATCACTCTTTTCTTTGTTTCTAATGACATTTTCCTGTTTCTTAATACATTGCTTAGCTTTCAGAACACATGAGCATATTGCCCAGCATTCATGGCCATCTAGGAGGATTGATATTACTTGGAAGTTCATCACTCTTTTCTTTGTTTCTAATGAAATTTTCCTGTTTCTTAATACATTGCTTAGCTTTTAGAACACATGTGCATATAGCCCAGCATTCATGGCCATCTAGGAGAATTGATATTACTTGGAAGTTCATCACTCTTTTCTTTGTTTCTAATGAAATTTTCCTGTTTCTTAATACATTGCTTAGTTTTTAGAACACATGAGCATATTGCCCAGCATTCATGGCCATCTAGGAGGATTGATATTACTTGGAAGTTCATCACTCTTTTCTTTGTTTCTAATGAAATTTTCCTGTTTCTTAATACATTGCTTAGCTTTTAGAACACATGAGCATATTGCCCAGCATTCATGGCCATCTAGGAGAATTGATATTACTTGGAAGTTCATCACTCTTTTCTTTGTTTCTAATGACATTTTCCTGTTTCTTAATACATTGATTAGATTTTAGAACACATGAGCATATTGCCCAGCATTCATGGCCATCTAGGAGGATTGATATTACTTGGAAGTTCATCACTCTTTTCTTTGTTTCTAATGACATTTTCCTGTTTCTTAATACATTGCTTAGCTTTTAGAACACATGAGCATATTGTCCAGCATTCATGGCCATCTAGGAGGATTGATATTACTTGGAAGTTCATCACTCTTTTCTTTGTTTCTAATGAAATTTTCCTGTTTCTTAATACATTGCTTAGCTTTTAGAACACATGAGCATATTGCCTAGCGTTCATGGCCGTCGAGGAGGATGGATATTACTTAGAAGTTCATCACTCTTTTCTTTGTTTCTAATGAAATTTTCCTGTTTCTTAATACATTGCTTAGCTTTTAGAACACATGAGCATATTGCCTAGCGTTCATGGCCGTCGAGGAGGATGGATATTACTTAGAAGTTCATCACTCTTTTCTTTGTTTCTAATGAAATTTTCCTGTTTCTTAATACATTGCTTAGCTTTTAGAACACATGAGCATATTGCCCAGCATTCATGGCCATCTAGGAGGATTGATATTACTTGGAAGTTCATCACTCTTTTCTTTGTTTCTAATGAAATTTTCCTGTTTCTTAATACATTGCTTAGCTTTTAGAACACATGAGCATATTGCCTAGCGCTCATGGCCGTCGAGGAGGATGGATATTACTTAGAAGTTCATCACTCTTTTCTTTGTTTCTAATGAAATTTTCCTGTTTCTTAATACATTGCTTAGCTTTTAGAACACATGAGCATATTGCCTAGCGTTCATGGCCGTCGAGGAGGATGGATATTACTTAGAAGTTCATCACTCTTTTCTTTGTTTCTAATGAAATTTTCCTGTTTCTTAATACATTGCTTAGCTTTTAGAACACATGAGCATATTGCCCAGCATTCATGGCCACTAGGAGGATTGATATTACTTGGAAGTTCATCACTCTTTTCTTTGTTTCTAATGAAATTTTCCTGTTTCTTAATACATTGCTTAGCTTTTAGAACACATGAGCATATTGTCCAGCATTCATGGCCATCTAGGAGGATTGATATTACTTGGAAGTTCATCACTCTTTTCTTTGTTTCTAATGAAATTTTCCTGTTTCTTAATACATTGCTTAGCTTTTAGAACACATGAGCATATTGCCTAGCGTTCATGGCCATCTAGGAGGATTGATATTACTTGGAAGTTCATCACTCTTTTCTTTGTTTCTAATGACATTTTCCTGTTTCTTAATACATTGCTTAGCCTTTAGAACACATGAGCATATTGCCCAGCATTCATGGCCATCTAGGAGGATTGATATTACTTGGAAGTTCATCACTCTTTTCTTTGTTTCTAATGAAATTTTCCTGTTTCTTAATACATTGCTTAGCCTTTAGAACACATGAGCATATTGTCCAGCATTCATGGCCATCTAGGAGGATTGATATTACTTGGAAGTTCATCACTCTTTTCTTTGTTTCTAATGAAATTTTCCTGTTTCTTAATACATTGCTTAGCCTTTAGAACACATGAGCATATTGCCTAGCATTCATGGCCATCTAGGAGGATTGATAAATACTTGGAAGTTCATCACTCTTTTCTTTGTTTCTAATGAAATTTTCCTGTTTCTTACTACATTGCTTAGCTTTTAGAACACATGAGCATATTGGCCAGCATTCATGGCCATCTAGGAGGATTGATATTACTTGGAAGTTCATCACTCTTTTCTTTGTTTCTAATGAAATTTTCCTGTTTCTTAATACATTGCTTAGCTTTTAGAACACATGAGCATATTGCCTAGCGTTCATGGCCATCTAGGAGGATTGATATTACTTGGAAGTTCATCACTCTTTTCTTTGTTTCTAATGAAATTTTCCTGTTTCTTAATACATTGCTTAGCTTTTAGAACACATGAGCATATTGCCCAGCATTCATGGCCATCTAGGAGGATTGATATTACTTGGAAGTTCATCACTCTTTTCTTTGTTTCTAATGAAATTTTCCTGTTTCTTAATACATTGCTTAGATTTTAGAACACATGAGCATATTGCCCAGCATTCATGGCCATCTAGGAGGATTGATATTACTTGGAAGTTCATCACTCTTTTCTTTGTTTCTAATGAAATCTTCCTGTTTCTTAATACATTGCTTAGCTTTTAGAACACATGAGCATATTGCCCAGCATTCATGGCCATCTAGGTGGATTGATATTACTTAGAAGTTCATCACTCTTTTCTTTGTTTCTAATGAAATTTTCCTGTTTCTTAATACATTGCTTAGCTTTTAGAACACATGAGCATATTGCCTAGCGTTCATGGCCGTCGAGGAGGATGGATATTACTTAGAAGTTCATCACTCTTTTCTTTGTTTCTAATGACATTTTCCTGTTTCTTAATATTTTCCTTAGCTTTTAGAACACATGAGCATATTGTCCAGCATTCATGGCCATCTAGGAGGATTGATATTACTTAGAAGTTCATCACTCTTTTCTTTGTTTCTAATGAAATTTTCCTGTTTCTTAATACATTGCTTAGCTTTTAGAACACATGAGCATATTGCCTAGCGTTCATGGCCGTCGAGGAGGATGGATATTACTTAGAAGTTCATCACTCTTTTCTTTGTTTCTAATGAAATTTTCCTGTTTCTTAATACATTGCTTAGCTTTTAGAACACATGAGCATATTGCCCAGCATTCATATCCATCTAGGAGGATTGATATTACTTGGAAGTTCATCACTCTTTTCTTTGTTTCTAATGAAATTTTCCTGTTTCTTAATACATTGCTTAGCTTTTAGAACACATGAGCATGTTGCCCAGCATTCATGGCCATCTAGGAGGATTGATATTACTTAGAAGTTCATCACTCTTTTCTTTGTTTCTAATGAAATTTTCCTGTTTCTTAATACATTGCTTAGCTTTTAGAACACATGAGCATATTGCCCAGCATTCATGGCCATCTAGGAGGATTGATATTACTTGGAAGTTCATCACTCTTTTCTTTGTTTCTAATGACATTTTCCTGTTTCTTAATACATTGCTTAGCTTTTAGAACACATGAGCATATTGTCCAGCATTCATGGCCATCTAGGAGGATTGATATTACTTGGAAGTTCATCACTCTTTTCTTTGTTTCTAATGAAATTTTCCTGTTTCTTAATACATTGCTTAGGTTTTAGAACACATGAGCATATTGCCCAGCATTCATGGCCATCTAGGAGGATTGATATTACTTGGAAGTTCATCACTCTTTTCTTTGTTTCTAATGAAATTTTCCTGTTTCTTAATACATTGCTTAGCTTTTAGAACACATGAGCATATTGCCCAGCATTCATGGCCATCTAGGAGGATTGATATTACTTGGAAGTTCATCACTCTTTTCTTTGTTTCTAATGAAATTTTCCTGTTTCTTAATACATTGATTAGATTTTAGAACACATGAGCATATTGCCCATCATTCATGGCCATCTAGGAGGATTGATATTACTTAGAAGTTCATCACTCTTTTCTTTGTTTCTAATGACATTTTCCTGTTTCTTAATACATTGCTTAGCGTTTAGAACACATGAGCATATTGCCCAGCATTCATATCCATCTAGGAGGATTGATATTACTTGGAAGTTCATCACTCTTTTCTTTGTTTCTAATGAAATTTTCCTGTTTCTTAATACATTGCTTAGCTTTTAGAACACATGAGCATATTGCCCAGCATTCATGGCCATCTAGGAGGATTGATATTACTTAGAAGTTCATCACGCATTTCTTTGTTTCTAATGAAATTTTCCTGTTTCTTAATGCATTTCTTAGCTTTTAGAACACATGAGCATATTGCCCAGCATTCATATCCATCTAGGAGGATTGATATTACTTGGAAGTTCATCACTCTTTTCTTTGTTTCTAATGAAATTTTCCTGTTTCTTAATACATTGCTTAGCTTTTAGAACACATGAGCATATTGCCCAGCATTCATGGCCATCTAGGAGGATTGATATTACTTAGAAGTTCATCACTCTTTTCTTTGTTTCTAATGAAATTTTCCTGTTTCTTAATACATTGCTTAGCTTTTAGAACACATGAGCATATTGCCTAGCGTTCATGGCCGTCGAGGAGGATGGATATTACTTAGAAGTTCATCACTCTTATCTTTGTTTCTAATGAAATTTTCCTGTTTCTTAATACATTGCTTAGCTTTTAGAACACATGAGCATATTGCCCAGCATTCATATCCATCTAGGAGGATTGATATTACTTGGAAGTTCATCACTCTTTTCTTTGTTTCTAATGAAATTTTCCTGTTTCTTAATACATTGCTTAGCTTTTAGAACACATGAGCATATTGCCCAGCATCCATGGCCATCTAGGAGGATTGATATTACTTAGAAGTTCATCACTCTTTTCTTTGTTTCTAATGAAATTTTCCTGTTTCTTAATACATTGCTTAGCTTTTAGAACACATGAGCATATTGCCTAGCGTTCATGGCCGTCGAGGAGGATGGATATTACTTAGAAGTTCATCACTCTTTTCTTTGTTTCTAATGAAATTTTCCTGTTTCTTAATACATTGCTTAGCTTTTAGAACACATGAGCATATTGCCCAGCATTCATATCCATCTAGGAGGATTGATATTACTTGGAAGTTCATCACTCTTTTCTTTGTTTCTAATGAAATTTTCCTGTTTCTTAATACATTGCTTAGCTTTTAGAACACATGAGCATGTTGCCCAGCATTCATGGCCATCTAGGAGGATTGATATTACTTAGAAGTTCATCACTCTTTTCTTTGTTTCTAATGAAATTTTCCTGTTTCTTAATACATTGCTTAGCTTTTAGAACACATGAGCATATTGCCCAGCATTCATGGCCATCTAGGAGGATTGATATTACTTGGAAGTTCATCACTCTTTTCTTTGTTTCTAATGACATTTTCCTGTTTCTTAATACATTGCTTAGCTTTTAGAACACATGAGCATATTGCCCAGCATTCATGGCCATCTAGGAGGATTGATATTACTTAGAAGTTCATCACTCTTTTCTTTGTTTCTAATGAAATCTTCCTGTTTCTTAATACATTGCTTAGCTTTTAGAACACATGAGCATATTGCCTAGCGTTCATGGCCGTCGAGGAGGATGGATATTACTTAGAAGTTCATCACTCTTTTCTTTGTTTCTAATGAAATTTTCCTGTTTCTTAATACATTGCTTAGCTTTTAGAACACATGAGCATATTGCCTAGCGTTCATGGCCGTCGAGGAGGATGGATATTACTTAGAAGTTCATCACTCTTTTCTTTGTTTCTAATGAAATTTTCCTGTTTCTTAATACATTGCTTAGCTTTTAGAACACATGAGCATATTGCCTAGCGTTCATGGCCGTCGAGGAGGATGGATATTACTTAGAAGTTCATCACTCTTTTCTTTGTTTCTAATGAAATTTTCCTGTTTCTTAATACATTGCTTAGCTTTTAGAACACATGAGCATATTGCCCAGCATTCATATCCATCTAGGAGGATTGATATTACTTGGAAGTTCATCACTCTTTTCTTTGTTTCTAATGACATTTTCCTGTTTCTTAATACATTGCTTAGCTTTTAGAACACATGAGCATGTTGCCCAGCATTCATGGCCATCTAGGAGGATTGATATTACTTAGAAGTTCATCACTCTTTTCTTTGTTTCTAATGAAATCTTCCTGTTTCTTAATACATTGCTTAGCTTTTAGAACACATGAGCATATTGCCCATCATTCATGGCCATCTAGGAGGATTGATATTACTTAGAAGTTCATCACTCTTTTCTTTGTTTCTAATGACATTTTCCTGTTTCTTAATACATTGCTTAGCTTTTAGAACACATGAGCATATTGCCCAGCATTCATGGCCATCTAGGAGGATTGATATTACTTAGAAGTTCATCGATCTTTTCTTTGTTTCTAATGAAATCTTCCTGTTTCTTAATACATTGCTTAGCTTTTAGAACACATGAGCATATTGCCTAGCGTTCATGGCCGTCGAGGAGGATGGATATTACTTAGAAGTTCATCACTCTTTTCTTTGTTTCTAATGAAATTTTCCTGTTTCTTAATACATTGCTTAGCTTTTAGAACACATGAGCATATTGCCTAGCGTTCATGGCCGTCGAGGAGGATGGATATTACTTAGAAGTTCATCACTCTTTTCTTTGTTTCTAATGAAATCTTCCTGTTTCTTAATACATTGCTTAGCGTTTAGAACACATGAGCATATTGCCCAGCATTCATATCCATCTAGGAGGATTGATATTACTTGGAAGTTCATCACTCTTTTCTTTGTTTCTAATGAAATTTTCCTGTTTCTTAATACATTGCTTAGCTTTTAGAACACATGAGCATATTGCCTAGCGTTCATGGCCGTCGAGGAGGATGGATATTACTTAGAAGTTCATCACTCTTTTCTTTGTTTCTAATGAAATTTTCCTGTTTCTTAATACATTGCTTAGCTTTTAGAACACATGAGCATATTGCCCAGCATTCATGGCCATCTAGGAGGATTGATATTACTTAGAAGTTCATCACTCTTTTCTTTGTTTCTAATGAAATCTTCCTGTTTCTTAATACATTGCTTAGCTTTTAGAACACATGAGCATATTGCCTAGCGTTCATGGCCGTCGAGGAGGATGGATATTACTTAGAAGTTCATCACTCTTTTCTTTGTTTCTAATGAAATCTTCCTGTTTCTTAATACATTGCTTAGCGTTTAGAACACATGAGCATATTGCCCAGCATTCATATCCATCTAGGAGGATTGATATTACTTGGAAGTTCATCACTCTTTTCTTTGTTTCTAATGAAATTTTCCTGTTTCTTAATACATTGCTTAGCTTTTAGAACACATGAGCATATTGCCTAGCGTTCATGGCCGTCGAGGAGGATGGATATTACTTAGAAGTTCATCACTCTTTTCTTTGTTTCTAATGAAATTTTCCTGTTTCTTAATACATTGCTTAGCTTTTAGAACACATGAGCATATTGCCCAGCATTCATGGCCATCTAGGAGGAATGATATTACTTAGAAGTTCATCACTCTTTTCTTTGTTTCTAATGAAATCTTCCTGTTTCTTAATACATTGCTTAGCTTTTAGAACACATGAGCATATTGCCTAGCGTTCATGGCCGTCGAGGAGGATGGATATTACTTAGAAGTTCATCACTCTTTTCTTTGTTTCTAATGAAATTTTCCTGTTTCTTAATACATTGCTTAGCTTTTAGAACACATGAGCATATTGCCTAGCGTTCATGGCCGTCGAGGAGGATGGATATTACTTAGAAGTTCATCACTCTTTTCTTTGTTTCTAATGAAATCTTCCTGTTTCTTAATACATTGCTTAGCGTTTAGAACACATGAGCATATTGCCCAGCATTCATATCCATCTAGGAGGATTGATATTACTTGGAAGTTCATCACTCTTTTCTTTGTTTCTAATGAAATTTTCCTGTTTCTTAATACATTGCTTAGCTTTTAGAACACATGAGCATATTGCCCAGCATTCATGGCCATCTAGGAGGATTGATATTACTTAGAAGTTCATCACTCTTTTCTTTGTTTCTAATGAAATTTTCCTGTTTCTTAATACATTGCTTAGCTTTTAGAACACATGAGCATATTGCCCATCATTCATGGCCATCTAGGAGGATTGATATTACTTAGAAGTTCATCACTCTTTTCTTTGTTTCTAATGAAATTTTCCTGTTTCTTAATACATTGCTTAGCTTTTAGAACACATGAGCATATTGCCCAGCATTCATATCCATCTAGGAGGATTGATATTACTTGGAAGTTCATCACTCTTTTCTTTGTTTCTAATGAAATTTTCCTGTTTCTTAATACATTGCTTAGCTTTTAGAACACATGAGCATATTGCCCAGCATTCATGGCCATCTAGGAGGATTGATATTACTTAGAAGTTCATCACTCTTTTCTTTGTTTCTAATGAAATTTTCCTGTTTCTTAATACATTGCTTAGCTTTTAGAACACATGAGCATATTGCCCATCATTCATGGCCATCTAGGAGGATTGATATTACTTAGAAGTTCATCACTCTTTTCTTTGTTTCTAATGAAATCTTCCTGTTTCTTAATACATTGCTTAGCTTTTAGAACACATGAGCATATTGCCCATCATTCATGGCCATCTAGGAGGATTGATATTACTTAGAAGTTCATCACTCTTTTCTTTGTTTCTAATGAAATTTTCCTGTTTCTTAATACATTGCTTAGCTTTTAGAACACATGAGCATATTGCCCAGCATTCATATCCATCTAGGAGGATTGATATTACTTGGAAGTTCATCACTCTTTTCTTTGTTTCTAATGAAATTTTCCTGTTTCTTAATACATTGCTTAGCTTTTAGAACACATGAGCATATTGCCCAGCATTCATGGCCATCTAGGAGGATTGATATTACTTAGAAGTTCATCACTCTTTTCTTTGTTTCTAATGAAATTTTCCTGTTTCTTAATACATTGCTTAGCTTTTAGAACACATGAGCATATTGCCCAGCATTCATATCCATCTAGGAGGATTGATATTACTTGGAAGTTCATCACTCTTTTCTTTGTTTCTAATGAAATTTTCCTGTTTCTTAATACATTGCTTAGGTTTTAGAACACATGAGCATATTGCCCAGCATTCATGGCCATCTAGGAGGATTGATATTACTTGGAAGTTCATCACTCTTTTCTTTGTTTCTAATGAAATTTTCCTGTTTCTTAATACATTGCTTAGCTTTTAGAACACATGAGCATATTGCCTAGTGTTCATGGCCGTCCAGGAGGATGGATATTACTTAGAAGTTCATCACTCTTTTCTTTGTTTCTAATGAAATTTTCCTGTTTCTTAATACATTGCTTAGCTTTTAGAACACATGAGCATATTGCCCAGCATTCATATCCATCTAGGAGGATTGATATTACTTGGAAGTTCATCACTCTTTTCTTTGTTTCTAATGAAATCTTCCTGTTTCTTAATACATTGCTTAGCTTTTAGAACACATGAGCATATTGCCCAGCATTCATGGCCATCTAGGAGGATTGATATTACTTGGAAGTTCATCACTCTTTTCTTTGTTTCTAATGAAATCTTCCTGTTTCTTAATACATTGCTTAGCTTTTAGAACACATGAGCATATTGCCCAGCATTCATGGCCATCTAGGAGGATTGATATTACTTGGAAGTTCATCACTCTTTTCTTTGTTTCTAATGAAATTTTCCTGTTTCTTAATACATTGCTTAGCTTTTAGAACACATGAGCATATTGCCCAGCATTCATGGCCATCTAGGAGGATTGATATTACTTAGAAGTTCATCACTCTTTTCTTTGTTTCTAATGAAATTTTCCTGTTTCTTAATACATTGCTTAGCTTTTAGAACACATGAGCATATTGCCTAGCGTTCATGGCCGTCGAGGAGGATGGATATTACTTAGAAGTTCATCACTCTTTTCTTTGTTTCTAATGAAATTTTCCTGTTTCTTAATACATTGCTTAGCTTTTAGAACACATGAGCATATTGCCCAGCATTCATATCCATCTAGGAGGATTGATATTACTTGGAAGTTCATCACTCTTTTCTTTGTTTCTAATGAAATTTTCCTGTTTCTTAATACATTGATTAGATTTTAGAACACATGAGCATATTGTCCAGCATTCATGGCCATCTAGGAGGATTGATATTACTTAGAAGTTCATCACTCTTTTCTTTGTTTCTAATGAAATTTTCCTGTTTCTTAATACATTGCTTAGCTTTTAGAACACATGAGCATATTGTCCAGCATTCATGGCCATCTAGGAGGATTGATATTACTTGGAAGTTCATCACTCTTTTCTTTGTTTCTAATGAAATTTTCCTGTTTCTTAATACATTGCTTAGTTTTTAGAACACATGAGCATATTGCCCAGCATTCATGGCCATCTAGGAGGATTGATATTACTTGGAAGTTCATCACTCTTTTTTTTGTTTCTAATGAAATTTTCCTGTTTCTTAATACATTGCTTAGCTTTTAGAACACATGAGCATATTGCCCAGCATTCATGGCCATCTAGGAGGATTGATATTACTTGGAAGTTCATCACTCTTTTCTTTGTTTCTAATGAAATCTTCCTGTTTCTTAATACATTGCTTAGCTTTTAGAACACATGAGCATATTGCCCAGCATTCATGGCCATCTAGGAGGATTGATATTACTTGGAAGTTCATCACTCTTTTCTTTGTTTCTAATGAAATCTTCCTGTTTCTTAATACATTGCTTAGCTTTTAGAACACATGAGCATATTGCCCAGCATTCATGGCCATCTAGGAGGATTGATATTACTTGGAAGTTCATCACTCTTTTCTTTGTTTCTAATGAAATTTTCCTGTTTCTTAATACTTTGCTTAGCTTTTTGAACACATGAGCATATTGCCCAGCATTCATGGCCATCTAGGAGGATTGATATTACTTGGAAGTTCATCACTCTTTCCTTTGTTTCTAATGAAATTTTCCTGTTTCTTAATACATTGCTTAGCTTTTAGAACACATGAGCATATTGTCCAGCATTCATGGCCATCTAGGAGGATTGATATTACTTGGAAGTTCATCACTCTTTTCATTGTTTCTAATGAAATTTTCCTGTTTCTTAATACTTTACTTAGCTTTTAGAACACATGAGCATATTGCCCAGCATTCATGGCCGTCTAGGAGGATTGATATTACTTGGAAGTTCATCACTCTTATCTTTGTTCCTAATGAAATTTTCCTGTTTCTTAATACTTTGTTTAGCTTTTAGAACACATGAGCATATTGCCCAGCATTCATGGCCATCTAGGAGGATTGATATTACTTGGAAGTTCATCACTCTTTTCTTTGTTTCTAATGACATTTTCCTGTTTCTTAATACTTTGCTTAGCTTTTAGAACACATGAGCATATTGCCCAGCATTCATGGCCGTCTAGGAGGATTGATATTACTTGGAAGTTCATCACTCTTTTCATTGTTTCTAATGAAATTTTCCTGTTTCTTAATACTTTGCTTAGCTTTTAGAACACATGAGCATATTGCCCAGCATTCATGGCCGTCTAGGAGGATTGATATTACTTAGAAGTTCATCACTCTTTTCTTTGTTTCTAATGAAATTTTCCTGTTTCTTAATACATTGCTTAGCTTTTAGAACACATGAGCATATTGCCCAGCATACATGTCCATCTAGGAGGATTGATATTACTTGGAAGTTCATCACTCTTTTCTTTGTTTCTAATGAAATTTTCCAGTTTCTTAATACATTGCTTAGCTTTTAGAACACATGAGCATATTGCCCAGCATTCATGGCCATCTAGGAGGATTGATATTACTTGGAAGTTCATCACTCTTTGCTTTGTTTCTAATGAAATTTTCCTGTTTCTTAATACATTGCTTAGTTTTTAGAACACATGACCATATTGCCCAGCATTCATGGCCATCTAGGAGGATTGATAAATACTTGGAAGTTCATCACTCTTTTCTTTGTTTCTAATGAAATTTTCCTGTTTCTTAATACTTTCCTTAGCTTTTAGAACACATGAGCATATTGCCCAGCATTCATGGCCATCTAGGAGGATTGATATTACTTGGAAGTTCATCACTCTTTTCTTTGTTTCTAATGAAATTTTCCTGTTTCTTAATACATTGCTTAGCTTTTAGAACACATGAGCATATTGTCCAGCATTCATGGCCATCTAGGAGGATTGATATTTCTTGGAAGTTCATCACTCTTTTCTTTGTTTCTAATGACATTTTCCTGTTTCTTAATACATTGCTTAGTTTTTAGAACACATGAGCATATTGCCCAGCATTCATGGCCATCTAGGAGGATTGATATTACTTGGAAGTTCATCACTCTTTTCTTTGTTTCTAATGAAATTTTCCTGTTTCTTAATACTTTGCTTAGCTTTTAGAGCACATGAGCATATTGCCCAGCATTCATGGCCGTCTAGGAGGATTGATATTACTTAGAAGTTCATCACTCTATTCTTTGTTTCTAATGAAATTTTCCTGTTTCTTAATACATTGATTAGATTTTAGAACACATGAGCATATTGCCCAGCATTCATGGCCATCTAGGAGGATTGATATTACTTGGAAGTTCATCACTATTTTCTTTGTTTCTAATGACATTTTCCTGTTTCTTAATACATTGCTTAGCTTTTAGAAGACATGAGCATATTGTCCAGCATTCATGGCCATCTAGGAGCATTGATATTTCTTGGAAGTTCATCACTCTTTTCTTTGTTTCTAATGATATTTTCCTGTTTCTTAATACATTGCTTAGCTTTTAGAACACATGAGCATATTGCCCAGCATTCATGGCCATCTAGGAGGATTGATATTACTTGGAAGTTCATCACTCTTTTCTTTGTTTCTAATGAAATTTTCCTGTTTCTTAATACATTGATTAGATTTTAGAACACATGAGCATATTGCCCAGCATTCATGGCCATCTAGGAGGATTGATATTACTTGGAAGTTCATCACTCTTTTCTTTGTTTCTAATGAAATTTTCCTGTTTCTTAATACATTGCTTAGCTTTTAGAACACATGAGCATATTGTCCAGCATTCATGGCCATCTAGGAGGATTGATATTACTTGGAATATCATCACTCTTTTCTTTGTTTCTAATGAAATTTTCCTGTTTCTTAATACATTCCTTAGGTTTTAGAACACATGAGCATATTGCCCAGCATTCATGGCCATCTAGGAGGATTCATATTACTTGGAAGTTTATCACTCTTTTCTTTGTTTCTAATGAAATTTTCCTGTTTCTTAATACATTGCTTAGGTTTTAGAACACATGAGCATATTGCCGAGCATTCATGGCCATCTAGGAGGATTGATATTACTTGGAAGTTCATCACTCTTTTCTTTGTTTCTAATGAAATCTTCCTGTTTCTTAATACATTGCTTAGCTTTTAGAACACATGAGCATATTGCCCAGCATTCATGGCCATCTAGGAGGATTGATATTACTTAGAATTTCATCACTCTTTTCTTTGTTTCTAATGAAATTTTCCTGTTTCTTAATACATTGCTTAGCTTTTAGAACACATGAGCATATTGCCCAGCATTCATGGCCATCTAGGAGGATTGATATTACTTGGAAGTTCATCACTCTTTTCTTTGTTTCTAATGAAATTTTCCTGTTTCTTAATACATTGCTTAGGTTTTAGAACACATGAGCATATTGCCCAGCATTCATGGCCATCTAGGAGGATTGATATTACTTAGAAGTTCATCACTCTTTTCTTTGTTTCTAATGAAATTTTCCTGTTTCTTAATACATTGCTTAGCTTTTAGAACACATGAGCATATTGCCCAGCATTCATATCCATCTAGGAGGATTGATATTACTTGGAAGTTCATCACTCTTTTCTTTGTTTCTAATGAAATCTTCCTGTTTCTTAATACATTGCTTAGCTTTTAGAACACATGAGCATATTGCCCAGCATTCATGGCCATCTAGGAGGATTGATATTACTTGGAAGTTCATCACTCTTTTCTTTGTTTCTAATGAAATTTTCCTGTTTCTTAATACATTGCTTAGGTTTTAGAACACATGAGCATATTGCCCAGCATTCATGGCCATCTAGGAGGATTGATATTACTTGGAAGTTCATCACTCTTTTCTTTGTTTCTAATGAAATTTTCCTGTTTCTTAATACATTGCTTAGCTTTTAGAACACATGAGCATATTGCCCAGCATTCGTGGCCATCTAGGAGGATTTATATTACTTGGAAGTTCATCACTCTTTTCTTTGTTTCTAATGAAATTTTCCTGTTTCTTAATACATTGCTTAGTTTTTAGAACACATGAGCATATTGCCCAGCATTCATGGCCATCTAGGAGGATTGATATTACTTGGAAGTTCATCACTATTTTCTTTGTTTCTAATGAAATTTTCCTGTTTCTTAATACATTGCTTAGCTTTTAGAACACATGAGCATATTGCCCAGCATTCGTGGCCATCTAGGAGGATTTATATTACTTGGAAGTTCATCACTCTTTTCTTTGTTTCTAATGAAATTTTCCTGTTTCTTAATACATTGCTTAGTTTTTAGAACACATGAGCATATTGCCCAGCATTCATGGCCATCTAGGAGGATTGATATTACTTGGAAGTTCATCACTCTTTTCTTTGTTTCTAATGAAATTTTCCTGTTTCTTAATACATTGCTTAGTTTTTAGAACACATGAGCATATTGCCCAGCATTCATGGCCATCTAGGAGGATTGATAAATACTTGGAAGTTCATCACTCTTTTCTTTGTTTCTAATGAAATTTTCCTGTTTCTTAATACATTGCTTAGTTTTTAGAACACATGAGCATATTGCCCAGCATTCATGGCCATCTAGGAGGATTGATATTACTTGGAAGTTCATCACTCTTTTTTTTGTTTCTAATGAAATTTTCCTGTTTCTTAATACATTGCTTAGCTTTTAGAACACATGAGCATATTGCCCAGCATTCATGGCCATCTAGGAGGATTGATATTACTTGGAAGTTCATCACTCTTTTCTTTGTTTCTAATGAAATCTTCCTGTTTCTTAATACATTGCTTAGCTTTTAGAACACATGAGCATATTGCCCAGCATTCATGGCCATCTAGGAGGATTGATATTACTTGGAAGTTCATCACTCTTTTCTTTGTTTCTAATGAAATCTTCCTGTTTCTTAATACATTGCTTAGCTTTTAGAACACATGAGCATATTGCCCAGCATTCATGGCCATCTAGGAGGATTGATATTACTTGGAAGTTCATCACTCTTTTCTTTGTTTCTAATGAAATTTTCCTGTTTCTTAATACTTTGCTTAGCTTTTTGAACACATGAGCATATTGCCCAGCATTCATGGCCATCTAGGAGGATTGATATTACTTGGAAGTTCATCACTCTTTCCTTTGTTTCTAATGAAATTTTCCTGTTTCTTAATACATTGCTTAGCTTTTAGAACACATGAGCATATTGTCCAGCATTCATGGCCATCTAGGAGGATTGATATTACTTGGAAGTTCATCACTCTTTTCATTGTTTCTAATGAAATTTTCCTGTTTCTTAATACTTTACTTAGCTTTTAGAACACATGAGCATATTGCCCAGCATTCATGGCCGTCTAGGAGGATTGATATTACTTGGAAGTTCATCACTCTTATCTTTGTTCCTAATGAAATTTTCCTGTTTCTTAATACTTTGTTTAGCTTTTAGAACACATGAGCATATTGCCCAGCATTCATGGCCATCTAGGAGGATTGATATTACTTGGAAGTTCATCACTCTTTTCTTTGTTTCTAATGACATTTTCCTGTTTCTTAATACTTTGCTTAGCTTTTAGAACACATGAGCATATTGCCCAGCATTCATGGCCGTCTAGGAGGATTGATATTACTTGGAAGTTCATCACTCTTTTCATTGTTTCTAATGAAATTTTCCTGTTTCTTAATACTTTGCTTAGCTTTTAGAACACATGAGCATATTGCCCAGCATTCATGGCCGTCTAGGAGGATTGATATTACTTAGAAGTTCATCACTCTTTTCTTTGTTTCTAATGAAATTTTCCTATTTCTTAATACATTGCTTAGCTTTTAGAACACATGAGCATATTGCCCAGCATTCATGTCCATCTAGGAGGATTGATATTACTTGGAAGTTCATCACTCTTTTCTTTGTTTCTAATGAAATTTTCCAGTTTCTTAATACATTGCTTAGCTTTTAGAACACATGAGCATATTGCCCAGCATTCATGGCCATCTAGGAGGATTGATATTACTTGGAAGTTCATCACTCTTTGCTTTGTTTCTAATGAAATTTTCCTGTTTCTTAATACATTGCTTAGTTTTTAGAACACATGACCATATTGCCCAGCATTCATGGCCATCTAGGAGGATTGATAAATACTTGGAAGTTCATCACTCTTTTCTTTGTTTCTAATGAAA
The DNA here is from genome assembly GCA_964036315.1 of Acanthosepion esculentum. Lineage (NCBI taxonomy): Eukaryota > Metazoa > Mollusca > Cephalopoda > Sepiida > Sepiidae > Acanthosepion > Acanthosepion esculentum. Next base: position 12,111,009 of record OZ038493.1, read on the forward strand.
TTTTCCTGTTTCTTAATACTTTCCTTAGCTTTTAGAACACATGAGCATATTGCCCAGCATTCATGGCCATCTAGGAGGATTGATATTACTTGGAAGTTCATCACTCTTTTCTTTGTTTCTAATGAAATTTTCCTGTTTCTTAATACATTGCTTAGCTTTTAGAACACATGAGCATATTGTCCAGCATTCATGGCCATCTAGGAGGATTGATATTTCTTGGAAGTTCATCACTCTTTTCTTTGTTTCTAATGACATTTTCCTGTTTCTTAATACATTGCTTAGTTTTTAGAACACATGAGCATATTGCCCAGCATTCATGGCCATCTAGGAGGATTGATATTACTTGGAAGTTCATCACTCTTTTCTTTGTTTCTAATGAAATTTTCCTGTTTCTTAATACTTTGCTTAGCTTTTAGAGCACATGAGCATATTGCCCAGCATTCATGGCCGTCTAGGAGGATTGATATTACTTAGAAGTTCATCACTCTATTCTTTGTTTCTAATGAAATTTTCCTGTTTCTTAATACATTGATTAGATTTTAGAACACATGAGCATATTGCCCAGCATTCATGGCCATCTAGGAGGATTGATATTACTTGGAAGTTCATCACTATTTTCTTTGTTTCTAATGACATTTTCCTGTTTCTTAATACATTGCTTAGCTTTTAGAAGACATGAGCATATTGTCCAGCATTCATGGCCATCTAGGAGCATTGATATTTCTTGGAAGTTCATCACTCTTTTCTTTGTTTCTAATGATATTTTCCTGTTTCTTAATACATTGCTTAGCTTTTAGAACACATGAGCATATTGCCCAGCATTCATGGCCATCTAGGAGGATTGATATTACTTGGAAGTTCATCACTCTTTTCTTTGTTTCTAATGAAATTTTCCTGTTTCTTAATACATTGATTAGATTTTAGAACACATGAGCATATTGCCCAGCATTCATGGCCATCTAGGAGGATTGATATTACTTGGAAGTTCATCACTCTTTTCTTTGTTTCTAATGAAATTTTCCTGTTTCTTAATACATTGCTTAGCTTTTAGAACACATGAGCATATTGTCCAGCATTCATGGCCATCTAGGAGGATTGATATTACTTGGAATATCATCACTCTTTTCTTTGTTTCTAATGAAATTTTCCTGTTTCTTAATACATTCCTTAGGTTTTAGAACACATGAGCATATTGCCCAGCATTCATGGCCATCTAGGAGGATTGATATTACTTGGAAGTTTATCACTCTTTTCTTTGTTTCTAATGAAATTTTCCTGTTTCTTAATACATTGCTTAGGTTTTAGAACACATGAGCATATTGCCGAGCATTCATGGCCATCTAGGAGGATTGATATTACTTGGAAGTTCATCACTCTTTTCTTTGTTTCTAATGAAATCTTCCTGTTTCTTAATACATTGCTTAGCTTTTAGAACACATGAGCATATTGCCCAGCATTCATGGCCATCTAGGAGGATTGATATTACTTAGAAGTTCATCACTCTTTTCTTTGTTTCTAATGAAATTTTCCTGTTTCTTAATACATTGCTTAGCTTTTAGAACACATGAGCATATTGCCCAGCATTCATGGCCATCTAGGAGGATTGATATTACTTGGAAGTTCATCACTCTTTTCTTTGTTTCTAATGAAATTTTCCTGTTTCTTAATACATTGCTTAGGTTTTAGAACACATGAGCATATTGCCCAGCATTCATGGCCATCTAGGAGGATTGATATTACTTAGAAGTTCATCACTCTTTTCTTTGTTTCTAATGAAATTTTCCTGTTTCTTAATACATTGCTTAGCTTTTAGAACACATGAGCATATTGCCCAGCATTCATATCCATCTAGGAGGATTGATATTACTTGGAAGTTCATCACTCTTTTCTTTGTTTCTAATGAAATCTTCCTGTTTCTTAATACATTGCTTAGCTTTTAGAACACATGAGCATATTGCCCAGCATTCATGGCCATCTAGGAGGATTGATATTACTTGGAAGTTCATCACTCTTTTCTTTGTTTCTAATGAAATTTTCCTGTTTCTTAATACATTGCTTAGGTTTTAGAACACATGAGCATATTGCCCAGCATTCATGGCCATCTAGGAGGATTGATATTACTTGGAAGTTCATCACTCTTTTCTTTGTTTCTAATGAAATTTTCCTGTTTCTTAATACATTGCTTAGCTTTTAGAACACATGAGCATATTGCCCAGCATTCGTGGCCATCTAGGAGGATTTATATTACTTGGAAGTTCATCACTCTTTTCTTTGTTTCTAATGAAATTTTCCTGTTTCTTAATACATTGCTTAGTTTTTAGAACACATGAGCATATTGCCCAGCATTCATGGCCATCTAGGAGGATTGATATTACTTGGAAGTTCATCACTATTTTCTTTGTTTCTAATGAAATTTTCCTGTTTCTTAATACATTGCTTAGCTTTTAGAACACATGAGCATATTGCCCAGCATTCGTGGCCATCTAGGAGGATTTATATTACTTGGAAGTTCATCACTCTTTTCTTTGTTTCTAATGAAATTTTCCTGTTTCTTAATACATTGCTTAGTTTTTAGAACACATGAGCATATTGCCCAGCATTCATGGCCATCTAGGAGGATTGATATTACTTGGAAGTTCATCACTCTTTTCTTTGTTTCTAATGAAATTTTCCTGTTTCTTAATACATTGCTTAGTTTTTAGAACACATGAGCATATTGCCCAGCATTCATGGCCATCTAGGAGGATTGATAAATACTTGGAAGTTCATCACTCTTTTCTTTGTTTCTAATGAAATTTTCCTGTTTCTTAATACATTGCTTAGGTTTTAGAACACATGAGCTTATTGCCCAGCATTCATGGCCATCTAGGAGGATTGATATTACTTAGAAGTTCATCACTCTTTTCTTTGCTTCTAATGAAATTTTTCTGTTTCTTAATACATTGCTTAGCTTTTAGAAGACATGAGCATATTGCCCAGCATTCATGGCCATCTAGGAGGATTGATATTACTTGGAAGTTCATCACTCTTTTCTTTGTTTCTAATGAAAATTTCCTGTTTCTTAATACATTGCTTAGCTTTTAGAACACATGAGCATATTGCCCAGCATTCATGGCCATCTAGGAGGATTGATAAATACTTGGAAGTTCATCACTCTTTTCTTTGTTTCTAATGAAATTTTCCTGTTTCTTAATACTTTGCTTAGCTTTTAGAACACATGAGCATATTGCCCAGCATTCATGGCCATCTAGGAGGATTGATATTACTTGGAAGTTCATCACTGTTTTCTTTGTTTCTAATGAAATTTTCCTGTTTCTTAATACATTGCTTAGTTTTTAGAACACATGAGCATATTGCCCAGCATTCATGGCCCTCTAGGAGGATTGATAAATACTTGGAAGTTCATCACTCTTTTCTTTGTTTCTAATGAAATTTTCCTGTTTCTTAATACTTTGCTTAGCTTTTAGAACACATGAGCATATTGCCCAGCATTCATGGCCATCTAGGAGGATTGATATTACTTAGAAGTTCATCACTCTTTTCTTTGTTTCTAATGAAATTTTCCTGTTTCTTAATACTTTGCTTAGCTTTTACAACACATGAGCATATTGCCCAGCATTCATGGCCATCTAGGAGGATTGATATTACTTGGAAGTTCATCACTCTTTTCTTTGTTTCTAATGAAATTTTCCTGTTTCTTAATACATTGCTTAGTTTTTAGAATACATGAGCATATTGCCCAGCATTCATGGCCATCTAGGAGGATTGATAAATACTTGGAAGTTCATCACTCTTTTCTTTGTTTCTAATGAAATTTTCCTGTTTCTTAATACTTTGCTTAGCTTTTAGAACACATGAGCATATTGCCCAGCATTCATGGCCATCTAGGAGGATTGATATTACTTGGAAGTTCATCACTCTTTTCTTTGTTTCTAATGAAATTTTCCTGTTTCTTAATACATTGCTTAGTTTTTAGAACACATGAGCATATTGCCCAGCATTCATGGCCATCTAGGAGGATTGATAAATACTTGGAAGTTCATCACTCTTTTCTTTGTTTCTAATGAAATTTTCCTGTTTCTTAATACTTTGCTTAGCTTTTAGAACACATGAGCATATTGCCCAGCATTCATGGCCATCTAGGAGGATTGATATTACTTGGAAGTTCATCACTCTTTTCTTTGTTTCTAATGAAATTTTCCTGTTTCTTAATACATTGCTTAGTTTTTAGAACACATGAGCATATTGCCCAGCATTCATGGCCATCTAGGAGGATTGATAAATACTTGGAAGTTCATCACTCTTTTCTTTGTTTCTAATGAAATTTTCCTGTTTCTTAATACATTGCTTAGTTTTTAGAACACCTGAGCATATTGCCCAGCATTCATGGCCATCTAGGAGGATTGATAAATACTTGGAAGTTCATCACTCTTTTCTTTGTTTCTAATGAAATTTTCCTGTTTCTTAATACTTTGCTTAGCTTTTAGAACACATGAGCATATTGCCCAGCATTCATGGCCATCTAGGAGGATTGATATTACTTGGAAGTTCATCACTCTTTTCTTTGTTTCTAATGAAATTTTCCTGTTTCTTAATACATTGCTTAGTTTTTAGAACACATGAGCATATTGCCCAGCATTCATGGCCATCTAGGAGGATTGATAAATACTTGGAAGTTCATCACTCTTTTCTTTGTTTCTAATGAAATTTTCCTGTTTCTTAATACTTTGCTTAGCTTTTAGAACACATGAGCATATTGCCCAGCATTCATGGCCATCTAGGAGGATTGATATTACTTGGAAGTTCATCACTCTTTTCTTTGTTTCTAATGAAATTTTCCTGTTTCTTAATACATTGCTTAGTTTTTAGAACACATGAGCATATTGCCCAGCATTCATGGCCATCTAGGAGGATTGATAAATACTTGGAAGTTCATCACTCTTTTCTTTGTTTCTAATGAAATTTTCCTGTTTCTTAATACTTTGCTTAGCTTTTAGAACACATGAGCATATTGCCCAGCATTCATGGCCATCTAGGAGGATTGATATTACTTGGAAGTTCATCACTCTTTTCTTTGTTTCTAATGAAATTTTCCTGTTTCTTAATACATTGCTTAGTTTTTAGAACATATGAGCATATTGCCCAGCATTCATGGCCATCTAGGAGGATTGATAAATACTTGGAAGTTCATCACTCTTTTCTTTGTTTCTAATGAAATTCTCCTGTTTCTTAATACTTTGCTTAGCTTTTAGAACACATGAGCATATTGCCCAGCATTCATGGCCATCTAGGAGGATTGATATTACTTGGAAGTTCATCACTCTTTTCTTTGTTTCTAATGAAATTTTCCTGTTTCTTAATACATTGCTTAGTTTTTAGAACACATGAGCATATTGCCCAGCATTCATGGCCATCTAGGAGGATTGATAAATACTTGGAAGTTCATCACTCTTTTCTTTGTTTCTAATGAAATTTTCCTGTTTCTTAATACTTTGCTTAGCTTTTAGAACACATGAGCATATTGCCCAGCATTCATGGCCATCTAGGAGGATTGATATTACTTGGAAGTTCATCACTCTTTTCTTTGTTTCTAATGAAATTTTCCTGTTTCTTAATACTTTGCTTAGCTTTTAGAACACATGAGCATATTGCCCAGCATTCATGGCCATCTAGGAGGATTGATATTACTTGGAAGTTCATCACTCTTTTCTTTGTTTCTAATGAAATTTTCCTGTTTCTTAATACATTGCTTAGTTTTTAGAACACATGAGCATATTGCCCAGCATTCATGGCCATCTAGGAGGATTGATAAATACTTGGAAGTTCATCACTCTTTTCTTTGTTTCTAATGAAATTTTCCTGTTTCTTAATACTTTGCTTAGCTTTTAGAACACATGAGCATATTGCCCAGCATTCATGGCCATCTAGGAGGATTGATATTACTTGGAAGTTCATCACTCTTTTCTTTGTTTCTAATGAAATTTTCCTGTTTCTTAATACTTTGCTTAGCTTTTAGAACACATGAGCATATTGCTCAGCATTCATGGCTATCTAAGAGGATTGATATTACTTAGAAGTTCATCACTTTTTTCTTTGTTTCTAATGAAATATTCCTGTTTCTTAATACTTTGCTTAGCTTTTAGAACACATGAGCATATTGCCCAGCATTCATGGCCATCTAGGAGGATTGATATTACTTGGAAGTTCATCACTCTTTTCTTTGTTTCTAATGAAATTTTCCTGTTTCTTAATACATTGCTTAGCTTTTAGAACACATGAGCATATTGCCCAGCATTCATGGCCATCTAGGAGGATTGATATTACTTAGAAGTTCATCACTCTTTTCTTTGTTTCCAATGAAATTTTCCTGTTTCTTAATACATTGCTTAGCTTTTAGAACACATGAGCATATTGCCCAGCATTCATGGCCATCTAGGAGGATTGATATTACTTGGAAGTTCATCACTCTTTTCTTTGTTTCTAATGAAATTTTCCTGTTTCTTAATACATTGCTTAGCTTTTAGAACACATGAGCATATTGCCCAGCATTCATGGCCATCTAGGAGGATTGATATTACTTGGAAGTTCATCACTCTTTTCTTTGTTTCTAATGAAATTTTCCTGTTTCTTAATACTTTGCTTAGCTTTTAGAACACATGAGCATATTGCCCAGCATTCATGGCCATCTTGGAGGATTGATATTACTTGGAAGTTCATCACTCTTTTCTTTGTTTCTAATGAAATTTTCCTGCTTCTTAATACTTTGCTTAGCTTTTGGAAGTCCCCTTTCGCTATTCCAGTGTGACTACGGATTTCAATGTTGCACTTTTCGCCCTTTGTTAAAACCCTTCCCAGATATTTACATTTCTGTACTTTCTTGATTTTGATATTTCTAATTTTTAATTTGCATGTTCGGTTGTTCCATTTGCACACATCGATGCATTTACTTCTTTTGTAATTGACCTTTAGTCCTTTCTTCTCGGTTTCCTTCATTAGATTCTGTTGGAGTTCTTGTATTTTCTTTCCTGTGTTTGCTACCAACACTGTCTTCTGCCTATTTTATGTTCTTAATATGGTGGTCGCCAATAAAACCTTTTAATTCTCTCAGAATCGCCTCCCTGTTGAGGTTGAATAAGTCCGGTGTCTTTCTTCATTTTGACTGAAAATTAGAAATTCAAGAAGGAAGAATAAAGCTGACAGGAAAATATTTAAACATAAAAAGAAACGGAAATAACTTCTATCGAGTTTGTTAAAGGAAAACACAGATCAGTAAACATTTAAGGAAGCAAATCAAATGAGAGAAAATATCAAGACAGGATATAAATACGGAAACATGAGGAGGAGGAGGAGGAGGAGGGGGAGAAGAAGAAGAAGAAGAAGAAGAAGAAGAAGAAGAAGAAGAAGAAGAAGAAGAAGAAGAAGAAGAAGAAGAAGAAGAAGAAGAAGAAGAAGAAGAAGAAGAAGAAGAAGAAGAAGAAGAAGAATGCCTTCAACTACAGAAGAAGAAGAAGATAAAAAAAAATAATATTTCGAACGAAATTGTATGCCTTCAAATACAGAGGAGGAGGAGGAGGAAGAAGAAGAAGAAGAATGCCTTCAACTACAGAAGAAAAAGAAGAAGAAGAAGATAATAAAAATAATAATATTTTGAACGAAATTGTATGTTTTCAACTACAGAAGAAGAAGAAGAAGAAGAAGAAGAAGAAGAATGCCTTCAACTACAGAAGAAGAAGATAATAAAAATAATAATATTTTGAACGAAATTGTATGCCTTCAACTCCAGAAGAAGAAGAAGAAGAAGAAGAAGAAGAAGAATGCCTTCAACTACAGAAGAAGAAGAAGAAGAAGAAGATAATAAAAATAATAATATTTTGAACGGAATCGTATGCCTTCAACTACAGAAGAAGAAGAAGAAGAAGAAGAAGAAGAAGAAGAAGAATGCCTTCAACTACAGAAGAAGAAGATAAAAAAAAATATTTTGTACCTGAAATTGTATGCCTTCAACTACAGAAGAAGAAGAAGAAGAAGAAGAAGAAGATAATAAAAATAATAATATTTTGAACGAAATTGTATGCCTTCAACTACAGAAGAAGAAGAAGAATGCCTTCAACTACAGAAGAAGAAGATAAAAAAAAAATATTTTGAATCTGAAATTGTATGCCTTCAACTACAGAAGAAGAAGAAGAAGAAGAATGCCTTCAACTACAGAAGAAGAAGATAATAAAAATAATAATATTTTGAACGAAATTGTATGCCTTCAACTACAGAAAATGTTTTGTTATTAATTTTTTGTATATAAAAAATGTATTGCTGGCATCTTTAATATAAAATGTATTTTTGTACTAGTTTTTTTTTGTTTTGGTTGGGTGTGGAGTCACTATTTGACAATAGCTGGGACCCTAACAAGCGTTACCACCCCGGGTCAAGATAGAATTGGCAACAGCAATTGTGAGGTGGTTCCACGCTCCTAAAAACCTGCAATCAGAGGCATTCCTACCGGTGATAGTTGCGATTGGTCAGGTATTCGAACCCAAATAAAATGCCACGATTTTGAATGGTGATTTTCAAGGCAGAAAGACCACACCAGATTGCAAGATATGCACAAATCTAGGATTTGAATGCTGATATTCAAGGCTGGCAAAATAAATTGTAGGATCACCATAAACACAATCCTTGTTTCCCATTTCACTTAACTGGACAAGTATTGTATTATACTATGTTATGCACAGAGCACAGGTAATTTTCGAGATTGGCAAATGCTACCAACTTGGAGGACAAGCGTAACAGAGTCTTCATAAACCATTTAACCTACTTGGTAACATGCTGTAATATATTATAACCAATAACACGTTCGAGTTCTGGTAAAAAGGCAAGAATTCAGTGGTAATTTCCAAGACAGATAGACCAAGTCAGCTTGAAAAAATGGCGTAATACAATCTACCTAAAGTAATTAAACCACATTAAAACTAATTTTCTATCGTGATTTCCACAGCAGTCAGATCCTATCAACTTAGTTTAATCTCAACAGAGCCTTTCTTCAAGTTTAATCTGGACTTACAGCCAGGTCACGTTGAACCACCGGTTCCCGTACGATCACCGAAGTTAAGCAACGTCAAGCCTGGTCAGTGATTGGTGGCCGCTTGTGATTACCAGGTTCTGTAAGCTTCGATGTACGGGTGGTGTAATGGATAACGACTAGGAATGAGAAATCGGAGAGCCGAGTTCGAATTCCAATCGAGTTCGTAACATTCACATTTATATATGCAAATAGCTTTGAGAAAGGTATGAATCCATCTACTTCCCCCAGCTATAGATTAAATATTAGATTGTGTAACTGGAAAAATCATTGCCATTCTCAAAAAAATAGTTGATGCGATATTCACTGGCAAAAAGAACTTACAATAAAAAATACGTTTCGGCTTTAGATATCACAAAAAAGTTTGATAAGCCGTAAAAATCAATCAATTCCATTTAATTTACTTAGCCAGGTAGGGTACTACGCTATAGTTAGGCGTCCTGGGTAAGATGATAAACTATGTCCAACAGCAAGGCCTCTGATCAGGAGGATTTGAGGAGTGAGGAACCACCTCTTAATTGCTGGTGTTCCCATGTCCACCCTGACCCGGGGAGGTAGCACCTGTTAGGGCCCCAGCTATGGTTAATAGTTAACCCCCAACCCAGACTGCGGTCAAAACACTATGAAATTGTAAAAATATCTGATCATATTTCTGAGATGAGGTATTATGTACACTATTTACATTATTCGGACTATTGTTCTCATCTTTGTCGCCATATTTATTACAACGTTTCGGGGGTTGTATGCTTTGGCGTTGATGCCAGATGGTTCGATATTCGTGCCAGTTTCTGGTATGATTTTTCAATTTGTCTCCATATTTTCGGTGTATCGGGTCCGTACATATACTTCAGTCGCTGTCTATATTTCTGAGATGAGGTATTATGTACACTATTTACGTTATTTGGACTATTGTCCTCATCGACCGAAAGGTTGTAATAAATATGGCAACAAAGATGAGGACAATAGTCCGAATAATGTAAATAGAGTATAAAATAGTTTTAATAAGGCAATAAAATTTTGAGGAAAAATTATTAGCAACATAACATTTTTGAAGAAAATAAATATTACCAGCAATAAAAATCTTGTCGGCATGAAATAACCAATTGAGGTTAGGGTTAGGGTTAACCAAACCAAACCAAACGAAGCTATAGTCAGTATTGTGTCCGAGTTGAAAATGCAGGGGCTTCATATATATGCACCAATAATGTTAAATTCTTGTCAATTACATATCATTACGAACTTATGAGTGAATGAAACAGTGGCCTTAATTAAATCATTTTCATATCAAATTATATTTTCTAGTCGGGGTTCTGAATAAAAAAGGAATATTTATTTTTGTTTGCAAAAATTAATGTTAAGCAACATGCTTTATTTAGCGTTTGAATATTCTTCTAAAGATTAATGTAAATGCATTTCATTTATAATGATGTTCATCATGTACAAGGCCCAAGAGCCACTCGATATAGAGTATTACAGAATAAGAGGCACAGTTTAAGGGGATACGTAGTGATGATAACGGTTAACACTATACAGGTTAAGATTGTATTGATCGGGGAAGCATCCTCTTGGGAGTCGGTTCCACAAACCATCGGCTTGTGGGAAGAAGTTACTCGAGCGGAACTCACCAATGGAATACGAACATTTAAATATTGATCTTGGATATGTGATGTCGCCTTCATATCCAAGCGTTGCCCTGATGAATAATGTTGTTATTTTTCTTAAATTTCTGAACCCAGATGAGGTACTGTAACTATTTACATTGTTCAAACTGTTGCACTCATCTTTATTGCCATATTCACAACATTTCGGCCGTTGTACACTCTGGCCTTCTTCAGGTGATGATATACACGTTGGAATTCCGAACCCAACCGTTTATTTCGTCCACCGAGGTAGACTGTTGTCATGTCTTTTTTTCTGGATATCTCAGTATCGTCAGTAACTCAATTCTGCAAGTTTTTGTTTACCTCTGCTGTGGCCAGGTATTGAACTCACAACTCTTTGGGTCAAGTCACTGGATTACTTCAACCGATGCGTTTAACCACTGGGCCATGTGTCTAGGGATATAATGGGTCCGAATGTAAATAGTGTAAATACTTCGAGAAGTATAAAAAATCAACCTGCAAGTAACTCACAAAGATATTCAGGAAACAATTGAAACGTGATATTTTCTCAAAAACGGAATGAAATTAGAACGTGGGATACAGCTGCTAGGCCACCTCTCACGTTGTATTAATATTAAGGGAGGGCTAAAAACCACAGAAATATTCATACGAATCCAGGAAATTTGTTTGTTTTTTTTGCATGAATAGACTTTTATATGCATTTACTGACTCACAGTCTTTGACTTGAACTGACACAAAATCTTAGCAACTATAGACTTACATGTCACTTTAATGTATTGTTGATATATTCTTTCCTCACTTGGCTTTTCAGTGAATCAGTGACTCACAAACGTATCGGTCACGGATAATAATTCAATTAGCTGTTACTCAAGCTGGTTAAGACAGTCTCCAAAACAGTCGCTGTGATTTATGAATCTCGTATTTGATTAGATTTTAACATTTAAACCGAGTTAACTTGCTTGCCTTTTTTAATCTGTCTAATCGACCCGCTTTGAGCCCAGGTTATTAAACCTGCGTTAGTTAACTCGGATTTCCGAAAATGTATAGTCTCCTGGCGTCTTCCTCGCAAGACAACTGAGCTACAACTGCACCACACCGTGTGCTACACACCCTCACCGAATCAGGAAAGTAGTGGGAGGAAGCAAAAGAAACAAGTTGCTAAGTAGGAATTACGAGTACTTAAAAATGTTGGGGTTAAACGGCTTCCTTTTGTAAAAATGATCGTACTCTCAATGAGGCACCTTGCCTTGAAGGTTTATTGGAGCTCAAGTTAACCACAAGTTTCAAGTGGACCATATCTAAAATTCATCGCTAAGTCGTCAAAAGTGTTTGCAGTTAACAGGGAGGAACCTCATGTATCTATGGAAAAGGCAGACTTAACCCTGTGTTAGTCACCACGGATTTCCAAGAATGGATAGTCAACTGGAGGGTTTACACGCCCCAATACAAAAATGCTGATGGTGTTACAATCAGGTAAAATATTGTCGTAGTGCTAAAAAACTAACATCACAGGCAATTTCCGTTTCAATATATATATAGATCAAAACTTGAACTTAAAACAAAAATTCATTGTTGTAAATTGTAGATGAAACGCACCAATACAATAACAGAGAAAAGTTTTATTCTTTAAAAATAATCACAATATATATCCATGAATGGAAAAGGATGAAAAATCAATGTGAGCTCATTGTGTAGCCATTACCGTTCGGTCTTATTCATCACCGGTTGCTACATTCTCGCAATTTGCGCAACTCATGAAAACTTACCTTGGTTAGTCAGGTGGGGTGATAGGACACCCTGAAGAAGACAAAGTGATGTCTGCCTCCCATAACAACTGAGCTACAACTGCACCACATCGTGTGCTACACACCCTCACTGAAACAAGTTGCCAAGTAGGAATTACGAGTACTTAAAAATGTTGTGGCTAAACGGCTTCCCTTTGTAAAAATGATCGTACACTCAATGAGGCACCTTGCCTTGAAGGTTTATTGGAGCCCAAGTTAACCCCAAGTTTCAAGAGGACCATATATAAAATTCATTGCTAAAGAGGCTGGACCACTCTAGAAAGTACCAGACTCCTTCTGCTATGCTCTATCTTTACAATAGTCAGATATTGTAGGGTATTCATTATTTTTAACCCCACAGCCCTTTCCTCACTGTCACTAGTTCCACCAGGCCAGGCCTTTACACCTAGGATCCACTATGTCACGTACACACGGTCGACTCACCCTCATCTCTTTCGTATTCCATTGGTAAAGAGGAACTTCTATTCAGGCAGATTTTTACCCAGAAGTGTTACTTTGTGGAACAGATTCCGAATTACTACAATCTTAATCTCTTCAATTCTAGGGTCAGTCGCTATCTATCCTACATATCCTCATAATCTACACTTTATTTACTAGTCCTGGGTATGACGATAAACTACATCTGACAGCAAGGCCACTGATCGGTAGCTTGTAGCTTTTGATGTGTGTAGAACCACCTCTTAATTGCTGTTGTTCCCTGGTCCACCCTGACCTAGGGGGGTAGCACCTGTTGGGATCCCAGTTATGGACAAATAGTGAACCTCCAAACTAAAGCAAAACATTATGAAAGTATAAAATACAATTTTTATATAAAACAATACCAAAAATACATATTTATACTAAAATTATCAACAATACCTATTTATATTATATATTTAATTGAAGCCATAACATTGTGTTCAAAATATTTAGATTTCGGCATTAGAAAACCCATAGAGGTTTTGATATGTTACTAAACAAAATCAACCAACTAACATGAAAGAACTTTTTCATGTCATTAATTCATATAAAATCCTACAATTCCATAAAGAAATCAAACTATATTCCAAAATATAACGTCAACAAAACAACATAAAACACATATATCACCGCCTCTAGTAATCATGTCCCCACAAAAGCTGAGTATCATCTACCATGTATCCACTTGTGAAAGCAGAATAACATATATTTTTATTACTTCAAAGCCCCCAAGAAAATTAAATTTCAGCATTAAATGACTCATTAGGTGTTGATATGCCGTTAAGCAAACAAATCAATCAAATCGTTTCTTTACGCCCTTAAAACGACTTCACCTAGTAACCCTCTTCCTTGAGTGGCTCTTGGGCATTGATTTAGGTGCATAGTAGTGTTTATGAGTAAAAATTAAAGAATTTTTTGCGTGGTATCATGTGTATGTATGAATACATTTGTTTGACAATGTAAGAAGAGAGAGAGTGAGCGAGAGAATATTACCATGTGTACACGAGAAGTGCATTTATGTAGAGGTGTTTAAAACAAATGTCTCTGCAGGTGGGCTTATTAGACCGTGGAGTCAAACAATAGATTATTTAAGAAGAATATTCATCGAGAGAGAGAGAGAGAATGAAAGAAAGAGAGAAAGAAAGAAAGAAAGAAAGAGAGAAAGAAAGAAAGAAAGAGAGAAAGAAAGAAAGAAAGAAAGAAAGAAAGAGAGAAAGAAAGAAAGAAAGAAAGAGAGAGAAAGAAAGAAAGAGAGAGAATGAAAGAAAGAGAGAAAGAAAGAAAGAAAGAGAGAAAGAAAGAAAGAAAGAGAGAGAGAAAGAAAGAAAGAAAGAAAGAGAGAAAGAACGAAAGAAAGAAAGAAAGTCTAATAAAGTTACTCTCCAAATATGTTAATGAAAGAAGATTTTGTATTCCGACTTTTTTCCCTCGTAACCCTCTTCTTTTTATCTCGTGTCCATTCAGGGTATGGCCGATCATGGCTCTCCACAACTTTATATCATTTGTAGCTCTAAACAACGTTTGGCTCCTTACCATCCCTGCCATGCTTACCTGGCACATGCCGGGTAGGGTTTATTATCTCTCAGTTGCGTCTCTGTCTTCGTGGAGAGTGCGACTCGGTTGTGGCTCCGTCGGAGGACAGAGGCTCAACTGAGGAAAATGATACTGCGTGGTGCCCAGCACTGGGGAATAGCTGCCCGAGGCTGCACCATCTCACTGCACTAGAGAGTGGGATCGGTGCTCGCCACCGAGGCCAGAGCAACCGACGATTACGGGGTCCCGGGGAATTTTTCTCTTTGGCCCGGATGTACGCTCTCGGGTTTCTCCACAATAAACTCGACCTTGTGTCCTATCCCGTCTCAGTGAGGAGACGAGGTAAATATGTACTATCCCTGTCAATTCCTTTTTCTGCCAACCATTTACACAAGCTCGCTACGTAGGTTACTCTATATTTTTCTCTGTCTCAATATGTCCTGCGAGTGTCAAATTCTTCAAACCCCCTTTCCTCATGTGTCACAGAAACTTGGACTGTCTCTCTCATATCTTATGTACAAGTGTAGTTCCTATTTTTGTTTCAAGAAACTTCTTCGTTGCTTACATGTTTCGCCCATGGTATTCTCAACTTGTAACTTATTTTTTTTAAATTTACAGTTTTTGCCTTTAAAACCGTAAATTAAAAAAAAATATGTTACTCCAAAATTCGCTTGACGAGGAAATGGAACTAATGTCTTTAGTTTAATAACAAAATTAAATTTGAAGGCTTTAGGTTCCATTTTTGAAACATGGTTATCACTGTGTAGCGAAAAAAAAACATATTTTAAATCAATTAATTTATAATATTAATGCTCTGTAAATTTACATTGAGCACTATTGTGTAAAAATAAAAATCTCTCTAAGAACACCGGATTTTATATCTTACTGTTCTTTCTTTCTTTATATATATATATATATATATATATATATATATATATATTTGTATGTATGTATTACTTCAATAGTTATATTGAACACTTCCTATTTAAAATTTGAAATTCATAGTGAGCATTTCGTATTTGAAATTACGCCCCATTTTTAAAAAGCCTGTATTACGACTATCGACCTTGGTATTTCGAGAAACTCTAGTAAAGGAAATTTGTAGGGTATCTCGAATGTAAAGGTCGATCGACGGGAAACATACTGTTTAATAAATAAAAATGAGACGTCTATTTCAAATAAAAGTATCCACTATATTAATGTTTGAAATAATAAAAGTATTCATTGGAACTAAAATTATCATCTTGGTTATTACACATTTTATTATAGATAAACACCAAGTTTCAGCCGAGGTTTTTTTTTGTCTCATATGTGATACTTACTGACTGTGCTGCTCTTTTGTTTATGTGGCACCAGTTCTTGTAAAGTTATTTCATTGCTTTATCCAAGGACCAAACTTATGACCACCACGCGTTTAATCAACACCTATATCAGTTATACCTAATAGGACGTTAAACATCAACGATTTGTTTTGGAGCTTTTAGATCTAATGTCAGATGATTTCTACATTGAACAGTTGTCTTGAGCTTATTCTTTGTATTTTATTGATAGAAAAACTTGATTAATTTTTCTTTTGCGACGGGATTATAGATTAAAAATGGCAAGAGCAAAATAAGTTGAAATTTACTTGCAAATTTTTCCCCAATAAAAATTTCTAATATATATATATATATATATATATATATATATATATATATATATATATATTTAAATAAATTGTTAATTTATTCCTTATAGGCATTATGAAAAATAAAAAATAAGAGATGAAAACACAAACAAGACAGACCAACCGGTTTCGTTCCCTAGCTTATCAAGGTCGACGGGGAACATAATAATAATTTATTTCAAATTACTTTTACTCACACAAACACCCTACATACAATTAAAACATTAAAAAATGAAATGAATAATTTGTATGAGGGAAGACAGGAAGAGAATAAAAATCGTAAATTCGCGCAGCGAAAACAAAACCAGAAAGTAGGGGAAGAAGAAGAGGGGGAAATGTAAGATTAACGAACACTAGAGTGTAATAACGTGTAGTCCAAGGAGACAGTCTCTTTACTTACAAAGAGACGGTTCCCTGGACCGTATGAACAAAGACTCAAGTGCCCGTAAATGAAAAAGAGAGTGCGAACTAGCCAGAACAGTGAACAAGTTCGAACTAAAATTAATAGCACAGTCCCTGCTATTTATGAGATGTTCAGTAATAGCTGACCCGGAAGTATTCACCAGCTGGCTCTTACGAGCATCCGGATTAAGAACTCTTAATGGGACATGCTGTCTAATCCTACGATCCAAGCGCTGGGTCGGTCCTCCTATGTAGTTGCTACTACAACCACAATTGATCTTTTTGTTTCTCTTCCTGTCTTCCCTCATACAAATTATTCATTTTTTAATGTTTTAATTGTATGTAGGGTGTTTGTGTGAGTAAAAGTAATTTGAAATAAATTATTATTATGTTCCCCGTCGACCTTGATAAGCTAGGGAACGAAACCGGTTGGTCTGTCTTGTTTGTGTTTTCATCTCTTATTTTTTATTTTTCATAATGCCTATAAGGAATAAATTTTGCGTTTTCCTTGCAATATATATATATATATATATATATATATATATATATATATATATATATATATTGTCTGTGTGTGTGTGTGTGTGTGTGTGTATTTAGTCAGCAAATTCTCTTTAAGGCATGTCTGAATCTATAAATTAGAAACATTATGTCTGCTTATTTTTAGCATAATCCGTTCATATTCACGGATATTTTTCCGTGTATCACAATCAGTTGATGCAAGAAATGCACTGTGATTTTCACTGTTTCATTTGATTGTAATACTCGAAAAAATATCCTTGTATATGAACGGATTATGTTAAAAATAAGCAAACATAATGTTTGTAATTTGTTCAATCGGACATATTTTTTGATGTCAACGGACACTTCTTGCCACTTTTGTAATGTCAACGAATACTCGTTGTCACTTTCGAAATGTTCGTTGTAGTAGGGACTTTGTAATCGCAGAAACAACTATAGTGACGCCGTTGAACAATACTGGTGTCAGACGCCTTCGAGTAACACTCGCACTAATAGTACTTGCTTGATAATATTCGCTCGAATAGTAATCCGTATAGTGATCCGAATAGAGAAATAGTATAGTGAATAGAGTAGAGATTAGCGATCCGTATAGTAATAGAGGATAGAATAGAAATAGCGATCATTTAGTCGTCACGCTACTTCCAACTTATGCGTTCCCTCTATGCTCACGTGGTCTACTTAATTCAATAATGGGATCGCCTGTGTTTTCTCACTGGCGATCTATGTTCAAACTCAAGTGTCGACAGCGACACTTTATTTCTATATAACACACACACACACAATATATATATATATATATATATATATATATATATATATATATATATATATACGCCTTAATAATATCACCCCTTGCAAGATAGTAAAGCCAGTAAGACACAGGCTGTTACTGGGTGTGAAAGAATAAGAAATTTGTTTTCTGCTTAACATATGCAAATATGTACAATCTTATTGACCAATCCATTACAAACAAATATTATTAAATAACGAAAACAATAGAAGAGTAACCAAGAATACAGTAGATAACGAATGACATTGCATTTTAAATTTAATGTAAATGTGTATCTAACAAAATCTTATGTGTAAATTTTGTTCATGCCTTGTGTCTCTCAAACATCTGAACTTTATCATCTATGGCTCTTGCATTAAACAAGTCTGGCCACCCCGGGTATATACACCCTTGTTTAAATTAACTGAAACAACTGCTTTAGTTTCCTTTCTTTTACCATAAGGTCAGTTTTAGACCCACTGGAGTGACAGGGTGTAAATCGATTTCTATTTTCTTCTCAGATTAGGTCATTTGAAGCAGGGGTGGCCAAACCATGACCCGCAAGTCACATCTTTTTGACCTTTAGTTATGCGGCTCGTGAAAATATATTGGCTGAGCTGCTTTTTTCATCACAGTTAATATAAAAAGGTACAGAAGAAAAAAAATTCAAATTTTTAATTATTTACTTGGTATGAATTGAGATTCCATTGGATTAAAACAAGTTTAATGCTAATGCGTATGTAACAAAAACGTATGCGTAAATTTTGTTCAAGTCTTGTGGCTCTCAAACATCTGAACTTTATTGTATGTGGCTCTAGCATTAAGCAAGTTTGACCCCTCCTTTTCTAAACTGTCTGCCACTCAAGGCAGTCTACCCGATTATTTAACCTACAGCTGGGGAGAAGAGACGGATTTGTATACCGCCAAAAGTATCAGATTGAAAATGAACATAAAAGACTAAGCTGAATTTTGAACCCGGCACGTTGGTTTCATTATCCGTGCAGTTAACACGATACCTGCACCTCCAGTGTGAACTATAGCCATTGTTATCAAAAAATATTGTAGCAACGAGTGATTTCTTCGATGAAGAAACGAAGAAAATTTATTGAATCAAAAATAATGTTTAGCGATCAATTTTTCTATTTTCCTTAAAATGTGCAACGATTATCGATCTCGGGGATAAGGAATCACAAATCTAGATTTAAAACACTTGTGACGGCAACGGTAAAATAATACACTATCTTTCACAAGAAATAATAACAATTCACGAATTATATAGAAAAGGAGACTGTGGAGAGCCATAATCGCCTGATTCATAAAGAGTTATGGCATTAAAACTCTGAAATCCACATTGTAGAAACGTAAACTGGAAATCACTCCACTATCACCGCTAAGTCGACATAGCAATTCACAGGTAAAAAAGGGAGTTTGTGGAGGGCCATGATAACCTACTCTTGAAATAACATGGCATTAGAAAAAAATAGAAAATAATTTCTCTGGCATAATCGAATAAATCAAAATGAGGACGTTTCTTGATGTTTAATGGGGGTTTTACGCGTTCTTGGGGTTCCTTAAGGAAAAATATCACATTCAAGATTTTAATATATTTAATACGGAATTTTGTATGTTTCAGCTCAACATTCCAAAATGAATTCTCCCAAAAGATTATCAGGTTTGGGCATCATTATTAAAGTTATCGTTATTTCATAAAATCAAAAAATAACTTAGTTACCAAAAAATAAAACCCAACACTAAATTTCTTAAACCATTTAATTAATTAATTAATTAATTAATTAATGTGGCTGGGACATTGCAATCCTGATAAACTCACGAGAAAGGAAGTTGTAATTTTAAACAAGGAAATCGATCTCACTCCTCAGTTAATTTCAATTGCTAAATATTCGAATTGCAAAAAGGTGCGTGTTGGACAACCAAATCACAACTTGTGCTTTTCGGAAGAAAGTTAGATATTGTGTTAACTAATGATTAGGTTATTTTAGTTTACAAATAACCATATGATCTAATGCACATACTTGTAGGGAATACAAGAATAATAGCCTCATCCCCATGTAAAAATAGATTAACAATAAAGGAAGGACTGATAATAAAAAAGAAAAAGCCAACACACAATGACATTAACTATGAAGACGGCCATAACGTGTTGACCGTGTTTGGAAAATAATAAAACATTCCCATCACTCTAGAAACAAATATTTCACACATTCAGTTAAAGATAAAAATAAAAATAAAATCCTTGAAAATGGTTAACAGAACAGCCGAAAAAACTCGGATATATAGAACATTTGGAGTTTTTTTTAAACACTTCATGACGAGAAAAAAAAACACTTATACAAACACAAGAAAAATTAAATAAAAAGCTTAATTGCGCTACCTTGACGGGCGTCTTTAATGAAACTTGTATAAAAGAGGTATTGCTGCCCAAATACACAATTATACACACACACACACACACACACACACACACACACACACACACACACATATATATATATATATATATATATATATATATATATATATATTAAAACATGTTAAAAATCGCTACACAGTTACAATTATGTTTCGACACCATAAATGTGTCCCTTCAGACGATGTTAAACTACTGGTGACATTAAACTACTGACTCACCAGTAGTTTAACATCGCCTGAGGAGACACATTTATGGTATCGAAACATAATTGTAATTACTTAGCGATTTTTAACATGTTTTAATATCCTAAAATAAATAATATTTAGCTCTATGTATTGAGCCCTCTTTCTAATTAAATGTTACGTACAGTGGAATTATACTCCATTTGTTCTCATTTTACATGAACATATATATATATATATAATTTATATATATATATATATATATATATATATATATATATATATATATATATATATATATATATATACACGGTGTGCCAAATTATTATCGTCCAATCAATTCACACAAAATATTCACACAATGTTGGCAACACTGACTTGCGCAATCACTGAAATTTTCTTACTGATCTGCGCAATGTAAACAAACTGTTCGCCATATTTGTTATCAGTACGGTGATTTGATTATTAGAAAGGTTTAGTAAAATTCCCAGAATTGAGCAAACAAAACGTTTATGAATGTTGGACGTGAATGTTTATGATCAAAAGAAGAAATAAGATAATCAAACAAATAATAACAGATACAAACAAAGGCACAGTTTTAAACAAATTAATAGGGAATGTGCTTTCCCTGTTTTGAAATTACTTGAAGTCGACGATCCATAGAATTTGTTAATTGTAGGATGTCAACTGCTGTAATGCCGCGAGATATGTCAAGAATTGCTTCCCAAAACTCAGCGTTGCTCCTGAATTGTCGTCCTTTGGCGTACAGTCTTCGCTTCGTGATGCTCCAAATGTTTTCGATTGGGTACAAATCCGGAGAATTTGCTGGCCACTTCATTTTTCGAGGTCCATCGAAGCCTAACTGTTTCAAATATCCAGTAGTCTTGTGAGCAGCATGTGAGGGAGCATTATCTTGCATCAAAACAATGGCCCTTCTGAAGACAACTCTTTGCCTTTTCATCCACGGTTCAAGATGCTCCTTCATAAACGCTATGTATGCATCAGCAGTCATTTTGACGCCATCTGGTACTCTCCATGGGCCCACTAATGTTTTTCCAATAATACCACCCCAGATCATTATGCCTCCACCGCCTTGTTGGCGTCTCAAACGCTGATGGCGATTCTGTCCGTTCATTACCCAGTCTTTGCACCATCTATCTGGCTCATCAAGTGTTGCTCGAGTGAAAAAAACTTTAGAGAAGTCTATCTTTATATTGTCCTCGGCCCACTTCAATCGATTTTGAATGTGATTTCTCGTCAACGGAGGCTTCGATACAGGTTTGACTGTTGTTGCTATTTCCCTCAGATACCGACACCGAGTACTTTTAGACACAGTAGGATCACCAATGCGACTGAAAAGCTCTTGACTGGTAAGTCCAGGGTTCTTCGTGGTCTCTCGTTTAAGTCGTGACACGAGACGACGTGAAATAACCCTCGGCTTGCCTTTATCTGCCCTTTTGCGTACTTGTGTAGGGTCGGCGTTGAAATTTTTCACTGTTTGATGACACCTCCCTATCATTTTAGAAATTTCTAGGGTAGATTTATCTTTTGAGAGTTCTGAGGTGATAGTTTTCTTCTCAGCATCACTTAAACTGCTTTTACAGCCCATCTTTTCACTAAATTCTTACACTTTTCTAATAATTTGGCACGCTCAAATCACCGTGCTGATAACAAATATGGCGCCAGTTTGTTTACTTTGCGCAGATGAGTACGAAAATTTCAGTCATTGCGCAGGTATTGCCAACATTGTGTGAAAATTTTGTGTGAATTCATTGGACGGCTTTTGAAATAATAGAAAAAAAGTTATCTAGATAATAATTTGGCACGCAGTGTATATATATATATATATATATATATATATATATATATATATATATATATATATATATATATAACTGATGGATACGATGTGAAAAAATATCTTATTGTATTAATGCATCGCAAAAAACGCACAATTTTGTTCAAATTTTATACCTGCGTGTATTTGACAAGAAGCAAATTTTTTTTTGGGGGGGGGGCATTCGAAACACGCTATGCCGATTAAATGATTTCGATATAAAGGTAAAGATTTCGTTATTTTATCGTTTAAACTCAAGAAAGGCGATAAGGCCACTAATACGCATGGTGTTACTGAGAGTGGAACAAAATGAGAAAACGTCACCGAGGAGAAAGGAAAATAAAAGAACAGGAATCAGAAAGACAGGAGATAACGATTTACGTTGCTTTAAAACCTTTGAAGATCGAAGCCGAGAGGAAACCAAGAAGCTGGAAGAAAGTTCTACAGATGAGAAGTACGAGAGAAGAAACTCTTAGCATAGAACTTACGGTTACACATAGCTATTTTAATAATAAAATTAGGAAAGCTAGCTGTCAATCTAATACAGTACTTAAATTCGTATGGTCGTGGCAGCAAAACTCATGAACAATCGCCATGAAAATATTTATAGAACAGACAAAGGGAAGCTACGTTATGTCAATGAGGGAAGATGCCAGGTCAGGACCGATCTTGTTAAGAATTTCTAGATATATAGCAGAAGCATTAGACCAGAAATCTATTCAATGTATGGTCTAATGATATATTTATAAAGGTACAACATCGATTCTGGCAAGGAGTTTTGGAAGCGTTCCAATTTCTTGCCCCGGATTTATATAACTTTTTGCTTCTTCCCTTCAATTAGACGCCTTGGTGTAGGATAATGATTTGCAAAACTGTGTAGTAAAACTTTAGTAGTGACTTCGATCCTCTCGTGTTATCCTTCTGTCAAATTTAGCTGAACAACCTAAAATCAGGTTACTCTACCATTTCTACTGGTACCATCTAAACAATTACTACCTGCTGTCGTCCTGGGTAAGATGTTAAACTACATCCTCGTCCTGGGTAAGGCCTCTGATCAGGAGGTTTTGAGGAGCGTGGAACCACCTCTTAATTGCTGGTGTTCCCAGGTCAACCCTGATCCGGGGTGATAGCACCTGTTAGGGTCCCAGCTATGGGCAAATAGTTAACTATTACCAGCAATACTTTTTTGAAAAAAATTATTACCAGCAATACAATTTTGAAGGAAAAATATTACTAGAAACAGATTTTTGACAAAACAAAATATTACCAGCAATAAAAATTTTTATCGGCATTAAATAACCCATTGAAGTTTATATGCCGTAAAACAAAATAAACCAAACCAATCTAAACCAAAGAATACATATTCTGTTCATACGAATCTATCCTAAAAATGTTGTCGGCATTAAATAACCCATTGAGGTCGATATGCCGTATAATAAAATAAACCAAACCAAACTACCTGCTGCATTATTGGGTAATCGGCGACTAAAACGGTTATCCCACTAGGTATTTCTGGTTGTAGGGCGACTAGACACCCAGCAGCTTAAAAACAAGATATATCAAAGGGCGGATGAACTTCTTGTTCGATCAACAGTCATCAAACACAATGGAGTAGATTGGACTCTATAGCTATGTAATCTACCAGTGTGGTGATGACACGGTATTGCTGGGTGGAGGGCGTCCTAGGTTGAAGTCAATGACCAGGGTGGAGGGTTCACCCGATGGAATTAATAGCTCCATGTCTATGACAAAAGCCAGCCTTCAAAATATAGTGCATTGTCTGTGGTTTGACCTAGAGAGGAATAGGATCCTCCAGGGCTACTTACCCGAAGTATGAATATTTGAGCTGCATTTTTACCATTCTTAAAATAAAAAGAAGCACAATATGTCAAAAATGTTCTTACATCTTCAATGTGAGAATCATTAAAGAAATATACGTCATTCTTGAAAAATGTACTTTTAAATGCATGCAATTAAAAATGTCAAAATGCAATCATAATTGATAATTTTGAAAGGAGTTTAAACTAAACGCTCCTAATGCTATCTAAGGAGGAAAAACAGAACTAAATAATAAATATTTTAGTAAAATAAAATAAAATGTAATTTATAAGAATGATATTTTTTGAAGTACCATTTAAATTTGAACGCTCAACATAGTGAATGATCGATTTGTTTTCTACGGCTTATCAACACTTTGTAGGTTATTTTAACCTAAAACTATTTTTTAGATTGTAACAATTTTTTCCAGATAATAATGATTTAGTTTTACTAATTAGCCCATTGCTAGGGAGAGATGAGGTGGATTCATGCCTTTCCCCAAGACTGTTTGCTCGTAAGTGAATTTAACGAACCCAACGGGAATTGGAACTCGGCGTTACAATTAACAATTCCAAGTCATAGAGAACAAAGAAAGAAATTCATGCAAACCCGCGGGGTAGATTACTCACATACAAGTTAAGGGTACCTCAAAGCGGCCGCCCATTTATGTACTGACCAGGCTCGACGTTTCTTTACTTCGGTGATCTTACTAAACCGGTGTTTCAACGTGGTGTGGCCGTAAGCCGACATAGTGAACACAAGAGAAGCGGGAGTAAAACAAAGAGTAATTTGCTTGGATAGAAAGCAGAACGAGGAAAAGAGGGATTGTAAAGATTTAAAAGAATATTAGAACTACAAAAGACAGGAAGTTGTGGAGAGTCATGTTCATCCACACCTTGAAGGACAACGACACATTAAACAATATTTTAATTAACCAGCCTTTTTAGAATATGACTTAGTTCATTTACTATAAATTAGTTATGACATTTTAGTACTATATGTTCTTTTCTTTCTTTTTTTTTTTGCAAGCCATGTCCTTTCAGGACGTTGGTCATCATTGCCTTCCACGACTTCTTTTGTTTAAATGCAATGTCAATCGTTATCTACTGCCTTCTTGATCCCTATTCTATTGTCGCTCCTTAATAATGTTTCTGTTTTCTAATTTTTTCCGTGTGTCTGAAACCCCTTGGGTCACACTTGTTTACATATATCTTTTAGGAATCAGGATGATCCCAGGACAGAAAATCTGCATTTTATCAGGTGCTTGAACATCCAGCATTGGGATTCGTGTCTGGATGAATAAAGAACAGTTAAAAATTCAAATTTTAAAATAACTGAAAAAATTAGTGATTTAAATTTTTAAAAATTTATATTGAGTTTAAAGTAACACAAAAAAGTTGAATTTAATTTTTTTGTTTTAAATTCAGTTTAAAATAGTTCCAAACTTTTGTGTATTGAGAAAAACAATTTTATTTCTTCAAAATGCGAAGTAATCAGAGTTGAAGTGAGAGGTTTCGTGACGTAATGTTTGAGAATTCCGCGGAGTTTGTGATTTGAAAAACTCAATTTTTGGTCGGAATTTCGTACCAAATCGGTCTTTTGGCCCAAATCCGCCTTTTGGCCTAAATCGGTCATTTGGCCGGAATTGGACTTATAGCCCGAATCAAATTTAAAGAAGGATTTGAAGTTCCATGGGGTGAATTGAGGAAGTCAAAGTTATTTCTTCAGAATTATCATTGCTGTTTTCTAAGCTGAACCAGAGGTCCCTTTAGTTTTGAGCCTTGGGTCCGATTAGCCCTTTACAGGAGTTAGCTGAAAAATCCACACGGATAGATTTTAATATTTTCACCGATTAATGCTGAATTCATCGTCTAGGTTGTTGTACTGTAGCACTACAAGAAAATACTTTCTTCGTTACACACCTAGCAAAAACCATGAACGTCTAATGCAAATTTAACAAGTGGGCTCTAAATGATATATTCAGGATATATCATATGTTATTGGTAACCGCGGGTAGTGTAACGGATATCAACACGGAAAATGGAATTAGCGAGTCCAGTTCAATTTCCGGCCTAGTCTGTTGCGTTCACAGCCCTTGGAAAAGGTATGAATCAGTTTCTTCGTCCCAGCCTTGGCTATAGGATAAATAGCAGGGTAGGTTGGGCTCACTTGCCCTAGATGTGAAATAGTCTAAGAGAAGGGACATTCTGAATACTAAACCGTGGTGAAGGCCACGGGTAAGCCACTCTTGAATCTTCCCGAGAAGTCGTGACAGTTCATAGATAATTAAAGAAAAGGAATCTGGTTAGTTTTGATGGCCTTTTACACGAATAGCAGCGAAGACTGATACAGTCATTTTAGATGGGAACGTAACGTTTGGAGTTAAATAAAACAAGTGGACTGTACTATTTGCCTTTGTCGAGTATAAGTGTTAGTGCAAATGACCTGTACACTGAGGAGTATGTGAAGGGAGAGTAAATGAGCGGTTCTCCGCCCACTCCAGCGGACTACATGCCGCTTAACGGCAAACAAGGGAATGTAAACGATTTATCATCAAGAATTTGAGGAAGTCGATTCTTATTTGCTTGGTCTTCATAAGATTTTTTTAACTTAACACTCGTTAAATATTTATTCTTTTCAGTCATCCACTCTGTTCACGCAACATTTCAGACAAAGACAAGCAACTAAATAGACTGGTATTCCTCAAGCGGTTCGGCAGGTAGTGTAACAAATATTATCGGCATAGAGCATGAGATCAACGAACCGACTTCAAATTTCAGGCTAGTCTGTTGCGTTCATTTTCGCACTCTTGCGAAAAGCCTAAATCCGTCTCTTCTTCCCCCTACCAATAGATTAAATAGTAGAGCAGCCTTTTGTTGGCAAGAGGAAGAAAATTCTGAATTCAAATCTTGGAGAAGGTAAAGAGAAACTACTCCAGTGTCTTTCCTATGACTTTCCAATTCATAGATAATAAAGAAACGGTATCCGCGAAGAATCATGACCATCCCGAAAAAAGCTGGAATCTTAAAAAATTAACATTTGGATATGTGTGTTAGGAGAAGTCTCGGATGTGCGGTGGAAATTAGATTTCTACTCGAGAACATGACATTAGTCAGCAGATTGTGATTACAGGTCTTGCAAAAGCTTTCAGTAGAATATATTATTTTCCTTGGCGCCAAAATAATATTGTACCTATATTTGGGAATTAAAATAAAAAACTTTAAATCTCTGACATAAGCACCAACGAATTAATTTTTACAATGATATTCTCCCTGTACAAGTGTTAAATTATAGTTTCAGACTATTACTTTTTTTTTTTAGGCTGACCTTTAAGGTCAGATGGTAGACAAAATAGAGATGGCGATTTTGATCGGCTGAGACGAACATGGGAATGTTAGAGAGATAGAAAGTGTTTTGGGGGAATGAAGTTTTTACACGTCATACGTGACGTGGTTATTTCGTGTCTCGGGGAACTTGATAGAGCGACCCCATTGGCTAGTTAAAAATGTACACATCAACGTATTTAATAAAATAGATAAGATTTCAGATTCGTTTTGTTGATATCTCTTTCATCTCCGGACTCCAAAAACATTTCGACACCCGGAATCGACATTATGGAATCGACTTCGTCAACCAAAAGACCTCCCCAGAAGAGAGGGGTGTATACAACCCAAGGCCCAAGAACCACAGGCGGTAAAGGGTTGGAGAGTAAGCGGCACAGCTTATGCGGATATGTGAGGAAGATAACAGTTAACCCTAGACTTGGACAGGTTAAGATTGTAGTGATTGGGGAAGCATCCTCATGGGAGTCGGTTCTATAAAGCAGCAGTTCATGGGAAGAGGCTGCGTAAGTGGAATTTACATCTCACCATAGAAATACGAAGGGAATGAAGGTGGTTCGCTACAATGTGCGTGGCATAGCGAGTCTTAGCCATGAAGATTAGAACTGGTGGAACTAAGAAAAGTGGTTCGTCTGAGCACTTTCCATGGACATAGCAAGAGAGCATGGAGGTGTTTGCAACGTTTCGCCTGTGAGGAAAGGGGTTGTAGGATGGAAAATAACAAAGTTGTGAAAGCTCTTTTAGACCCTATCAAGACTAGAAAGTGATGATTGGGTAGCCTATGCCCATATATTTCAACCGTAGTATAATCAATCTATTGTAACAAATAGAAGTGCTATTTGAAATAGTCGTACCGGTGAAACATTTTCAACTAATAAAATAAGCGTACTGGCTCAAATAAAAGCTCCACTTGGAATTTTTATATAAGCTTAATAAACGTACCAGTTTTGATAAAGGCGGAGAAAATTATTTGATTAATAACAAGCGTATCGATGGAAACAGATATTGTACCCGGTGAAAAAATTTGAAGGAAATAATTTAATTGTGCCGGCACTTGTATTTGGTAAGCAAGAGTAACAAGTAATGGCAAACAAGATCTTCCAAGAAAAGAATTCGTCTACCCTGAATTTAATTTAATATTTTTCTTCACTGGGTTGCTTAGCAACGAATTTAATTGATCAGAAAATACTGTACATTTTGGACGCTAATTTAAAGTTTCAACCGATATTAAATATCAAATCAAATAATAATGATATTTTTATACGCAGTGATCAATATCACGTTGTCAGTATCGATGTTTGGTTTTCAACGCTTCACCAAAATTTGCTGACCACCTGGTACACCATGTAGCCACAAAACAGTTTTTGCATCTAGGGTAAAACGATAAACTACATCCGCGTCCTGAGTAAAACGATAAACTACAACTACGTCCAGGGTAAGACGATAAACTGCATCTGACAGCAAGATCAGGAGGTTTTGAGGAGCGTGGAACCACTTCTTAATTGCTGGTGTTCCCAGGTTCATCCCGACCCGGGGTGGTTACACCTGTTAGGGTCCCAGCTATGGGCAAATTATTAACCCACAAACTGGGGTCAAAATGTGTAACAATATGTTTTAATACCAGCAAAACTTTTTTGTAAAAATTATTACCAGCAAAAAATTTTTGAAGAAAAAATATTACCAGCAATATATTTTTGGAAAAAATATAACAAAAAATATTTTTCGAAAAAAATATTACCAGTAATAAAAATCTTGTCGGCATTAAATAACCCATTATGGTTGATATGCCGTAAAACAAACCAAACCAAACCAAAAACAGTTCTTCATTAAAGCGAAAATATTTTTAAGACGTCATTAGTTTCTTCAGGATAGGTTAGTAGGGGATTAATAGCTGGTCATTTAATTGTTACAAGATTCGTTTTTAGAGGTGATTTTGTCGGAGTTAGCTCCTCCTTAATTCCCTAATCGTTTACTAGGGGTCGCTCTCCCCACACTTTAAATACTGGACGAGTTCTTGCCTCGTTCTCATTTTCATTTCCCCATTTCAGCGAACACCTCTCCAATATAAGCTCTCGCAAAAGATAGCGCTTCCCATTTGTGGGAGACGCCATGAACATTATACACACATACATGTACGTACGAACATTCACCGAAAAACTTTACGTCACACACAGACAAATATTAATGTCTATTGTAAAATTGTGTTGTTTAATACATATATTTGTTTATATATATATATATATGTGTATATATATATATATATATATATATATATATATATATATATATATATTATGAAATGGACAAAGTCCTACAATTATTTTAAGACAATTTTATGTTTATACATTCTTTTTATAGATACAAATGTTTAAGTAAATGCTCTGTTTATAATAAACAGTATTAATAACATTTACCGACCTGAATGTCCGAAAAATTTTCATAGAAAATATTAGTCCTCTGACAGGAATCGAACCTGTATCCTATACGGAACCGTAATTTAGACTGACGTGCCTTAACCGATCATTCGATTAGCAAGGTCGAATTTACTGCCTTTAAACTTCAGTCTTCCATGAATATCTCAGGTACATTCATATCAGCTCAAAGCGTATCCAAATTTAAACAAATGACGTCACACATTGTTTCTCGGACATTCAGGCCGGTAAATATTATAAATACTGTTTATTATAAAACAGAGCATTTACTTAAATATTAAATATTTGTATCTATATAAAGAATGTATAAAAATAAAAATATCTTCAAATAATTGTCGGATTTTGTCCATTTCATAATGTGTCACGTCATTTGTTTACATTTGGATACGAATCGAGCAAAAATGAATGTACGTGAGAGATTCATGGAAGATTGAAGTTTAAAGGCAGTAAATTCGACCTTGCTGAACGAACGATCTGTTAAGAGCACATCAGGCTAAATGACGGTTCCGTATAGGATACAGGTTCGATTCCTGTCGGAGGACGAATATTTTCTATGAAAGTTTCTCGGACATTCAGTCCGGTAAATGATATAAATACTGTTTATTATAAAACAGAGCATTTACTTAAAAATTTGTATCTATAAACAGAATGTATAAACATAAAAATGTCTATATATATATTGGTCTTGTTTGTTTTCTTTACATCTTCGGTTGGACACAACTAGAGTCCGCCATTTTCTTGTAGTTGGACCTTTTAGCGGAAAATAAACGCACGTGCTTCTATTTCAACAACCTGCCATGTCCTCTACAATTTTATTTGTTTACTAAATTATGATATATACAGAATTGTATAGGTGAAAACCTTTCTTCTTATACATTGCCAAGCTACACATTCATTCAGATTTCGGATTATGCATTTACTAACTTCTCATTTATACATTTCGAATTTACTAGACGTCAATTCATGCGTTTTCGAATTATGCACTTGATAGCATTGCATTCATATATTTCTAGTTATATATTTACGTATAAAACGAGGGAAAAGAAGGGACCGCACATTCGATGACATAGTCTCTTGTCAGCAAATCTATATCAAAATAAAACACATGGTAACACGTACAATGCAACCAAACAACTTTCCACTTGAAATATCACGGAACAAAAATTGATTCACGAGCCACATAAAGATCGCAATTGTTTTTATAGATTATAATGGAAGAAAATAAGGAGAGGACGAGGTAAGCACATGCGCCGATAAACGTGAAAAATGCAAGCACAAAAGAGCTTTCCTATTCTATTTGGTTTTGTTTATATTATTTACTTTTGTTCTGTATTTAGGTTACTAGGAATTCCCACCCACATAGCAACATGCAATAATAATTACTATAATAATAATAACAATAATAATAATAATACTCTAAAGAATAATGAGTGCTATCATTTAAAGCAGCGAAGAGGAGGTGCTGAGAATTTGTTGGCCTGGCTCTATTCCCAAAACCTGACGAATGACCAAATATCAAATTTCCTGTGATTGGGCTTCTCAGGAGAGCCCAGAACGTTTTAGTCTTCCTCATTCGAAATTTCAATTGAAGACGATCATTCGTTTTTTAGTAGAATTTGCTTTTAAAAATAATACTATTTAATATGTAAAACTAGGAAAAAAAAGTTTTTTTTGCTACAATTTATTGTTTTTTGTTACGTCATTCTATCTCTCTCTCTCTGTCTCTCTCTCTCTCTCTATATATATATATATATATATATATATAAAAGTGAACATTGAAGTTAACACTCAGAGGCGACAGGATATTTCATGCTGGAAACATTGCGTCCAGCATGAAACAGCCTGTCGCCTCTGAGTGTTGACTTCAATGTTCACTTTTATATTTATATTTACATACGCTCTATCTATGATATTGAGCACTTTATCCCATAAATATAGTACACCTTAAAACTATATTTCTTCATATATATATATATATATATGTGTGTGTGTGTGTGTGTATATATATATATATATATATATATATATATATATATATATATATATATATATATATATATATATATCACAACAAATCCACAAATGCAACAAAGGCAAATTTAAAATTATGCCAATATATCTTACAGACAATTACTCTTATCGACAAATACAACATCAACAAAAATTTCATACACAAATTTAAACCACCACTAAACAAATCATAACCTCGCACACATAAACGCATACCATACACACATGGTGGGCAAACACACTAGTCGGACCACACACATACACACCATACAAAGTACATATAGTTAGTGTATAGATTTCTTTATAATAATATAATATATAATAGATATGTATGGAGGTTGAATATATATATATATATATATATATATATACTAGCAAAAATACATACACGCAATACACAAAAATGCAGAAAAGTTTTAAATGATACAGAGGACATAAAATGATAAGATCAAAGACCTCATCCCTTCTTCCTTTCTCTGACAAATCCTAATTGTTTTATTACCCTTTAAGCAAAGGAATATTTTTCTGCCAGTCCAAGAAGAATTTGGATTACTGCCACATAAAAGTCAATGGATAAACATAAGAAAACACAAGGAAAAAATTTAATAACCATTCTTCGCCTACTGAAGGCCACAACACCAGAAATGCGTGTAGCAAAAAATATGGAAAATAAAGTATAATATATATTTAAAAAATACCACATTATAACCAAAAACGTTTGCCGCTTCTCTTTTCTCTTTAAAACATCTATTTATCTATCTATCTATCTATCTATCTATCTAATTGTGCATTTGGGCAGCAATCCCTCTTTTATGTAGGTTTCATTAAAAACGACTGACAACCAACTGTATTTAAGTTTTTTATTTAATTTTTCTTGTGTTCATATAATATTTTTTCTGGACATAAAGTATGTTGGAATAAAGTATGTTGCGAGTGTTCTGAATGTCAAAGCGCTTTCGGCTATTCTTTTAGCCATTTTCAAGGATAATTTTATTTATGCATTTAACTAAATGTATGGATTGTCTTATGTATGTATCTAGATTTATATATTTATATTTTATTTTCTAAACTCAGTCTGAACATTGTGGCTGTGTTCATAGTTAATATTATTCAGTGTTGGTTTTTCCTTTTTTTTTTTAATAATGGTTGTATTATTTTTAGCCTTTCTTTACATGTAGATGAGGTTATTATATTTGTATTGTTAACGAGTTGCGGGTTGCGGGTGAAGTTTAGTAAGTCTCTATGTGCATTTAAATGAAACCTAATTGAGCTATAGTCAGAGAGATGTAACGTGAGTCTTCTTGTTGTAGTATATCCAATATAGTTATTTATGAATTTGGTTTGATAAAGTAAAGAACATAGTTTCTTAAGGGCAATTCGTAAATAATATTGGTTTTCTCTAATTTGGATCATGCAGGTGAGTTATTGTTGTTCACGATGAGGTTTGCGGTTTTAAATATATATTTTATAGTAGATAATTTAATTTTCTTGTTTTTGTCGACTGGAGTTGATATTTCTTTATAATGTTTCTAAGTGAAGGTTCATCCTGATTATAGTTACCGTGCATTTGATTTCTATAAAAAGGTTAAAGTCATTGTTTTTATCTGTACTTTGCAGTATTGCTATTGGTTACCTTAAAAAGTAAATATTCTGATTCCGCGCAAGAATATCCCTTGACCCAACAGAGTCGTAAGGGCACCAGATGTATTTCAGCCGAAGTAGAATTTGTATTTATTGGGCAAGATAGACTGACTGAGCCCAACCTTCACCAGATCGGTTTTGAATTCACAGCCACCTTCTCCAAGACCAGTTGCCACCCAGTCCATCCCGCTATTTGCCCATAAGGGGAGAGGAAGAGGACTCGTACCTTTCCCAACCTATTAGCACTTAAGCGAATGGATCTGACTAGATTTCGAACTCGGCTCTCCGATTCCTCAATCCCATCCGTTATCCACCGTGTTTGCCCCAGTTTAATATACAAATGTAAAACAAAGAATGTTTTTCTCCATATCCACACACAAAATGGAGATCAGTGCAATTCTGGACGATAACCCTCTTAAGGTAAAAAGATTTTGAAAGTAAAATGTTTAATATTAAGTAATAGGATCTTAATAATAAACAAAGAAAACACTCAAACTTATCTTCCCGAATCAGATTTCAAATGTATCAAAATTTATAACCCAACAACATCTGCAAAATATTTAAAAAAAATAAAATCTATAAAATAAATCAATAAATTTAAAGTAAAAAACAAAAGGTTATGCCTATGACCTAAAACGTTAGCCCTAAATAAAAGAACTAGGAAAGAGTGTTTATTTCATTGCTCCTATTCTTCTTCATCCTCAAGTGACCTACATAAAGAGCCCACGAAAGGAATAGGAAAACATGAACTGAAGATTGCATGAGAGGTGAAAATGATAGTCACCCTTGTCTATTTATACCTTCACTGTTTATTTCTATAATATTGTGGAATATTCTCTCGTAATATTGCAATTTTAATCAATACATACATACATACATATATATATATATATATATATATATATATATATATATATATATATATATATATATATATATATGTATGTATATATGTAATTGATAACATATATATATATATATATGTATAATTGATATATATATATATATATATATATATATATATAAGTATTAATAATTGATAACAGAAGCCATTGGTTTATACCAACGGCTTCCCATACTTAATACTTCTCGTTTTCACTCTCGCGTGCTCATGGGGCGCAGTGTGATTTTCGTTTCCCACGTCTCGTATGCACGAATTTGTTGTTGCTTGGAAATTTTACATGCAAACAAAAACAGACTATCGTTGTTGCTATACCCGTGTATTGTTTAATTTATTGTAATGTAATTGTCATTGATGATGGCTTATGTAAGCCGAAAGCTTAGATATGATTAAAAAACCTGTATCAATATGGTGATTTTCTTTCGTCTTTCAATGATAATGTTAAGCTTATCAGACGATATGTAAGTAATTTTCTTAAAATAAATAGACAAAACTTATCTATATTATTTAATGAAACATGCATCAATATATATATATATATATATTGTTATCCACAGACAGACTGTTTCGCAGCCCATCAGTGTGGCTAGACGTCCGGTTGCTCGGATGGAAACCCGACTGAATTGGCGTCAGTCGGGAATTCTACCACTAAGCCGTTGGTGCACGGCAGGGATGAATGTGAATTTAAGCGTGTTTATTTTTAGATAAACACTCAGTAACTGAGAGAACTCGATTCAATTTACCGAAAAGTCTTGCATTATTAGCCGTAATAGTCACTGTATACAAACCCACACTTTCTCCCCAGAGAGCTCAAGCGAAATAAATTTTTCAGGAG
Source organism: Acanthosepion esculentum (assembly GCA_964036315.1). Lineage (NCBI taxonomy): Eukaryota > Metazoa > Mollusca > Cephalopoda > Sepiida > Sepiidae > Acanthosepion > Acanthosepion esculentum. Next base: position 12,146,291 of record OZ038493.1, read on the forward strand.
CATATATATTTTCATCCTCAGACAGACTGTTTCGCTGTATCACAGCTCATCAGTGTGGCTAGACGTCCGGTATATTCAATATATAAATAATAATGAAATTGTAGTAAAGGTTGTGATAGGACTGTGGTAGGATCTTGTGTCGCTACGGTGTATTTTTGTAGTCGATCAGTGAGTTGCATTTGATCTATTATGTCCCCTCCGCTCTCAGTTTGCATAGAGGAAGAGTAATGTGCATTGATCCTTTTTTTTTTAATGAGCTACCAGGAGCTGAAATCCATCGAACGCTTTCAACACAATGTGATAACAGTGTTTTATCACAGCTGACTAAGTATGAATGGACGGAAAACTTGAAAAATACGCACGCATCAATTAAGAAAGTTAAGAAAGCAGGTCGCCCACTAACATCCTCCAATAGCGACTACGTTGAACAAGTGCGCATTATGATTCTGAAAAAACCGATGCATTATTATCGACGATGTGGTAAATCATATGCAGATTATCCATGGCTCTGCATATGAAATCATCCATTACGTATTTGGCTTTCATAAAGTCTGTGTAAAATGGGTACCTAAACAAGCTAGTATGGAAAACAAAAAGCTGTTAGCTGTCAACTGTTATCGGATCGCTACTGTCAGAAACTTGAGCCTAGCACGGAATAAATAAACGCCTTCGGAATAATCAACACTCCCTACTGAAAACAACTTTATTCCCTGGAGATAATTTAAATTGACAGAAAACATTCTTAGAAATAATATCGAGGGGATACATTTGTGTCCAGGAACTCTTTTCTAATAATTTCGACCAACGCAAGGTAATAAAGTCACTAAGATGCAAATGTGTTACTGAGCGCGAAGAAATATGAGAAAAAAAGAAAAAAATAGAGAGAGAGAGAGAGAGAGAGAGAGAGAGAGCAAGAACAAGAATTAAGACAGAAGATGAAGATTGACATTGCATGCAAATTTCTGAAGATCATATTTAACTGGAAAGCAAAAAGCCGGAAGAGCGTTTCCCATGCTAAAAGTAAGGGAGAAGAAACTGTTAACGTAGAACTTACGGCTACATCTAGTCGTTTCAAATGTAAAATTGTGAAAACTTGCCGCCAATCTAGTAATGCGTTTAAATTCATAAAGTCTATGTACCGTAGTGGAAAGTGATATTTATTCTGTATAAATTACAGAAAATGTATTTACATATTTACATGCACAAGGCCGATAATTACATAATTATACATACGTATTTACATAATTACATGCACAAGGCCGAAGGGGGGGATTGGGGAAAGGACAGTCTTCTTCTGTCTTAGCTATAACTTAGCTAGCCGCAAACACTGACCCAATCGTACGAACAATATTCCTTGCACCAAAACACCACATTCACATGTACCTTTCTTACTACAATCACCATAATACCTCACTGTCTCTATGAAAATACTAACTAGTCCCCATATTTACAATTCAGTGTCTGTGGGGGGGGATAAAATAACAATTCTAAAAACTAAACCCAATGAGTATTTACAATATGAATACAAAACTAATTACAAGAAACTAAAGAAAATAATATTAGTAAACCCCCCCACAATCACTAAATGTAGCAGAAATACCAGTTCACTGGCCGAAATCAATCCGGGACTATAATATTATAGAACATTCATTCATCCCAAGCACACACACTGACACGCACTCATTCAAACACAACAACAAATACGAAAACACTCACAAGAAACGAAAGGCGCCCCGCATCCTACCTGCGAACTGACATCACTAACCACCTAACGAGGGAGGGGATGGGGAATTAAACCGTAGTGGAAAGTTGATCGGAACAATTACCATAGAAATATTTATAGAATAACACAGAGAAGATACGTTCGGGCGGTGGGAAAGAGACAGAAACTGAGATGCCAAGTCAGGACGGATAACATTGCAAATTCTTCTTTTTGATTTATCAAGAATATCTAGATATCTAGCAGAAACAGCAGGCCAGATGTAAAAGCAATATTCAATATACGGAATAATGGTAGATCTATAAATGTATAAGTGATTTTGGTGAGATAAATTCTCGCGACACACTGAATCAAATTTTCCAGCCTAGTAGTGCACTTATCAAGTGATTCAATGCAATCACTCTGCTTCATATCAGCGGAAAACGTTAGTTCGCTTTAGACTCAGTCAGTTACTCTGCTGAAGTTTACCATTAGCAAAGATTAGAAGCCCAAAACGGTGCTCTAAAACGACAAAAAGGAAGCAGTTTTGTTTTAAGGGGAGTTAAAACAAACATGCTATTTCTTGTCTTAGAAAATGAAGAAACTCTAGACAGGCGCCAGGCAACCCTTTTCGCCATCCTTTCAAAAATGTCCAACTTCATTTTATTTGAATTTTCATTACGCTACGAAAGAGTCGTATCCGAAAATTACGATTTTTGACATGCTTATATTATGTCTAATGACCAAATAGTGTACAATAATGATAATAATATTTATTATTATTATTATTATTATTATTTTGTATTTTTTTAATTTCTCGCATCAGCCTGCGATATATATATATATATATATATATATATATATATATATATATATTACTATAATTATTATTATCCTGTATTTTTCATTTCTCGCATCAGCTTACTATATCTATCTCTCTCTCTCTCTCTCTTTCTCTCTCTCTCTATATATATATACATATATACACACACACACACACACACACACATACACACACACACACACACACACACACACACACACACACACACACATATATATATATATATATATATATATATAAAAAGAAAGAACAGTAAGATATAAAATCCGGTGTTCTTATAGATATTTTTTATTTTTACACAATAGTGCTCAATTTAAATTTACAGAGCATTAATATTATAAATTAATTGATTTAAAATATGGTTTTTCCCGCTACATAGTGATAAACATGTTTCAAAAATGGAAGCTAAAGCCTTCGTCAAGCGAATTTTGGAGTAACTTATTTTTTTAAAAATTCGAAGGCTTTAGCTTCCATTTTTGAAACATGGTTATCACCATATTTTAAATCAATTAATTTATAATATATATATATATATATATATATATATATATATATATATATATATATATATATATATATATATATATATATATATATATTAGTCATCCATAGACAGACTATTTCGCAGCTCATCAGTGTGATATGATATTCTCAAGCCGGGAGCAAAACCCGACTGATGCCAAATCAGAGATTGTACTCGTGTGCTATCAACGCTCGGTTGAGAGGAAGGCGAATTTTTACGTACTTACTCTTTGAATAAACACGCTAATGACCGATAGGACTCAATTCATGGAAGGGCTTTACATTATTAGCAGCATTAGTCATTGTTTACAAATTCACGCTCATATCAGCCTACGATATATATATATATATATATATATATATATATATATATATATATTATATGCGCAGTACTTAGTGGAAAGTGCTCAATATCAGCGACAGAGCTAACATATTCAGTTGTATGTATATGATTTTGTAACCCTGGGTGTCATGCTTTTGCTATCATCAGACGAACTCTGATGATCTGATTATCTCAGATGATTGCAAAAGCGGGAAATCCATGATCACAAACTAATATCCATACAACTGAATATATATATATATATATATATATATATATATATATATATATATATATATATATATATATATATATATATATATATGTATATATATATATATATAGTTTACTAAAAACTAGGTAATCCGTATGGGGAGACCCAAGGAGGATAAAATACAGAGAGTTTAATGTAAATCAGAGCTAATAGTTTAAATAAAAATAAAAACAGACCACTTTAAGGTTCCATGTAATAATTTATTTCACCACAGCCCTTTTAGAGAACCGCGGATCATTAGACTTTACTTCAAAGGAACCTTTGGAAGTAAAGTCTGATGATCCGCGGTCCTCTAAAAGGGCTGTGGTGAAATAATTTATTACATGGAACCTTAAAGTGGTCTGTTTTTATTTTTATATATATATATATATATATATATATATATATATATATATATATATATATATATATATATTATGAAATGGACAAAGTCCGACAATTATTTAAAGACATTTTTATGTTTAACATTCTTTTTATAGATACAAGTATTTAAGTAAATGCTCTATTTATAATAAACACTATTAAATAACATTTACTGGACTGAATGTCCGAGAAATTTTCATAGAAAATATTCATCCTCCGACAGGATTCGAACCTGTATCCTATAGGGAACCGTCATATAGCCTGACGTGCCTTATGAAAATTGTCAGCAAGGATCAGTACACTTTGGTGCCTTGACACACATTTCACGGGGAATGTTTGCTATTACACCTTTTATTTTGTCCTTGAGTTCTTTGATGTCTCTAACTTTTTATCCTTTATCCTACCCCATAACCAGAAGTCACAGGGTGTCAGATCAGGGGAGTGTGGTGGCCATGTCAAATGTTCCGCCCCGAGCTCGCCAAAGATTTTGGAAACTTTGATCGAGTCTAGCGCAAACAGTACAATGAGTCGGTGTAGCATCCTGTTGGAAATACCCTGCTCGTCTGCATTTGCAGTCACCGTTGTAAAGAAATATGGGCCAATTACACCCTGTGATTTTTAATAAAATACATTAACCTCGAACCCGTTGATGAATGTTTTTTTTAATGTTTTTTATTGTTTGCGAGAGTGATTCTTGCCATTTATATCATTAACTTCACTATCTGCTTTTTGTATGACTGATTCATGTAATGTAAATTGAACTGCACCACATACTTGATATATATATATATATATATATATATATATATATATATATATATATATATATATATATACATACAGGGTGTCCATAAAGTTAGTGTGCACTTTAAAAATTTATAACTTTATTTGTATTTGCGATAGAAATAATCTGTAAAAAATGTTATAAAGTTTAATGTACCTAGTTTTAAGTATAGCTAAAATAACTAATGTAATTTCAGGCATTACTGTAAATCAGTTGGCAAATGTTTTCCGTGAACTGCAAAATCGTATTACCCTTTGTATTGCTAATGATGGAGGACATGTGGAAACTTAAATAAAATTTCAATAAAACCTTAAAAAATATAGATTTACTTCTTTCTAATCCGTTTTACAAATTATTTCTATCGTAAATACAAATAAAGTTATAAATTTTTTAAAGTGCACACAAACTTTATGGACACCCTATATATATATATATATATATATATATATATATATATATATATATATTTTGGTTGAATGTTTTTTGTTCTTTTATATTGATGATTGGGTTTGGGTCCTCCGTCTTCATTTCATGTGAAAATTTTTATAATTTTGCAATAAAAACGTTAAGAATTTTTAATTTCATGGATATTTTATTAGGTCCCAGGCGAATGTGTGGTATTGTGGTATATATTGGGATTCGATGTAGAAGGATGGGTTCTTGTGGTGATTGCGGCAGTTGTTAGAGTAAATTGGTTGCGAGTCGAATTAGTTAGGTGTAGAATAGACACTGTTGACCATCCCTTCCACCTTTCCCCTTCTGTTTTGTGTCACAAATTAATGTATCCACATTAATTAAATAAACATTTTCCCCATTACTTCCCGGGCTTTTGGTTAGGATAAAAGAGTAATATTTGTTCTCTTCTCATTACGCAGTCGCACTCTGACAGACATGCCGTCGCCTCCCTCCGCCTTTTTTACAAATACTTTCATGGTAACTGCTCCGATGAGCTGCTTTCGCTGGTTCCCAGACTTCATGAATTTAAGCGTTCAACTAGGCTGGCCTCTCGCTCTCACCCTTTCACTGTCGAAACTGTTAAATGAAGCCATCTCTTCTACTCCAATAGCTTCATGTCTCGCACTTCTCGCCTGTGGAACTCCCTCCCCTTTTCCTGTTTCCCTGATAGCTATAATCTCCAACTATTCAAATGTAATGTCAATAGACGTCTCCAGATGGCTTGACCTATCCCCTAACCTTCTCTTCATCCTTTCCTCTATCACTCCTATTTGGACTCACTCCAATTCTCTGTAACCCCTTGCGTGCTGCTAGTGGCCTCCCGCCTTGCTTGGGGCGAAACGCTTAAAAAAAAATTTTGAGATGGAGAAGGAACTAGGTCCCGAGAATTTCAATACTGCGATAGCAACTTCCTTATTACACTAGCAGTTGTCGCGGGAACTGGGCAGTATTTGTCCTTGCCTCATATGCATCGGCCTGCGTATGGACACCCCCACATAAAGAAGCCTTCGTATCATATCCTGAGTCAAGTAAATAACTTCCCATCACCATAGAAATGAAAATGCGCAAAATAAAAGCAAGAAACGATAATTAATGCGATTTTAAAGAACAATGGGGAAAAAACGGAATAGTTGCACTTAATAAACCTATTTTCATTTAATGAAACGAAAATTAAGGCGACACCTCGAGACGTACAATTGGAAGCGTTTTTTTGTTTTTGCATTATCAAATATTGTCTTATTTAATATCGAATTTTGAACGAGGCACCCATTGAGGGTTATTCTTGTATGTGCCGTGTCCCTTCAGGGCGTTGACAATCATGGTTCTCCGCAATTTCCTGTCCTTTGTAACGCTTAATAACTTTTGTCTTTTTGCCATGATTCCAAAACCCTGCTTCACCATCCATTCACTCAGCCTCGTCAGGTAGGTTGTGAATTGCTTTCCTCTCTTCCTCTTACTTTCAATCTGTCCTGTGCGTATCAAATTTTCCAAGCCCTCTTTCCTCATCATGCGCCTTAGAAATTTCAACCTTTTTTTCCTGATGTTAAGTGGCCTTTTTGTTGCCATTGTCTCTAAAACTTCCTCATTGCTCACATGTTCGTTCCATGGCATTCTTACTATCCTTTTGTAGAACCACATTTCTGTTGCTTCGTCTCTTTTTCATATGTGAGGAGATTGTTCAGCATTCACTGCCATATAGGAGGACTGATACTACATAAGAGTTCAGTACTCTTTTCTTTGCTTCTGACGATAATTTTCTGTTTCTTAATACTTTGCTCAGCTTTTAGAAGGCATTTTTTTCTACCCCAATACGCCTGCGGAGTTTCGTGGAGGTACGGTGAGGTAATGGATAGTAGTTCGGTTTGAGGAATCGGAGAGGCGAATTTGAACTCCAGTTGTGTTTATTACATTCACATCCTAATACCCTTGGTAAATGTATGAATAGATCTCTTGTATACATCAGCTATTGGGAGAATAGTAGGGCAGACTGGTTCCTATAGTCTTGGTTGGCAACAAGTCTACCGCAGAAAGGAACGACAACCTAGTACGGGAAAATTGTAATTGTAATTGGCCCTGATATGGCATCTCGTCTACAGTCGCTCTCTCACAGACGTGCAGTCACCTCCCTCTGTCTTTTTTACAAATACTTTCATGGTAACTGCTCCGAGGAGCTGCTTTCGCTGGTTCCCAGACTTCATGAATTTAACCATTCTACTAGGCTGGCATCTATTGTCTCGAGTGTCGATTAGTTGTCTTACGGCCATTGTCTGCGATGGACGTTATTCCAAAGAAGCGTATGAAAATTATAGCAATGCACGAACATACTGGCATGCGTTACCAGTGAGCAAATCAAAGTACTATAGATTGGCCCAGAAAGTCTCCTGATTTAAATCCAATCGAGAATCTGTGGTCAATCTGCAAGGAACGACTTCGTGGAATGGACATACGAAGTACTAGCATGTTCACTGTGTCATGTTTCATTGGAAAAATATGAAAATATGTAAATAATGCATTATGTTTCAATTAATTTGCACAAGGGTGTATTAGATGATCAATTATTATGATTGACCACTTTCACAAAGATACTTACTAAGCTTTTCATCCATAACAACCGGGTCCACTATTTTTAGGCAAGAAAAAAGAGAATGAACTTACCTTCTAAGATACGAGGCACAGGTTGCTTAAAAAAAAGGCTACTTATTTGATGTCTCAACTAACATAAAACTTAATGACACATACAAATTTATCAGTTATGTGCCGTGCGTGATACACGCTTAGGCGATCATGTATCTTTCGATACATGACTGATGAAGCAGATTGCCATTTTCTTCGGTAGACCAGTTTCCATCCAAGGCTATAGAACCCGGTCTGTCCTGATATTTCATACATTTTCTAAGGGTATCAGCACGTATGGGAATGTAATGGATTCGACTGGAATGCGAACTCGGCTCAATCCGAACCGCTATCCATCACTCTACCCTGTCTTCTATGTCATTTATAGTTAAACGATAGAAATACAATGATTGGGGCAACGTAATGTAATGGTTAATAAGCTTGTCTCGCTAGAACAATTCCGACTGAATAGTGAGTTCGATCCTCACTGGGTACCTCGTGCTTTCAGCATTGCGCCACATCTAAGCTATACTTAGAAAAATCGCCATAAAAATGCAATGAAGGGCGATACCACATAGCATACAAATGAAAATCGTTGTCTTTAATATCGAATTTTGAACAATAAATGAGGATCGATCTTATTACTAAGTAGTAGTCAGTTTCATTCACCATAACTCCACGCTTCGTTAAGGTGGCTGATTTTACAATATATCAAACCTTATTGTGTTATATAATATCGAAATTCGTACGGGGAACCTAGTGACGATCGAATTCATTTCCAAGTAGTAATGGTCACCGAGGCAAGTCTCACCCACCTCTAACCCACGCTGAGTTAGGGTGGTTGATTTTACATCTACAATGAGATGTGAGGTCTGTCGTTGAGATTCGTACATACGATCCATCGCTGAAGACCCTAGAAAAGGGTCGGTTCCCTGTACCGCTCTAGTAAGTACCTGACTCCTATTGCTATCCTCTACTTTTTACAACTCTTACGACCACATCGGATTGAAAACGCCGGTTAAGTAATGTCAACTCTGGTCAGTACTTAGATGGGTGACCGGTTGAGAATATCAGGTACTGTAAGCTTGGATGCACGGTGGTGCAATATATAATGGCGCGACATTGTCAAACTTCTCGTTGCTCTTGAACCGTGAGCGGTTTGCAACGTTTCGTTTGTGGGAAAGGAGTTGCCACCCACCTACGTTCCTTAGTTCCACCAGTTCTACCCTTCACAGCTAAGACCGGCCATGCCACGCCTATTGTAGCGACCCACCCTCATTCCTTCCGTATGCCATTGGTGAGATGTAAGTTCTACGCGAACAGCTTCTTCTCCCGAACCGCTGGGTGGAATCGACACCCAAGAGGATGATTCCCGATTATTATTATCTTAACCTGTTCCGGTCTAGGATTTACCGTTACCTCCCCATATCCGCGTAAACTATGCCTATTACTTCATAACCCTCTACCTTAAGTGGCTCTCAGGCTTAGTACAGGGTGAAGAACATTGTAAAAATGCATTTATATTAATCTTTTGAAAAACATTCAAAACATAGATAAATCAACTTTGATTTTATGAAAGAAACTCCCAATACTCATCCCTCTTTTATCTCTACTAGATACGCAGCATCACATTCTCCGGATAAAGACGAAATTTTTTGATAGTTAACGGCGGCTCATTTTGTTTTCCTCGAGTCCTTTTTCGCTTCACATTGTTGTAAACAATCCAATTTTCATCACCTGTGATCGTTCTTTTTCAAAATTGAGTCGGTATTACATTTTTCCGTTAAATCACGAGGTACACAAATAGAATATAATTCAAATGCCTTACACCGCGCGTATGAGATATGTGGAATATCTCTGTGATATCCCATGCTGTGTGGCCTGGATTATTTTAAATCAGCGTTCCGATTTGGCCATCACCAACGACTGCAGATCTGAAGGAATGTTCATGATCTTCCAGATCAAAATTTCCACTTATACACATAGCGAACCAACTACGAACGACACTCTCGGCTATGGCACCATCATCATAAACGGCACATATTTTTTCTGCTTGTATAGCGATTTTTCCTTTCCAGAAATAAAAGAGCCTCAAATGGTAAAAACGCTTTTTATTTTTCTCCATTTTTATTGTTATAATAAAAACATTTAAAATTCCCAATCCATAAAGAAATGGTCCCGCATATCCATAAAACTACCCTTAACATAACCCTCTTCCGCGCCTTGTACAGGTTGAATCTTACTGTAAAAAAAAGAGAAAGATGAATTGAAATTTCACCTTTCAGAAGATGAATACGTCATAAATTTCAGTCACGTGTGAAACGATATTCCGTATTTAAACGTCATCTATTGATTGTTGCTTGATTTGCTTTACGTCTTATCAACCTTTTACGGATTATTAAAGCCGAAACATATTTGGGTTGTAAGAATAATTTTTCTTACGAGTGAATATTGCATTCAAATTCTTTTGAAAATAACAATGATTATAACAGATACGAATCCTACTATTTAACCCATAGGTAGTGGGGTATGTAGATTCATGCCTTTCCCGAGGTTATTTGCTCGTACGTAAAGTAACGAACCCGATTGGAATTTAAACATGGTTCTCTGATTTCTCATTGCAAGCAGCCATCCATTATTACACTCACACATCCTGGAGTGTTTACCTTTGTAAAATGTACGAATTGAACAAGAGAAAGACAATGGAGAATCGTTGCCATTTTTATGAGAATTAATTTAAAAATGAAAACAAGTATCAATGAATTTGGGAGCATTTTGATGAATAGTCGAGGGAAAAAGTAGATTTTTATTTTTTATTTTTTATTTTTTTCCTAAGAGAAAGGCTGGGCATGTGACAAAATAAGACAAAGGCAAACACCTACGTTTACTGCGATCGTGAATATAATTGCAAATGTATATAATCAGATCTTGATGAGTTCGCGGAAATACATGTGCTGATTGATTGCTATTTCCCCATAAAGTTCTCACATGCAAAATCATACAGAATAAAGAAAGAAGATTCACGTCCGGACACAACAGGGACTTTCTATCTATCTTTCTATCTATCTATCTATCTATCTTTCTTTCTTTCTTTCTTTCTTTCTTTCTTTCTTTCTTTCTATCTATCTATCTATCTATCACGGTTTCTTTTTATTTTTGTTTGTTCCTATCTATCTATCTATCTATCTATCTATCACGGTTTCTTTTTATTTTTGTCTGTTCCTATCTATCTATCTATCTATCTATTTATCTATTTATCTATCTATCTATCTATCTATCTATCACGGTTTCTTTTTATTTTTGTCTGTTCTTATCTATCTATCTATCTATCTATCTATCACGTTTTCTTTTTCTTTTTGTCTGTTCCTATCTATCTATCTATCTATCTATCTATTTATCTATCTATCTATCTATCTATCTATCGATCTATCTATCTGAAAAATGAATCAGGGATATGACAAGCTTCTTGACCTGTTTCATAACAACAGCTTAAGAAATATCCTCAAGTTTAGATGGCGAGACCACGTGATAACTGTAGAACAACTCCAGCGTACACCTGGAGAAACCCTTAGTGTCGTGGTACGGTGAAAATGAATGTTCATTGACAGCACTTTGGGGCAAGACTAAAACAACGACTACAACGTGCCACTGAACCTGAAACCCTGAAGGAAGAAGTAGAAAGGGATGATCAAATATGACATGGCAAAGAATTATAAAGAGGAAGAACAAAATAACGGGCTAACAAACCTGGGATGAGGAACAAGCAGAAGCCGCGGACAGTGCAGAGTGGAGACATTCTGTGGAGGCCCAATACGCCACAAGACACCGACAAATATATATAAAGATATTGAATAGCTGCCTCGTAAATGGCAACAAGTCATTGCAAATAATTGTGAATATATAATAGAAATATAACTGTACTTTATGGTTTGAAGAATAAAGTGGGTAAACAAAAGCAGAAATCATCTATGACATAACCTAATATTTGCATATAGCAAAGTGACCAATTTAAATATATTAGTCAGCAAAATAAGAACTGGTATTAAGTTTAGGTTTCTAATAGAAAAATACACTTCTGGTCAGTTTTATTGGCGTCAAATGAAACCAAGATGAGCAAAAAAACCAAAATCAGGTTTTATAAGACCTTGATCATCTCTGGCCAGTTATATCAATCCGAAACCAAGGAAATAATTAGAGAGATGACAAACTTATTGATCTATTTCATAACAACAGTTTAAAACGTATCTTCAAGATAAGATGGAAAGACTGTGTGAAAAAGGCAGAACAGATGCAAAGTGTCTCTGCAGAATGCATTAATGTCAAATTATGGCAAAGATGGAGGTTCATTAGCCGCACTTTAAGGCAAGACGCAAATAACGACTGCAACGGGACACTGATCTGAAACCCTGAAGGAAAAAGGAGAAGGGGAAGATCAAGTATGGCATAGCAATGGATTACAGAAAGGGAGAGTGAAGCAATGGACTGGCATTCCTGAGGTGAAGATCAAGAAGCAGCAGTGGACAGGGCACAGTGACACCATTTTGTGGAGGCCTTTTTGTGCCATGTGTTGCCAGCAAATAGATATAAAGATATTGAATAACTGCCTGGTAAGTGGCAACAATTCATTGCCAATAATAGTGAATATATAATAGAAATGTAACTGTACTTTATGCTTTGAAGAATAAAGTTGGCAAACAAAAGCAGAAATCATTTATGACATAACCTAATATTTGCATATAGCAGAGTGACCAATTTAAATATATTAGGTTGGTAAAAAAAACTGGTATTAAATTTAGGTTTCTAAAAGAAAAACTCACATTTGGTCAGCTGTATCTGTGTCGAATGAAACCAAGATAAACAAAATCACCAAAGTTAAGCTTAATAAGATGTTGGTCATCTCTGTCTAATTATATGGTTGCAAAACCTGGCATAGGAATTAGAGAGATAAGTTTATTGACCTATTTCATAACAACAGTTCAGGAAGGATCTTTATGATTAGAAGGCAAGTTCGTGTGAAAAAGTCGGAACAACCCCAGAGTGCCTCTGTAGAACCACTTCATGTTGAGGTACTGTGAAGATGGAGGTTCACTGGCCGCATTTTAAGGAAACACCCAAACCACGACTAAAACGTAGCACTCACCTGGGCTTACGAAGACAAAAGTAGAAGCGGAAAACCAAAAACATGAAAGTGAAGAACTGTGTAGAAGGAAAGGAGGAACAATGGACTGGCAATCATGATGTGATATGCAAGCGGCAGATATAGACAAGGCCGAGTTGAGACATTCTGTAGAGGAAATATGAGTCATGAAGCACCAGGCAGAGACAGAGAGATATAAAAGAGAAAAGTTTGTTTTTTTTATCAAAATTAAGTGGGAATACTTTTTTTATTAAATCAATCTTATTGAATATAATATTCTTAATGCCCTGCTGATGGGTTTTAAGGAATCTCTCGATTGATTACTAACACAGTATTATTATGCCGGAATAGATTTGGTACTCGATTTCGCACCAGACCAAGGAAGCTATGTGCAAATTTGACATTCGCCATCCAGGAGTGGACATTCGCTATTTACTCGTTGTCAGCGGTGATCCCGTGCGCTAAACACCGATGAACAAGGCCGTGCCTCTTACGCATGCGTGTGAAAAAATGAAAAAACCTTTGGGCAAATGGATATATAAACACCCGCTCCAGAGAGGAGTTGGAAATTCTCTCAGATCACAAGAGAAAGTAAGGCTGCGCGTATCGGACAAACACAGTGGCCATGTTGTAATTTAATAGTTACATCCCAACTACATTAAATTTAATCGAATTATAAACGTAATTGTATCTTTTAAAGACGCAAAACAACGCTTAGCTTAAATATCGTTTCGCGCCTATTTAAAAAAAAATTATATCCAGTCTTGTTCAAGTATTATTGTTATTTTAACCTTCGGGGAACAACAGGCAAGAATCAATAGCCTACAAACTGTTGGTTAGATAGTAAAGTAGGCTGGAATCTCTTGCCTCGGGTGGTAGCCAGTCTAGGAGAAATAAATCTCTGAATTCAAAGCATGTCTTTCTAGTGTAGGTAATATTCAAGTCCACGCACTGCCCTTAAAAATAAAAAAAAATTATTGCTTTCTTTGTTGAATTGTCCCAAGATTTTCAGTTTATTTTCTTTTTTTCAGATTTTGTTTAACGCATTCATTTTTTTCTGTTTCATTTTCATGTCTCCATGTTTTCTTTCGTTGTATCCCCTACAAATAGTATTTGCAACTGATTTTTATTCCCAAAAGAGAGATACGTTACTCATCTGAAGAAGAAACCAATATTTTGGCTGTTTCTATTGATCCTTTCTGGACGGCAAATAACCATCCCATTTTCTTTAGTCATTTATGTCGATGACCGATTTAATTTTGTGTGATCGTTATCATTAACACAGCTATTAAATTCGCTATTTTATCGGCCGCTTCCGGTTTGTCCGCCATATTAGTTAACATAAAGTAAAGAGAAAAACGACTGAGAAATAAAAAAGAGAAAGAAGAAAATGACTCATAGTTATTTCGCCTACACTGCTGCATTGTTGCCTGTCTATACTGGCCCGTTTTGGGGAAAAAATAGAAAAACTGTCATTGACTGGAGACAAATGACTATGAAAAGTCTGACGACGTTTTCTGATGAGAACCGTAATTTTGGTTTTGACAGGATACTCAGCAGTACTTTCAAAGCAAAAACAACACAGCCAGCACACAATATTTCATCTACTGCCATCTAAGGCAACCAAAGTTATCTGATGGATCAATTAAAACCTATTGTAATTAATATTATAAGGTTTTGGCGATATTTTTAAAGATTAATTTCTTTACATATACATTATATGTACAATGGATTTTTTCGAAACTAAAACGGAGTAACATACCGCAGGGTCTGTGCGTACTACACTCGAATCTCCCAAACGGATGGAGGTATTAGTATGGGGTATACCAGCTAGCCACAATTTAAGGGCTATTTCGTGTTAGGAAGAATAATACGCTTTAGCCTTCCAATAACCGGACACCGATACTAATATTGGCATTAGTGTAGCCACTGATACACTAACACCGAATGAGGATACAGAAAAACGAAATACGGGACCGTACCCAACAAGACATTTAATGATGCAAACAAATTATATACACATATTAAAAAGGTTTACATGTCCCAAACACAAGGTTGTTCATATAGTCCAAAAACCAAGGGTGTTTAACTAGAACAGAGAAATGCCATACCAACTTTAGGGCCGTTGACTGTCCATAGATGAGTTAACAGGACTTACTTCTTTCTCCACGCTAGGCTGAGTACCAGCAGACCAATTTCCACGTGTGTGGACTCCGGTGGTCGCAAGTAAAAAAGGGCTGAGCTTCCAAAAACGGAAGTGACGAAAGGGAAGAAGTTCTCGTCTCTAAGGGGCTGAACTTCCGTTAGCCCGACCCAAGGGAAACAGCTGTAGTCTCCCTACAGAGGCAAGCCTGATTGGAGGTCCTGGGTAGTGCATTGTAATCCTCACTATCTTATCAACATTTGTTTAATTTCTACCTACGTTTATATACGTTGCAACTTAAACGAAGCAAAACTGTCTATTAAAGGATAAAACATTTTCGCTTGTTTTGACGTCATTCTGAAGTCTTTTTAAAAAGGTTTTCGTCCAAATTCGTGAATTTGTTTTGCTCATCGTAAGTCTCGAATAAAAATGCGTTATTTATTTACTATAAAGAAACTTATTTATTTTAATTTACTTTAGCGTTGAGAAAGTTTACCATACATATTTAAATATGAAACAATGCAAGTTCAGTTGACCATTGATGACATTTCCAGAACAAAGTAACTATAAACAATTTTTTTCTATCCTCTGCCAGCCGCCATGATGAAGAAAGCATTACCTCGAACCATCGCCAGTGAGACACGCTACAAGAGCCACTCCGTTTCGCGAGGCTCGTCCCTTAATCGAGCCAATCCTCCGAAGGAACGCCATCGAACGAGGGCCAATAACCCCAGAAGTCTCCACTGCCACAGGAGTAAAAAAAACATCTATCAGCAAGAGAAGAATATTTAAGTATTTTTACTATAAAGTATTGTTAAATTACATTTTCTTTCTCATAGGAAGTGTCAGACGTTTGATGTTAACATTGCAGCCAATCGTTTGCATTCATTGTAATTTTAAATCTTTGTTTCATGAGCTCTTACTTAGTATAGGCCAATTTGATTGGTTGAACCGATTATAAACAAGTTTAGTTTTATATACAGGTTTTATATTTTCCCTTTCTCTTCCTTTTCTCGGGAAAAGAGATTATATCTTGTGTCTTTATTTCTTGAGTTTTTTATTTTCTTTCTTTGTATGTAATTATATCCTAACAATTGTAATAATTGGTCATTTACTGACGCCTGATGAAATGTGTTGATGCATATCGAAACATGAGTGCATTTATGTAGCGTTGTTTCAACATGTTTAAATGTAATATCCTATAATAAAGAATATTGCTCTAATATTGGATTGTATTGAGCCCTATTTTAAATTAATGTTAGGAACGTTTGAATTCATATTCGATTCGTTCTCATTTCATACGTATATATATATATATATATATATATATATATATATATATAAAATAAACATTGAAGCCAACACTCAGAGGCGACTATATATATATATATATATATATATATATATATATATATATATATATATATATATATATATATAAATGACAATAGGAAAACAGTAATTGCTGACGCGTTTCGTCCAACGTGGACTTTTTCAAAGCAAGAAACGAAATGAATTCAATTAAACAGAGAAAATTAATAAAAACAAAAAACAGAGTGTTCTTAGCAACTGGAATGTAGGGGACGCTATTTTCATATTGTTAACTGAAAATAACGTCAGTTAATGTCACGCGTGGAGAATATTATCATTAATCTGTGTTGTTCAGTTAACAATATGAAAATAGCGTCCCCTATTTGCTAAGAACACTCTGTTTTTATATATATATATATATATATATATATATATATATATAAAGACATTTTTATGTTTAACATTCTTTTTATAGATACAAGTATTTAAGTAAATGCTCTGTTTATAATAAACAGTATTAAATAACATTTACCGGCCTGTATGTCCGAGAAATCTTCATAGAAAATATTCGTCCTCCGAATGAAGATTTCTCGGACATTCAGGCCGGTAAATGTTATTTAATACTGTTTATTATAAACAGAGCATTTACTTAAATACTTGTATCTATAAAAAGAATGTTAAACATAAAAATATCTTTAAATAATTGTCGGACTTTGTCAATTTCATAATGTATATATATATATATATATATATATATATATATATATATATATATATATATATATATATATTGTAATCTACAGACAGACTGTTTCGTTGTATCACAGCTTATCAGTGTGGCTAGACGTCTGGTTGCCTCTAGCTAGGATGGAAGCCCGGCTCAATTGGTCGGAGATTACACCCCAAGCCGTTGGTGCATGGCAGGGATGAAGGTGAATTTAAGCGTATTTATTTTTAGATAAACACACAGTGATTGGGAGAACTCGATTTGCTTTACCGAAGAGACTTGCATTGTAGATACCTATTGATATACGGAAAATATATATTTTAACGGATATCAAGGCAAACAGAATTTTCTGGTTATAAGGTGCCCTATAATTATCTAGAGCAATAATTATTAAAATAATATAATTTCATGGTATCGACTCAGCGATTCATGATTCTTCTCATGACCCAGACATGAATGATTGTATTAATTTATAAACCTTTTCAAAACAGGAACTATGATCTGGAATACGAATGAAAGCAATGGCGACATGTACACTGAATTCATTATAACATTTCAGGATATAGAATTCGGAAATAGTAAAATCTTCAGTCACCTCGATGTATGAATCAGTTATAACAAATTTAGTATAGAGATAAGGAAACGAAACTATGCTTGTGGTCGTTTTGCCCATCACCAAAAATGGCTGCAAATCCAGAACATTAACCTGAAAACTTGGGTCTTATTCTTAAACAGTTTCGTCAAATCGAGACTTTCATATGGATGTCATGCATGGAGCCAAACTTATTCAGAAATATCTAAAGTGTCAGCTGTATACAACCGCTTTCTCAGATCAATGATTAAAAATGGTTTTGAACGAATGAAGCCTGTTGCTTTTGGCGAATACCATTCTTCTTCGAACGATATGGACTGAAGAATCTTAAAGAACTGTAGCAGATAATAGAAACAACGCTTGATGACTTTAAGCAGCGGAAACAATAAAATGCATAGCACATGTAAGAAAAAATAATGACAAGATGTTAAACAAAAGTTTATGAAGGAAATTCTCATCAATACTGGAAAGAAATATAACAGCTACTGGATTTGAGAAAGATATTTTCCTGAAAAATTGTTTTAAGTGAAAGATTTTATAAATTTCAACCGACAGAGGTACTGTTTTGGCAACAATTTCCGAATATTTCCTTGTAAGGAAACTGCTTATATTATCCTTACCAATGTAACGTGTAAATTGGTGTTTGATACACCCAAATGTCGATGACACTCCAGTGTGAAAGTTCATGTTAGCGGTGTCGAATCGTTATCAATAACACAATTTCTCATCATTCCCTAAATATTTTCCGAGCGTTTTTCACCATCTAAAGCCATGGCTACTGTCCAAAATCTTGATATGAAGAAAGAAGTCTTTTGTACGCCAACTATTATGACTGATAAACATTGTCTCTTGTTAGTAGTACAGTAATTCTCATTAGTATTTTTCCTTTTTTTGTTATTTTATTGTTATTCTTTATTTTCTATTTTTTATAATTTCTTCTCTTTCTTTCTTTCTTTCTTTCTTTCTTTTTTCTTTTCTGTAAATCACTTCTTCCTTTCTTTCTTAATTTTACGCTTTCTTTATTTCTTCCTTTCTTCCTTTCGTTACCGTCCCATGTTTCTTCTTTTTTCTCCACTGTCTATTTTCTTTCTTTACTTTCTTTTCCCTCTCAGTCTTCTTTGTTTCTTTCTTTTTTTCATTTCCTATTTTGCTTGTTTCTTTCCTTTTTCTTTTGTGCGATTCCTTCCCTTTCTTTTTTACTTCTTTATTTCTTTCTTTCCTCTAAATGTATTCTTTCTTTTCTTATTTTCTTTAATTATTCCCCTCTCTTTATTTCTTTCTGTCTTTTATTTTTTGATTTCTTCCTTTCCTTTTTTCTTTCTTTCCGTCTCTGTTTTTTCTCAATTTTCTTTCTTTAATTTTTTTCCCCTCTCACACGATTCTTTTTTTCTTTCTTTTCTAATTTTTGCTTGATTCTTTCCCTTTATTTATTTATTTCCTTCCACCTTTCTTTCTTTCTTTCTTTCTTTCTTCTTTGTAATTCTTTTACTATTCTTCTTCATTCAGTTTTTCTCTATTTTCTTTATCTTTCTTTCTTTTCATCTTTTCTGATTTCTTTTTATCTTCTTTTCTTTCTTTCTGCATTTTCATTCTTTCAGATTTTTCCAATGTCTTTTGTATTGTATTTTTACTCCGTTTTTCTTTTCTCTCCTTTGCTCAATTTTCTCTTCCCTTTTTTTTCATTTTATTTTCCCTCAATTTCCCAGTCTTCGTATTTCCACTTACGTCTCCACACTCTTCTTTCTTTCTTTCTTTCTTTCTTTCTTTCTTTCTTTCTTTCTTTCTTTCTTTCTTTCGGTCTGTTTTTCTTTCGTTACCATCTTAGTTTTTTTTTCTCTTTTTGCCCCCTCTCAGTTTTCGTTCTTTATTTATTTTCCCTCTCAGTCTTTCTTTCTTTCTTTCTTTCTTTCTTTCTTTCTTTCTTTCTTTCTTTCTTAGCACGATTCTTCTCCTCCCACTTTTTTCTTTATCTTACCTTAAATCTATCTCTTCTCTTTCTTTAGGCTATTTCTATTTTTCGTCTTTTTTCCTTCATTGTTAATATCGCTTTTCTAGTCATTTTAAATTCTACTATTAGCCATACCCATCCTCCCGCTCTCTCTCCTCTCTCTCTCTCTCTCTTAGAAATACTTACTCACCCGCCAAATAATCGAAACGTAACAACTGGCGCGCGCATTCAAACAGAAACGAATAATAAAACACCACAACGCTTTGCCCTGAATACAAAATAAGCTTAAATAATTATCGTCAAATTAGCTATTCACAAAATCAAATACACAGGCCGTAATATTCATATACGTACATTAAATTTGCTTTATCTTACTTTCGTTATTAGTTATTTCATTGCATACATTATGATTTCAGACTAAGTAACTATCAGCTGACATCAAGTGACAGCAGGCCTTCTCAGTACTCCAGTTATTTTCCCTGATTTTAGTAATGAACCATTTCGATTTTTTCTTAGATCTTGATGGAATAATCCATACTAACCTCTCACCCCTCCGGTATAATCCACTTTACACCAAAAATCACCTATCAACCAATCAACACTCTAGTTTCAGCAAGCGAGACTTCTCGTTGTCTCAGACCCTTAGAACTGTAACAAGTTCACGCGAAAATATCTTTTCACGCCCAGCGCTCTGGAGCCTATTTTCTTGTCCCAAACTCTATAAATAGAAGAATCTGAATCGACTTAAACAGTCAGACTTTCACCCCTGGAGAGATGCCAAACTAATCCACGCAAGTCAAAACCTTTACCAACTACACTTTTACCGCGCAAACTTCTCTGACTCAGCAAACAACAACCACGCTCTCTCAAGAACAATTTCTAGCAATTACTTACAGTACTTAAAAATTGATATTTACTCACTACTAAATAAGTATTCGTAAACAATCAAACATCCAAACAACTAAAGGTATACAACTCCTACCAATTTTGAACAATAACTTAAACAGACTCACGTTCACACACTATTGATTGAAATCGCACAAAGTACATTTTTTATACATAACCAAATACTTAGTTTAATTTTACGAACAAATCTTAACAGCTTTACACACGCTGAGACTTCACAAAA
This sequence comes from Acanthosepion esculentum, assembly GCA_964036315.1. Classification (NCBI taxonomy): domain Eukaryota; kingdom Metazoa; phylum Mollusca; class Cephalopoda; order Sepiida; family Sepiidae; genus Acanthosepion; species Acanthosepion esculentum. Next base: position 12,167,155 of record OZ038493.1, read on the forward strand.
ATACTGTACACAATCTAATTCAATCATCCTCATTTATTCAAAAATATTCAACCCAATTATATATGTCAATTGTATATAAATCAATGTTATTGTTACACTTTTAATTATGTTTGTCTTCACTCTGAATTTTCTTGCATGATTTGTTTTCAATATTCTTTTTATCTCTTAATTTGTTTTGGACGAATGTTTAAGAACACCGACATCATAAATCCTTCTGATAACTAAAAATACATTCACCAGTCTGCAACAATCTCATGCATTCTTTGAAAGACTTTTCAGAACTGTGCGATAATGATGGGTGCAATTGTCTCCTTCATATCCCACATGTGTTTTAGTTCTCTAGCAAGAACCATATAGTTTGCCGCTGTTCCTTTTCTCCCAATATGGTCGGCTGGAATAGCAGTATTCATCGTCCTACAGATCTTCGTTTCTTTATTTACAATGATTAGATCTACTCTCTCAGCTCTGCTTGACTGATGCCTTCTTACAGAATGCGTTGTCTGGTTCAGAGTAGCAGATTACTGGTCAGAAACACCTGGGGGCGTGTAACTATCGCAGTGATGGATTGACATTGTTTAAGCTTTTATTAAAGACTAAAAGGCCGCGACAGAACCCAGATGGCTGCAAGGCCAATATGAATCACCGTATTCAGAATCCTTAGAAAGGTCAATATGAATCACCGTATTCAGAATCCTTAGAAAGGCCAATATGAATCACCGTATTCAGAATCCTTAGAAAGGCCAATACGAATCACCGTATTCAGAATCCTTAGAAAGGCCTATATGAATCACCGTATTCAGAATCCTTAGAAAGGCCAATACGAATCACCGTATTCAGAATCCTTAGAAAGGCCAATATGAATCACCGTATTCAGAATCCTTAGAAAGGCCAATATGAATCACCGTATTCAGAATCCTTAGAAAGGCCAATATTAATCACCGTATTCAGAATCCTTAGAAAGGCCAATACGAATCACCGTATTCAGAATCCTTAGAAAGGCCAATACGAATCACCGTATTCAGAATCCTTAGAAAGGCCAATACGAATCACCGTATTCAGAATCTTTAGAAAGGCCAATACGAATCACCGTATTCAGAATCCTTAGAAAGGCCAATATGAATCACCGTATTCAGAATCCTTAGAAAGGCCAATACGAATCACCGTATTCAGAATCCTTAGAAAGGCCAATATGAATCACCGTATTCAGAATCCTTAGAAAGGTCAAAATTGATCGCTGCATTTACGTATTGCATTAATATTGAAGCTTACGTTTTAAAAGTTCAACGATAATTCTTCTGCTGCCAATTAATTCAAAAGCAATTTGATGTACGTAGGTCCTTACTTTCTGTATAAAACAATTATTTTTACTTTATGGCTGACTTTAGCAATTAATTTCGGTTATTCCTATATTTATTTCCAAGTTATAAAAATTGTTATCGTACAAAAAAGTTTGTTGCAAAAGATCATGTAAAAAGATCGCCGAAAACAATCGCAATAAGGAAAAGTTGGGAATCCCAAATTTCAGGAGTGCGGGCTCTGATCCGGCCCAGAATATTTTAAATTTGCTCACGGAGTTGGCCTGCTTCCCAAATTATATGATATGTTGGGCTATGACCTCTGGGAGTAAAGTTGAAAAAGTGTGACACACTGACATTAGCATTTGTTATATAGACGATGTTCATCTTGTACAAGGCCCAAGAACCACTCGATGTAGAGGGTTACAGGGTAAGTGGCATGATTTATGGGGACATGTGGGGAAGATAACGGTTGATCCTAGACTTGAAAAGGTTAATATTGTAGAGATCGGGAAACATTCTCACAAAGCAGCTCCACAAAGCTGCGGTTCGTGGAAAAAAGCTGCTCGAGTGGAACTTATATCTTGTCAATGAAATAAGGAGGGACTGCGAGTGGTTTGGTACAATATCATGAAGCTGTGAAGTCTAGAAGTGATATAATTAAGGAATGTAGTTCGTCGGAACACTTTCCATGGAAATAACTATAGAGGAACGAAAGGTTTTCGACGTTTTTTTCTGTGGGAATGGGGTTGTAAGGTGGATTACTGAAGTCCGAAAGTAAAGTGACACCATCAGTGATTTCCTCTCATACCATTTTCTATAGTTTAGGTTATAATGTCAGCACATCTAATAAATGCTTGGCCCTACACAATCATACCTATTTCTTAATATCCATATGGTACTGGGGTGGCGCCGCCAGATATATTATCAATAATTTCCACAACATATGTACACAAATGGCTCTTTCAATCCTATCCATTTCTTAAAAACATGTGTCTGTTTGCAGGTTTTGCTCTTGAGCTTCCAGGATAAACCCTTCTGTTTCTGATTTCAACTCAGGGCTCCGTAGCCAACTACTACTACAGCGACTAAGATTAACAGCACTAAAATAACGATAACCGTCAAATACGATATCTTTTCTTACAGTAAATATTTCTGTTCTTTATTTCATTATTATCATTTCACTGCTATTTGATAAGTGTTCTGTGGTTTAGATTCTTTGTTTAACGGTATGTCAACTCTTTATGGGTCATACAATGCCGAAATTGAATTATCTTTGAAGTTTTGATGAACTTTTTACTATTAAAATCGATTGCTGGACATTTTAATTATATTGTTGGTATTTTTACTATAAAAATGTATTTCTATACCTTTACTATTTTTTTTTGTTTTTGTTTGAGAGTTCACTATTTTCCCATAGCTGGGTCCCTAACAGGTACTACCACCCTGGATCATGAGGGATCTAGGAACAACAGCATTTAAGAGATGATTCCAGGCTCCTCAAAACTTCCTGGTCAGAGGCCTTGCAACCGGATGTAGTTTATCGTCATACCCAGAATGAGTGTTCTTTGGAATTTAATAATAATAATAATAATGTTAATAATAATAATAATAGTAATTATTATTATTACTATTATTATTATTATTATTATTATTATTATTATTATTATTGTTGTGAGACCGATACTTTCCTACATCATGGACTCTCCCAGTACTATATTATTATGTGAATGGTAGTATCATGGGAGTAGCACCAGTAATGCGCAGCCGCGTACGATACCAATATCGGACACCACTGGATAGTAAGCTCTGCTTACTCTTACACTATTCTTTGTAACTTTTCTGTTTAATATATCTTTCTTACCTCTAACGCGTGTTCCGTGTTTTCCTTCCGTGGCCCCTACTTCGGGTCCACATCAATTATTATTATTATTATTATTGTTGTTGTTGTTGTTGCTACTGCTGCTGCTGGTGCCGTTAATAACATCGACAATCATCATTTTTTTCTTCATATAGTCGTACTTATTCTTTTAATTACTTTTATCAACATCAAGATTATCCCATTATTGTCATTATTTTAATGTGTCTAATGAACTTCTCATTACTTCAATATCAGAACTACAAATGGCTCGGTTTTCTTTTCTTTTATTTATTTTATTTTATTTTATTTACTTTATTTTATTTTATTTATTTTATTTTATTTTATTTTATTTTATTTATTTTATTTTATTTTATTTTATTTTATTATCCCCACCCTGTCATAGTTGCCTTCAGATCATGAACCGAATTGAGAAAAGAACATTTAGCGCAATTCAACAAACAATCATGTTAATTGTTTTTGTTTTCTATTGCTTACACGTGGTTTCGATTATTCCGTTGATTCAATCATAAACTGAGATTAGAAAAAAAACTGTTTAAAAAGTGTGTAGATTAATTGTTAAAATCTATCGCTTGTTTCTTCAGAATAAAACTCATAGTCGAGGATTCTGTTCTAATCCCAACTTATGCACGACATCATTTTTAGATAAAGAACAACTTTTGACGTGATTAGTGGTGCTTAATTTCGCTCACTCCAGAATCTCTTACGATTTCCATTGTTGTAAATTATACACTTTTCATCACTCGTTACATTTTGATAAAAAAATTAAATATTTTTATTAAGTCTAAGTAGCGAAAGCCACACAAAAATACAGACACGTAGATTTAATTTTCGTTCAAATTATTTTGTTGACTTCATCTATGAACTACAACTGATCTATACATGAAATATTAAAACCACTTTGGATATGTTCAACCACGCCATAACAATTTTGGGTGTGGAATTAGTAAATACTAAACACTTCAAATACTTTGGTGTTTAGATTAATTTTAATGCATTTAGTATAGGAGATAGGGAAATTAAGCACTGGCTATGTTAGAGAAAGATATAAAAGATATTAACATAAAACTCGGGATATGTTCTTAAGTAGCTTCCTCAGCTGGAGACTTTCATAGAGGTGTCATGCAGGGCACTAGACTCATTAAAACACCCAAACTATCAGCTATATACAACGGCTTTTTTCGATCGATGGTTAAAAATGGCTTTCAGCGAATGAAGCCTATATGTCTTAGCGAGGAAAACCCTTCGTCTAACATTGTGAACTGACATAATAGAACCACAAACAAAGAAATAATACCAAATAATAGAAACCATATCACTTGAGGATTTTCAATAGTAGTAACGACTAAAATGGATATCACATGTAACTAGAAGAGAAAATAATCAACATGATGACTTGCCACACTGCTTCAAGAAAAAGGTTAGGAAGGAAACCCCCATCAGTACTAAAAAGAACATTACCAGTTACTGGACTTGAGAAACACATTACCTAAATGGCTGATCGGTCAATGAATGCCGAATGTTTCCTTATAAAGAAACGGCTAATATTAACATTGCCATTACCATTACAATTTTATGCAAATCTACAAATCAACCATTCGCCCTTGCATGAAGTATTGCTGCCATATATGGTCCGGTGCCCCTTCCGTTTGTCTCAAGGTTCTTGATAAGATCCAGAGACGGATATGCAATGTAATTGGCATTGATCTGGCATCTCGTCTGAAGCCCCTCTCTCACAGACGTCTTTTTTTACAAATACTTTCATGGTAATTGCCCCGAGGAGCTGCTTTTGCTGGTTCCCAAACTTCATGAATTTAAGCGTTCAACTAGGCTGGCATCTCGCTCTCACCCTTTCACTGTCGAAACTGTTAAATGTAGCCGTCTATTCTACTCCAATAGCTTCATGTCTCGCACCTCTCGCCTGTGGAACTACCTCCCCTTTTCCTGTTTCCCTGATAGCTATAATCTCCAACTATTCAAATGTAATGTCAATCGACGTCTCCGAATGCCTTGATCTATCCCCTATCCTTCTCTTCATCATTTCCTCTATCAATCCTATTCTCTCACTCCAATTCTCTGTAACCCCTTGCGTGTTAGTGGTTTCCCGCCTTGCTTGAGGTGAAACGCTTAAAAAAAATCTCTCAAACTGGAATTGACTTCATAAGGTATCGTTGTAAAGAAAAGGTACTTGGCCCTCGCACCGTTGGGTATCATTACACGTATACAAATACACTTGAAAGTAAAGTAATTGTCGTTCAGATGATGAATATAAATCGTATAACTAAATACTGATTAGAACGGCAAATATCTGAATTCTCGGCGCAGATCAAGCTTATTGATAATATTTTACAAGATAAATATGCTCGTCACGATTACGAAAGCTTTTCAGTCGATCTTCAAATAGAAACCAGCCTGTTCACATATGCAAAAAACCTATTGTCCACACGCGTCAAGAAAGGCTGACTGGCTGTCTTGAACTTAAGAAAAACGAAAATAAAACAAAACAATTACCTAAATGTAACATTTTGTGCTGTTGACAGTCTGTTACATCACAGCGTGTCACTTCTGCTGTTGTTGTCAACTGTAAATAGAAAGGTTTCCCACAGAATGTCATCGTCGTAGTCATCATGGCGCTATAAGCCTCAACTATAAACTGCGTCTCTGAAAAACAATTGACGTTTGCAATATAGCAAGTTTGTGGACAGAATATTGAGCCACAAATGGAACATAGAGATGAATAATTATTCCGTTTATTTGATCAAAGTTTCCTGATTGGAATCTAGATTCTGGAATATTCAATTACTATTTTCTTATGGAAGATAAGCGATAAGATAGTTACGGATAGAGATTCGGTTTGAGGAAATCGGAGAGCCGTTACATTCACTAACATGAATGGGGAGATTCTGAGTCTGTTCAAATGGACTCTCTGGTATATATTTTTAAAAATGAAAGCCTTCTTTTTTTAATTTGTTTATGCAAATGAAAACTGTTATTAGGACACTACAGTTTTTTCACTTTTAAAGCCTAAAATCTAAGAAACATTCTTTTTACGGACCACAGTTACTTTTATAACTTGTAAAGCCTAAAACCTAAGAAACATTCTTTTTACGGACCACAGTTACTTTTATAACTTGTAAAGCCTAAAATCTAAGAAACATTCTTTTTACGGACCACAGTTACTTTTATAACTTGTAAAGCCTAAAATCTAAGAAACATTCTTTTTACGGACCACAGTTACTTTTATAACTTGTAAAGCCTAAAATCTAAGAAACATTCTTTTTACGGACCACAGTTACTTTTATAACTTGTAAAGCCTAAAACCTAAGAAACATTCTTTTTACGGACCACAGTTACTTTTATAACTTGTAAAGCCTAAAACCTAAGAAACATTCTTTTTACGGACCACAGTTACTTTTATAACTTGTAAAGCCTAAAACCTAAGAAACATTCTTTTTACGGACCACAGTTACTTTTATAACTTGTAAAGCCTAAAACCTAAGAAACATTCTTTTTACGGACCACAGTTACTTTTATAACTTGTAAAGCCTAAAATCTAAGAAACATTCTTTTTACGGACCACAGTTACTTTTATAACTTGTAAAGCCTAAAACCTAAGAAACATTCTTTTCACAGATCACTTGACCGTTACTTTTATAGTGAACACGGTTCTCACTGGGAACGCCAAACAAAATAAAACTGTTTTTTGGAATTGCGTGGTAGGTGGACATCGTACAACGTAACAGATTTATTCACCAACTGATTTACAACAGATAAAATATACAGGAAGTATAAAATTTCCATTTCAATTTTTAGTCGCTCTTATCTCTATATAAGACAGGTCATACATTTACAGCTGTGAGTGGAGAATGCGTATTAAAAATTAAAAATAAGCCATTGGTAAGATTCGAACTCTTGATTCATGAAAGACTGATTGACACACCAGTTGCTTTAATCACTAAGAGAACTTACTGAAGTTTTACTAGTATTTAATTTCACACATATTTTTTTTTAAATGAAGTATTGTTAGCCATTATTATTAATTTTTGAGTAAATATTTACTATCATTTTTATTTGATGAATCATTTTCAACCATTATTATTAATTTTTGACGAGTATTTATTTTAATAGTAATTTTTATTACATGAAGTATTTTCTGTCATTATTATTCATTTTGAGTAGTATTTACATTCATTTTTTATTGGATAAACCATGTTCAAGAATTATTTTTAATATTTGACTTGTTTTTATTTTTAAATTCATTTTTTTTTTAATGAAGTTTTGTCAGGCATTATTATTAATTTTTACTAGAATTTACTTTCATTTTTATCAGATGAAGCATTTTCAACGATCATTGTAAACTTTTAAGTAGTATTTACGTTTTTATTAGCCGAAGCAGTCAATCATTATTATTAGTGTTTAACCACTAAGTACTTTCACCTTCATTTTAATTAGATTAAACATTGTCAAAGATTATTATTCATTTTCGATTATTATTTACTTTCATATATTTTAATTTTTTTTGTTGGTTGATTCATTTTCTACGTTTTAACAACCTTTGAAGGTTATTTAAAGCCAGAAAATTTTTAAAATTGTAAGCTTTTTTTAAGATAATAATGGTTTAGTGATGTAAGTGTTACTAATTAACCCATATCTGGGAAAGAAGAGGTAGATTAATACCTTTCCCAAGAGTATTTGCACACAAATGAATATAACGAACCCAATTGGAATTAGAACTCGACACTCTGATTAGCAATTCCAAGCCATTATCCATTACACCACATTCAGCTTACGGTACGTGGTATTTCCAAGCGGTCACCCATGTAAGCACCATACCCAAAGTTGCTTAACCGGTGATGGTACAGGAATCGGCATTTCAACACTATATGGCTGTAAGCCTATATTTATATTTTTATTTTATGAATGAGGAGATTATTAAATTTTAATGAGGATTTATTTTCGCCTTCATTTTTTTTATTAAATTAAATATTTTTCAACCGTTATTATCAATTTTAATACCAGCATTTTCTTTCAGCTTTAATGTTTTATTAGATGAAACATTGTCAATCATTAATTATCGAATTTTATTATTATTTATTTTGATTTTTATTCTTACGATCAAGTCAAAATGAAAATGAAAATAAATACCAGTCAAGAATGAATAGCAACAATCAAGTTCTACTTCCTGCATGTCATTGGATTGCATCATTTTAGTATATTTTAAAGAATTTTCACACCTTGCAAATCTATTCAGTCATTTATATGATTGAAGAATATGGTGCAAAAAGGGATTCAATAATTATTCTGATATTTGGACATTTAATTAGGTTTTGGGTAGTGAACCTATCGATAATATTTCAGCACCCTACGTATAAATAAAAAGACGTCTGGATGTATTAAATAGCTCCCGATCCCAATTACAGTTAAGGATTGTATAACAAAGTCGCCATGTAATTAATTTTCTCAATTAAGTAAGTTTCCTTTTCCCTTCGATTCGATAATCATTTATTATTTTCAGGTTTTCACTCAATTACGGAAACTTAAATGGATCTATATTAGCGTTTGACATTAACGACTCGTTAGTAAGCAGGTGAATTTCAGATTAGTCACCATTTTACTTTTTTACGACTTCCTGTTTAGCGCGTAGTAATTGCCGAAACCGTCACAAAGTAATTGCCGGAACAGTGACAAAGCACGCGCTTCCTACTTTTCTATCTTCCTAAATCTACCCCGCAAACCTAGCATCGCCGGTATGTAACTTCTTAAACTTTTATCTCTAAGCATTGGACTCTCTTAATATCATATCATTATTTGAACATTTGTGTAAGGTAGCCGCTTTGTATGCGTTTATTTTTGCTATATGTGAAATCCCTTTTCCCATGTGTGTTGACAGTCATCCTGGCTATGACGATAAACTACATCCAGCAGCAAGACCTCTGATCAGGAGGTTTTGAGGAGCCTGGAACCACCTCTTAATTGTTGTTGTTCACAGATTCACCGTGACCCGGGGTGGTAGCACCAGTTAGGGCCCTAGCAATGGGTAAATAGTAAACCCCCAAACTGAAGGCCAGAAACTGAAAGTATAGATTTTTCTAAATAGAAAAAAAATACCAGCAATAGATTTTTGTAAATAGGAAAAGTTACTAAAGTTCCCAAGAAAATTAATTTTCGTCATTAAATGACCCATAAGTGTTTGATATACCGTTAAACAAACAAACAAACAAACGTGTTGACAGTTCTCACACTGTAATTTCATGTAACTTTCTTCCTTTCTGTAGACTTATTATTACAAACTTTATAGTATATTCCTGTACTGTGCAAACTTCTTGCTAACTTCTTTACCCATTTAGACCCTCGATACTCTCAGTTCAGCCTTTGGCCCTTTTGTCATATTTCTTCTTTCCATTCCTTTTTACCTTTTTACATATTGTTGATGGATCTCTCCATTTCACACAGATGGACTCACCCAAGGTATACATATACTACTACCAGTGAATACCCGAACAGACGTCAAGAAGTCAAGTAGAAGTGTAGGAGTCGAGTCGGACAGTAGTAGTAATGAACGTAGAGTCGGTCGAGTAGAACAGTAGAATAACGTAGCGGCAAGAGTCATAGTAACGAGCACGTAGACTCTGTACTAACCCGCATTCCTGGAACTACTAACCTGTATTACCAGTTTCTATCATTACGTTAATACATTTATTTTCCTATATTCATTCTTGGCGTTTGTTATTATTTGATACCGGATTTCATCCCGGAATCCACAACACATATTTTGTTATTCGGACAAAACTAGTCTCAAGTTTGTATTTCTTTCTTTTTCTAGTTTCACCCTCTTGGCTTTCAATAAACCTGTTGATAAACAAGACTTTATCTTCAGAGTTTTGATTGCCATAAATGTGTTTATCTGGTCATCGGAAAGATCTACACATATCAGGAAGAAGTACAATAACAGAATATCTCATTACTACCAACAGGAAGATCAGGTTGCATGACTAGAAATCACATTAAATTTTATATCATAGAATAGATTTTTTAACTTCTTCACCCATTTAGACCCTTGACACTCACAGTTCAGATTTTGGCCCTTTAGTCATATTTCTTCTTTCCATTGCTTTTTAACCTTTTTCTCACTGCATTGGTATCCCTTAATATCGTATTATTATTTAAATATTTGTTTAGGGTAGCCACCTTTGCATACATTTAATCTTATGTTGTATTTTTCAATGTCGAACCCCATACAACACGTGTCATCTGTTCTCATACAATGGCTCGCAGTAATTTCATGTAACTTTCTTCCTTTCTGTAGACTTATTATTACAAACTTTATTGTATATTCCTGTAAGCAAATTACTTGCTAAATTCTTCACCCATTTAGACCCTTGACACTCACAGTTCAGCTTTTGGCCCTTTAGTCATATTTCTTCTTTCCATTGCTTTTAAACCTTTTTCTCTCTGCATTGGTCTACCTTAATATCGTATTATTATTTAAATATTTGTTTAGGGTAGCCACCTTTGCATACATTTAATCTTATGTTGTATTTTTCCATGTAGAACCCCATTCAACACGTGTCATCTGTTCTCATACAATGTCTTACTGTAATTTCATGTAACTTTCTTCCTTTCTGTAGACTTATTATTACAAACTTTATAGTATATTCCTGTAAGCAAATTACTTGCTAATTTCTTTACCCATTTAGACCCTTGACACTCACAGTTCAGCCTTTGGCCCTTTTGTCATAGTTCTTTTTTCATTCCTTTTCATCTTTTTACATCTTTTGTTATTCAGACTAAATTAGTCTCAAGTTTGTATTTCTTTCTTTTTCTAGTTTCACCCTTTTGGCTTTCAATAAACCTGTTGATAAACAAGACGTGGTTTTCAGTGTTTTGATTGCCACAAATGTGTTTATCTGGTCGTCTGAAGTATGCATGGACGCGTATCGAAAGGCAGTGCAGTAAACTTTTATTTATTGAACCTTACAACTGACACAGTAACTTTAGGGTCTATCGCAACAAGATCTTTCAAAAACTAGTAGGTTTGTAATTGAAAAATGTTTCATGTACCGTGAAGAGTAATATCAGAAGCTAAAAACTGACGTACAAATAAACTTTACAAAATAATATCCACGCCCTTATTTTAATAATAAAATTCAAGCAATACAAGACTTGAAGAGCCCCTGAAGGTAGCGAGATATTCTTAAAACGGTTATGATAAATGAAATATGTGATATGAATAAAATATGTGATGATAGGAAGTGAATATTCTGATGATAAGTCGGATAGATTTTTCCTTGACTTTAAGGGGTTAAGATTCTAGTTTTCGTGAAAGCATCTCCGCCCCCGATTATCTGTTCCACAAAATGGCAGTTCGTGACAAAAAGCGGTTTGAGTGAAACTTTATCCTTACATTTGGAATACAGAGGAAACGAGGATGATTCGATTCCGTGTAAGTGGCATGGCGTGTTCTGACTGTAAAGCTCTGTATTGTTGTTTTATTTTTATTCATTTGTTTTTTACGAGTTATCAACCTTTTTCAGGTTATTTAAAGCCAGAAAATATGTTTCTAATTTTGAGGTAATAAGGATTTGCTGATACACATCCTACTAATTAACCCATAAGTGGGGGAAAAGAGGTGGATTTATACATTTTCCAAGAGTATTTGCGCGTAAGTGAATATAACGAACACGACTGGACTTGGAACACAGATTTCCAGTCTCCAATTCCACCCGACCTGTGATCGTTAGTTGTTTTGAGTCAAGATGGAAAGAACTTCAACACAGGGCGTTTTATTAACGTCGACCTATTCATCTTCTAAATATCCAGTTGGGGGCGGGGCGTTCTCCCCAACTGGAGAGCCGTTTCAGACACGAAAGTCAACACTCGTTCAGCCGATCAAAAACAACTTCCTTATTTTGTCTTCCATCTGCCCTGTAGGGTCAACTTGAGAAAGTCTGAGCAGAAATACACTTCCCCTAAAAAATAATTGTCTGCTAAACTATTATTTAACACAAAGGAATTTTCAACTTTTGGTATTTACTCTTCACAGTACATGGAACGTTGCTTTTTTCAGTTGTCAGCGTTCCAGATTCCGGAAGATCTTGTTGCAAAAGTTACTGTGTCATGTAAGTAAAATGAAAACCTTGTCAATTTCAAATCTTTTTATTTGTATCCCCTTACCTCTTAAAATAATAACCAACGTTCATATTTACGATTGTTAGTGCAATATTTTGTTAAAGTTGTTGCGCTCAAACATTTAACGATGCGATAGGGAAAGTTCTAAGAATCTTTTATTGTCATAAAACTCACCATGAATTTATTCAACCATCAACTTAAGAATTAAGATTCATTAGAAAATTCAAATAGAAAAACCATAAAATTTTCACGGGTCTTTCTAGTATAAAATACTAAAATACTGAATAGATTTAATCCTTACAAAACGCAATAAATATTGGAAGACCAGCAGAAGACAGATTAACATCAGTGTGCGCCATGTTGAATAATATAACTTAAAACCTAATAGATATGAATGACTTTTTAAGCTACAATGAAACAGACGAAATTACCTTACAGAATAAATTCCGAAGTTAAAATTTGACAGTGCAAAGTAAATCAGAAATTAAAATCTGAGATAGAGTTACGCCTGACTGAATAAAAATCAAAAACAATTGAGTTGTGCTCCTTCAGGTCGAAAGAAATCATGATTTTCCACGGATACCTCGCTCAAATATATTTTAAACCATTGATCGTAGGAAGCAGTTGTACACAGCTGACAGTTTAGATACTTCGAAACGAGTTTGTCGCCATGCATGTCATCCATATGAAAGTCTCGATATGACGAGGCTATTTAAGAACATGACTTGAGTTTTCATGTTGATGCTTTGGGGTTGTAGCAAATATTATGAATAGAAGGAGCACTTAGAAAAATCTTTCGAAGAAAAAGTGTAGTAGAAGATGGAAGAGAAAAAGAAGAACATAGCGATATCAGTTATCAACCTATATCTTGTTAAAGGAAACATCTGAAAGATGTTACAGAAATTGTTTTGACAGTTATCGCCTTGAGAAAGAAGGTCAGCTTAGTGAAGCAGACCTCAAAAGATTCGTGTCAAACGACTCTGACAAAGATTATCAGATGAGTGGACCAGATTCGATGAATGACTTTTTTAAGACGAAAGCTGACAGTACATAAAAGCCTATTATCTATAAGACGGTGGTCCCTATCAGCCAAAAAACAAAGACCGTTCGATCGCCACTCGAAGAAGAACACACTCGCCCGTTAGACCGTTTACCACTTTCACTCTGCCTCTCTAGCCGACAACAGAAGATTATAATTGAATAATATTTGCCGGCTGCTACACTCTCGTCTCATAGTCTTATTTCTATGTATTAAGGCACAAGTGTTCGACCGGAAGAAACTGCACCCTGAGAACGAACCTGGTGTCTAGTCTGAGCTGCAATGCTACAAGAAGAAATAGAGAATTTCAAAAAAGGAAAACATTTTAATGTAATGTGAAGTATGAGTAGAAAAACTGGGAGGGGAACAGAAATATGTTATCGGAAAAGAAAGAACAGGTCACGTTCTTCAGAGGAAATAGACAAAGAATGAGAGTGAGGCTAAGTACATATATATATATTATATATATATATATATATATATATATATATATATATATATATATATATATATATATATATATACGTATTAGTATAAATAAGGTGACACGCTTAAAACTGAAAGAAAGTCATATATCAGAGCTTTAATATGACAATAAAATATCACTTTCATTTGCGCAGGTTTCTTTAATTTTCTACAACCCTGACTTTTATGCTCCGACAGTCTTAATGTGTTGTCGTTGTTGTTGTTGTTGTTGTTGTTGTTGTTGATGGTGGTGGTGGTGGTGGTGTGTGTGCATGGGTGATTTTTAAAGGAAACAGGAAAAAAAGCGAAACCGGGGTAGGAGAATTATTGGAATTTTTATAAAAAGAGCGTTTCCTTCATCTTAACTCTGCTGCATTTTATCGCATTCTATAATCATTAGTAAACAGCACGGGCCAAAAAAAAAAAAAACGGCTGCCAGAGAGATTCAATTTTGCAACACCAATGTTGGGAGTTTTTGTTTTTTTTAATTATTTCTTCCTTAGATGCCTGACCAATTATGGTAAGAAAGGGCAACCATCAAAAACCACAGAGCTATATTTGTTAATTCTTCGTTATATACGCATGCGCACAGACTATCACAAGATCTGTAATTACTGAATGGATCCAATATTGTTATACTATGGAAACACATGCAGAAAGTTTTTAGAAATGGTTTTATTTCGATCTTAAGTGATTCTGTTTGATAGAACAGCGGGCGGTTGCCTTTGAAGCCCGGTCTTCTAAACGACATCCAATTTAGCCGAGGGAGAATATGAAGTGAAGGGATTTTCAGAGATCAAGTGGCAACAAAACCGGAATTAGGGTTTATCCGGGTGCTGGTCTAAATTAAAAATCATGTCTGGGATCGGGGAGAGTTCTGATCTGCCCTTCGCGAGAGACATCTGGGCCTGCTGCGCGGTTCCGAAGATTCCATTTCGTATTGCCAGTCACCACGTCGGGATGAGTAGATAGGCAAGTGGGTAGCGGGAAGAGCGGACATAGCAGAAGTGGTCCCAGGTATCACCTACCTACCCACCCGGCTGGTAAGTGTTTCAACAGAGGAAGGAAGGGCGACACTGAAATACTAAGGTGTAGTGAAATAACCAAGGAAGCATTCCAAAAGCTATGCAGAGTACTAAGAAATAGGAAAATTTCACTCGAAACAAGGACAAAAGAACATTAAACTGCTATTTGATATCTGTCCTCCCGTATGACAGTGAGTGCTGAACGATCTCCTCAGGTACGAAGCGGAGACTTGAAGCAACAGAAATGTGGTTCTACAGAAGGATGCTGGGGATACTGAACATGTGAGCAACGACGAAGTTTTAGAGAAAATGAAAACAAAAAGGAAACAAATACTTAATATCAGGAAGAGACAGTTAAGGCTTCTAGGTCATATAATGAGGAAGGAGGGCTTGGAAAATTTGATACACACGGCCCAGATGGAAAGAGGGAAAGAAGAAAACAACGCATAGCATACTTAATGAACTTGACTAAATAGATGATGGAACAGGATTTGGGAGACATAAAAGAAAGTCGATGTTTATTAAAAGCTGCAAGAGACAGGAAGTTGTAGAAAGCCATGATCGGTTACGTCCTGAGGGGACTAGGCACACAAAGAAGACCCACCCAGATGAACAGAGAAATCTCTGAATAAAACACCTACATATAATATGGGAACAAGGGTTTGCGTTCTTATTTCTCGACCTGATGTTTTTTTACTTTAATCGCGTTACATTGTGATCGTGTATTGCGTTTTCCCCCGCTTTCATTGAACACCGGTAAAATCGAGGAAGGAAATTCAACGTTGGATGATTGTTGGCCACTCGGCGGAAAACTTGGGCGAGGGTCGCGTTGTATGTTCACTTATTTCTCTGGTAGCCTTCACTGTTAGCCATAATTATTTTGTCGTGGTTTTCGGGTTTATTTATAATAGGATTTATATAGCCACAACGTCAGCATATAATTTGAAGACGCCAGAGTAAATAACGAGAAGTCCAGTCTCAGAAGGTTTGTCTCTCCACGCAGTATCACTTTAGCTCCAGTCCAGTCTCAGACGGATCGTCTCTCCACGCAGTATCACTTTAGCTCCAGTCCATTCTCAGAGGGATCGTCTCTCCACGCAGTATCACTTTAGCTCCAATCCATTCTCAGAGGGATCGTCTCTCCACGCAGTATCACTTTAGCTCCAGTCCAGTCTCAGAGGGGTCGTCTCTCCACGCAGTATCACTTTAGCTCCAGTCCAGTCTCAGGTTTGTCTCTCCACGCAGTATCACTTTAGCTCCAGTCCAGTCTCAGAGGGATCGTCTCTCCACGCAGTATCACTTTAGCTCCAGTCCAGTCTCAGAGGGGTCGTCTCTCCACGCAGTATCACTTTAGCTCCAGTCCAGTCTCAGGTTTGTCTCTCCACGCAGTATCACTTTAGCTCCAGTCCAGTCTCAGAGGGATCGTCTCTCCACGCAGTATCACTTTAGCTCCAGTCCAGTCTCAGCTTTGTCTCTCCAGGCAGTATCACTTCAAGGTTCCCCACATATGAGTTGTTTTCGCTCAATACTGCGTCAAAATTGTATCAGAGTCTGGATCAAAGTTTGATATTTCCTGTGCGGGCATAGACTAACAGAGTACGTACTTAGCGCTCTTTCCCGTCCTTGATAAACTACATCCGCGTCCTGGGTAAGATGATAAACTACATTCGACAACAATGTCTATGATCAAGAGGTTTTGAGGAGCGTGAAACCGCGTCTTAATTTCTGGTTTTCCCAGGTCAACCCTAACGCGGGATAGTAGCACCTGTTAAGGTCTCAGCTATAAGCAAATAGTTAACCCCCAAACTTGGGTCAAAATACTATGAAAGTATAAAAATAGGTTTTAATGCCAGCAATACATTTCTGTAAACAATTATTACCAGCAATAAATTTTTGAAGAAAAAATTATTACCAGCAATACATTATTACCGAAATGTTTGAAAAATAATATTGCCAGCAATACATTTTGTAGAAAAAAATATTGGCAGTAATACTTAAAAAAAATATTACCAGCAATAAAAATCTTGTCGGCATTAAAAGAAAACATACATTGAGGTTGATATGCCGTAAAACAAACCAAACCAAACTGAGCGGTATTCCAATGGACTATGAGTAACACATTGTTTTAATTAGAATAAGTTTTAATTACAACAGTGTTAGCTGAATTTCTTAAACGAAGCATTTTCAATATTACTTTTAGTTTAGTTTATAAATTGTCTTATTGTGGCTTTGTTTCGTGACTTTTATTTCGTTTTACATTTGACGTCCGCTTAAGGGCATGTATCCGCAAGCCCACTCAAATGGAATGATTCATGACCACGTTTAAAGTGGGTGTCTCAGGGTCGAAACTTCACCTTTTAGAGACAGTTCAGGCGTCAGGTAATTACACTGTCTCCGCCAGGAAAGGGATACTGCGTGGAGAGACAAACCTTCTGAGACTGGACTGGAGCTAAAGTGATACAGCGTGGAGAGACGATCCCTCTGAGACTGGACTGGAGCTAAAGTGATACTGCGTGGAGAGACGAGCCTCTGACCCTGGACTGGAGTTAAAGTGATACTGCGTGGAGAGACGATCCCTCTGAGACTGGACTGGAGCTAAAGTGATACTGCGTGGAGAGACAATCCCTCTGAGACTGGTCTGGAGTTAAAGTGATACTGCGTGGAGAGACGATCCCTCTGAGACTGGACTGTAGCTAAAGTGATACTGCGTGGAGAGACGATCCCTCTGAGACTGGACTGGAGCTAAAGTGATACTGCGTGGAGAGACGATCCCTCTCAGACTGGACAGGAGTTAAAGTGATACTGCGTGGAGAGACAATCCCTCTGAGACTGGACTGGAGCTAAAGTGATACTGCGTGGAGAGACGATCCCTCTGATACTCGACTGGAGCTAAAGTGATACTGCGTGGAGAGACGATCCCTCTGATACTCGACTGGAACTAAAGTGATACTGGGTGGAGAGACGATCAATCTGAGACTGGACTGGAGCTAATGTGATACTGCGTGGAGAGACGATCTCTCTGAGACTGGACTGGAGCTAAAGTGATACTGCGTGGAGAGACGAGCCTCTGACACTGGACTGGAGCTAAAGTGATACTCCGTGGAGAGACGATCCCTCTGAGACTGGCCTGGAGTTAAAGTGATACTGCGTGGAGAGACGATCCCTCTGAGACTGGACTGGAGCTAAAGTGATACTCCGTGGGGAGACGATCCCTCTGAGACTGGACTGGAGCTAAAGTGATACTCCGTGGAGAGACGATCCCTCTGAGACTGGACTGGAGTTAAAGTGATACTGCGTGGAGAGACGATCCCTCTGAGAATGGACTGGAGCTAAAGTGATACTGCGTGGAGAGACAATCCCTCTGAGACTGGACTGGAGCTAAAGTGATACTCCGTGGAGAGACGATCCCTCTGAGACTGGACTGGAGTTAAAGTGATACTGCGTGGAGAGACGATCCCTCTGAGACTGGACTGGAGTTAAAGTGATACTGCGTGGAGAGACGATCCCTCTGAGACTGGACTGGAGCTAAAGTGATACTGCGTGGAGAAACGATCAATCTGAGACTGGACTAGCGCTAAAGTGATAACTGCGTGGAGAGACTGGACTGAAGTTAAAGGGAGCCTCTCAGATCAATGGCAGAGAAACAACCGCGTAAATAAAAGGTAAGGATCTGAAATAATATTTCTTTCAACGAAATTCCAACTCTTAACCATATCCACGGAAAAACTTTTAACATAGACGACACGTTTACCAATTTGATAATTGAGAACACAAAATAAAAGAGAACTAAATCTAAATCACTGATAATCAGCTGTTTGTCTCAGTTTCATCGTTCACCTCCAGACTCTGAGACTCTACTGCATTCTGGAACTCCAAACAAGTAGAATAACCGTGAATGGTGGTGACTTCATATCTAACCTTTGGCACGCCCTCTGATGAGTTCAATAGTCGAAATTTCCAGTGTGATCACTCAGCGTAACAGTCTATTTAGCAATAAGTATACAGGGGGCACCTGGACTTACCACGTGGTTCCGTATAGAAATAATCAGTAAAAATGTTATAAAGTTTAATGTACCTAGTTTTAAGTATAGCTAAAATAACTAATGTTATTTCAGGCATTACTGTAAATCAGTTGGCAAATGTTCCCCGTGAACTGCAAAATCGTATTACCCTTTGTATTGCTAATGATGGAGGACATGTGGAAACTTAAATAAAATTTCAATAAAACCTTAAAAAATATAGATTTACTTCTTTCTAATCCTTTTTACAAATTATTTCTATCGCAAATACAAATAAAGTTATAAATTTTTTAAAGTGCACACGAACTTTATGGACACCCTGTATATTTCCGATTATTATAGCATAGAGTAATTTTATGAGTGATCAAATTATTACATAATAACAAGAGCCAAATGGTCCCCTTCTTTATATACAATCGAATCTTATTAATAATAATTTACTTATTTCGTCAAAAATGATAGCAATTTTTTACGTCTTTACTATTATCAGAGGGTTTTTGCAAGTAAGTCTTTAAATAGATTTTTTCAATCATTATTGAAATACATTGCTATTTAATGAAATCAGTTTTTTCACCTCCAGGATTTATAAATTTCTTGAAACAACCGATCATTTTACAGTAGAAAGACAATGCCATCAATAATTCTCGTAATTCAAATGCTAGAGACAAAAAATATACACAAAAAAAAAAAAAACGCAACAAATCGGCGTGTGTGCAGTCTGCAGGCGTTCATTCACGAACGTATATTTCCAGGACAATTGTTTTCGGTTTCTATAATAGTTTGACATAATTGGTTGTTAGTCATAGCTTAGTCGCATAATTGTTTTAAATGTAAACATAATTAAATGCTATCGAAAGCAATTTCCTACTATTTCGTCTCCATAGCTAAACTGAAAAAAGTGGAAATTCCATCTGTAATAAATGTGTCAATAGGCCATATTTCTCCAGGAATATTGGTTTAGATATAAATGCTTCCCTCCGGATTATTTCTTCAGTCCCCGAATGTGGTAATGTTGAAAAATCACCTATTCTGTGAAAGAAACGGATGACTAACACAAATGTGAATAAATACGATTGGTGAATATTAACGTACGAAATATTCCCTAAACATGGACTGAACAAAGAGTTCGATACAAAATTCCGGGAAGATTGCCAAGTATGACGATAAACAACTGAAGAAGGCCAGATGGTACAACGGCTGAAGCTTTGTGAGTATAACAAACAAGACGAACATGCCAACCAGAACATCGAAGCATATAATGACGAGATGCATTAAAAAATGCAATTCTTATACAAATGCCGTTACCATAGTAATGATCCCTATTTTATGAAGTCTACCCATGACGTCATTGTAACGAGTATTGATCACCTGGTGATAAATATTGCGCCCATTGAAATTCATCGACGCTTGCTGAACGTTTAAGGAAACGAAACAGTGCATTTGAACACAAGTGGCGAGTGGTGCCTTTTAGCACTGTCTGTGACTTTACCAGTAGCATATCAAGGCTTCTTTAACGCCTGAGTTCAAAATACTTTGGCCGCCTTCGCATGGGAAAATGTCTTAATTGATTCATGACTCATTAGCAACTTAATTAAAATAAACAGAACATTTCAAAATCACTTAGAGAGCACATATCAACGCTATTTGTCACTAAAAAAAATTAAGTTAGTGGAGATAACTAAAAACATAATTTATTCCATTAACTGCAGATTATCATTTAACCAGGTTTCGTAGAAATATGTTAAGGGCTTTTCGAGATATTTTGCTTTAATCATTAAGAACATTTCAAGATATTTTACTGTGAACATATAGCTACAACGTTAGAGAAAATAATTACGCAGAGATCCGCCCTACATTTTACTCAGTTTCTCCCTGGCTCATAATCAACTGCCCTCAAAGGTTTATTGGGATTAATTGAGAACTTTTTAAAAAATATTCCTATCATGTTCCTATCAAGAGCATAGAGAATAGATTTCTGTAATATTGCAAGCTGACGTTTTGTAGAAGAATACAATGATGACGGTGCCTTAACCAATTTCATAATTGAGAGCGATGAACAAAAGAAAACTAAATCGAAATCATTGAAATCCTTTGTTTGTCTCCGAGTTTCATCATTCACCTCCAGACTCTGAGACTCTACTGCATTCTGGAACACCAAACAAGTAGAATAACTGCGAATGGTGATGGCTTCATATATAGCCAATGACACACCCTCTAATGACTTCAGTAATCGAAATTTCAGTGTGATCACTCAGCGTAACAGTCAATAAGTATACAGTATTTAGCAATAAGTATACAGGGGGCACCTAGACTTACCACGTGGTTCCGTTCCTAAGATGCGACATAACGCGATTTTAAATTGTAACAACGTACCAGTAATTTAACTTCGATGGTGATGGATTGCCTTTTCTTCGAAACACCGTGATCATTAAAGTTTGCCCTACCTTAGGTGGCATAATGAAAGCCATTATGTTTCCACAAACACAACACAAACGAAAAAGAGCGAATGCACAACAATTCAATATGGCGTACAACCAGGAATCGCGATTAATGGCGATTGCGTCGTAACCAGGAATCGTCGTAGGGACTGTCATAACCCGGCGGCTTACTGTATATAAAGCGCGATAGATAAGAGTTTTTCAAACCTCTTTCATTTAGGGCCCCTTTATATCAGATCATTTGTTTTATGAACACACCGACAACGTTACAAAAGAAATAATTACTAAGACTATAGAGTGAGTCTTTAGTTGTAATCAAACAACTATAGATAGAAGTAAATATAGTTCCAAAATAAGTTTATTTTTATTTGGGTGGATATGCCTCTTTATTTTTTGACACAATATGTCAAGTCATTATTTAATATACTCGACAGTTTCCGAAAAATATAAATATTATGTTTGTCTAGTGACGTAATTAATTTGTCTAGTGACGTAAAAAATGTAATTTATTAAGAACAGGTATCTAAGTTTTACTGCACTTACTACAGAAATAAAAATAAAATGACTAAAACGTAACAAAAAACAGACTTATAAATAAATAGTCAAAAATAGTTTATCAATGCCATAAAAATATGACTGCATATTTTGTTGAGTCTTTACTATTGTACTTTCACCAATAAACCTTTTAATATATTTTCATTTACATTAGTATACAATGATTATGTTCGGCCTTATTGTATTACTTAGTCAAACGATCTCTGTATTTATGACCGGTCTTACGGTCATATCACGTAGAAACATCAGTTCTCGTATGATCACCAAAGTTAAGCAACGTCCAGACTTGTCAGTGCCTAGATTGGTGACCGCTTTACAATAACAGGTGCTGTAAGTTTGGATGTATAAGTAGTAGGGCTTACGGTCTTATCAGGTATTAAGACCAGTTGTAGTACGATCAGGGAAGTTAAGCAACGTTAAGCCTTGTTAGTAACTAGATAGGTGACCTCTTGGAAATACCAGGAGCTGTAAGCTTGTGGCGATTCGTGTAATGGACAATGGCGCAGAATTTTTAATCAGAGAGCCCAGTTCCATTCCAGACGGGTCCGTTTTATTCTCCTACACATAAATACCTTTAGGAAATGTATGGATTCACCTTTCCTCCCCCCACAGCTATAAACGTTGTATCACTCAATCATTATCTAGAAAAAAATTCTTATTACCTAAGAATATTTTCTGGCTTTAAATGACATTCAAAGGTTGCTAAACCGTAAAAAAGAATCAATCAATATTTATGACCAGTAGTGGCTTATAATGTTACTATTTTACTTCTGCCATAAAAAAAATGATCGCTATATTTTATGTTGTTCTTCTTTTATTTGCCGTTTCCTTTTAGTACGATGGTGTTCATGGCTCTCCACAATTTCCTGTCCTTTATTGCTCGTAATAAATTTTGTCTTTTTGCTACCTACCTTAAACTATTCATCCATCCATTTACACAAGCTCGCTAGGTAGGTTATGCGTTTCTTTCGTCTGTTCCTCTTGCATTAAATCTGTCCTGTGAGTATCAAATTTTCCAAGCCCTCTTTTCTCATTATGGGCCCTAGAAAATGTCAACTGTAACGTCCTGATGTTAAGTATAGGTTTCTTTTTTTGTTTCCATTTTCTCGAAACCTCATCATTGATCACATGTTCGGGTCATGGTATTCTCATCATCCTTCTGCAGAACCATATTTAGGTTGCTTCAAGTCTCTTCAGAACTGATTCGATGGGGGATCAGAACATTACTTATTAACAATAAAAAAACGATCCCTTATTTTATACCCAGTTGAACTTTCTCTTAATATTAGTTTACTCATACCATATAATATGATGGCATTATTTGATAAGTTTCTAAAATAATTTTCAAGTTTCATATGTGCCACTTTAAACATATTTTCATAATTATATTAATATGTAGAATTTTTGTAAGGGATCAGATGATTACTTGATAACAATAGCAAAATGTTCCCCACTTTTTATCTAGTTGTGTCTTATATTAATACTAGTTTACCCATGCTATTACAAAGGAAGGCGTATTTGTTAAGTCTTTACTAGTATTCTGTTTTCATATGTAAGTCTTTAAATATATATTTCAATTATTATTAAAACGTATATACAAAATTTTGTAGAGACAAGTTTATTCACTACAATAGAAACACGATCATACATTTTATAACCAATCAGACTATTTAATAATAATATTTTCTCTATGCAAATGACGGCGTATTTTGCTTTTATTTTCACATGTAAACCTTCAAACATATTTCCAATTATTATAATATATAGCAAATTTATGTGGGGTCAGTTTATTACATAATAACAAGAGCCAAATGCCCCCCCCCCCCGACTTTATATACTATCAAATTTTATGTTATTAATATTTTAATCATTTCGTTAAAAATGATAACAAATTTTGACGTCTTTACTGTTATTAGAAAGTTTTTGCATGTAAGTCTTTAAATAGATTTTTCCAATCAATATTACTCTTTCACGAAGTCGGGTTTTTCAACTCCTGAATATCTTGAAGCAACCCGTTATTTTATAATACAAAGACAAGGCCACCAGGAATCGTCAGTCTAAGGGAGATGATACGATATACGCGAGGCACCGGACTTTCTTGGCCTGACCTATTTCTCAAAATCTGGCCAAATGCACAAACATCAGAAATTATTAGAAGTGACTTCTTCAGCGCTTTTTCCATATAGATTATTGAATATCATTCAGATATTTTACAATATTGTTTGTATAGGGATAAACAATAAACCCCAGGTAATTATTCCTGACAAAGAAACAAATCATCTTGCAATTCTTGATAAACTTTAAGCAATCCCTTTCTTGAAGAAGAACTTGAGATAGAAAGACAAATTAAGATGTTTTTCGATGTCTTTCATTTCGAAGACGGTAAAAGAAACACAACAAGTAGGCTTGTGTGCAGTCTGCAGGCGCGCATTCACGAACGTATATTTCCAGGACAATTGTTTTCGGTTTCTATAATAGTTTGACATAATTGGTTGTTAGTCATAGCTTAGTCGCATAATTGTTTTAAATGTAAACATAATTAAATGCTATCGAAAGCAATTTCCTACTATTTCGTCTCCATAGCTAAACTGAAAAAAGTGGAAATTCCATCTGTAATAAATGTGTCAATAGGCCATATTTCTCCAGGAATATTGGTTTAGATATAAATGCTTCCCTCCGGATTATTTCTTCAGTCCCCGAATGTGGTAATGTTGAAAAATCACCTATTCTGTGAAAGAAACGGATGACTAACACAAATGTGAATAAATACGATTGGTGAATATTAACGTACGAAATATTCCCTAAACATGGACTGAACAAAGAGTTCGATACAAAATTCCGGGAAGATTGCCAAGTATGACGATAAACAACTGAAGAAGGCCAGATGGTACAACGGCTGAAGCTTTGTGAGTAGAACAAACAAGACGAACATGCCAACCAGAACATCGAAGCATATAATGACGAGATGCATTAAAAAAATGCAATTCTTATACAAATGCCGTTACCATAGTAATGATCCCTATTTTATGAAGTCTACCCATGACGTCATTGTAACGAGTATTGGTCACCTGGCGATAAATATTGCGCCCATTGAAATTCATCGACGCTTGCTGAACGTTTAAGGAAACGAAACAGTGGATTTGAACACAAGTGGCTTGTGGTGCCTTTTAGAAGTGTCTGTGACTTTACCAGTAGCATATCAAGGCTTCTTTAACGCCTGAGTTCAAAATACTTTGGCCGCCTTCGCATGGGAAAATGTCTTAATTGATTCATGACTCATTAGCAACTTAATTAAAATAAACAGAACATTTCAAAATCACTTAGAGAGCACATATCAACGCTATTTGTCACTAAAAAAAATTAAGTTAGTGGAGATAACTAAAAACATAATTTATTCCATTAACTGCAGATTATCATTTAACCAGGTTTCGTAGAAATATGTTAAGGGATTTTCGAGATATTTTGCTTTAATCATTAAGAACATTTCAAGATATTTTACTGTGAACATATAGCTACAACGTTAGAGAAAATAATTACGCAGAGATCCGCCCTACATTTTACTCAGTTTCTCCCTGGCTCATAATCAACTGCCCTCAAAGGTTTATTGGGATTAATTGAGAACTTTTTAAAAAATATTCCTATCATGTTCCTATCAAGAGCATAGAGAATAGATTTCTGTAATATTGCAAGCTGACGTTTTGTAGAAGAATACAATGATGACGGTGCCTTAACCAATTTCATAATTGAGAGCGATGAACAAAAGAAAACTAAATCGAAATCATTGAAATCCTTTGTTTGTCTCCGAGTTTCATCATTCACCTCCAGACTCTGAGACTCTACTGCATTCTGGAACACCAAACAAGTAGAATAACTGCGAATGGTGATGGCTTCATATATAGCCAATGACACACCCTCTAATGACTTCAGTAATCGAAATTTCAGTGTGATCACTCAGCGTAACAGTCAATAAGTATACAGTATTTAGCAATAAGTATACAGGGGGCACCTAGACTTACCACGTGGTTCCGTTCCTAAGATGCGACATAACGCGATTTTAAATTGTAACAACGTACCAGTAATTTAACTTCGATGGTGATGGATTGCCTTTTCTTCGAAACACCGCGATCATTAAAGTTTGCCCTACCTTAGGTGGCATAATGAAAGCCATTATGTTTCCACAAACACAACACAAACGAAAAAGAGCGAATGCACAACAATTCAATATGGCGTACAACCAGGAATCGCGATTAATGGCGATTGCGTCGTAACCAGGAATCGTCGTAGGGACTGTCATAACCCGGCGGCTTACTGTATATAAAGCGCGATAGATAAGAGTTTTTCAAACCTCTTTCATTTAGGGCCCCTTTATATCAGATCATTTGTTTTATGAACACACCGACAACGTTACAAAAGAAATAATTACTAAGACTATAGAATGAGTCTTTAGTTGTAATCAAACAACTATAGATAGAAGTAAATATAGTTCCAAAATAAGTTTATTTTTATTTGGGTGGATATGCCTCTTTATTTTTTGACACAATATGTCAAGTCATTATTTAATATACTCGACAGTTTCCGAAAAATATAAATATTATGTTTGTCTAGTGACGTAATTAATTTGTCTAGTGACGTAAAAAATGTAATTTATTAAGAACAGGTATCTAAGTTTTACTGCACTTACTACAGAAATAAAAATAAAATGACTAAAACGTAACAAAAAACAGACTTATAAATAAATAGTCAAAAATAGTTTATCAATGCCATAAAAATATGACTGCATATTTTGTTGAGTCTTTACTATTGTACTTTCACCAATAAACCTTTTAATATATTTTCATTTACATTAGTATACAATGATTATGTTCGGCCTTATTGTATTACTTAGTCAAACGATCTCTGTATTTATGACCGGTCTTACGGTCATATCACGTAGAAACATCAGTTCTCGTATGATCACCAAAGTTAAGCAACGTCCAGACTTGTCAGTGCCTAGATTGGTGACCGCTTTACAATAACAGGTGCTGTAAGTTTGGATGTATAAGTAGTAGGGCTTACGGTCTTATCAGGTATTAAGACCAGTTGTAGTACGATCAGGGAAGTTAAGCAACGTTAAGCCTTGTTAGTAACTAGATAGGTGACCTCTTGGAAATACCAGGAGCTGTAAGCTTGTGGCGATTCGTGTAATGGACAATGGCGCAGAATTTTTAATCAGAGAGCCCAGTTCCATTCCAGACGGGTCCGTTTTATTCTCCTACACATAAATACCTTTAGGAAAGGTATGGATTCACCTTTCCTCCCCCCACAGCTATAAACGTTGTATCACTCAATCATTATCTAGAAAAAAATTCTTATTACCTAAGAATATTTTCTGGCTTTAAATGACATTCAAAGGTTGCTAAACCGTAAAAAAGAATCAATCAATATTTATGACCAGTAGTGGCTTATAATGTTACTATTTTACTTCTGCCATAAAAAAAATGATCGCTATATTTTATGTTGTTCTTCTTTTATTTGCCGTTTCCTTTTAGTACGATGGTGTTCATGGCTCTCCACAATTTCCTGTCCTTTATTGCTCGTAATAAATTTTGTCTTTTTGCTACCTACCTTAAACTATTCATCCATCCATTTACACAAGCTCGCTAGGTAGGTTATGCGTTTCTTTCGACTGTTCCTCTTGCATTAAATCTGTCCTGTGAGTATCAAATTTTCCAAGCCCTCTTTTCTCATTATGGGCCCTAGAAAATGTCAACTGTAACGTCCTGATGTTAAGTATAGGTTTCTTTTTTTGTTTCCATTTTCTCGAAACCTCATCATTGATCACGTGTTCGGGTCATGGTATTCTCATCATCCTTCTGCAGAACCATATTTAGGTTGCTTCAAGTCTCTTCAGAACTGATTCGATGGGGGATCAGAACATTACTTATTAACAATAAAAAAACGATCCCTTATTTTATACCCAGTTGAACTTTCTCTTAATATTAGTTTACTCATACCATATAATATGATGGCATTATTTGATAAGTTTCTAAAATAATTTTCAAGTTTCATATCTGCCACTTTAAACATATTTTCATAATTATATTAATATGTAGAATTTTTGTAAGGGATCAGATGATTACTTGATAACAATAGCAAAATGTTCCCCACTTTTTATCTAGTTGTGTCTTATATTAATACTAGTTTACCCATGCTATTACAAAGGAAGGCGTATTTGTTAAGTCTTTACTAGTATTCTGTTTTCATATGTAAGTCTTTAAATATATATTTCAATTATTATTAAAACGTATATACAAAATTTTGTAGAGACAAGTTTATTCACTACAATAGAAACACGATCATACATTTTATAACCAATCAGACTATTTAATAATAATATTTTCTCTATGCAAATGACGGCGTATTTTGCTTTTATTTTCACATGTAAACCTTCAAACATATTTCCAATTATTATGATATATAGCAATTTTATGTGGGGTCAGTTTATTACATAATAACAAGAGCCAAATGCCCCCCCCCGACTTTATATACTATCAAATTTTATGTTATTAATATTTTAATCATTTCGTTAAAAATGATAACAAATTTTGACGTCTTTACTGTTATTAGAAAGTTTTTGCATGTAAGTCTTTAAATAGATTTTTCCAATCAATATTACTCTTTCACGAAGTCGGGTTTTTCAACTCCTGAATATCTTGAAGCAACCCGTTATTTTATAATACAAAGACAAGGCCACCAGGAATCGTCAGTCTAAGGGAGATGATACGATATACGCGAGGCACAGGACTTTCTTGGCCTGACCTATTTCTCAAAATCTGGCCAAATGCACAAACATCAGAAATTATTAGAAGTGACTTCTTCAGCGCTTTTTCCATATAGATTATTGAATATCATTCAGATATTTTACAATATTGTTTGTATAGGGATAAACAATAAACCCCAGGTAATTATTCCTGACAAAGAAACAAATCATCTTGCAATTCTTGATAAACTTTAAGCAATCCCTTTCTTGAAGAAGAACTTGAGATAGAAAGACAAATTAAGATGTTTTTCGATGTCTTTCATTTCGAAGACGGTAAAAGAAACACAACAAGTAGGCTTGTGTGCAGTCTGCAGGCGCGCATTCACGAACGTATATTTCCAGGACAATTGTTTTCGGTTTCTATAATAGTTTGACATAATTGGTTGTTAGTCATAGCTTAGTCGCATAATTGTTTTAAATGTAAACATAATTAAATGCTATCGAAAGCAATTTCCTACCATTTCGTCTCCATAGCTAAACTGAAAAAAGTGGAAATTCCATCTGTAATAAATGTGTCAATAGGCCATATTTCTCCAGGAATATTGGTTTAGATATAAATGCTTCCCTCCGGATTATTTCTTCAGTCCCCGAATGTGGTAATGTTGAAAAATCACCTATTCTGTGAAAGAAACGGATGACTAACACAAATGTGAATAAATACGATTGGTGAATATTAACGTACGAAATATTCCCTAAACATGGACTGAACAAAGAGTTCGATACAAAATTCCGGGAAGATTGCCAAGTATGACGATAAACAACTGAAGAAGGCCAGATGGTACAACGGCTGAAGCTTTGTGAGTAGAACAAACAAGACGAACATGCCAACCAGAACATCGAAGCATATAATGACGAGATGCATTAAAAAAATGCAATTCTTATTGTTGTGGTAGGATCCACCTAATTTGCATAGTGGAGTACCGACTATATAAATATGGTTGGTACCGGGAAGACAGGGAGGCGAATCAAGAGATTCACTAGAGACTCTGCCCGACTGCGACATAGTCAACACATTCTCCAGGAACGGTCTTTCCAGGAATATACAAAAGACTATATGTAAATATTGTGTACACTTTCTTGTTTCAATACATTTTGTTCTAAGTACATTTTGTGTTGCATTATTATTCCATGCATTAGTCAAGTTTCAACACTTATACAAATACCGTTACCATAGTAATGATCCCTATTTTATTAAGTCTACCCATGACGTCATTGTAACGAGTATTGATCACCTGGTGATAAATATTGCGCCCATTGAAATTCATCGACGCTTGCTGAACGTTTAAGGAAACGAAACAGTGGATTTGAACACAAGTGGCGAGTGGTGCCTTTTAGCACTGTCTGTGACTTTACCAGTAGCATATCAAGGCTTCTTTAACGCCTGAGTTCAAAATACTTTGGCCGCCTTCGCATGGGAAAATGTCTTAATTGATTCATGACTCATTAGCAACTTAATTAAAATAAACAGAACATTTCAAAATCACTTAGAGAGCACATATCAACGCTATTTGTCACTAAAAAAAATTAAGTTAGTGGAGATAACTAAAAACATAATTTATTCCATTAACTGCAGATTATCATTTAACCAGGTTTCGTAGAAATATGTTAAGGGCTTTTCGAGATATTTTGCTTTAATCATTAAGAACATTTCAAGATATTTTACTGTGAACATATAGCTACAACGTTAGAGAAAATAATTACGCAGAGATCCGCCCTACATTTTACTCAGTTTCTCCCTGGCTCATAATCAACTGCCCTCAAAGGTTTATTGGGATTAATTGAGAACTTTTTAAAAAATATACCTATCATGTTCGTATCAAGAACATAGAGAATAGATTTCTGTAATATTGCAAGCTGACGTTTTGTAGAAGAATACAATGATGACGGTGCCTTAACCAATTTCATAATTGAGAGCGATGAACAAAAGAAAACTAAATCGAAATCATTGAAATCCTTTGTTTGTCTCCGAGTTTCATCATTCACCTCCAGACTCTGAGACTCTACTGCATTCTGGAACACCAAACAAGTAGAATAACTGCGAATGGTGATGGCTTCATATATAGCCAATGACACACCCTCTAATGACTTCAGTAATCGAAATTTCAGTGTGATCACTCAGCGTAACAGTCAATAAGTATACAGTATTTAGCAATAAGTATACAGGGGGTACCTAGACTTACCACGTGGTTCCGTTCCTAAGATGCGACATAACGCGATTTTAAATTGTAACAACGTACCAGTAATTTAACTTCGATGGTGATGGATTGCCTTTTCTTCGAAACACCGTGATCATTAAAGTTTGCCCTACCTTAGGTGGCATAATGAAAGCCATTATGTTTCCACAAACACAACACAAACGAAAAAGAGCGAATGCACAACAATTCAATATGGCGTACAACCAGGAATCGCGATTAATGGCGATTGCGTCGTAACCAGGAATCGTCGTAGGGACTGTCATAACCCGGCGGCTTACTGTATATAAAGCGCGATAGATAAGAGTTTTTCAAACCTCTTTCATTTAGGGCCCCTTTATATCAGATCATTTGTTTTATGAACACACCGACAACGTTACAAAAGAAATAATTACTAAGACTATAGAATGAGTCTTTAGTTGTAATCAAACAACTATAGATAGAAGTAAATATAGTTCCAAAATAAGTTTATTTTTATTTGGGTGGATATGCCTCTTTATTTTTTGACACAATATGTCACGTCATTATTTAATATACTCGACAGTTTCCGAAAAATATAAATATTATGTTTGTCTAGTGACGTAATTAATTTGTCTAGTGACGTAAAAAATGTAATTTATTAAGAACAGGTATCTAAGTTTTACTGCACTTACTACAGAAATAAAAATAAAATGACTAAAACGTAACAAAAAACAGACTTATAAATAAATAGTCAAAAATAGTTTATCAATGCCATAAAAATATGACTGCATATTTTGTTGAGTCTTTACTATTGTACTTTCACCAATAAACCTTTTAATATATTTTCATTTACATTAGTATACAATGATTATGTTCGGCCTTATTGTATTACTTAGTCAAACGATCTCTGTATTTATGACCGGTCTTACGGTCATATCACGTAGAAACATCAGTTCTCGTATGATCACCAAAGTTAAGCAACGTCCAGACTTGTCAGTGCCTAGATTGGTGACCGCTTTACAATAACAGGTGCTGTAAGTTTGGATGTATAAGTAGTAGGGCTTACGGTCTTATCAGGTATTAAGACCAGTTGTAGTACGATCAGGGAAGTTAAGCAACGTTAAGCCTTGTTAGTAACTAGATAGGTGACCTCTTGGAAATACCAGGAGCTGTAAGCTTGTGGCGATTCGTGTAATGGACAATGGCGCAGAATTTTTAATCAGAGAGCCCAGTTCCATTCCAGACGGGTCCGTTTTATTCTCCTACACATAAATACCTTTAGGAAAGGTATGGATTCACCTTTCCTCCCCCCACAGCTATAAACGTTGTATCACTCAATCATTATCTAGAAAAAAATTCTTATTACCTAAGAATATTTTCTGGCTTTAAATGACATTCAAAGGTTGCTAAACCGTAAAAAAGAATCAATCAATATTTATGACCAGTAGTGGCTTATAATGTTACTATTTTACTTCTGCCATAAAAAAATGATCGCTATATTTTATGTTGTTCTTCTTTTATTTGCCGTTTCCTTTTAGTACGATGGTGTTCATGGCTCTCCACAATTTCCTGTCCTTTATTGCTCGTAATAAATTTTGTCTTTTTGCTACCTACCTTAAACTATTCATCCATCCATTTACACAAGCTCGCTAGGTAGGTTATGCGTTTCTTTCGTCTGTTCCTCTTGCATTAAATCTGTCCTGTGAGTATCAAATTTTCCAAGCCCTCTTTTCTCATTATGGGCCCTAGAAAATGTCAACTGTAACGTCCTGATGTTAAGTATAGGTTTCTTTTTTTGTTTCCATTTTCTCGAAACCTCATCATTGATCACGTGTTCGGGTCATGGTATTCTCATCATCCTTCTGCAGAACCATATTTAGGTTGCTTCAAGTCTCTTCAGAACTGATTCGATGGGGGATCAGAACATTACTTATTAACAATAAAAAAACGATCCCTTATTTTATACCCAGTTGAACTTTCTCTTAATATTAGTTTACTCATACCATATAATATGATGGCATTATTTGATAAGTTTCTAAAATAATTTTCAAGTTTCATATGTGCCACTTTAAACATATTTTCATAATTATATTAATATGTAGAATTTTTGTAAGGGATCAGATGATTACTTGATAACAATAGCAAAATGTTCCCCACTTTTTATCTAGTTGTGTCTTATATTAATACTAGTTTACCCATGCTATTACAAAGGAAGGCGTATTTGTTAAGTCTTTACTAGTATTCTGTTTTCATATGTAAGTCTTTAAATATATATTTCAATTATTATTAAAACGTATATACAAAATTTTGTAGAGACAAGTTTATTCACTACAATAGAAACACGATCATACATTTTATAACCAATCAGACTATTTAATAATAATATTTTCTCTATGCAAATGACGGCGTATTTTGCTTTTATTTTCACATGTAAACCTTCAAACATATTTCCAATTATTATAATATATAGCAAATTTATGTGGGGTCAGTTTATTACATAATAACAAGAGCCAAATGCCCCCCCCCGACTTTATATACTATCAAATTTTATAATATTAATATTTTAATCATTTCGTTAAAAATGATAACAAATTTTGACGTCTTTACTGTTATTAGAAAGTTTTTGCATGTAAGTCTTTAAATAGATTTTTCCAATCAATATTACTCTTTCACGAAGTCGGGTTTTTCAACTCCTGAATATCTTGAAGCAACCCGTTATTTTATAATACAAAGACAAGGCCACCAGGAATCGTCAGTCTAAGGGAGATGATACGATATACGCGAGGCACCGGACTTTCTTGGCCTGACCTATTTCTCAAAATCTGGCCAAATGCACAAACATCAGAAATTATTAGAAGTGACTTCTTCAGCGCTTTTTCCATATAGATTATTGAATATCATTCAGATATTTTACAATATTGTTTGTATAGGGATAAACAATAAACCCCAGGTAATTATTCCTGACAAAGAAACAAATCATCTTGCAATTCTTGATAAACTTTAAGCAATCCCTTTCTTGAAGAAGAACTTGAGATAGAAAGACAAATTAAGATGTTTTTCGATGTCTTTCATTTCGAAGACGGTAAAAGAAACACAACAAGTAGGCTTGTGTGCAGTCTGCAGGCGCGCATTCACGAACGTATATTTCCAGGACAATTGTTTTCGGTTTCTATAATAGTTTGACATAATTGGTTGTTAGTCATAGCTTAGTCGCATAATTGTTTTAAATGTAAACATAATTAAATGCTATCGAAAGCAATTTCCTACTATTTCGTCTCCATAGCTAAACTGAAAAAAGTGGAAATTCCATCTGTAATAAATGTGTCAATAGGCCATATTTCTCCAGGAATATTGGTTTAGATATAAATGCTTCCCTCCGGATTATTTCTTCAGTCCCCGAATGTGGTAATGTTGAAAAATCACCTATTCTGTGAAAGAAACGGATGACTAACACAAATGTGAATAAATACGATTGGTGAATATTAACGTACGAAATATTCCCTAAACATGGACTGAACAAAGAGTTCGATACAAAATTCCGGGAAGATTGCCAAGTATGACGATAAACAACTGAAGAAGGCCAGATGGTACAACGGCTGAAGCTTTGTGAGTATAACAAACAAGACGAACATGCCAACCAGAACATCGAAGCATATAATGACGAGATGCATTAAAAAATGCAATTCTTATTGTTGTGGTAGGATCCACCTAATTTGCATAGTGGAGTACCGACTATATAAATATGGTTGGTACCGGGAAGACAGGGAGGCGAATCAAGAGATTCACTAGAGACTCTGCCCGACTGCGACATAGTCAACACATTCTCCAGGAACGGTCTTTCCAGGAATATACAAAAGACTATATGTAAATATTGTGTACACTTTCTTGTTTCAATACATTTTGTTCTAAGTACATTTTGTGTTGCATTATTATTCCATGCATTAGTCAAGTTTCAACACTTATACAAATACCGTTACCATAGTAATGATCCCTATTTTATTAAGTCTACCCATGACGTCATTGTAACGAGTATGGGTCACCTGGCGATAAATATTGCGCCCATTGAAATTCATCAACCCTAGCTGAATTTTTAAGGAAACGAAACAATGGATTTGAACACAAGTGGCGAGTGGTGCCTTTTAGCAGTGTCTGTGACTTTACCAGTAGCATATCAAGGCTTCTTTAACGCCCGGGTTCAAAATACTTTGGCCGCCTTCGCATGGGAAAATGTCTTAATTGATTCATGACTCATTAGCAACTTAATGAAAATAAGGAAAACCACCCAGAGAGTGCATATCAAAGCTATTGTCACTAAAAAAAAGGATTAGTGGAGAGAACTATAAAAAATCTTGATCGTTGATTTAATTCGGCGTTGTCCTCAAGGACATATGGCCTAGTGTATAAAGACGTTCGTTTAGATCCAATGACTAGAACGAAAGGGTTGTGAGTTCAATACCAGGCCACAGCAGTAGTGACAGTTGGGTTAAAATAACTGAGACATCCAGAAGAGGCACGGCACATGGAAATAGAACAATTTACCCTGATGGACAAAATAAAGGGTTCGATCGAAATTCAAATCGCTTGAAGAAGGCCGGGGCGTACAACGGCCGGAACGTTGTGAATATGGCAATGAAGGTGAGGATAACAGTCCGAATAATGTAAATAATGCAAGTAATCATAATAGCTCATCTCAGAGGTATAGAGGTCGGAACGTTGTAAATATGGCAATAGAGATGAGGATAACAGACCGAATAATGTAAATAATGCAAGTAATCATAATACTTCATCTCAGAGATATAAAATCCGAAACGTTGTGAATATGGCAATAAAGATGAGGATAACAATCCGAATACTGTAAATAATGCAATTAATCATAATACCTCATCTCAGAGATATAGAGGCCGAAACGTTGTGGATATGGCAATGAGGGTGAGGATAACAGTCCGAATAATGTAAATAATGCAAGTAATCATAATAGCTCATCGCAGAGAAATAGACAGTAATTTTTTCTTGTTGATTTTCTATAATCTTTAAGTTTTCTGCAATATCATCAGCTTAATTATTTCTCAAAACAGAAAATTCTTCTTGCAATTTCCTTTCTTCAAAATTCCCAGAAACAATATATATTAGAAGAAATCGAAGCCATTAATCTAAATTTCTTTTCGCGATAAAATGACCCAATTATTTCTGCAATCAAACGATCGTTAAGATCTTTCGATAAATTCCTCTCTCGACCATCAACTGTATCTTTCATCGTGCGTTTGCTAACGATGGCTTCTTCTTTGTCCAGTGTTCAGTCCCCTTATTTCACATTAACGCTCGCTTTAAATGTTTCTTGAGAGCACTTTCATGTGATTCTAACAATTCCTCTGATAAGAATATATAGATCATCAACTGTTTCTCTACAATTCGTCTTTCTGGGTATAACAATAAACTACATTCGCGTCCTGGGTATGACGATAAACTACATCCGCGTCCTGGGTAAGACGATAAACTACATCCGTGTCCTGGGTAAGACGATAAACTACATCCGCGTCCTGAATAAGACGATAAACTACATCCGCGTCCTGGGTAAGACGATAAACTACATCCGCGTCCTGGGTATGACGATAAACTACATCCGCGTCCTGGGTATGACAATAAACTACATCCGCGTCCTGGGTATGACAATAAACTACATCCGCGTCCTGGGTATGACAATAAACTACATACGACAGCAAGGCCTTTGATCAGAAGGTTTTGAATAACGGGGAACCACCTCTTAATTGCTGGTGTTCCCAGGTCCACCCTCACCCTGGGTGGTAGCACCTGTCAGGGGCTCAAATATGGGCAAATAGTTACCACTCCCCCAAAAGGGGTCAAAATACTATCAAAGTATAAAAATAGGTTTTAATACCAGCAATACTTTTTTGGAAAAATTATTACCAGCAATACATTTTGGGAAAAAATATTACCAACAATATATTTTGAAAAAAATATTACCCGTAATAAAAAATCTTGTCGGCATTACATAACCCATTGAGGTGTTGATATGCCGTAAAACAAAACCATCCAATTCTATAATTCGATTATGGATCATGAAAATGTTTTGGCGGTCGGCCATTAGATGATAAAAGATGTTAATAAGGACGCAAAACACAAGAAAATTAAATCTTAAGTATGCGTTGCAGAATGTCATATACATGAATGATTCTTTCAGTCATATTGCCTTTCTTACTTGACATTTGTAAGAGTTATAGCAATTCACCCAGTTTTTCATCAACAACGTTTGCTTCCAACGTGTTTCTGATTCACGCTTGATAGAAATCTTCCATTCTTCGTGCAGTTTATCACATCGACTTCTTGAAACACAAAGAACTTGGAAATGGCTTCAATTATATTAATAAAAAAAAAAAACAATTACAGATCGACTTTCAGCGTTAAAGTATGCTGGAGTTCTAATTGTGGAGGGCAGAGATGGAAGAACATACAGACCAGGAAGGATCGGTGTCTTCTTCATTCAGAAGGTGTCATTCGAACAAAAAAGGCAGTCATATAAAGTTGGTAGAGGAAAAAAGAAAACTGTATAAGCACAATGCTGTTTTATGCAGAACAGAATAGATTAACCACGAACGATTGACGTCATGTTCATACAGGTGTCGTTTGGACAAAAATGCAGTCATAGAGGAAAAAAAGAAGATTTTATATGCACTATGCTGTTTTATGCACAGATTACATCAAGCAGGAACGATAGAAGTCTTGTTTATACAGAGGGCTTCGTTGGGAGCCAAAATGCTGTCATTGAACGTTGATAGACGAAAAATAAAGACTGTATAAGCGCTATACTGTTTTATGCATTCAAAATTATATCAACCAGGAACTATTGATGTCTCGTTCATACAGGGGGCGTCGTTCGAACCAAAAGGGAGTCATAGAACGTAAATAAACGAAAAAAAGAAAACTGTATAAGCACAATGGTGTTTTATGAAAAGAATAGATCAACCAGGAACTATGGAAGGCGTCGATTGGAACCAAAATGCTGTCATAGAACTTCCAACTTTGACGCCATATTTTCATTCTTTATGGTGAAACTGTTATGCTAGCAATTCTAATTTTAGAAATTTCTCTGTGAATTCAAAGAAACCGGAAACATGGTGATGGAATCAACTCCTAGCCTTCGTGGTGGGGAAATAACTGAGTCTCGGCTATGAAAATAGTGTTAATAGGTATTTGGAAATATAATCTTATTTGTTATAGCCATATAACAGTTTTAATATATATATATATATATATATATATATATACATATATATATATATATATATATATATATAAAATTAATATAAATATATAATAAATATATATATATATATATATATATATATATATATATATATATATATATATATATATATATATATATATATAATTAATATATATATACTGGGTGTCCATAAAGTTCGTGTGCACTTTAAAAATGTATAACTTTATTTGTATTTGCGATAGAAATAATCTGTAAAAAATGTTATAAAGTTTAATTTTAAGTATAGCTAAAATAACTAATGTGATTTCAGGCATTTCTGTAAATCAGTTGACAAATGTTTTCCGTGAACTGCAAAATTGTATTACCCTTTGTATTGCTAATGGTGGAGGACATGTGGAAACTTAAATAAAATTTCAATAAAACCTTAAAAAATATAGATTTACTTCTTTCTAATCCTTTTTACAAATTATTTCTATCGCAAATACAAATAAAGTTAAAATTTTCTAAAGTGCACACGAACTTTGTGGACACCATATATATATATATATATTGTAAAAATTTTGTTTCTTTTTTTTTTTTTTCTTCTTCTTCACTCCTACCAACTCCTTGTGCCAGACACAAAATTTAGTTGGCAGAAGAAACGATAGCTGCCGTTAGTAAGCGCGAGTTAAAGATACAAGACAAACCACTGCGTAAAATTTTAAAAACAGGAAAAAACATTTATTGTACAATTATTTTACAATAAACAAAAGATACAGACAAGAAAGGTTGCACAAAAATTTCCTTCTGTGCGCCTAACACGGCAGGATAACAATATTTTCCTGGGGTTTCTAAAAAGGAAATACCCACAGAAACAAGCTATGAAATTGTTTAGTCAAACTCTGGTTTTTTAAAATATTAGACCCTTTAAAAAATACAAAAGGATAAAGTTTTAAATCCTTTACAAAAATACAAAAAAGGGATAAAGTTTTTAAATCCTTTACAAAAATACAAAAAAAGGATAAAGTTTTTAGACCCTTTACAAAATACAAAAAGAAAGGGATAATGTTTGTTTTGTTTTGTTTTTTGTTTTTTTTTTAAAGAGACCCTCAATTAGCAGAACTCACAAAAGGCACCCACCTCCTTTGAAGAATTTTCGTTGACAGCAGGCCGGATTGGTTTTGGAAATTTTTGGTTTGTTGAAGGCTGATTTATGGCCCACTTGCTGGTCAAAGTAGAGAGAGGGTGTTAAGTGGTCTGCCAACTGCGTGTCGTCTCAGATCTCTGCTACGGCTCCCTTTCGTTCTTTTTTCGTTTCTGCCCTTTCGTTTCTCAAAGCCGTCTCTTTTATTTGAAAAAGTCGGCTCCACTTGGGGCCATCCGGAATTTCTATGGGTCTCGAAAACTTAATTTTCATTGGTCAATATATAAAAAGAGGCCCTTCAAAAATTTTGCTTCTGACGGCCATTCCTGATCCGAAAGGGTCATAAAAATTGCACGATTTCACAGAAGAAATCAGAGTTTGACAAACAATTCTGGCGGCAAATTCCTGATCCGAAAGGGTCATAAAAATTGCACGATTTTTTCTTTTTTACACACACCATCTGGCTTACAAAAAATACACCTCTCTCAAAAGACGTGTAAATAAACAAAAAAAAAACAACACCTAGACGGTTATACATTTAATTTGACTTTTTTTATAAATTCTTTTTTAAAATAAATAAAATTTTTATACTCTCCCCTCAAGAGAATGTGCAATAAACAAATCTAGTTTATTGCAAGATTCTTTGTTTTATATAAATTTATAGAAACACCTTTATGGAGAAGGATCCCTTTACACAAAGATATATTCAAGAAAATTTTTACACAAAGTAAATCAATATATAATACATTTTTTTTTTTTTTTTTTTTTAATATGTAGACAATTTGTAGACAATTTTATACGCAAAGTGTATATGACTTTTAGTTTCAATACCAAATATAAGGATCATCAGGACGATGTTTCCCGACTTTCATTGTAGCCTTTCTTTTAGGCCTTCCAGACTTAAAGGTATTGGATACTGATCTTACATTTCCCTTGGACATCTTCGTATCCTCATTAGCTGATGAATCAATTTTAGTGTTACTCACATCACCCGAATCCTCTTCCATATTCGGCTCGACAAGGGGGTGGTGAGCATGAGTTAAAGATACTTCTAAAGGATATAAATGTTTGAGAGAGTGCAACTGAATTGATCCATCTCCTCTTTTTACTTTTACAGACCGGACTTTATGATCTTCACCAGGAATAAGTTCTAGAACCCTTCCCAATAGCCAATAAGGTCTAGGTTTAATTGGATTTTTAATAAGGACTACATCATCAACCTTAATGACATTATTAAAATTATTTTCATGAAGGTTCTTACATTGCTCTCTCAAGTTCAGTAAATACTCTTCATACCAAAGTTCCCGAAACTTGAGTAACATAGAGTCGCGAATTTCCATACTCTTAATGATATCTCTTCTGGAAGGAGGATCTGAACAGCGGATGTCTTGACCATTCATTTTGAAATAAAGGCTTGCATTAACATTAGGACGAAGAAAATTGTTGGGCGTAATAATTTCCAAATTTGAGTCCGATGCACATCTATAGGTTAGCGGTCTAGCGTTTACTGCATTTTGAATATCTGACAGAGTAGTGAGTAAGTCAAAATAATCAATTTTTGAACGTCCAATAGATTTATACAGGCAGGACTTTATGATTCTTATCAGGCGCTCCCAAGTACTGCCCACCCATGCCGAGTACAAAGGTATTGTAAGGTGTTTTATGTTGTAGGAATTAAACTTGGCAGCAAATTCGTCAGAAGTAAAAACTTCCTCTAGAAGGTTACATCCAGCATTAAATGATTTGGCATTATCACTATAAATATGAGAGGGTATACCGTAAATGTTGGTAAACCGGATGAAAGCAAGAATGAAAGCATGAGTGCTCATGTCTTTGACAAGTTCAATGTGTACAGCTCGTATATTCAGACAAGTAAAAATAAGTAAATACATTTTACTTACGTCTTTATCATCCTTCACCCAAACATGTCCAGTATAATCAATTCCCGTATGAAGGAAGGGTTTGACAAGGTTCACTCTGTGTTTAGGCAAATTAGTAATTTTAGGGTATCTAAAGGAAAAGGCGTTAAATTTTTTACACAAGTAGCATTCGGAAATAGCCTTTCTCACTGTATGCCTAGCTTTAGGAACCCAGAATCCAGATAATCTCAATTTATTTAAGGTGGCAGCGATGCCTAAATGTTTACATTTGTCATGGCAATCATTGATTATAAGTTTGGTCAAGTGATTGTCTTTAGCAAGCAAAATAGGATAAATTGTCTCATATTCAAAAGCAGAGGTTTTACCTATTCTTCCATCTGAACGGATAATTCCTTCTTTATCCAAAAATAAGTTTAAATTTTTAACTAAATCAGGAGCCTCCTTTTTTCGGGGCTGTAAAAGATAATTAATTTCTTTTTCAAATGACTGTTTTTGCATTACTTTTATCAAATGTTGTTTAGCGCACTCGGTATGGTCTGCAACCACACCTTTCAGTCTGTTTACAAATTTAAATATCAGAGATATCACTCTGATTAGTTTTGTTAACTTTGAAAATTTCTTGAGATGAATAATGGGATTTTCAGTATGTGCAGAGACCATGTTATGCAGTACCATGGAATTAACAATTTCTTTGTTGTCAGTACTCAAACAATCCAAACCACAGACAGGCCAGGTAACAGGCTGTCTCTTCAGCCATTCAGGTCCAGAAACCCAGAAATCAAAGTTTTGCTTAAATTTTTCAAAGGACAACCCTCTGGTAATTAAATCAGCAGGATTCTGCAGAGTATGTATATACTTGAACTTTAGGAGCATGGAATATTTACCTACTAATTCCTTAGCTATTTTACTAATATCCTTTAGCCTGTTTCTGACAAATTGATTCTTGGTTTTAGCATCTTCGGAAAGTAACCAGGACAACACTATCTGGGCATCAACAGCCACGAAGGTATTCTTGATGGAAATATTTGAAAACATCTCCAAAATATTTCCCAAACACTTGACTGCCAGGAATACGGCAAGCAGTTCTAAAGTGGGCAAGGTTTTGGATTTCAAAGGGGCTACTTTTGCCTTAGCAAAAACTAAAGTAGAATTCCCATTCTGAACGAAATAAGCCACAAACCCATAAGCCTTTTTGGAGGCATCACAAAATATGTACAAGTCTGCAGGATATGTTTCATCCACAGCACATCTGGGAAATTTTAATAAGTCCAGTTGAATCAAATCTTTGGATAAACTAGACCAAGCAGTTTGATTTTCTGCAGAGATGACAGAGTCCCAATCCATTCCCTGAAACCATAACTCACTAACAAGTATTCTTCCTTTAATTGTAATAGGTAAATACAAAGATAAAGGGTCATATATGCCAGAAATTTGTGATAAGATGTTTCTTTTAGTTTTGGCATGCTCATTAACAGAACTACTAGCAACCTGTACAGTATCCCTAGAAGGATTATATCTGTAGCCTAATACCTTTTCCAACTCGCAACCATGCTCAACAAAATTTCCATCTTTCTTCATTTGAGCTTTCAACTCTTCACAATTACTATTGCAAGATCTTAAATCAAAGTTTCCTGCACTCATTCTGTCTATTGACTCTTGATAAAGATACAATAGCTTTTCCGGAGAATTACTAGTTTTTACCAAATTATCAACGTAAAAACTCTTTTTCAACATTTCAGTGCATTCATCTTTGGGATACTTATTGACATGATGTTTAATCACATAATTTAAGATAAATGGACTGGCAACAAATCCAAAAATTAAGGTGGTATAGCGGTAACAAACCAAACTTTGTCCCTTTTTCATAAAAAAACAAAACCTATTTTTATCTTCTTCGGCTTCAAGCTTTATCATAAGAAAGGCCTTCCTAATGTCAGCAAGAAATACATATTGGTTGGTACGGAACATCAACAATAATTCCAACATGTTTCCCATCAGGTTAATACCAGGGTAGGCTGCTTCATTCAACGAAGGGGCCCCATTCGTCTTAAGTGAACAATTAAAGACAGGTCTTATTTTGGTAGTGGTTTGGTCCTCAGACTTAAACACAGGTCTATGAGGTATCCAAATGTGGTCTTCAAACTTACCAGGAGCAACATCTATCTGTTCTATGATCCCTTCTTCTTCTTGCTGGTTAAATATTTCAGCATATTCTTCATACAGATTCTGCTGTTCTAGCTTCTTTACTACTCTATTTAGTACATTAAGGGCTACAGCATGGTTAGAAGGGACAGATTTAATTTTATCCTCATCCCAAGCCAACTTCACATAATAACAATTGTCTTTATGTTTAATAGACTTTTCAAACCGCTCAATCTTCTCTTTGTCATAATCACTAACTGGGTCTTCATTAGGCAAGCCCAGAGACTCTATACTGAACATTTTC
The DNA here is from genome assembly GCA_964036315.1 of Acanthosepion esculentum. Classification (NCBI taxonomy): domain Eukaryota; kingdom Metazoa; phylum Mollusca; class Cephalopoda; order Sepiida; family Sepiidae; genus Acanthosepion; species Acanthosepion esculentum. The sequence continues at coordinate 12,210,643 of OZ038493.1, forward strand.
TCCAGGTTGCGTTCCACAAAACTTTCATTAAAATTTTCCGCAAAAGGATCCACGTGTCCCCCTTTAGGTTCTAATACGAAATTCACGTGTGTAATGGGGCAAGAAGAATACTGAGAAATTACCGTACAGAAATTATCTTCAGTAGCTTTCTTACGGTTTTTGGAAATAGCCATTTGATTAGGAGTCAAAAAGTTTTGTACACTCCCAAATGGAATTACCCCCTCAGGAATCTGCCAAGCGAATCCATCCATGCATTTAATCATTTGCATGGGTCCCATAAACTGGATTAAATCCACACCCAGAAGACCATGAATTGGAATAGGACCTTTACCTCCCCCAAAATTGGCCGCTAATTTGTAGTTCAACCCTATGAGATTTTCCACAACGTTATGAAACCCATTAAGATTAAATTCAATATCAAAATCATCATCAACCAGAACAGGCAAGGAGCGATGAAAATCATTGAAGACAACATCAAACATTACTTCTCTTAGCTTCTTCTGCTTGGTTCCTAAAAATGTTTTTACGCTAAACTCTGTAGATGGAATTAATTCCCTTTTGCCTTTCACCTTTGTTAACACAGATCGAGAGAAATAAGATCTCTGACTTCCTGTGTCCACCAAACAATTGAATTTATAAGGTTTGTTTCCGTTAAAGACCGTTATAGCTACTATAGGTAAAATCAAATCTTGTTGTTTACTGCTGTTTTTGTAACACATATTGGTGGTTAGAGTTTTAGTTTGCTTAAATTTTAGCGGGCAAAGGGCACAGACATGTCCTTTGGATTTACAGAATTTACATTCCCATGGTAAGGCGTTATTTTTTGCAATGCACTCTTGGCTCCCATGTCTGTGACTCATGCAAAGAAAACATAAACTTCTTTCCTTACATTTCGCTAATCTAGATTCCAGAGAGGGGAACTTTGGACATGAAGTGCTAGAATGATTTTCAGTGCCACAAAACTTGCATATAATTGGGGGTTTTACATAGGTATTGAAATTTTGCAACGCAGAACAAGATTTGTTTAAATTTGATACCTTATCTGATCTACACTTTACCTCTTTATTAGTGTTATACTTAAATCTCGTTATGGCGAGAGTTTTGATCACTTCGTTATAGTTGTCAAAAATATGCTTCAGAGAAGGATAATTAGTCCCAGCAATACGAATGATCTCCCTTTTCAAAACACTGGGCAACCTAGAAAAAATAGTATAGCTCACATATTTATTTCCGGGTGTGTTATTTTCTAGGAAATTTAATTCGAATGAGTTTTTTAACTCCAACAAGTCTGCTCTAACCTTGGTCAAATACTGTTTGACTCCCTCAAATTCAGAGTCCAGCACAGGCTTATTTTCACTTATTTGTTTCAAAATTTCGTTCACAATATACTCGTGATCTCAATATTCTTCTTTTAGCAACTGAATAGCGACATCGTAATTTTCGTTAGTAATAGTTAAATGTTGGATAATCTGCAGAGCATAATCTGCTAGATATCCTCTTAGGTATTGTAACTTGATAGCTTTACATTTCACCGCTACCATACAGTTTTGAAATTGAGTAAGAAAGTTTTTGAAGGCGAACTTGTCTTCACAGTTTTTACCACTAAATTTGGGACAATTAAGTTTGGGAGCGAAAGAACACGTACCGGAATTAGAAGCCTCATCTACCTTCACAACATCACTTTCATTATTTTTTGTAATTCGTTCACCTATCTTAGCTAGAGCCTCCACAGTATCACATTGAAATTGTTCAAAGGAGTAATCCTCCGACTCTGACTCTTCAATGTTACTATCGAGGTAGATATCATCTATTTGGTCAGTAACCGATTCCATGGTTTCCAACCACTTAAATATCGTTTGCTCATGAGTAGTGAGCTGGGCCTTTAGAATATTTTCTTTGGCCTTCAGCGCGTTTATAGATCTCTCAATTCTTCCCTTCAACTGACACCTCTTTTTAATAAGTCTATTAAGACCCTCCATCTTCCCGCAAATACACTTCAATTTATTTTAAAATTTAAAGTCAGGTAATTTTACCGATTGGGACCCGAAATGCTCTGTGAATTTAGCGTCGAAGTAGGATTTTTGTTAATTTCAGCAGTAAATACTGAATTTTCGTATAAATGTATTCTTTAAAAAGAAATGAAAAGCAAATTTTGCAGGTTATTTTAACGTTAACACTCGGTTAACACGCTAACTCCAGTCGAAACTACTGGATATCAATTTTGAGTAAAAAAGACATTTGAAAATTTTAAAGGAGTACTCAACTGTAATAGGCAAAACCTACGCATAGATTTTCCAGTTTGTTTTATATAGTTAACATTCGTTTAACATTTTTTAGTTTAATTCAGTCACAATAACTGAAGAATATTTTTTAAAAGAAATTACGGCAGAAATTCACCTTCGAAATTCCTCCGATAACTTCAAAACAGAATTTTTGTTTGAAATAATACCGAATTTACGTTTGTTTGGTTTGAAATATAATTTTTAAACTAAAGGCGGGATTTTACACAAATTCCCCTTTCGTTTGAATCCGAGTTAATCTAAAAAATCCTTTTTTTTTAGTTTTTAGCCTGATGAGAAAGGTTATCCAGCCAGACGGTACAAAGAAAAATTTCCCTAAAAAATCACGCAGAAGTGTCTTGTAAAAACGAACACAAATTTTGTTCTTTGTATTCAGGAATTTAGCAAGCGCATTTACGTTAATACACCAACTAGCATTTTTTGTGCAAAATGTAAAAATTTTGTTTCTTTTTTTTTTTTTTCTTCTTCTTCACTCCTACCAACTCCTTGTGCCAGACACAAAATTTAGTTGGCAGAAGAAACGATAGCTGCCGTTAGTAAGCGCGAGTTAAAGATACAAGACAAACCACTGCGTAAAATTTTAAAAACAGGAAAAAACATTTATTGTACAATTATTTTACAATAAACAAAAGATACAGACAAGAAAGGTTGCACAAAAATTTCCTTCTGTGCGCCTAACACGGCAGGATAACAATATTTTCCTGGGGTTTCTAAAAAGGAAATACCCACAGAAACAAGCTATGAAATTGTTTAGTCAAACTCTGGTTTTTTAAAATATTAGACCCTTTAAAAAATACAAAAGGATAAAGTTTTAAATCCTTTACAAAAATACAAAAAAGGGATAAAGTTTTTAAATCCTTTACAAAAATACAAAAAAAGGATAAAGTTTTTAGACCCTTTACAAAATACAAAAAGAAAGGGATAATGTTTGTTTTGTTTTGTTTTTTTAAAGAGACCCTCAATTAGCAGAACTCACAAAAGGCACCCACCTCCTTTGAAGAATTTTCGTTGACAGCAGGCCGGATTGGTTTTGGAAATTTTTGGTTTGTTGAAGGCTGATTTATGGCCCACTTGCTGGTCAAAGTAGAGAGAGGGTGTTAAGTGGTCTGCCAACTTCGTGTCGTCTCAGATCTCTGCTACGGCTCCCTT
>OZ038493.1:12216591-12294091 GCA_964036315.1 Acanthosepion esculentum
GACTGAAGCTGTGGCCGAACTTATTTCTCTGTATGACTAATGCATTCGATTAATTGTTATGTATAAGTTCTTTTTTATGTTCATAGATACGGTTTTTAAATTTCTGCAAGTTTCCCCAAAATATTGTAAGGAACAGTTGGGGGATTTTATTTTATATCTGCTTCAGAATTATTATTGTTATGGGTATTGGGGGTGCTGATCCTATCCATTATAGTTTTTGGTGTGGTTGTTATTATTTTGATATTGTGGATAAATTATTTTGAATAGATGCTAAAGAGTTAGTTGGTATTACTATATGACTTTTTTATTTAGTTTATGGCCGTTGTATTTGTTATGGTTATTATTAATGTTATTATCTTTTTGTATTTGCATATTTGGTATGCTTTTCTTCTAGCATTGCGGATAAAATTATGAGGGTATTTGCGGTTTTTGAATGAGTTTTCCACATATATTTTTTCTTCAAATAAATATTGGAGATTGCAGATTCTTAGTGCTCTTAAATAAAATCCTTTAATTATTCCAGACTTTATTCTGTTACAATGGATTTTTCCACTTTATCATTCATTTTCCTAAAAATATATATATGAAAAAAACAATATTGCATGATTAGGCGTATATGTGAGTTATAGGCTCACATAATAAATTATAGGCTCACATATTAAATTATAGGCTTACATGATAAATTATCAGTTAAAGAGCTGGTGTCTCGTTTGGTTATGTTAGACTGTTATTTTGCAATAGTATGCACTTCATTTTATTTTACAATTTATAAATTATTATGAAATTGTGAAGAAAAATAAAAAAACAGCTCTGGGAGATATAATGCGAAAAATAGGCTTGTAGAATTTAACACTCACAGGGCAGACTGAAGGCAAAAAAAGCTGGGAACTTGATAAGTTTAAGCAAAGAAATGTCGGAACAAGTATCACCATGTGGAGATTAAAATAGAAAAATATTGCTACAAGAAACAAACGAAACTAAGCTGAAGAGAAACATAATCACCCACGTCCTGAAGGGGCACGACACAAAGAGAGAGAGAGTGGGTGAGAGAGAGAGAGAGATTGGCGGAGGAGTCTGAGGTGGAGACATTTTTAGGTGTTTATATCTCTGACGTAATTCAGTAAAATAAAAAAACTAATTTAATCCAAACAAGTCTGCTAACACTGAGGTCGGTTGGCCTTGGATTTTTTTTTGTCTGTGAAGTTTTTCGCCCCAACCCATTCAACATGAGTCTTTTGTTTATATACAACCCTTGGGCCAAGGACGTCAGGTTTAATGCTTTCTAACAAAAACAAAAATTCTTCCTCCGTCGAAATTTTTCCTATGGGTGTTGTTCCGAAAATAATGCCTTCTTTTTCTTTTCTTGAAAACTACAACAGATGCAGGAAATAGAAAACACATTTGGATAGAGCAAATCTTCAGTTACAAGACACTAATATTTGCCTGCAGTCCCAACCATTGGATGTGAATGTTTATCATCGATAAACAAGAGACTGCATACCATTGATTGATAGCTATACAGGGTAGTAGCCGAGCAAGAGGCGGGCATTTACCTCCAGACGCAGGTTAGAAGAGTGAGATCATAAGGAATTTTGGGACTATTATATTAAAAGGCCTGGACCGAGCCAAACGCCGAGTATCTTACCCAGTCCGTTCGTCCAACAAGGTTCACCTATCGCCCAGTTTACACACCTCCCTTGTCTTTTCAGCAGGGATAGAGTTTTGTCCTTTGGTAAGTTTAGGAATGGGTTTCCGGTTACTGCTAAAGTATTCTAATTCAATTTCATTCCCAGTAATACATTCCGTCATAGAGTTATTATTGGGGAGAAATTATTAAAGAAATTGGGGTCGTGGTGAGATCAATCTCTCTACAATTCCAACTGCAAGCTAACAAACCTATTGCGGTTAATTTTGACTCCTGCTGTTGTCTCATACGATATCTTTTCCGACTTTCTCAGTTTCTATACTACTCGTTACAGGCGCGTCTTCATATCATCGGTAGACTGATCTAGGCATCGGTTTACGCATAAATTCGTTTTCAATATATGCAGGGAAAGACGTGCAGCGTTGGCAAAAGCGGACAGCCCTGACCAATAGATCTGGTCAACATGAAATGTTTCGAGCTTATCTACTTTTCCCATCATAATTCCAGGAGTCGCATAGACGACTTGCATGGTTGATCTCCCCGGAATCGATCCTCCAAATCTATAAATCGACCATTCGCCCTTGCATGGAGTATTGCTGCCATATATGGTCTGGAGCCCCTGCTGTTTGCCTCAGGGTTCTTGATAAGATCCAGAGACGGATATGCAATGTAATTGGCCCTGATCTGTCATCTCGTCTGCAGTCGCTCTCTCACAGACGCGACGTTGCCTCGCTCTGTGTTTTTTACAAATACTTTCACGGTAATTGCTCCGAGGAGCTGCTTTCGCTGGTTCCTAGGCCTCATGAATTTAAACGTCCCACGAGGCTGGAATCTCGTTCCCACCCCTTCACCGTTCAAACTGTTAGATGTAGACGTATCTTCTACTCCAATAGCTTCATGTCTCGCACATCTCGCCTGTAGAACTTCCTTCCTTATTCCTGTTTCCCTGAAAAATACAATCTCCAACTATTTAAGTGTAACGTCAATCGACATCTCCAGTTGCCTTGATCTATCCACTTCCCTTCTCCACACCCTTTCACCTTTCATTCCTATCTGCTCTCGCTCCAAATCTTCTGTAACCCCCTTGCCTTGATCGATCCACTGTCTTTCTCCACCTCCTCTCCTTTACCACTCCTATCTGCTCTTCCTCCAAACCTTCTGTAACCCCTTGCGTGCTAGTGGCCTCCAGCCTTGCTTGGGATGATAAGCTTAAAAAAGAAACAAAAAAAAAAAACTTCCATGACTCGTTGTGCCTTCTTGGGCTAACTTTCTCGGCTGTCATGAAGTGGTATGATAATATTGAATCAATTGTTAGGATTCCTGCAAAAAAATTGGTTCACTGTGTTTGCGCCAGACAATTTTTCTCTCCTGAATCTGTCTTGCATATTTATAAGCCTACCATTCGTTCAGGCTTTGAATATTGCTCCCACATATGGCCCGGTGCTCTTGCTGTATATTTAGAGATTCTTGATAAAATCCAGAGAAGAATTATTGGTCATCTGTCTATATTTCTGAGATGAGGTATTATGTACACTATTTACATTATTCGGACTATTGTCCTCATCTTTGTCGCCATATTTATTACAATGTTTCGGCCGTTGTACGCTCCGGCCTTCTTCAGGTGGTTGGAATGTCGAACTGAACACTTTATTACGCTCACTGGGGTAGACTCTTCCAGTTCCAAGTGCCATGTTTAATAGGTGTCAGTTATCAGTTATCTCCTGTTAATTCTCCTCTGAAAGTTCTCCACTCATTAACTGGGTATTGCACTCACACTCTTTCGGATCTAACTAACGCCTTTATCCACTGTGCCATGTATCCTTGAGTTCATCTGTGTATGAATTTCTGGGTATTATAAACCTAATGTCTTCAGCAACCGTTTTTACCAGTGCTCATATTTCAATTTTTGCTGTTATCAACATGTTTTTACCAGAGCTCATATTGCAATTTTTTGTTGTTATTATCACTTTTTCTCTGGCACTCCTTATTACTGGTTCCTATATTGTATTCATTTCTATGCTTGGTCGACTCAGGAGATTTTTGTGGCTTAGCACATGTGCTGATTCCTTAAGTTTATTATTGGCCATCACCTGGCGTCTCGGCTTCAGTCACTTTCTCACCGGCGTAATGCTACTTTCCTGTGCCTTTTTTTATAAATACTTTCATGGTAATTGTTCGGGTGAATTCTTCGCAATGGTACGTAGACTTTATGAATTTAAATGCAGTACTAGATTGGCAGCTAGGTCTCATCAATTCACAGTTGAATTGGCTTAATGTAACCGTAAGTTCTATGCTAACAGTTTTTTCCTCGCTATTCTCACTTTTAGAATTCTCTTCTGATTCCATGCTTTCCATTTATTTAAATGCAATGTCAATCGTTATCGTCTGTCTTCTTGATTACTCTTCTCGTTCCGTAATAATCTTTTTTCTTATTCTTTCGCAACCAATAACCCCTTGTGCCTCAGTGGTGGGAATGTAGCTCGTCTGATCACTTTCCATGGAAATAGCGAGAGAGTAACGAGCGACTTGAAACGTTGCATCCTTGGGAAAGAAGTCGTAGGATGAAAAATAATCGTCTTCAACTCTTTGAACAATGTTTTGGGTAGCTTTAGCCGTGTTTTAATAGAGGACGGAAAGTGCGACACTGAGATCCAAAGGTGCGTTGGAATAGCGAAAGATGCCTTCCAAAAACTAAGCAAAGTATTAAGAAACAAAACAATGTTAAAAACAAAGAAAAGATTAGTGAACTGTTACGTAATAATTGTCCTCCTATATGACAGTGAACGCTGCACAATCACCACAAAGATATAAAAATGTCATGAAAAATTTAAAACAATTGACCTCATAGTCTCTAATAACCCTACAACCACACAACTAAATCCCCTACAAAAATACTATTGTAGTGTATCAATTTACATGCTCGTTCAGAGGTTGCATCTCTGATATTAATAATAAACTCACTACATATATTGGTTTTACTACAACCACGCTCTCCCGTAGACTTACCTGTCACGTTTCTGGTCTTAGTTCTATTAAACAACATTTCTTAGAAAAACATAGCCATGTTCATAATATTACACAGATATTAGACGATAACACAACAATACTAACACATACACAAAGAAAAAAGAACCTTCAGATATTGGAGGCCATCTACATTAAAACAAAGAAAAGAGTACTGAACTGTTTGAGTACTGCCCTCCTGCACAATCTCCACAAAGATATAAAAGAGACACGAAGCAAAAGAAATGGGGCTCTACAGAAGGATGCTGAGGATACCATAGAATAAATATGTTAGCAACGACGAAGTTCTAGAAAAAATGAAAACAAAAAGGATGCTTTAGCGAGATTTAAGCTTTTCAAGCCTTCCTTCCTCATTAACTTCAGCTGCTTTTCATGATTTTGAGTGAGTATTTGCGGTATTGCCATAGGGCATCTTTTTTCTTGCTTACTCGCTCTGTCCATAAATTCTTTAGTATCCTTCTGTAGAATCGTTTTCTATTTTGTATTTTTATTATTGATGGATCATAAATTATCTGTTAGATTTATCCCAGAAGAGTCTGGGAATAACCCATTGGTTTGCAGGCTTTAGTGCCTTTTTATGGTGACGCAAATTTAAGAATGCTGTGGATGCCATGCACCAAACATGTGAGCAAAGACTAATTTTTGGAGAAAAAGCTAAACAAAAAGGAAACTTAAATTTAACATCAGAAAGATGCATCTAGGGCAAATAATGAGGATGGAGGGCTTGGAAAATCTGATACTCACAGGACAGATTGAAGGCAAGAGAGACAGAGGAAAACAGCACATGACATACTTAGTGAGCTTGAGTAAATGGATGACGGAACAGGGTTTAGGAGAAATAACAGAAAGACAAAATTAATTAAGAGCTACAAAGGACAGGAAGTTATGAAGAGCCATGATCGCTTTCATCCTGAAGTAACACGGTACAGAAAGAAGAATATAATTGGTGTTGTACAATAGGCAATGTGACCAGAGATAATCATTTTTTATTTATATCACTATAGATTAATCCCTCCACATCATGAATATCAAATATTTTCTCATGTCGTTCTACAGAAGGATGCTGAGGATATCATGGACTGAGCATGTGAGCAACAGTAAAGTTTTAGAGAAAATCGAAGCAAAAAGGAAGCTTATACTTAACATCAGGAAGAGATAGTTGAGGTTTCTTGGGCAAATAATGAGGATGGAGGGCTTGGAAAATCTGATACTCACAGGACAGATTGAAGGCAAGAGAGACAGAAGAAAACAAACCCTAACCTGCATAGATAGCTTGAGTAAATGAATGGCGGGACGAGATTTATAAGAAATAAGAATAAGATAAAATTTATTAAGATCTATGAAGGACAAGAAATAGGGGAGGACTATAAACGCCTACGTCTTGAAGGGCAGGAAACATTAAGAAGAAAATTACTTCTTGGAGGAGGTGGTTGAGAAAGAAGCGGAAATTTCGTTCGAGGTGAAGTAGCTCTCGAGATTGATGTCCTTGAGATAAGAGTAGAGTGTTTGTGTGTAGGCGTTCAAGGCGTAGCCGTCGCAGTTGAAGCAGTAGCTGTAGCATAGTTGTGGTCATGATTGCTTGTCGCTTTGGCAGAAGACAGACTAGTGGACGAAGAACTCTCGCCCCCGCTAACTTTTATGTGTCCAAGTGATTTGGAGGATTTTTTTATGTTGAATTTTCCCTTTTATTTTCCCAGACTAACACAATCTTTTAAAGGTGTTCGTGTACGACCGTGAGTCCTTTCCTTGGGGATTGTTTGTCTCGACAAATACGTGCTCCAACAATGGTCACGTTTTCTCTTTCTGCCATCTTTTTCTACAACCTGTCACGCTGCATCAAACATCTCCAGTAACACAACAACATTTTTTTGGCGATGGACAAATCCGATGGGACAATGTTGTACTCAAATGTCTGGCAGAATTTAACGGACACATGTAGCAGCGCGGTCATTTCAACCACGTTTTCTACAGCCGAGGTAGATGGCAAATAATCTCGTCGATCGAGAACCGGTTTTTCTAATCAATCTAAGAGAGGTGACCGGTCTTTCTGCAGTGTCAGCATCAAACAATTATGACTGGCAAAATTTTCAGCATACCCGAGACGATGAACCGGACCTCCCTGCACATTCCGTCCGAAACACACCACTACAGTTTGCCCATATTGGAGTGACTGATTTTTTTTTACGGCTTGTCAGCCTTTTGCAGGTTATTTAAAGCCAGAAAAGTTCTACAAATTAACCCATAGCTGGAGGCAGAAGAGGTGGATTCATACTTCCCCCAAAGGTGTTTGCCGATAAGTTAATATAACGAACCCGACTGTAATTGGAACTCGGCTCCCCGATTTCCAATTCTGAGCCGATATCCATTACACCGTCCGCACATCCAAGCTTTCAGCACCTGGTATTCCGAAGAGGTCACCCATCTAGATACTAACCAGGTTCGGCGTTGCTTAACTTCGGTGATCGTACTAGAATGAGTTTTTCAACGTGATATGACCGTAAGCTATACATCGAAACTTACAGCACCTGGTATTCCTAAGAGGTCACCCATCTAGATGCTGACCAAACTCGACGTTGCTTAAGTTCGGCTAGAATCGGGGGTTCAGCGTAATATGACCGTAAGTGCCCACATTGGAGGAAGAACATAACCAGGTAATTACCTAAAACGAAGCCGAGAATCGCAAATAACGTCGCCCTGTTCCCTGTTTCTACGTGACTCGGAATCTTTATTTTGAAGTTCTTTCTCTGCTCATTCCAATCTTTTGGCGTGGGTAACATTATTACTCATAGGGCGGAAGGTTTAGCCTTTAAGATCTTGCTTCACCTTTACGCCTATTTTCCTGTCAGTGATTTGATCCTGTGTTCATTCATGGAGTTGACAATATTGTGTGCTTATCTGTCAAACACAAAAGATAAACAATTATTTTGTTGATGTCCCACACTTCCGGTTTATCCAACGGCTCGCCATATTGTTTAGGTTAGTGTACTGTTTGACCTGCCGCCCGAATTCCGCGCCATTAATTAAACAAGGTGGGAGACATTTCCAAGAAAAGAGGCCTAGTTGCATTTTGTTCTGTTTTTCTGTTCCCAGCGTGTTTTTTATTAGTTTCTTTTTTCCATTTTTTTCTATTTTCTCTTTTTCTAATTTCTAAACAAGTGTTTTAAAGTCTGGCCCACTTCTTCGTCATCCTTACTAAAATTTTAAAAATCCTTCTATAATAATTCATAGAATAATAATAATTACATTTTTTTCTATAATACCAGTGTTGGTAAACTATCTAAATTAATCTTTCTTAATCATGTAGCTGTGAGTTAAATAGAAAGGAACACTGGGATATCTAGCCTTGGTTGGCAACCAGTCTATTAGAAAAGTACAGCTGAAAACTGTTTAAGCATGGAGCTGTCAACTCCGTAAGAAAAAAAAATTGCTACAGAAACCAGAACAACACCTAGTATGATAAGTCTGTGACCCTATTTTCAACAGAGGAGTGGGCAGGTTTAACGTAAGTACATAGTGGGCTATCTAGCTTCGGTTGTCAAACCAGTCTAAGAGAAGGACAGATATTAGAGGCGAAATTCTATGAGAATATCAGCAACATAAAACGCAGACAGATTACATTTAGACCTGGCAACTATTCCTTCTGATTACAAAGGGAAGGTTGATTAGACTTAATATATAGAGTCTCCCGCACTTCGGTTAACCTGTTAACTTTATACATGAATAAATTATTATTTTATTATTGTAATTGTTAATGTGGACTTCTTCACATTCTATATCTTTCATCAATTTTTCATTGTGTTTGATAAATTTTCTTCTGTTTCGCGTTTAACATGACATGCAACAATTTTAATTCCTTCCCAGATATCATTGCAACAAAATTCTTCTCCCATGTGACTGCCTCGCCCCTTTCTATCCCGTGTGGCCCTTAGAAGATTTTTCTCTTTTTGATGAAGATCCCGCCCACTGTTCCGCCTCCCATTCGCACAATCTCGTCAGTTAAGCTGCCTTCCCTTATCTCTCTTTGCCCCAATATACCCCCGTGAGATTTAAGTTTTCCAAGCCTTCCTTCCTCATTATACGTCCAAGGAATGTCAGCTGACTTTCCTGAGAGTCCTTTCTGCATGAGGGTCCATTCTTAACCTTTTCTTTAAGACTTCCTTGTTGCTTGCTTTCTCTCTCCGTACATGGAATTTGCATTATCCTTCTGTAGAATTGTTATGCAGTTTAAAATTGTATTTTTATTATTGATGGATCAAGAGTTACCTGTTAGATTTATCTCAGGATATATATATATATATATATATCTATCTATCTATTTATATATATATATATATATATATATATATATATATATATATATATATATATAAATAGATAGATAGATAGATAGATAGATAGATAGATAGATAAGTGTTGTGGATTATTAACGTAATAATACAAACTGGCAATACAGGTTAGTAGTTCCAGGAATGCGGGGTTAGTAGACAAATATATATATAGTCTTTGGTATCCACGTATCGCTGTATGACTTCTTACTGAGTCTAACGTGCTTGTTACTGTGACTCTTGCCGCTACGTTATTCTACCGACCGACTCAACGTTCTACTACTACTCCTACTTGACTTAACGTAATTACTCCTGGGTATTCACTGGTAGTAGTATATGTATACCTTGGATGAGTCCATTTGTGTAAAAAGAGGAAACCCCCTCAATAATAAGTATTTGTTATTTTAATCATTAAATCGTTCTTAAAATACGGGGTGTATTTTGTATGTAAAACAATAAAACTTAATTTTTCTCAAAAAATTAATGAAAATTTGTTGTACTAAGCTACGCATCCTAGTAAAACCAAGTGTACTTTGTACCCCCTTACCTGTTTGTACTTCTCCACAAAATCTGGTTTCAATCGGTCAATGTATGCCAATCTTAGAGGGTGTGAGAACTAACAGACTAACGCAAATCACAGCATTTTATATATAGATCCTTCTGTAGAATTGTAGCCATTTTAAAAATGTATTTTTTTTTGATGGATCATAAGTTATCTGTTAGATATATCTGGGGATATTCCATTAATTTGCTGGTTTTAAAATCTTTTTATGGTGATACAAATTTAAGAAAGCTGGATCAAACATATGGGCCACGATGATGTTTTAGAGAAAATGGAAACAAAAAGGACACTTAACATCAGAAAGAGACAGTTGCAATTTCGAGGGCACATAATGAGGAAAGAGGACTTGGAAAATTTGATACTTACAAGACAGACTGACGTCAAGAGGGACAGAGAACAACAACGCATAACATACTTAGTGGGCTTAAGTAAATAGATGGCTTTAAATAACCTGCAAAAGATTAATAAGCCTTAAAATCGAATCAATCAATCTTCCTGCAAGAAGTTATGTTTTAACCTGAGAGTCGAGTTCCAATTCCAGTTGGGTTCGTTATATTCACTTGTGCACCAATACACTTGGGAAAGGCATGGACCAACTTTTCTCTCCCCCCCCCAAATATCGGTTAGTTAGTAAAACTTGTATCACTAAGTCATTTATTATCTCCCCGCTCCACCACCAAATTCTTGCAATCTAAAACTATTTGCTGACTTTAAATAACCTGCAGAGGGTTGATAAGTCATAAAAAACGAATCAATCAATCTTCCTGCAAGAAGTTATGTTTTAACCTGAGAGTCGAGTTCCAATTCCAGTTGGGTTCGTTATATTCACTTGTGCACCAATACACTTGGGAAAGGCATGGACCAACTTTTCTCTCCCCCCCCCCAAATATCGGTTAGTTAGTAAAACTTGTATCACTAAGTCATTTATTATCTCCCCGCTCCACCACCAAATTCTTGCAATCTAAAAATATTTGCTGACTTTAAATAACCTGCAGAGGGTTGATAAGTCATAAAAAACGAATCAATCAATCTTCCTGCAAGAAGTTATGTTTTAACCTGAGAGTCGAGTTCCAATTCCAGTTGGGTTCGTTATATTCACTTGTGCACCAATACACTTGGGAAAGGCATGGACCAACTTTTCTCTCCCCCCCCCCAAATATCGGTTAGTTAGTAAAACTTGTATCACTAAGTCATTTATTATCTCCCCGCTCCACCACCAAATTCTTGCAATCTAAAAATATTTGCTGACTTTAAATAACCTGCAGAGGGTTGATAAGTCATAAAAAACGAATCAATCAATCTTCCTGCAAGAAGTTATGTTTTAACCTGAGAGTCGAGTTCCAATTCCAGTTGGGTTCGTTATATTCACTTGTGCACCAATACACTTGGGAAAGGCATGGACCAACTTTTCTCCCCCCAAATATCGGTTAGTTAGTAAAACTTGTATCACTAAGTCATTTATTATCTCCCCGCTCCACCACCAAATTCTTGCAATCTAAAAATATTTTCTGACTTTAAATAACCTGCAGAGGGTTGATAAGTCATAAAAAAAAAAAACGAATCAATCCATCAATATCTTTAACCGATTCTCTTTCTGTTTACTTTTGCGATAGCAGATTTTTCAAACATTTCCTTTCTGGTCAATCCTTTTATTTTTTTCTCTCAACTCTCTTTCCGTGACATTCTTGAAGCAAGTTATTTTGTTATTCATATTTTACTAATGTTTACATTTCTGGAAATAAGAGGTATTTAGGAATGCATTTAGAGCCCCGCAAATATTTAAGGATAAGCACAGACCTTCACATTTATTTGAATGAAAATACGCCTCTGTGTCTTTACAAGTGGTTTATGAGTTCACAGTTATTTAAGAATACGTTTCAGACTTCAAGCGTATTTAGGAATACGCTCGGGGCCGTACAGTTATGTTGGAATACGGCCGAGGCTTCACAACTATTTATTAATATTAATACTGTTGAAAGCTTCACCAGTAAAGTATCATTTTAAAGCAAACGTATTTAGGTAATAAGCTTGTGTCTTGAAAAGTTGTAGGTATACGCTTGTTGAGGCTTACAGTTATTTGGGAATAGACTTGGGATATACGTTTGTTTGGGAATACATTTATACAGCCTATAATTATTAAAGAATACGGTTGAAGCATTGCGCATGTTCTTGGATTAGTTTGGAGTTCACAGTTATTTGGGAATACGCTTTTTGTGGCGTTAGATTTAGCAAGACATTCATATGCACTCTAAAAAATGTTATGCATATATATTGGCATGCATATATATTGGTTATGCATATATATGGATGTACGTATTCTTATACACGCAAACAGATTTAAGTAAAAAGTAATAGAAAATATAATTTGTGGCGTTTTTAAAATCCCGTGTGAATTATGGTGTGGGGATGTTATTATTATTATTATTATTATTATTATAAATAGATAAAATATAAACTAATAACTGAAAATTGTAAATAAAATAAAACAATAATATTTAAACTTATTTTTTTTAAATAAATTAGATAAAAATAAAAGATAATAAAAACTCTCCCAGCATGCAACAAAAGCTGTTTCTGCCGGAAATACGGACATTCCGCCAAAAGAGGTTAAATTCAATCTCTTCACTACAAACCTTGCGACGGGCAAAACAAGTCCGACTTCTTTCTGTGATATGGCGTGTAATACTATGGAGTAACTTCTCCCTTTTATCACATGTACCATAAAACAATTGTAACCTAAAAATACACATACCAATACACACAAGAAAAATATAAATACATTGCATGAAAGTAACATACAATTTATCATGTTTTCCTGTTATTTGTGTAGGTTTCATTTCTTGTCAAGTATGCTTTTATCTCCGTGAACACAAGACTAATTTCTGCTGCTATAATGTGAGTGAACACAACACACTGGTTCAGTTTTTTACTTCTTGTCCAATATTTAAAAATTCACACACACACACACACACACACACACACACACACACACACACACACACACACACACACACACACACACACACACACACACACACAGGGAGATAGAGAGAGACTTATTGCAAAAATTCTTGAAGCTGCAAAAAAATGTTTGCAATTGAAAAAAATCACACACACACACACACACGCGCGTGCGCACACAAACACGCACCCACACACACACACACACACACACACACACACATATATATATATACATATGAGAGAGACTTACTGCAAAAATGCTTGAAACTGCAAAAAGAATGCTTACAAATGAAAAAAAACGTAAAAATCCTAGAATTTGAAAAAAAAAAATACAATAACATAAAAAAGAAAGACATTATTTATCCTCGATGTAGCATGTAAACCACATTGCAGAAATGCATTTAAAAAAAAAAATTTATGCTTTTCAGTTTTTTATTTAAAATTGAGGAAAATATTTTGTAGTTCATGGGAGATAACTTTAAGAAAATTATTTCCCTTACAATTTGTGCTTAAAGATTCACTCTATGCAAAAGTATCTCTCTATCCAGACATATGGTGAAACCTCGTTAATCCTAAATCTGGGATTTAGGCGATCTTTTCCTTGGCTATTCACGATAGCCCAAGTTCGAACCCCGATCCTAGGAGCGGATTTCCTCGCCCACTTTAACTTGTTCGTTAATATGTCTTCCCTTTCTTTGGGGGATAAAATGACCAACATTACCAGAAGAATCCCATGTATCTATACGAGCACATGTATCAGCGCAACTCTACCTGAAGCCAACGGAATGCAGGATCTGTTACAAAAATATTCACAAATTACAACACCATTCCGGTATACAGAAACCATTCGTTACAATGCTGGGCACCATATTTATACTACGGGCCCACCTACACATTCATCTCCACGGCGAATGAGGCCTGATAAATATAAGTTGGCGAAATCTGAGTTTCAGCACATGCTGGACCTCGGTATATTTAGACCTTCTTCGAGTCCTTACTCATCTCCTCTTCATATGGTTCCAAAACCGGAATCAGGAGCTGGGAGACCTTGTGGCGACTTCCGGAAGCTGAATGCTACTACAATTCCGGATAAATACCCAATCCCGTATTTACAATGATTTCGCAGTGGGTCTGCAGGGAGCCACAGTCTTCACCAAACTTGATCTAGTGAAAGCATTCCACCAGATACCAGTGGCCAAGGAGGACATCCATAAAACAGCGATAACTACTCCTTTTGGTTTATACGAATTTGTGAGAATGCCATTTGGTTTAAGGAACGCCGCACAGTCTATCCAACGGCTTATAGACGAAGTTCTGAGAGGTTTACCTTTCACCTTTGTTTATATTGATGACCTCCTGATCGCTAGTAGAAACAAGACCGAACATCGTCATCACGTCCAATGTCTACAACATTTTGGCCTTAAGATTAACGCAGAGAAATGTATTTTTGCTGTACCCTTACTTAAATTTTTGTGGCACGTCATTGATGAAAAGGAAATAACGCCCTTACCTGAGAAAATAGCATCTATTTCAAATTTCCCACAACCAACTTCACTAGGCACCATTAATGACTACCGGAAGTTAATTCCTGGTTGTTCCCAGATTGTGATTCCGCTCACAGATTTACTACATCGACAGCGTCTAGAAGAACTCGAAGATTGCCTTGAAAGGCGAATCACTGACTGCTTTTCACAGAGCCAAAGACGCCCTTGCCAACTTTACGAAGTTATCGTATATAACCGATGATGACTCAACGATCACTCTGACAACAGACGCATCGGGCGACTCAATAAGGGCTGTGCTTCACCAGGAAAAGGGAAATGCTAAAAAATCTATTTCGTTCTTTTCGGTCAAGCTAAACTCAGCTCAAAAAAAGGCACAGCGCATTTTCGAGGGAATTACTGGCAATATACTTGGCAGTCCGTCATTTCCGTCGTCTTTTGGAAGGACGGAATTTTGTGGTCTAAACAGATCATAAACCATTAATTTATGCTGTGCACGCCAAGTCGGGCAAATATACCCCAAGGGATATCCGACAATTGGATTATATTTCCTAATATACGTCGGATATCCGCTATGTAAAAGGGGCTGACAATATAATAGCTGATACCCTATCACGATCAACGATACAGTCAATCGACGCACGGCCGTTGAATTTCGACTCCTTAGCGGAAGAACAAAAGAATGACACTACTTTAGAATCAGTTAAAGAAAAAACCTCACTACAGTTAAAGCAACACCCTGTGCCATTTGGTAACACTACTTTATATTGTGATGTAAGCACAGGATACTCTAGGCCCTATGTACCACCTTCTTTGCGAAAAAAGTATTCGAGCATTTCCATTCTCTGTCGCGCCCTGGTCGAAGATCGACTACCAAGATGATTAGTGATCGTTTCGTTTGGCCAAAAATGTCCAGTGACATAAAGCACTGGACGCAGACTTGTTTAAAATGCCAGCAAACTAAAATACAACGACACACCAAGTCTCCGCCTGGTACATTCTCTAAGCCTGATGGAAGGTTCACTCACATTCACGTTGATTTAGTGGGCCCTTTGCCCGACATTGATGGGTACCAATTACTTATTGACAATAATCGATCGTTTCACTCGTTGGCCGGTAGCCGTTCCTTTAAAAAATTACTTCGGCGGAAACGATTTCCAGGTGCATTCTTAGAGAGTGGATCTCTATCTTTGGTTGTCCTTCAATAATAACCACTGGTAGAGGTTCTCAGTTCCAGTTAGTCCTTTTCAATGAATTTATAAACTTGTTAGGCGTGAAGCACATTTCTACAACCGCCTACCATCCATGTGCAAACAGCCTTGTGGAACGATTTCATAGGCAACTTAAGACAGCACTAGTTGCAAGTGATGACACCAGGACTTGGCTGGAAAACCTCCCACTGATTTTACTGTCATTAAGAAATGTAGTCAGAGGGGACTTAAGATGCACTACAGCAGAACATGTTTTGGGGAGTACGCTAACACTCCCCTGGACAGTTCGTGGAAAAGCATACTCCTTCCAGACCGACTACCTAATGGAAAACCTATCTTTTACTCCAACACGTGCCCAAACAGGGGAGTTCTTTACGCCGAAAAATTTAGACAGTTGTGATTATGTCGCAGTTAGCTCCCCCTCATTTTCTTAACGCTTCACCAGGGGTCTCTCCTTCCCGGGAGTATAAATACGGGTTGACCCTTGGCCTCTCTCTCTCTTTCTTTCCACAGCTGCGCCCACGGGCGGCTCACCCGGCCTCGCTGGAGGTCGGCAACTGTCGCACGTGGTGCGAGGTATTTCCAGTATGTGAACTCTCACACACAACTAGCGTTTCCCATGTTCAGGGAATACGCTAGAACAAGATTCACCAAACCGTACGGACATTCCAACTCAAACACACACACACAATAACTTTCCACACAGACACTAATCGTTCTATACATGTTTTAAATGTATTTGTAAACCCGTGTATCAATCTGTTTTTATCTGTTTGTTAATAATATATATTTGTTCGCATACATATATCTGTCTTGTTTCCTCCTTTGGACGCCATTAAGGTCCAACATTCTTTTTAATGTGGCTGGACCGGCCAGAAATAATTCATCTTCTCTACTTCTTCCATTCTCACCCTCACACGGCCGGCCCACCACAATTACGTCTTCCTGCGAAAAGATGCAGTTAGAAGACCCTTGACCCCACGTATTCTGGTCCACATAAAGTAATTAATAGAACGTCCAAGCATTTTACTTTACTTTTGCATGAAAAGCCTAATACAGTGTCAGTCGACCGGTTGAACCGGCTTACATCGATTTATCTCATAAATTGCTTCCTGGTCCAGAGCTAATATCTTCGACCCAGCCAGCGCAGCTTACACCTTCAGTACGACCCGTGGAAGTTACTACCAAGTCTAGCAGACATGTTCATTGGCCTAGTAGTTTTTAAACGTATATAACATATTGAGAAAATTTTATCTCAAAAATTTTCACTAACTGCGGGAGGTTATTGTAGAATCAGATTCCTACATTTTTTAAAAAATCTCAAATTTTGTGCAAGTTAAACACATAGAGGCTCCCAACTAAGTATAACAACTGATGCATTCTGATTGGTTGAAAAATATTAATTAGGGGTCGTCAACTACGTCCGAAGGTACCGACCCAAATTTTGACCTCGAGTTGACGCCACAAAATGTAAACATGTTCACGATCCCTCCACGTGACCAAGAGAACTAATAAAAACGAAACTTTGACGCGACTTGGTCAGTGGGCCCTTAAAATATTCAACTCATTCACATGACTTCATTGGAAATCGACACAACAACAAAGAAGACGAACCAAATTCTTTAAGGCGACAACGAACTTTTTCAGCAATTCCAGGCTTAACGTTAATTAAATTAACATAAACCCAGCTTGCGAAAGAACGGTCACTCCAACAAAATATATTATTCCACAACAAACATCTCCGGTAAAAGAGCGACAACTCTGTAGAAATCACAGTGAGTCAAGAACAACACTTCTTTGTAATTTAATACAAAAAACAACTGTTTAATTTTCCTACAACGACAAATATTTTTAAGCACACCTCACTTTCATACATACAGATCAGCAACTTAAGTTCTTTCAATCTTAAACATAATCAAGAACTCTAAAGTGTTTTAACAACTTTAGCATCATATATAAAATCCTTGAATTTGAAAAAATAATTGAAATTAAAAAATAAAACATAAAATTAAAATATAAAAAACACATTATTTCCGCGATGTGCCATGTAAACCACGTTGCAGAAATATTTTTAAAAATTGTTTTTTTTGCATCTTTATCGTTTATTGAGGGAAATATTTTGTAGTTCATGGGAGGTAACTCCAAGTGAATTATTTCCCTTACAATTTGTGTTTAAAAATTTTATGAGTTGACCTGAGAAGTGAACCTTCATTGTTGGGTTGTAAAGACTTTTGATATCTTATTTATTCTTCCAGATTAACGAGGTTCTATTTTTTTCATAAAGAAAGTAAATATGGAAGGACAATGAAAGGGTTATTTCCACACAGTATGAATGAGTAAAAATAAATGTTTTATAAAACTGTGAACAGAAAGTGCCCTGGCCTCCGGTCTGAGATTAATGTGATATCTATCTATCTATCTATCTATCTATCTATCTATCTATCTATCTCTGTTTATTATCTATCTATCTATCTATCTATCTATCTATCTATCTATCTATCTATCTATCTCTGTTTATTATATATCTATCTATATTCATTATCTATCTCTGTTTATTATCTATCTATCTATCTATCTATCTATCTATCTATCTATCTATCTATCTATCTATCTATCTCTGTTTATTATCTATCTATCTATCTATCTATCTATCTATCTATCTATCTATCTATCTATCTCTGTTTATTATCTATCTATCTATCTATCTCTGTTTATTATCTATCTATCTATCTATCTATCTATCTATCTATCTATCTATCTCTTTCTGTTTATTATCTATCTATCTATCTATCTATCTCTTTCTGTTTATTATCTATCTATCTATCTATCTATCTATCTATCTATCTATCTCTGTTTATTATCTATCTTTCTATCTATCTATCTATCTATCTATCTATCTATCTATCTATCTATCTATCTATCTATCTCTGTTTATTATCTATCTATCTATATTCATTATCTATCTCTCTATCTCCCTATCTATCTATCTATCTATGCTTATCATGCACCCTGGAAATTTCAATTTTCTTTTTCTGATGTTATGTATTGTATTTTTTGTATCAATGGTTGTGAATGCAGGCAAATATTAGTGTCTTGTAACTGAAGATTTGCTCTATCCAAATGTGTTTTCTATTGCCTGCATCTGTAGTAGTTTTCATGAAAAGAAAAAGAAGGCATTATTTTCGGAACAACACCCATAGGAAAAATTTCGACGGAGGAAGAATTTTTGTTTTTGTTAGAAAGCATTAAACCTGACGTCCTTGGCCCAAGGGTTGTATATAAACAAAAGTCTCATGTTGAATGGGTTGGGGCGAAAAACTTCACAGACAAAAAAAAAAAAAAAAAATCCAAGGCCAACCGGCCTCAGTGTTAGCAGACTTGTTTGGATTAAATTAGTTTTTTTATTTTACTGAATTACGTCAGAGTTACAAACAGCTAAAAATGTCTCCTCTTCAGACTCCTCCGCCAATCTCTCTCTCCCTTTCTCTCTCTCTCTTTGAGCCGTGCCACTTCAGGACGTGGGTGATTATGTTTCTCTTCTGCTTAGTTTCGTTTGTTTCTCGCAGCAATATTTTTCTATTTTAATCTCCACATGGTGATACTTGTTCCGACATTTCTTTGCTTAAACTTATCAAGTTCCCAGCTTCTTCTGCCTTCAGTCTGCCGTGTGAGTGTTAATTTCTACAAGCCTACTTATTTTATCATACCTCCCGCAAAATCCAGCTGTCTTTTCTTTTTCTTTCGAAGGGTCTTATGGTCAGAAAGCGAAAATTCTAACTACTCCGCCACGTGCCCATATATATATATATATATATATATATATATATATATATATATATATATATATATATATATATAAGTAACCATTGAAGTCAACACTTAGAGAAAACTGGATGTTTTATGCTAGACGCAATTATCTGATATTGACCACCTTATCCCAATAATATAGCACATCTTAAGAGTATATTTCTTCACACACACACACATATATATATATATATATATATATATATATATATATATATATATATGTATGTATGTATGTATGTATTCTCGACTCACCCGTCGAATTCGACGTATGAGAGTCAAGCAGATCAGTTTCTAGGAAACTGACAGCCCAACACCAGCACATATGATTTGATTATAGTGGTGAAGTTTTTGTGCAGAACCAGCCACACTTTTTGAAGGACCAAATACAGAGACCTGGTGCACTACGTGCCACAGGGTCCCCAAACGATCCTCAGCAGGTTTTGAATTCAGAGTTGTCCTTCTAGACCAGATGCCATCCAAGTCTATAGAATCCAGTCTGTCCTACTATCTACCCATAGCTGGAGGGAGAAGAGGAGGATCCATACCTTTCCCAAGGGTATTATTAGCACGTAAGTGAATCTAATAATTCCAGTCGAATACATTATATATATATATATATATATATATATACATATATATATATATATATATATATATATATATATATATATATATATATATAAGCTTTTCACCCCAAGCAAGGCTGGAAGCCACTAGCACGCAAGGGGTTACAGAAGGTTTGTAGGAAGGGCAGATAGAAGTGGTAGAGGAAAGGATGTGGAGAAAGATAGTGGATCGATCAAGGCAAGGGGGTTACAGAAGATTTGGAGCGAGAGCAGATAGGAATGAAAGTTGAAAGGATGTGGAGAAGGGAAGTGGATAGATCAAGGCAACTGGAGATGTCGATTGACGTTACACTTAAATAGTTGGAGATTATATTTGTCAGGGAAACAGGAATAAGGAAAGGAGTTCCACAGGCGTGAGGTGCGAGACATGAAGCTATTGGAGTAGAAGAGACGTCTACATCTAACAGTTTCAACGATGAAGGGATGGGAACGGGGTGCCAGCCTCGTAGGACGCTTAAATTCATGAGGCCTGGGAACCAGCGAAAGCAGCTCATCGGAGCAATTACCGTGAAAATATTTGTAAAAAACACAGAGCGAGGCAACAGCGCGTCTGTGAGAGACCGACTGCAGACGAGATGACAGATCTGGGCCAATTACATTGCATATCCGTCTCTGGATCTTATCAAGAACCCTGAGGCAAACAGCAGGGGCTCCAGACCATATATGCCAGCAATACTCTATGCAAGGGCGAATGGTTGATTTATAGATTTGGAGGATCGATTCCGGCGAGAAAGATTTCCTGGCCCGGCCAAGGGAGCCAACTTTCCTTGCGGTGGATGAAGCAATTGACTCGATGTATTTGTTCCATCTCAGGTCAGCGGACAGCGTGAGACCGAGTAGCTGCAGAGAGGAGCTCTCGAGAAGTTGGTCTTCAGACATTCTAATGGGATGCAGGGATGGATCCCTGTGGTGGTTAATCGAGAGCAGTTTTGTTTTAGAGGCGTTAAATTTAACCAACCAATTCTTGTCCCAGTTCACAACCGATTGTAGGTCCTTTTCAATTTGAACTGCCAGGTTAACTTTGTCAGCATCACTAGATTTGTTTTTGAGGCAGGAGTAAATTGTGGTGTCATCCGCGTAGATGCCGACTTGGGAATATATATATATGTGTGTGTGTGTGTGTGTGTGTGTGTGTGTGTGTGTGTGTCTTTGGTAAAAATTCAGATACAACTAAAAGTATATCTGTAAAAACTCAATATGAATAAAGATAAAAGAAAAGCTTATCTTTTCCGTCATCTGGTAGACTTTATCAAGGCAACTCAAGGCAACTCTAAGGATTTAATTTTCAACAATAAGACCAACCGTACTCCAAAGAAGAGTGATTCATCATGGAGAACTTAGACTGCATACATAACTGACAATCTTTATTTAAAAAGAAAATAATTATACCTGAAATAGATGATAGAATTCAATGAATATGTTGGTAAAATGCAATGCTAATAATTAAAAATTGTTTATCTTTTTAACCTAAATAGAATTTACAGGACATCAGCTGATTTCGAAACCTTGAGATTTTAAATTTAATTTTAACCTTTGCAGTAGCATCCAAAGCATATGTACTTTTCAATGGTAATTTGAATTATAAATACACGTTTATTAAACACCTTAGGCCATAATGGTAGAGTAACCAGTTAGGACTGAACTCACTACACGCAAATAGTTTCCTTAATAACTCATTAACCATTACAAAGTTATAACAGTGATATTTACATTATTCAGACTGTTATCCTCATCTTCATTGTCATATTCACAGCGTTTCGGCCGTTGTATGCTCCGGCCTTCTTCAGATGATTGGAATTTCAAACCGAACCCTTTATTTTGTTCACCGGGGGGGGTTGTTCTCGTTCCACGTGCCATGCCTCTTCCGGATGTATCAGTTATTTCCCTTTAACCGCGGCTTTAACCACTGCTGTAGCGTGGTTTTGAACTCACAACACTAGATCTAACCAACGCCATGTGTCCTTGGGGACATCTGTGTATGAATTTCTGGGACTTGCAACCTTAATGTCTCAGCAACCATTTTTACCAGTGCGCATATTGCAATTCTTCCGTTATTATTATTTCATATTTTTACCAGAGCTTATATTGCAATTTTTGTTGTTATTCATTGCTTTTCTTTAGCACACCTTATTATGTTCCTATACTGTATTCATTTCTATGCTTGGTCGGCTCAGGAGATTTTTGTGGCCTAGTATATGTATTGATTCCCTTAAGTTTTTGTATTTTCTAGTAATATTCTCTGTATATTATTTTAGAACATCCCACAGGGGGCAGTAATCTCCCCTTTCCATTTATATATGGTCAGCTACGCCTGATTTCTTTATTGCTCCCCGTGTTACCGCTTTACGTTATTCTTGCAGTCTTACTGTAAGTGGGCGGCCCGTTTCTCCCTTATATTTCTTACCACAGCTGCACGGGATAGCGAACACACAGTCCTTAGTTATGTTCTCCTCTATGGGGAGGTCATATTCGGAAGAGGTGCCTTAGAAATTTGTCCTGATGTTATATAGACCACAGATCTTTTGTATTTTTCCCGATAATCCCTTCACATAGGGTAGGCAAACTGAAGCTGTTGTTATCTTCTTGTACATTTCTATCCTAATTAGTCGGAGCTGCTGTCATGTACCTCGGGGTACTTGTTAAACTGTAGGGTACTGTTTATACTGACCATTTCTTGTTCATATGTATCTGGGTCGCCACTTATGACTTTTGCTCGATGTTGTAAGCAGCGGACGATCCCTTTCTCTATAATGTATTGGTGGTGGAGGTTGAAGTTGAAATATTGTCCGGTGAATATAGGCTTGCGGTATGCGGATGTCTTGAACCCGTGCTTTGTTCGAGATATTAGTACATCCAAGAAAGCGTGTTTGTTGTTTTCTCTCTCCATTGATCTTATTGAGTTCACATGGTCCAGTAGTAGTTCGGCCAGAGTATGAAGGTGTCATATACGTATCTCAGCCATAGGGATGTAGTTTCTAATGCCATTTCCTCAAAGTATTCCGATATAGGTTTGCCATTATTGGTGAGAATGGCGAGCCCATTGCTAAGCCCTCATTCTGTCAATATATGTCTGACCCCATATCAAAGTGTGTTATTTGCGTACGGAAAATCAGCATCTCTATCAGGTTATCTATTGGTAATACTGGTCCGTTCTCCTAGGGATTCTTCCTGACTACTGAGAGCGTCTCCTCCTTTGTGTCAATGAAGAACAGATAACATGTTATAAGGATAACAGTTCGAATAATGTAAATAATGTAAATTCTTTTCTTTACTTTTTTGCAACATATTTAAGATCTTGTATCATGCTTCATTTTTATCCAGTTTAAAAAATTACAATCAGCAATAAAAGTTGGTTGCAAGGATTTTTATTTAATTATTGTATGTAAATCTTATCTAATGTTTAATCATATCCAGTGATGAGAGATGAAAAGAAAGTGTTAAAATGAGTTCACTATTTACATTATTCGGACTATTGTCCTCATCTTTGTTGCTAGGGTAGACTGTTCTAGTTACACGTGTCCTGTCTAACGGATGTCAGTTATCAGTTATCTCCTGTTAATTCCCCCTCTCCAAGTTCTCCACCGCCTTAACCAGGTATTGAACTCACACCATTTGGGTCCTGTCTCTGGATCTAACTAACGCCTTTATCCACTATGCCATATGTCCCGGAAGAAGGCCGGAGCGTACAATGGACGAAACGTTGTAATAATGTAAATAATGTGTGTACATAATACCTCATCTCAGAAATATAGACAGGTAATGAAAATTTGCTTACACTTATCAATATTTCCGGTTCTGCGATTGCTGACCACCTTATAAATAATCCGATTATATATATAAACCTCATCTTTTACCATTGGGTTTTCACAGTAGTCAGCATAGCACATTCGGATTATCATTTAAGAGTGTTTGAGACTATAAATATATTAAGTCTAAGCAACCTTCCTTCTGCAAGCAGAAGGAGTGTTTGTTGGGACTAATTATTATCTATCTGCGATTTATATTGCTACTTTTCTCGTAGTCATTTTCCGTCCACTTCTTTTAGCCGTTGGGCACATATTTATGTTTTGTCCTCGATTGAGTTCTGAAGAGCCATGTGTCCAACGAACGAAATAAAGGGTTCAGTTCGACATTCCAACCACCTGAAGAAGACCAGAGCGTACAACGGCCGAAAGGTTGTGATAAATATGTCAGCAAAGATGAGGACAATAGACCGAATAATGTAAATAGTGTACATAATACCTCATCACAGAAATAGAGACAGATACTAAAAATGAGTTGTTTGTTTGCAATAAAGTTTCTAGAGTGAAAATATTTTCCCTCGTTAGGCTGCTTGTATAGAAAAAAAAAACAAGTGCAGAGATGAAAAACAAATATTCCGGAAAATATAAATTAATATATTATTTTCAGACATAATCCTTGGAATCTGTAGGAATTGGAATGATATCTACATGTGATAAGTTTTTTTTTATTTTAAAATAAGCCGAATTAATTCAAGGCACTAAATTTTCTTTGCGTTTATTTCTTTTCTTTTTTAAGTATCTTTCTCTTTTTTTTTTATTCGTCAACATCTTCCCTGCTATACCAAAGGGCACTTTCTGAGGGCTGGGGATGGCAAAATTCTTCACATTTAAATGTTTATAAAATGAAAAATATGAGCATTTAGCTGAGAGCTTAAAATATAGCTCCAAGAGTTTAAACAAACAAGAAAGCAGGGGAAGATCTGAAATAAAATGCTTCCACCAACATATTCCTCTCTGAATAAATGGTAAAAAGTCAAGCCAATTATATGGTGAAAACAATATCTGATAATATAAAGATCTTTGTACGCAATATTATAAAACTGCACAAATAACAAAATATTTCTATGCTTTCATATGCAAAGTATTTTCATCCAATATATTCTACAGGGTGTTGCAGCAAAATCCGATACTTGACAAAAAGAAAACGAAATCGGCAATAAAAACAAAAGTTGCATATGCAGAGTTCCGACAGTTTATTTAGCAACAGTTAGAGTTACATACTACATTATTTTCCAATGTAACTACCGCCGGCGGCGACGACTATCTCAAGGCGGGCGCGAAATGAGTCACTGTTAATTAAAGTTAAGTTAATATAAAAAATAATGACTACCATGAGAGAAGTACCTCAATAATTCATGTGAATCCAGAGATTAGGGACAATGGATGTACTTGTTATTGAAAAAAGGACTTCAGTATCAAGCCCTAAGTATCACTATATCTGAGGAAATTCATGGCTACAATAATTCGCCATGCAAAGCGCTCTCTAACATTTGAAATTCCCGTATTGCGGCTATCCTCCAGGACCTTCTCCGTCTTCAAAGAAACTGCTTGCAATGGAGGCAAATTACAGTTCAATTCTGTAATTTGAATCTGCCACTCTTTTTCAAGCAAAAACAATTTGGACGGGAGATCAGTCTGTTAAGCAGCATTTGATTTTCGAAACTATGTGTTTTAAACTGTCATCAATATTTAGGCCAATAGACAGTGAGTCACAAATATGCTGCTTGGAGTCTTTCGCAGTCCCTCCAGGAAGACGTTCTGGTGACACAAGATGGTGGTGTTAAAATCACAGTCAATGTGAATTCCATCTTGTGTCATGACATCGAAAGCTAAACTGCAGTTTTCTACGCTTGACACTGTCGCAACGGTCTTCATGTCTAAAAGGAAACCAAGCTTCCCCACCATTCTGTAAACAGTTGAAGAAATTTTGTCTGAAAAAAAAAGTCCGTATGAACAATGTTTTCAAAAGAGACTCCAACAGTTCACAAACACGAGATTCAGAAACTCCATGTAACAGACATTCGTAGTTTAGGGAACTGATTGGAACGTTTTGGCTTCACTTTCTTTATTTGCTTCCAAAGTTTGTTTTTTCTTTTTTTTTTTTTTTTGCAGAAGTTTAACTTCTGTTTTTCTGTGGCAACTTTTTTCTCTAAGATGTTGAATCTTCTTAACTTTGATAAATCAGTGACAGATGTACACTGGGTTGAAACCGAAGCAGAAGTTAAAACTGGGGAGTGGGGGTGACGGTCAAGGAGGCAAAAGAAGCAGCAGCAGCAACAGAAATGGCCGCCACTGTTGCCAAATGCTACGAAATGCGTCCCTGTATTTCTGGTATTGTAGAATTCTAAAAGTTTTCAAACTGAATTTGACATCATTTTTTTAATCGGTATCCCACCACGCAAGGCAGTACAACCTCTAGCATCCAAGGGTGTGGCAGAATTAGGGACAGAAGTATTAGTAACGAGGAGAAAAATAAAAGAGCAATCGGGAAAACAGTAGATAGCGATTTACATTTTTGTAGATTAAATTGGGCTGCAAAGCATGGAGCCGGGTGGAAGTTCCACAAGCGAGAAGTGCGACATAAGAAACTGTTAGCATAGACGTTAGGGCTACATCTAGCTAACTCAACTGTAAATTGATGAGATCTCGACGTCAGTCTAATATTTCACTTAAATTCATACAATCTATGTACCAGAACGAAGAGCTCAACCGAAAAATTACCATGAAAGTATTTATAAAAAGGCACAAAGAGGTAACCTTACGGCGGTGGGCAAGTGACTGAAATCGAACCGCCAGATCTGGATCAATAATGTTTCTGATTCTTCTTTGTATCTTATCAAGTAGCACCAAGTAAACAGTAAGGTCAACGGACCATATATGGCAGCAATATTCTAAGTATGGACGAATGGTAGACATATAGATATGCAAGATAAGTTCCGGAGAGAAAAATTGTCTCTCTCGACAGAGTGAACTTGTCTTTCTTAACAGCTGATCTAGTAATTAATTCAATGTAGTCTTTCCACCTCATGTCAGCTGTGAACGTTTGTCCGAGAAGGTGCAATGCGTCACTTGGAGGATAGCATCAGCCATGCTGATGAAAGGCAGAGATAAGGTCTCTCAGATGATTTATAGAGGGAAGTTTAAGTTTGGAGGTGTTAAAATTGACAAGCCATCTTTTACCCCAGTTAACGACGGTCTTGAGGTCGTTTTGTACATCAGATGCTATTTTGATCTTCTTGTCTGACTGATCAGTTTTACTATCGAGGCGGGAGTAAATGGTAGTGTCGTCAATTTCGATGCCAAGTTGAGAGCTGATTTCATCTGGAAGGTCGTTAATGAAGATTAAAAACTGCGTATGACGAAGGATGGAGCCCTGGGAGACACCCGCGTTAGTACGAAAAGATGTAGACGAGTGACCGTTCAGGACAACGTTCATTTCACGATTTGATGGGAAAGACAGGATCAGCACAAAAACGTGCCCGGATATACCGCAATTTTTCAACTTGTGGAGAAGACCTGAATATCAGACCCTGTCAAATGCTTTCGAGATGTCCAATGCTACAGTCCGGGCTTCACCGTTTTTATCTAGAGCATGATAGACTCTTTCCACAATTATCGTTAGTACATCAGCAGTTGGCCTGGAGAAACGAAAGTCGTATTGCTTGTCTGAGAAAAGTCCCTGTGATGAAAGATGAAGCATAGGTTAAGGCCTCTAGCAATTTACCAAATAGCGACAGAAGGCTAATAGGCCGAATGGGTCAGACGGTTCGCCAGTTTTCTTAAAAGCCGGAACAACAGGCGATGACTTCCAGTAGGTAGGAAAGCAGGAGGCAGCGAGGCGTTTTATAATGCAGTTTAGAGAGAACAGAAGCTAGTTCCGGAGCACACTTCTTAATGACTATTACAGGGATGCCATCAGGTCCACATGCTTTGTGGGGATCAAGGTTATAAATGATAGCAGAAACAATGGAAGCGGTTATATGCATATCGCAGATAATCAGTTTTAAGCGGGAAGTTAGGCAGGGATAATCCGGATGAATCAAGATTAGGGTTTGTGTAGAATTTACGGCCAAAGCATTCAGCTTTATCAGCAGAGGATGATGACGCTTCAAATCGATCGAAGAGAGGGGAATAGAAACCTTGCACTTATTTACTACGAAATTACAGAGCCCGCCATTAGTTTTGAGAGGCTATGCGGTGCCTCATTCTCTCAGCATAGAGGGCCTTAGCTTCTTTGAGGACTCGCTTACATTTGTTACGAGCAGTAGCAAATAGGCACTTGTTATGACGAGGGCTGTCACGCTGGTATAGCCGGAAATAATGGTTCCTGCGAGTTATGGGGGCCGAGCATGCTGGTGTGGACCATGGAGAGGATTGCGGTTTCACCTGGTATTTCGGAGGAAGGATGAAAGCGTCTATGTCGGCTTTGACCCAAGAAGAAACCTCAGTGTCGCAATTTTCAATTTGGAGGTTTGAAAATGTCAGTCCAAGAAGCGTCACGAAGAAAATCTCGCACTAAGAAACTAGGAGTTACTCGGAAGGAAAAAGAATGAAGAGAAAGGACAATAACTAATAAAAAATATCTGTGATCGACAATAAGAAATGGAAAGTCATCCGGGTTAGCACTAATTCCTGTTGAAAATGAATGTGATCGATCCCTCGACGGTGAAGTCGTGAATACATTTACTTTGGTAGCGCTTAGAGAGGCTGCTCTGATGAACAGTCTCATAATATCGGGGTATCTATAGTACCATGTCGCACATGGGTAGATGTCTCTGCATGAATTTCCGGTGGGTAACGCTGGGGCCACATTATGCTCTGATCTCAGCCACAAACTGCCTGGTTTGTATTGCCATTGACGAAAGATAGTAACAATTATGGCGGTCTTTTTCCTTTCACCTCCAAACATATCCCATGAAAATCACAACAAAAAGAAATAAAACTAAAAAAAAAACTACTTACCTACTCAATCTTTCTTTCTCCAATATTCGATGTTGAAATGAATGCTAGGACTACTATTTCAGACGGCACGTTTATTTCATACAATTTTGTATATCCTTTGTGATACTATAACGTATCACTAGTAGTTGTTGAAAGGAATGTGATACTATTGTGGCACTGGTACTGTTTTGGATTCCGGGATGAAATCCGGTATCAAATAATAACAAACGCCAAGAATGAATATAGGAAATAAATGTATTAACGTAATAATACAAACTGGTAATACAGGTTAGTAGTTCCAGGAATGCGGGGTTAGTTGACAAATATATACATAAAGTCTTTGGTATCGACGTATCGCTGTATGACTTCTTACTGAGTCTACGTGCTTGTTACTATGACTCTTGCCGCTACGTTATTCTACCGACAGACTCAACGTTCCACTACTACTCCTGTCCGACTTGACTGTTCGGGTATTCACTGGCGGTAGTATATGTATACCCTGGGTGAGTCCATTTGTGTAAAAATGGGAGACCCCTCAATAGGTAATATGAAATTAAGTTTAAAGGCGTTCATATGAAAACCCCATAATTAGAGGATTGGAAGGGCTGAAAACGTTAAAAAACGTTAAGGTGAAAACATGATTTGTAATATGAAGCGAAGGAAAAAAAAACAGAAATGTTTTTTTTCCCTTCTGATAAACAGAAACGCTGAATAAAATAATAAATCCATGTTGAATTGGAATGTTGAAAATATAAACTGAATTAAGCAAATAAGATTTATTATGAATACGAAAGCCTTACTCCCTCTGTAAAGGATACATGGCTCGGATTGAGGAATCGGAGAGCCGATTTCGAATTCCAGTCGAATGCATTACATTCACTTACGTACAAATATACTTGGGTAAGGTATGAATCCTCTTCTTCTCCCCCCAGCTATGGGTAAATAGCAGGAGAGACCGGGTTGTATAGCCTTGGATTGCAACTGGTCTACCGCATAAAGAAATGGCAACTTACTGCATGAAAAAATCTGCCTCGTCAGTCATGTATTGAAAGATACATGATCCCCTAAGCGGGTATCATGTATAGCACATAACTGACTGATATTTGCTGAGATGTTTTCTGCTTGGCGGATATATCCGCAAACACCATGGCGAAAACTTATATTTTTGGATGGGTGGGTAATCCCATTTTGGGGTACCAGCCGTTGGTACCATAGACAGAGCTCAACAATTCAAATTTGATTTAGTCTGTCAATAGCAACAGCAGAAGCAGTAATTGCAATTCCAATGATTTTGTTTAATTTCTTGTAAATAGATTGATTCATATTGTATATACTCATTGGGGATCTTTTTAATTTGTTGTTTTATCCGCCCCCCACATACGACGATTTGTACACATGGCAACTATTTAGTTTTTTTTTCCATTGAGACAATGAGGTATTATGGTGGATGTAGTAAGAGAGGTTAGTAAGAATGCGTTGTTTTGATGTTAGGAATATCGTTTGGATGCTTGGGACAGTGCTTGTGTCGAGCTAAGTTTAAAATTAAAACAAATGAAGACCTTCCTTTTCCCCATCCGATTTTTTAGGCCTTGTGCCACATTTCCTGTATATTTCACAGAAATAAATATCGTAATTGCAAGTCCAATTCTGGACGAAGGTCCCGCTCAGTACGATGTATCATACGACTGTAAATACAACATATAATATTTTCTTTAAGACATATCTTAATATTATAGTTCTTAATGTATGATTTGGATAAAGCATGCGTCTTACACGGTGTAAAACCAGTGGTTGTGTGTCTACTAAAGATTTTCTATATTTCATATGAATTGCAGTCTTGTAAAAATTGCATATTATAAATTAGCAAATACAGTAGTTAAAGATTCTACTATGATTTATCTTAATTTGATGTATTGTCTTTGTCACTCAAAGCACGCATCTTAAACAAGGCTTACTGTTGTAATGTTTCTACCGAGACTTTTCTATGTATGTTAACTACCTAAGACACAACCTGAAGGTATATTAAATTAATTCTGAGTTTTTTTTTATATTAAGTGACCCCGACAGATTTTAAAAGTATTTTACGACTTAGTCTTCCCTTTCTTAAGACATGATCTTGGTGGTTAGGTGGTAAGATATTGGCCTACAAGAGTTTTGTTACAGTCTCGAATTTATGGTTAGTTTTATATTTTACAATAATCAGTAGGTTTATAAAATGTTTTCAAGAGTCGTGCTTCCAGGTCCCTTCAGTTAGACAGATGGACCCGTTCGCATTCTTGGGGTGTGATTCGGGCCCGGGCCTGAGGTTGTGCGCCACGTATGTCATCCTCTCATCCGTTAACGGTTGACTGTACTCCATCTCTGTAAAAATCGTATGAAGGCGTGTGACTGCTCGCTGCTCACCCTCTTGTGGGGTGAGCGCAAGCATTAGGACTGGAGAGAAGTCTGTGTCCATCGTCCGTGTCATAGGGGGCTGGGATTGCCACACTTGGTGAGTCATCAACACGCCTCGAGGTTGGTTTTCCTATGCCGCGCGTTGACACTAGACTCAATCTTGAAGGGAAGGGTTAGGGACGCTTTCCCTTGCCCTATCATCACTCCTTCAGTTTCTAGAGCTGAGTGCCGTTGTAGGCCCCGGTATCAGTTGAGTTTCCCCGGAGAGTGTCGGGGGGACTTGCAGGTAATTACTCGATTTACAGACCTTTCCGGAATAAGTGGAGGGATCGCGAAGGATCCTCTCTTTGGATAGTTCGGCTTGTCGACGACCGAGTTGCGCTATTTCTGGTCTTGTACACCAGCATCTGATTATTTCATCAACACTAACTGTTGTGGATTCCGGGATGAAATCCGATATCAATGAATAACAAACGTCAGGAATGGATAAGGAAAATAAATGTATTAACGTAATAATAATACAAACTGGTAATACGGGTTAGTAGATCCAAGAGTGCGGGTTAGTAGCACTAAGATATATACAGTTTTGGTATTGAAGTATCGCGGATGACTCCTTACTGAGTCTACGTGCTCGCTAGCTGTGACGCTTGCCGCCGTCTATGTGTGTGACTTACTCAACTACTCTTCTCTCGTTCCGTCTCGACTCAACGTACCACTACTATCCGGTGATTCACTGATAGTAATATATGTATACCTTGGGTGAGTCCATTTGTGTGAAAAGGGGAAACTCCTTAAAACTAACCCTAACCCTAATTCTTACCAAACCATAGTTATAGACTTTTGTTAACTCTAACACTAAGCCAAAGTTTTTGATTTTACATAACCATATGTATAGATTTTAGCTAAACCCAACACTAACCCTACGTATACAGCGGGCCCTAACAGTAAACCTAAGTACGTAATTTAGCTAACTCTAAATCTAATTTATGTATAGTGTGTGACATTTTTAGGTTTTATGATATTAGGAAGCAAAAGCTTGTTTTTTTTATAAATCTGAGGGTTGGAGGCATAACAAATGGTTTATGACAGCAGGTGGCAAAATCGTTTTATACATGTTAGGGTTCGAGGCGTCGCTAATGTTTTATGACATTAGGTAGCAAAGTTTTTTCTTTTATATAAATCTGAGTGTTGGCGGCATCACAGAAGTTTTATGACATTAGGTAGCAACATCTTTTTATAAATCTGAGGGCTGGCAACGTCAAAAATCTTTTATGAGAGTAGGTAACAAAATCTTTTTATAAATCCGAGGGCTGGCAACGCCAAAAATCTTTTATGACAGTAGGTAACAAAATCTTTTTAAGAATCTGAGGGCTGGCAACGCCAAAAATCTTTTATGACAGTAGGTAACAAAATCTTTTTATAAGTCTGAGGGCTGGCAACGCCAAAAATCTTTTATGACAGCAGGTAACAAAATCTTTTTATAAATCTGAGGGTTGGCTGGGGCGCAAATATTTTATGACAGTAGGTAACAAAATCTTTTTATAAATCTGAGGGTTGGCGGCGTCGCAAATATTTTATGACAGTAGGTAACAAAATCTTTTTATAAATCCGAGGGCTAGCAACGTAAAAAATCATTTATGACAGTAGGTAACAAAATCTTTTTATGAATCTGAGGGCTGGAAACGCCAAAACTCTTTTATGACAGTAGGTAATAAAATCTTTTTTATAAATCTGTGGGTTGGCAAATATTTTATGACAGTAGGTAACAAAATCTTTTTATAAATCTGAGGGCTGGCAACGTCAAACATCTTTTATGACAGTAGGTAACAAAATCTTTTTTATAAATCTGAGGGCTGGCTACGCCAAGAATCTTTTATGACAGTAGGTAACAAAATCTTTTTATAAATCTGAGGATTGGCAAATCTGTTATGACAGTAGGTAACAAAATCTTTTTATTTTATAAATCTGAGGGTTGGCAAATATTTTATGACAGTAGGTAACAAAATCTTTTCATAAATCTGAGCGCTGGCAACGCCAAAACATTTTTATGACAGTAGGTAACAAAATCTTTTTATAAATCTGAGGGCTGGCAACGCCAAAAATCTTTTATGACAGTAGGTAACAAAATCTTTTTATAAATCTGAGGGCTGGCAACGCCAAAAATCTTTTATGACAGTAGGTAACAAAATCTTTATATAAATCTGAGGGTTGGCAAATATTTTATGACAGTAGGTAAAAAAATCTTTTCATAAATCCGAGGGCTGGCAACGCCACGAATCTTTTATGACAGTAGGTAGCAAAATCCTTTTATAAATCTGAGGGCTGGCAATGCCAAAAATCTTTTATGAGAGTAGGTAACAAAATCTTTATATAAATCTGAGGGTTGGCAAATATTTTATGACAGTAGGTAAAAAAATCTTTTCATAAATCCGAGGGCTGGCAACGCCACGAATCTTTTATGACAGTAGGTAGCAAAATCTTTTTATAAATCTGAGGGCTGGCAACGCCAAAAATCTTTTATAACAGTAGGTAACAAAATCCTTTTATAAATCTGAGGGCTGGTAACGCCAAAAATCTTTTATGACAGTAGGTAACAAAATCTTTTTATAAATCTGAGGGCTGGCAACGCCAAAAATCTTTTATGACAGTAGGTAACAAAATCTTTTTATAAATCTGAGGGTAGGCAAATATTTTATGACAGTAGGTAACAAATTTTTTTTATAAATATGAGGGTTGGCGGCGTCCCAAATATTTTATGACAGTAGGTAACAAAATCTTTTTTTAAATCTGAGGGCTGGCAACGCCAAAAATCTTTTATGACAGTAGGTAACACAATCTTTTTATGAATCTGAGGGCTGGCAACGCCAAAAATCTTTTATGACAGTAGGTAACAAAATATTTTATAAATCTGAGGGTTGGCAAATATTTTATGACAGTAGGTAAGAAAATCTTTTTATGAATCTGAGGCTTGGCGGCGTCGCAAATATTTTATGACAGTAGGTAACAAAATCTTTTTATGAATCTGAGGACTGGCAACGCCAAAAATCTTTTATGACAGTAGGTAACAAAATCTTTTTATGAATCTGAGGGCTGGAAACGCCAAAACTCTTTTATGACAGTAGGTAATAAAATTTTTTTTATAAATCTGAGGCTTGGCAAATATTTTATGACAGTAGGTAACAAAATCTTTTTATAAATCTGAGGGCTGGCAACGTCAAACTTCTTTTATGACAGTAGGTAACAAAATCTTTTTTATAAATCTGAGGGCTGGCTACGCCAAGAATCTTTTATGGCAGTAGGTAACAAAATCTTTTTATAAATCTGAGGATTGGCAAATCTGTTATGACAGTAGGTAACAAAATCTTTTTATAAATCTGAGGGTTGGCAAATATTTTATGACAGTAGGTAACAAAATCTTTTCATAAATCTGAGGGCTGGCAACGCCAAAAGATTTTTATGACAGTAGGTAACAAAATCTTTTTATGAATCTGAGGACTGGCAACGCCAAAAATCTTTAATGACAGTAGGTAACAAAATCTTTTTATAAATCTGAGGTCTAGCAACGCCAAAAATCTTTTATGACAGTAAGTAACAAAATCTTTTTATAAATCCGAGGGCTGGCAACGCCAAAAATCTTTTATGACTGTATGTAACAAAATCTTTTTATGAATCTGAGGGGTGGCAACGCCAAAAATCTTTTATGACAGTAGGTAGCAAAATCTTTTTATGAATCTGAGGGTTGGCAAATATTTTATGACAGTAGGTAACAAAATCTTTTCATAAATCCGAGGGCTGGCAACGCCAAAAATCTTTTATGACAGTAGGTAACAAAATCTTTTTATAAATCTGATGGCTGGCAACGCCAAAAATCTTTTATGACAGTAGGTAACAAAATCTTTTTATAAATCTGAGGGTTGGCAAATATTTTATGACAGTAGGTAACAAATTTTTTTTATAAATATGAGGGTTGGCGGCGTCCCAAATATTTTATGACAGTAGGTAACAAAATCTTTTTATGAATCTGAGGGCTGGCAACGCCAAAAATCTTTTATGACAGTAGGTAACAAAATATTTTATAAATCTGAGGGTTGGCAAATATTTTATGACAGTAGTTAAGAAAATCTTTTTATAAATCTGAGGCTTGGCGGCGTCGCAAATATTTTATGACAGTAGGTAACAAAATCTTTTTATGAATCTGAGGTCTGGCATCGCCAAAAATCTTTTATGACAGTAGGTAACAAAATCTTTTTATAAATCTGAGGGCTGGCAACGCCAAAAATCTTTTATGACAGTAGGTAACAAAATCTTTTTATAAATCTGAGGGTAGGCAAATATTTTATGACAGTAGGTAACAAATTTTTTTTATAAATATGAGGGTTGGCGGCGTCCCAAATATTTTATGACAGTAGGTAACAAAATCTTTTTTTAAATCTGAGGGCTGGCAACGCCAAAAATCTTTTATGACAGTAGGTAACACAATCTTTTTATGAATCTGAGGGCTGGCAACGCCAAAAATCTTTTATGACAGTAGGTAACAAAATATTTTATAAATCTGAGGGTTGGCAAATATTTTATGACAGTAGGTAAGAAAATCTTTTTATGAATCTGAGGCTTGGCGGCGTCGCAAATATTTTATGACAGTAGGTAACAAAATCTTTTTATGAATCTGAGGACTGGCAACGCCAAAAATCTTTTATGACAGTAGGTAACAAAATCTTTTTATGAATCTGAGGGCTGGAAACGCCAAAAATCTTTTATGACAGTAGGTAATAAAATTTTTTTTATAAATCTGAGGCTTGGCAAATATTTTATGACAGTAGGTAACAAAATCTTTTTATAAATCTGAGGGCTGGCAACGTCAAACTTCTTTTATGACAGTAGGTAATAAAATCTTTTTTATAAATCTGAGGGCTGGCTACGCCAAGAATCTTTTATGGCAGTAGGTAACAAAATCTTTTTATAAATCTGAGGATTGGCAAATCTGTTATGACAGTAGGTAACAAAATCTTTTTATAAATCTGAGGGTTGGCAAATATTTTATGACAGTAGGTAACAAAATCTTTTCATAAATCTGAGGGCTGGCAACGCCAAAAGATTTTTATGACAGTAGGTAACAAAATCTTTTTATGAATCTGAGGACTGGCAACGCCAAAAATCTTTAATGACAGTAGGTAACAAAATCTTTTTATAAATCTGAGGTCTGGCAACGCCAAAAATCTTTTATGACAGTAAGTAACAAAATCTTTTTATAAATCCGAGGGCTGGCAACGCCAAAAATCTTTTATGACTGTATGTAACAAAATCTTTTTATGAATCTGAGGGGTGGCAACGCCAAAAATCTTTTATGACTGTAGGTAACAAAATCTTTTTATAAATCTGAGGGTTGGCAAATATTTTATGACAGTAGGTAAAAAAATCTTTTCATAAATCAGAGGGCTGGCAACGCCACGAATCTTTTATGACAGTAGGTAGCAAAATCTTTTTATAAATCTGAGGGCTGGCAATGCCAAAAATCTTTTATGAGAGTAGGTAACAAAATCTTTATATAAATCTGAGGATTGGCAAATATTTTATGACAGTAGGAAACAAAATCTTTTTATGAATCTGAGGGTTG
Source organism: Acanthosepion esculentum (assembly GCA_964036315.1). NCBI lineage: Eukaryota > Metazoa > Mollusca > Cephalopoda > Sepiida > Sepiidae > Acanthosepion > Acanthosepion esculentum. Next base: position 12,253,013 of record OZ038493.1, read on the forward strand.
GCAACGCCAAAAATCTTTTATAACAGTAGGTAACAAAATCTTTTTATAAATCTGAGGGCTGGCAACGCCAAAAATCTTTTATGACAGTAGGTAACAAAATCTTTTTATAAATCTGAGGGCTGGCAACGCCAAAAATCTTTTAAGACAGTAGGTAACAAAATCTTTTTATAAATCCGACGGCTGGCAACGTCAAAAATCTTTTATGACAGTAGGTAACAAAATCTTTTTATGAATCTGAGAGTTGGCAAATATTTCATGACAGTAGGTAACAAAATCGTTTTATGAATCTGAGGGCTGGCAACGCCAAAAATCTTTTATGACAGTAGGTAACAAAATCTTTTTATAAATCTGAGGCTTGTCGGCGTCGCAAATATTTTATGACAGTAGGTAACAAAATCTTTTTATGAATCTGAGGTCTGGCATCGCCAAAAATCTTTTATGACAGTAGGTAACAAAATCTTTTTATAAATCTGAGGCCTGGCAACGCCAAAAATCTTTTATGACAGTAGGTAACAAAATCTTTTTATAAATCCGACGGCTGGCAACGTCAAAAATCTTTTATGACAGTAGGTAACAAAATCTTTTTATGAATCTGAGAGTTGGCAAATATTTCATGACAGTAGGTAACAAAATCTTTTTATGAATCTGAGGGCTGGCAACGCCAAAAATCTTTTATGACAGTAGGTAACAAAATCTTTTTATAAATCTGAGGGCTGGCAACGTCAAAAATCTTTTATGACAGTAGGTAACAAAATCTTTTTATAAATCTGAGGGCTGGCAACGCCAAAAATCTTTTATGACAGTAGGTAACAAAATCTTTTTATAAATCTGAGTGCTGGCAACGCCAAAAATCTTTTATGACAGTAGGTAACAAAATCTTTTTATGAATCTGAGAGTTGGCAAATATTTTATGACAGCAGGTAACAAAATCTTTTTATGAATCTGAGGGCTGGCAACGCCAAAAATCTTTTATGACAGTAGGTAACAAAATCTTTTTATAAATCTGAGGACTGGCAACGCCAAAAATCTTTTATGACAGTAGGTAACAAAATCTTTTTATAAATCTGAGGGCTGTCAACGCCAGAAATCTTTTATGACAGTAGGTAACAAAATCTTTTTATGAATCTGAGGGTTGACAAACATTTTATGACAGTAGGTAACAAAATCTTTTTATGAATCTGAGGGCTGGCAACGCCAAAAATCTTTTATGACAGTAGGTAACAAAATCTTTTTATAAATCTGATGGCTGGCAACGCCAAAAATCTTTTATGACAGTAGGTAACAAAATCTTTTTATAAATCCGAGGGCTGGCAACGTCAAAAATCTTTTATGACAGTAGGTAACAAAATCTTTTTATGGATCTGAGGGCTGGCAACGTCAAAAATATTTTATGACAGTAGGTAACAAAATCTTTTTATAAATCTGAGGGTTGGCGGCGTCGCAAATATTTTATGACAGTAGGTAACAAAATCTTTTTATAAATCTGAGGGCTGGCAACGTCAAAAATCTTTTATGACAGTAGGTAACAAAATCTTTTTATAAATCTGAGGGCTGGCAACGCCAAAAATCTTTTATGACAGTAGGTAACAAAATCTTTTTATAAATCTGAGTGCTGGCAACGCCAAAAATCTTTTATGACAGTAGGTAACAAAATCTTTTTATAAATCAGAGGGCTGGCAACGCCAAAAATCTTTTATGACAGTAGGTAACAAAATCTTTTTATGAATCTGAGGGCTGGCAACGCCAAAAATCTTTTATGACAGTAGGTAACAAAATCTTTTTATAAATCTGAGGACTGGCAACGCCAAAAATCTTTTATGACAGTAGGTAACAAAATCTTTTTATAAATCTGAGGGCTGTCAACGCCAGAAATCTTTTATGACAGTAGGTAACAAAATCTTTTTATAAATCTGAGGGCTGGCAACGCCAAAAATCTTTTATGACAGTAGGTAACAAAATCTTTTTATAAATCTGAGGGTTGGCAAATATTTTATGACAGTAGGTAAGAAAATCTTTTTATGAATCTGAGGCTTGGCGGCGTCGCAAATATTTTATGACAGTAGGTAACAAAATCTTTTTATGAATCTGAGGACTGGCAACGCCAAAAATCTTTTATGACAGTAGGTAACAAAATCTTTTTATGAATCTGAGGGCTGGAAACGCCAAAACTCTTTTATGACAGTAGGTAATAAAATTTTTTTTATAAATCTGAGGCTTGGCAAATATTTTATGACAGTAGGTAACAAAATCTTTTTTATAAATCTGAGGGCTGGCTACGCCAAGAATCTTTTATGGCAGTAGGTAACAAAATCTTTTTATAAATCTGAGGATTGGCAAATCTGTTATGACAGTAGGTAACAAAATCTTTTTATAAATCTGAGGGTTGGCAAATATTTTATGACAGTAGGTAACAAAATCTTTTCATAAATCTGAGGGCTGGCAACGCCAAAAGATTTTTTATGACAGTAGGTAACAAAATCTTTTTATGAATCTGAGGACTGGCAACGCCAAAAATCTTTAATGACAGTAGGTAACAAAATCTTTTTATAAATCTGAGGTCTGGCAACGCCAAAAATCTTTTATGACAGTAAGTAACAAAATCTTTTTATAAATCCGAGGGCAGGCAACGCCAAAAATCTTTTATGACTGTAGGTAACAAAATCTTTTTATGAATCTGAGGGGTGGCAACGCCAAAAATCTTTTATGACTGTAGGTAACAAAATCTTTTTATAAATCTGAGGTTTGGCAAATATTTTATGGCAGTAGGTAAAAAAATCTTTTCATAAATCAGAGGGCTAGCAACGCCACGAATCTTTTATGACAGTAGGTAGCAAAATCTTTTTATAAATCTGAGGGCTGGCAATGCCAAAAATCTTTTATGAGAGTAGGTAACAAAATCTTTATATAAATCTGAGGATTGGCAAATATTTTATGACAGTAGGAAACAAAATCTTTTTATGAATCTGAGGGTTGGCAACGCCAAAAATCTTTTATAACAGTAGGTAACAAAATCTTTTTATAAATCTGAGGGCTGTCAACGCCAAAAATCTTTTATGACATAGGTAACAAAATCCTTTTATAAATCTGAGGGCTGGCAACGCCAAAATTCTTTTATGACAGTAGGTAACAAAATCTTTTTATAAATCTGAGGGTTGGCAAATATTTTATGACTGTAGGTAACAAATTTTTTTTATAAATATGAGGGTTGGCGGCGTCCCAAATATTTTATGACAGTAGGTAACAAAATCTTTTTATGAATCTGAGGGCTGGCAACGCCAAAAATCTTTTATGACAGTAGGTAACAAAATATTTTATAAATCTGAGGGTTGGCAAATATTTTATGACAGTAGTTAAGAAAATCTTTTTATAAATCTGAGGCTTGGCGGCGTCGCAAATATTTTATGACAGTAGGTAACAAAATCTTTTTATAAGTCTGAGGGCTGGCAACGTCAAAAATCTTTTATGACAGTAGGTAACAAAATCTTTTTATAAATCTGAGTGCTGGCAACGCCAAAAATATTTTATGACAGTAGGTAACAAAATCTTTTTATAAATCAGAGGGCTGGCAACGCCAAAAATCTTTTATGACAGTAGGTAACAAAATCTTTTTATGAATCTGAGAGTTGGCAAATATTTTATGACAGTAGGTAACAAAATCTTTTTATGAATCTGAGGGCTGGCAACGCCAAAAATCTTTTATGACAGTAGGTAACAAAATCTTTTTATAAATCTGAGGACTGGCAACGCCAAAAATCTTTTATGACAGTAGGTAACAAAATCTTTTTATAAATCTGAGGGCTGTCAACGCCAGAAATCTTTTATGACAGTAGGTAACAAAATCTTTTTATGAATCTGAGGGTTGACAAACATTTTATGACAGTAGGTAACAAAATCTTTTTATGAATCTGAGGGCTGGCAACGCCAAAAATCTTTTATGACAGTAGGTAACAAAATCTTTTTATAAATCTGATGGCTGGCAACGCCAAAAATCTTTTATGACAGTAGGTAACAAAATCTTTTTATAAATCCGAGGGCTGGCAACGCCAAAAATCTTTCATGACAGTAGGTAACAAAATCTTTTTATAAATCTGAGGGCTGGCAACGCCAAAAATCTTTTATGACAGTAGGTAACAAAATCTTTTTATAAATCTGAGGGTTGGCAAATATTTTATGACAGTATGTAACAAAATCATTTTATAAATGTGAGGGTTGGCGGCGTCCCAAATATTTTATGACAGTAGGTAACAAAATCTTTTTATAAATCTGAGGGCTGGCAACGTCAAAAATCTTTTATGACAGTAGGTAACAAAATCTTTTTATAAATCCGAGGGCTGGCAACGCCAAAAATCTTTTATGACAGTAGGTAACAAAATCTTTTTATAAATCTGAGGATTGGCAAATATTTTATGACAGTAGGTAACAAAATCTTTTTATAAATCTGAGGGTTGGCAAATATATTATGACAGTAGGTAACAAAATCTTTTCTTAAATCTGAGTGCTGGCAACGCCAAAAATCTTTTATGACAGTAGGTAACAAAATCTTTTTATAAATCTGATGGCTGGCAACGCCAAAAATCTTTTATGACAGTAGGTAACAAAATCTTTTTATAAATCTGAGGGTTGGCAAATATTTTATGACAGTAGGTAACAAAATCGTTTTATAAATCCGAGGGCTGGCAACGCCAAAAATTTTTTATGGCAGTAGGTAACAAAATCTTTTTATAAATCTGAGGGCTGGCAACGCCGAAAATTGTTTATGACAGTAGGTAATAAAATTTTTTTATAAATCTGAGGGTTGGCAAATATTTTATGACAGTAGGTAACAAAAGCTTTTTATAAATCCGAGGGCTGGCAACGCCAAAAATCTTTTATGACAGTAGGTAACAAAATCTTTTTATCAACGCCAAAATACTTTTATGACAGTAGGTAACAAAATATTTTTATAAATCTGAGGGTTGGCAAATATTTTATGACAGTATGTAACAAAATCTTTTTATAAATGTGAGGGTTGGCGCCGTCCCAAATATTTTATGACAGTAGGTAACAAAATCTTTTTTTAAATCTGAGGGCTGGCAACGCCAAAAATCTTTTATGACAGTAGGTAACAAAATCTTTTTATAAATCTGAGAACTGGCAACAACAAAAATCTTTTATGACGGTAGGTAACAAAATCTTTTTATAAATCTGAGTGCTGGCAACGCCAAAAATCTTTTATGACAGTAGGTAACAAAATCTTTTTATAAATATGAGGGCTGGCAACGCCGAAAATCTTTTATTACAGTAGGTAATAAAATTCTTTTATAAATCTGAGGGTTGGCAAATATTTTATGACAGTAGGTAACAAAATCTTTTTATAAATCCGAGGGTGGCAAAGCCAAAAATCTTTTATGACAGTAGGTAACACAATCTTTTTATGAATCTGAGGGCTGGCAACGCCAAAAATCTTTTATGACAGTAGGTAACAAAATCTTTTTATAAATCTGAGGCCTGGCAACGCCAAAAATCTTTTATCACAGCAGGTAACGAAATCTTTTTATAAATCCGAGGGCTGGCAACGTCAAAAATCTTTTATGACAGTAGGTAACAAAATCTTTTTATAAATCTGAGGGTTGGCAACGTCAAAAATGTTTTTATGACAGTAGGTAACAAAATCTTTTTATAAATCTGAGGGCTGGCAACGCCAAAAATCTTTTATGACAGTAGGTAACAAAATCTTTTTATAAATCTGAGTGTTGGCAACGTCAAAAATCTTTTATGACAGTAGGTAACAAAATCTTTTTATAAATCTGAGGGCTGGCAACGCCAAAAATCTTTTATGGCAGTAGGTAACAAAATCTTTTTATAAATCCGAGGGCTGGCAACGTAAAAAATCTTTTATGACAGTAGGTAACAAAATCTTTTTATAAATCTGAGGGTTGGCGGCGTCGCAAATATTTTATGACAGTAGGTAACAAAATCATTTCATAAATCTGAGGGTTGGCAGGGTCGCAAATATTTTATGACTGTAGGTAACAAAATCTTTTTATAAATCTGAGGGCTGGCAACGCCGAAAATCGTTTATGACAGTAGGTAATAAAATTTTTTTATAAATCTGAGTGTTGGCAAATATTTTATGACAGTAGGTAACAAAAGCTTTTTATAAATCCGAGGGCTGGCAACGCCAAAAATCTTTTATGACAGTAGGTAACAAAATCTTTTTATAAATCTGATGGCTGGTAACGCCAAAATAATTTTATGACAGTAGGTAACAAAATATTTTTATAAATCTGAGGGTTGGCAAATATTTTATGACAGTATGTAACAAAATCTTTTTACAAATGTGAGGGTTGGCGGCGTCCCAAATATTTTATGACAGTAGGTAACAAAATCTTTTTTTAAATCTGAGGGCTGGCAACGTCAAAAATCTTTTATGACAGTAGGAAACAGAATCTTTTTATGAATCTGAGGGCTGGCAACGCCAAAAATCTTTTATGACAGTAGGTAACAAAATCTTTTTATAAATATGAGGGCTGGCAACGCCGAAAATCTTTTATTACAGTAGGTAATAAAATTCTTTTATAAATCTGAGGGTTGGCAAATATTTTATGACAGTAGGTAACAAAATCTTTTTATAAATCCGAGGGTGGCAAAGCCAAAAATCTTTTATGACAGTAGGTAACACAATCTTTTTATGAATCTGAGGGCTGGCAACGCCAAAAATCTTTTATGACAGTAGGTAACAAAATCTTTTTATAAATCTGAGGCCTGGCAACGCCAAAAATCTTTTATCACAGCAGGTAACGAAATCTTTTTATAAATCCGAGGGCTGGCAACGTCAAAAATCTTTTATGACAGTAGGTAACAAAATCTTTTTATAAATCTGAGGGTTGGCAACGTCAAAAATGTTTTTATGACAGTAGGTAACAAAATCTTTTTATAAATCTGAGGGCTGGCAACGCCAAAAATCTTTTATGACAGTAGGTAACAAAATCTTTTTATAAATCTGAGTGTTGGCAACGTCAAAAATCTTTTATGACAGTAGGTAACAAAATCTTTTTATAAATCTGAGGGCTGGCAACGCCAAAAATCTTTTATGGCAGTAGGTAACAAAATCTTTTTATAAATCCGAGGGCTGGCAACGTAAAAAATCTTTTATGACAGTAGGTAACAAAATCTTTTTATAAATCTGAGGGTTGGCGGCGTCGCAAATATTTTATGACAGTAGGTAACAAAATCATTTCATAAATCTGAGGGTTGGCAGGGTCGCAAATATTTTATGACTGTAGGTAACAAAATCTTTTTATAAATCTGAGGGCTGGCAACGCCGAAAATCGTTTATGACAGTAGGTAATAAAATTTTTTTATAAATCTGAGTGTTGGCAAATATTTTATGACAGTAGGTAACAAAAGCTTTTTATAAATCCGAGGGCTGGCAACGCCAAAAATCTTTTATGACAGTAGGTAACAAAATCTTTTTATAAATCTGATGGCTGGTAACGCCAAAATAATTTTATGACAGTAGGTAACAAAATATTTTTATAAATCTGAGGGTTGGCAAATATTTTATGACAGTATGTAACAAAATCTTTTTACAAATGTGAGGGTTGGCGGCGTCCCAAATATTTTATGACAGTAGGTAACAAAATCTTTTTTTAAATCTGAGGGCTGGCAACGTCAAAAATCTTTTATGACAGTAGGAAACAGAATCTTTTTATGAATCTGAGGGCTGGCAACGCCAAAAATCTTTTATGACAGTAGGTAACAAAATCATTTTATGAATCTGAGGGCTGGCAACGCCAAAAATCTTTTATGACAGTAGGTAACAAAATCTTTTTATAAATTTGAGGATTGGCAAATATTTTATGACAGTAGGTAACAAAATCTTTTTATAAATCTGAGGGTTGGCAAATATAGGTAGGTAACAAAATCTTTTTATGAATCTGAGGGCTGGCAACGCCAAAAATCTTTTATGACAGTAGGTAACAAAATCTTTTTATAAATCTGAGGGCTGGCAACGCCAAAAATCTTTTATGACAGTAGGTAACAAAATCTTTTTATAAATCCGAGGGCTGGCAACGTAAAAAATCTTTTATGACAGTAGGTAACAAAATCTTTTTATAAATCTGAGGGTTGGCGGCGTCGCAAATATTTTATGACAGTAGGTAACAAAATCATTTCATAAATCTGAGGGTTGGCAGGGTCGCAAATATTTTATGACTGTAGGTAACAAAATCTTTTTATAAATCTGAGGGCTGGCAACACCGAAAATCGTTTATGACAGTAGGTAATAAAATTTTTTTATAAATCTGAGTGTTGGCAAATATTTTATGACAGTAGGTAACAAAATCTTTTTATAAATCTGAGGGCTGGCAACGCCAAAAATCTTTTATGACAGTAGGTAACAAAATCTTTTTATAAATCTGAGGGCTGGCAACAACAAAAATCTTTTATGACGGTAGGTAACAAAATCTTTTTATAAATCTGAGGGCTGGCAACGCCAAAAATCTTTTATGACAGTAGGTAACAAAATCTTTTTATAAATCTGAGGGCTGGCAACGCCAAAAATCTTTTATGACAGTACGTAACAAAATCTTTTTATAAATCTGAGGGCTGGCAACGCCGAAAATCTTTTATGACAGTAGGTAATAAAATTTTTTTATAAATCTGAGGGTTGACAAATATTTTATGACAGTAGGTAACAAAATCTTTTCATAAATCCGAGGGCTGGCAACGCCAAAAATCTTTTATGACAGTAGGTAACAAAATCTTTTTATAAATCTGATGGCTGGCAACGCCAAAATACTTTTATGACAGTAGGTAACAAAATCTTTTTATAAATCTGAGGGTTGGCAAATATTTTATGACAGTATGTAACAAAATCTTTTTATAAATGTCAGGGTTGGCGGCGTCCCAAATATTTTATGACAGTAGGTAACAAAATCTTTTTTTAAATCTGAGGGCTGGCAACGTCAAAAATCTTTTATGACAGTAGGTAACACAATCTTTTTATGAATCTGAGGGCTGGCAACGCCAAAAATCTTTTATGGCAGTAGGTAACAAAATCTTTTTATAAATCTGAGTGTTGGCAAATATTTTATGACAGTAGGTAAGAAAATCTTTTTATAAATCTGAGGGTTGGCGGCGGCGCAAATATTTTATGACAGTAGGTAACAAAATCTTTTTATAAATCTGGGGGCTGGCAACGCCAAAAATCTTTTATGACAGTAGGTAACAAAATCTTTTTATGAATCTGAGGACTGGCAACGCCAAAAATCTTTTATGACAGTAGGTAACAAAATCTTTTTATAAATCCGAGGGCTGGCAACGCCAAAAATCTTTTATGACAGTAGGTAAGAAAATCTTTTTATAAATCCGAGGGCTGGCAACGTCAAAAATCTTTTATGACAGTAGGTAACAAAATCTTTTTATAAATCCGAGGGCTGGCAACGCCAAAAATCTTTTATGGCAGTAGGTAACAAAATCTTTTTATAAATCTGAGGATTGGCAAATATTTTATGACAGTAGGTAACAAAATCTTTTTATAAATCTGAGGGCTGGCAACGCCAAAAATCTTTTATGACAGTAGGTAACAAAATCTTTTTATAAATCTGAGGGTTGGCAACGTCAAAAATCTTTTATGACAGTAGGTAACAAAATCTTTTTATAAATCTGAGGGCTGGCAACGCCAAAAATCTTTTATGGCAGTAGGTAACAAAATCATTTTATAAATCCGAGGGCTGGCAACGTAAAAAATCTTTTATGACAGTAGGTAACAAAATCTTTTTATAAATCTGAGGGTTGGCGGCGTCGCAAATATTTTATGACAGTAGGTAACAAAATCATTTTATAAATCTGAGGGTTGGCAGGGTCGCAAATATTTTATGACTGTAGGTAACAAAATCTTTTTATAAATCTGAGGGTTGTCAGGGTCGCAAATATTTTATGACATTAGGCAGCAAAAAGAAATTAAAAAGTAGAGATCATTCATTCTTAATCAATTTTTTTTATCTTGTTTATTTTACTTTTAATAAATATTTGTATGAAGATAAAAGACATTTCTGATGCAATGAAATATTTTGACATCATTGACGTTAATAAAATTGTTCAAAAATAATTCTGATGAGTCAAAGACGAATTTAGTAACATTCGTTTAAATAATATTGATATAAGGAACATTCGTTCCATTGGTCTAAAGAAAACCTTTCTAAAGACATTGATCTATGGAATACCCGTCTAAAAACCATTGGTCTGTAAAAATATTTTTTAATAAATTAACACCTTATTCATGTACAAAATATTCAATTTTACTGATATTCATTATATTTCAAAAGAATACTTAAGACACTTCTAACAACTTTAATTAAATCAACTGCTCATTTTAACCCCTTGGCCCTACACCACTATATACCATTATATACTACTATATAGTAAGTACCTTTGTGTATTTAATTATTTATATCTTTCGTGTAATTTGAGAATGGAGCCAAATAAACTTACTGTAGCAAATTTATATCTACTAAGTGATCGTCTTGCTTCAACTTGGTCTTGAGATCGGCTTTGTCATCGCCTTCTTTGTTGTTCTGTTGTTCACCTTTCTTTCCTTTCAATAGGTGTTTTAATTTCCAGTCATTATTATACTAAATACATAAAATTTTTAAATTGAAAAATAATGTCTTCTTTGTATCCCACCACAAAAAATTACATGTCAATTTTTAAAATAATTTTGTCACTAGGGGTCTCTCTCCTCATACTATAAATACTGGGTGACATGGCCTCGATCTTTTTCTCTTTTTCCCTCAGGCCTCGTGCCGCATCCCACCTCGCGTGGAGGTGAGGTAATTCTTTCTCTTCTTTCTTCATTTCACCGAACACCACTACTATGTGAGCTCTTACAAAAGACAGCGTTTCCCATTTCTGGGAAGACGCTATGAACATTACAAACATACACGTACGTACGAAAATTCACCAAAAAACAAAAATGTTCACGTACAAACACAATGTTAACTATGTCCATTGTAAAATTGTTTTGTTTAATACATATATTTGTTTATATATATATATATATATATATATATATATATATATATATATATATATATATATATATATATATATATATATATATATATATATATATATCGGTCTTTTTTGTTTGTCTTTTTTATCTTCAGTTGGACTTAATCCAAGTCCGACATCTTTTATGTAGCTGGACCTTCTTCTAGCAGGAAATCTAAACGCATGTGTTTTCTTTTCATCTTCACCCACCCCGGTCCTCTACAATTTCAAAAATTCGTCTAGACGAAAATATTTTTTAAATAAATAAAATTTGAAAAGAATAATAGTAACAGATTTCTTTTTAATTACGTTCCAAGAGAAATATTGCATGATCATTTGCGTTATTAATTGAAAATAAAAGACTTTTTTTCAACATTGAATGGGATGCGTGGCTAACTGACAATTTAATATTTGAAAAATAATTATCTCCCTTAGATCGATTGATTGATACAAGGGAGATAATTAGAAAAAATTATATAAGGGAGATAATTATAAAATTAGATTTTTTTTTAATATTCCAAATAAAAATGATTTGCCGCAATTAATATTCACAATGATTGTAACAGAGTTTTGCCGCGCTTAATTATGGAAGTAAAGTTACAAGCAAGAATGCACGTAAGCCAATTAGAGTGGTTGGCGTTGTTCAACAGAAGGTTTGTGCATAGTGAAAGATAGCGTTGTCCTTCTCTTCGACTGACTGCACTGGCCAAAGTTAAAAAGACAAGTCTTCCCTATTATTTTCAGGGGTTTAAATTCAGAGTTGTTCTTCTCATAAACTAGCTTCCACTCAAGGCAAGAGAGTCCAGATTTCACTGATATTTACCCTATAATCTGAGGAAAATGGCTGCATGACGTTTCTAAGGGAATTAGAGAACGACTTAAATAGAACGATACACTTTTGAAAAAAAAAATAATTAAAAGAAAAAAAAGAAAAAGAAATATTACCGAGGAATAATACAGTTAATAACAAGAGTTATTGTACTTAGTTAAAATTAACTTTATTAAAATTAAGGGCTTACGGCCATATTACGTTTCGGCCTTTCAGTATCTGTCTATATTTCTGAGATGACGTATTATGTACATTATTTAGATTATTCGGATTATTGTCCTCATCGTTGTCGCCATATTTATTACAACGTTTCGGCCTTTCAATATCTGTCTATATTTCTGAGATGAAGTATTATGTACATTATTTAGATTATTCGGACTATTGTCCTCATCAATGTCGACATATTTATTACAACGTTTTGCCCTTTCAGTATCTGTCTATATTTCTGAGATGAGGTATTATGTACATTATTTACATTATTCTGACTATTGTTCACATCTTTGTCGACATATTTATTACAATGTTTTGGCCTTTCAGAATCTGTCGATATTTCTGAGATAAGGTATTATTTACATTATTTACATTATTCGGACTATTGTTTACATCTTTGTCGACATATTTATTACAACGTTTCGGCCTTTCAGTATCTGTCTATATTTCTTAGATGAGGTATTATGTACATTATTTAGATTATTCGGACTATTGTCCTCATCTTTGTCGACATATTTATTACAACGTTTCGGCCTTTCAATATCTGTCTATATTTCTTAGATGAGGTATTATGTACATTATTTACATTATTCGGACTATTGTCTTCATCTTTGTCGACATATTTATTACAACGTTTCGGCCTTTCAGTATCTGTCGATATTTCTGAGATGAGGTATTATGTACATTATTTAGATTATTCGGACTATTGTCCTCATCTTTGTTGCCATATTAATTACAACGTTTCGGCCTTTCAATATCTGTCTATATTTCTTAGATGAGGTATTATGTACATTATTTGCATTATTCGGACTATTGTCTTCATCTTTGTCGACATATTTATCACAACGTTTCGGCCTTTCAGCTTCTGTCTATATTTCTGAGATGAGGTATTATGTACACTATTTACATTATTCGGACTATTGTCCTCGTCTTTGTCGCCACATTTATTACAACGTTTCGCCCGTTGTACGCTTCGGCCTTCTTCAGGTTGTTGGAATGTCTAACTGAACCCTTTATTTCGCTCTCTGAATTTCTGGGTATTATAAACGTAATGTCTTCAGCAATCATTTTTCACCAGTGCTCATACTGCAGAAATTCATGCACAGATGTCCTCAAAGACACATGGCACAGTAGATAAAGGCGTTTGTTAGATCCAGTGACAGGACCCAAAGAGTGTGAGTTCAATACTCGGTTAAGGCAGTGAAGAACTTGCACAGGGGAATTAACAGGGGATAACTGATAACTGACATCCATTAAACATGGCACGTTGAATTAGAACAGTCTACCCCAGTGAGCGAAATAAAGGGTTCAGTTCGACAGTCCACTCACCTGAAGAAGGCCGGAGAACGGCCGAAACATTGTAATAAATATGGCGACAAAGATGAGGATTATAGTCCGAATAATGTAAATAGTGTACAAGCTGAGGTAGTGTTTGTTCGCTTTGTATTGTTGCCCCTGGTGAAGGCATGAACCCATCGCTTTCCCTTCCTATCTATGGCTAAAATAACAGGGGAGATTGGGATTTCTAGACTTAGCTGGCAACCACTCTAGGAGGAAAACAGCTTCTTATTCTATAGAGAAGGTAACAGAAAATTTTACTTTCGTGGGTGAGATGATAAACGCTTCCCCTCTGCACCAACTGAGTACACACTTTCTCGTTAATCGCATTTTCTTGTGTGCTGAACGTTTACGGTCGGCTTGGAACTTTTTCTTTTATAGCTTCATCGTTCGGGCAATGCTTCATCAAATGTCTTCATCCCTCGACGACCACTGCATGTTACCGCCTTCTATACAACAAGATTATTGAGAATATGGACAAAGGCGCTCCAGGTAATGGAGTCAGCCATACGGTGGTCTCCTAAGTTTACTTGAATTTAACAAATATGGAGGGCACTTCGTCGCCGCCCATCTTCTGGTTTTCGTCTCAGATATCAATTGAGGAAAGAAAGCTTGAAAAAATGACACTCACAGTACATATTGAAGGCAAGAGGGGAAACAGTGAATAACCTAACTGACGAGTTTGTGTAAATAGACGGTATACAAGAGAGTGAGGCACACAGAGAATAAAAACCATTGCTAACAGCCACAAAGGATAGGAAGTCATGGAGAGCGACGAACGTTAAAGTTCTGAAGGGACACGACATATAGAAAAGATATTCCGTTTAGAGCTTGATCGTTTTTGCAGTGAAAGACATCTCTCGAATTCGGCAACAGTGTGTCCAACATATTCAGCTGCGATATTGCTTGTCATCTGTGCCGTCGCAAATTACTCCACAGAGAGTTGGGCACTTCGAGGCAGTGTAATGGTTAGCAAGCTTGTCTTGCTAGAACAATTACGACTGATTAGCGAGTTCGATCCTCAATGGGTGCCCCATACTTTCGGCCTTGTGCCACATCTAAGCTACTCTTGGAAAAATCTCTTTGGGCGCCTCGGCGTGGTGTAATGGTTAGCAAGCTGGTCTTGTTACAACTGTTTTTTTTAGCTTTACAGCTGGCGTCTGAACATCTAGGGACACAAGGAACAGTCGTTGGAGCAATGATTTCAGGTACTGTTGTTCATTTATATGTGACACCCGTCGTCCTGGTCAGGGCACCGTTTTTGACACCCAACTTCTTTTTCAGTCACGACGCCAATATGTAACGTCGGTCCTTTGTGACGGGCTAACCCTGGGACATCGGTTGAAGTCTTGTTGGGTTCTAGTACCAACTTGTCGTACTCGGCTCGCTTCCAACGCCTGGTCACCGAAGCAACTGCTTTGATCTCGATTCAACCTACCCACGTTGTGATTTGATCTTAGGTTGACGAGATCAATCAGACGTCGGGCCGTAGTGCCAGCCGAATCCGGGTCAAGGTGATACTGCACAATAATTGTAGACAAAAAAAAACAAAAGCACAAACAACAACTTCAAGGCGAGCGACTGGTTAGGAATAGTGATTAATTTTATGTCGGTTTGTTGAGTTACAGGAGTGCGCCTCTCTCTTTCTCTCCCAGCCCGAAGAAAAAAAAATGTCGATTGCGTTCCTTAAATAGTTCTGGATATCTGGATGGAGAATATAAGTCAGACTTCTATAATTTGTTCTTAGTTAGAAGTCTAAGTCGGAAGGCATGGAATCGTGCGGTCACCTGTGCGAGGCGCGTCTCTCTGCGAACTGCACTGCACTGCACTGCTCTCTCTTACTGTACTGGCTGTACTCTTCTCACTGACTGGACTCTCTGAAACATCCGAAGACGTTTGCTTATATGGACGCCGATCAAAACCTGGCGTGGGGTCGGACGTGGTGTGGCCACCGCGTTGATTTCAAATCCCCAATAAGGATTTTCTTTGTTTTCGGCCAAAAATAATTATCATTTTCCATATTTGGAAATCTTATTCCACTCCCACCCTCTTCTGCTCTCATATGGGTATCTCACCATACTTTAGAGGGCGTCAACGGTTTTCCCACTTCCTCGCAGTAACATCTCATACCTATCCTCTCAATGGGCGGTGGCAGGCCTCCTCTCTGCGTCACATGATCAATATCCGCCTGGCTATTCGGCCAATAGGGGTCAACTGATAATCTCAATTTTTATCCAACTTCACGGGATATGGTTTTTCTCAACCAAGTTTTTTCCGCCAACATTAAGTGGACGAATTTTTTAGCGAAATTGGGTTAATTAAAATAAATACAATAACATAGCCTTCGTTAACACAAACGAATTTAAACAGAACACAGATGTTCTGTCCAGGCGACATCTCAATCCAGGGCCGGGCCCTGTGTGCGGTCGGCAGACGACCCATTGGTTACTCATAATATAAGTTCGTCATCTCGACACAGTTAATGTTTTATCTGCCCAGAAGCTCTGGTATCCCTCAACTAAATTTTACGACAATGCCCATCAGAATTTTCGCCATTCCACTACCCAAAACAACATCGCTTTTGTGGGTGGCCTTTTTCTTTCTCTTATCATCTAAGTTGTTAAGTCTTCTCCCTCTGTTTCCTTCTCTTCTTTTTCTTTTTCCTTCTTTTGTCCTCGCAGATAATTTGGCATATCTCAGCATCACACTTCCGCGAGAAAGTAAAATGGTTATCTTGAATCGCACTTGAAAATAACAAAACAAAAAATCTTTTTCACCGATACCCTGTTTTGGGAAAATAACAAAACAAAAAGAATATCGCTCAGTATGTCTTTCGTTATATCTATCGGTTTAAGTAATCGCTCAGTATGTCTTTCGCTCTATCTATCGGTTTAAGTAATCCCCGTAATTAACTTCTGTGGTTAATTAATTGATTAATTAACCTGCCGTTTCTAAATAGTGTTACATATATATCTCTGGATCTTTATTAGTGATTAAAATGGTCTCGAGCGATGACTTCTAGATAACCATTCTTCTTCGAACCCCGTAAGTTGGTGCTATAGTATCAAAAAACAAAGAACCGTACCAAATAACAGAAACCACATCGCTTGAGGACTTCAACACTAGAAACAATTCAAATAGAGAGCACATATAACTCCAAGAGAAAATATTGACATAATCAAGATGTTGACGTTCCACACGATTTCGAACATAAGGTTAGGAAGGAAATCCCTATCACTATTAGAAAGAGCGATAACTGCTACTGGACTTCAGAAACTTATTTTCTTGAAAAATTGTTTTACTTCCATTATTTACATTATTCGGACTGTTATCCTCATCTTCATTGCCATATTCACAACGTTTCAACCGTTGTACGCTCTGGCTTTTTTCAGGTGAGTGGAATTTCGAACCGAACCCTTCATTTCGTCCACCGAGGCAGATTGTTCTAGTTCCACGTGCCATGCCTTTTCCGGATGTCTCAGTTATTTCCATTTAACTCAACTCTCCAACTCACAACTCTTACGGTCTAGTCACTGGCTCTAACTAACGTTTTTAACCACTAGGCCTTGTATCCTTGAGGACATATAAATATTGCACGTAATAATAATACCTCATCTCAAAGATAAGTGAATGTAATGGATTCGACTGGAATTCGAACTCGGCTCTCTAATTCCACAATCTATTACTCCACTCACTCACAAATACAAATGTGGAACGTAGGAATATATATACGAGATACTACCGAAAGTTTCGAAGAATTTGACAATTAAAATAAAATTAATTGCATTATTTACATTATTCGGACTGTTATCCTCATCCTCATTGACCTATTCACAACGTTTCGGCCTCTATATGTCTGAGATGAGGTATTATGATTACTTGCATTATTTGAATTATTCGGACTGTTATCCTCATCTTCATTGACATATTCACAACGTTTCGGCCTCTATATGTCTGAGATGAGGTATTATGATTACTTGCATTATTTGAATTATTCGGACTGTTATCCTCATCTTCATTGACATATTCACAACGTTTCGGCCTCTATATGTCTGAGATGAGGTATTATGATTACTTGCATTATTTGAATTATTCGGACTGTTATCCTCATCCTCATTGACCTATTCACAACATTTCAGCCTCTATATGTCTGAGATGAGGTATTATGATTACTTGCATTATTTGAATTATTCGGTCTGTTATCCTCATCTTCATTGACATATTCACAACTTTTCGGCCTCTATATGTCTGAGATGAGGTATTATGATTACTTGCATTATTTGAATTATTAGGTCTGTTATCCTCATCCTCATTGACATATTCACAACGTTTCGGCCTCTATATGTCTGAGATGAGGTATTATGATTACTTGCATTATTTGAATTATTCGGTCTGTTATCCTCATCTTCATTGACATATTCACAACTTTTCGGCCTCTATATGTCTGAGATGAGGTATTATGATTACTTGCATTATTTGAATTATTAGGTCTGTTATCCTCATCCTCATTGACATATTCACAACGTTTCGGCCTCTATATGTCTGAGATGAGGTATTATGATTACTTGCATTATTTGAATTATTCGGACTGTTATCCTCATCTTCATTGACATATTCACAACGTTTCGGCCTCTATATGTCTGAGATGAGGTATTATGATTACTTGCATTATTTGAATTATTCGGACTGTTATCCTCATGCTCATTGACCTATTCACAAGGTTTCGGCCTCTATATGTCTGAGATGAGGTATTATGATTACTTGCATTATTTAAATTATTCGGACTGTTATCCTCATCTTCATTGACATATTCACAACGTTTCGGCCTCTATATGTCTGAGAGGAGGTATTATGATTACTTGCATTATTTAAATTATTCGGTCTGCTATACTCATCTTATCATTATCATTCGGCCTCTATATGTCTGAGATGAGGTATTATGATTACTTGCATTATTTGAATTATTCGGACTATTATCCTCATCTTCATTGACATATTCACAAAGTTTCGGCCTCTATATGTCTGAGATGAGTTATTATGATTACTTGCATTATTTGAATTATTCGGTCTGTTATCCTCATCTTCATTGACATATTCACAACGTTTCGGCCTCTATATGTCTGAGATGAGGTATTATGATTACTTGAATTATTTAAATTATTCGGACTGTTAACCTCATCCTCATTGACCTATTCACAACGTTTCGGCCTCTATATGTCTGAGATGAGGTATTATGATTACTTGCATTATTTGAATTATTCGGACTGTTATCCTCATCTTCATTGACATATTCACAACGTTTCGGCCTCTATATGTCTGAGATGAGGTATTATGATTACTTGCATTATTTGAATTATTCGGACTGTTATCCTCATCTTCATTGACATATTCACAACGTTTCGGCCTCTATATGTCTGAGATGAGGTATTATGATTACTTGCATTATTTGAATTATTCGGACTGTTATCCTCATGCTCATTGACCTATTCACAAGGTTTCGGCCTCTATATGTCTGAGATGAGGTATTATGATTACTTGCATTATTTAAATTATTCGGACTGTTATCCTCATCTTCATTGACATATTCACAACGTTTCGGCCTCTATATGTCTGAGAGGAGGTATTATGATTACTTGCATTATTTAAATTATTCGGTCTGCTATACTCATCTTATCATTATCATTCGGCCTCTATATGTCTGAGATGAGGTATTATGATTACTTGCATTATTTGAATTATTCGGACTGTTATCCTCATCTTCATTGACATATTCACAACGTTTCGGCCTCTATATGTCTGAGATGAGGTATTATGATTACTTGCATTATTTGAATTATTCGGACTGTTATCCTCATCTTCATTGACATATTCACAACGTTTCGGCCTCTATATGTCTGAGATGAGGTATTATGATTACTTGCATTATTTGAATTATTCGGACTGTTATCCTCATCCTCATTGACCTATTCACAACGTTTCAGCCTCTATATGTCTGAGATGAGGTATTATGATTACTTGCATTATTTGAATTATTCGGTCTGTTATCCTCATCTTCATTGACATATTCACAACGTTTCGGCCTCTATATGTCTGAGATGAGGTATTATGATTACTTGCATTATTTGAATTATTCGGACTGTTATCCTCATGCTCATTGACCTATTCACAAGGTTTCGGCCTCTATATGTCTGAGATGAGGTATTATGATTACTTGCATTATTTGAATTATTCGGACTGTTATCCTCATCTTCATTGACATATTCACAACGTTTCGGCCTCTATATGTCTGAGATGAGGTATTATGATTACTTGCATTATTTGAATTATTCGGACTGTTATCCTCATCTTTATTGACATATTCACAACGTTTCGGCCTCTATATGTCTGAGATGAGGTATTATAATTACTTGCATTATTTAAATTATTCGGTCTGTTATCCTCATCTTCATTGACATATTCACAACGATTCGGCCTCTATATGTCTGAGATGAGGTATTATGATTACTTGCATTATTTAAATTATTCGGTCTGTTATCCTCATCTTCATTGACATATTCACAACGTTTCGGCCTCTATATGTCTGAGAGGAGGTATTATGATTACTTGCATTATTTAAATTATTCGGTCTGTTATCCTCATCTTATCATTATCATTCGGCCTCTATATGTCTGAGATGAGGTATTATGATTACTTGCATTATTTGAATTATTCGGACTGTTATCCTCATCTTTATTGACATATTCACAACGTTTCGGCCTCTATATGTCTGAGATGAGGTATTATAATTACTTGCATTATTTAAATTATTCGGTCTGTTATCCTCATCTTCATTGACATATTCACAACGATTCGGCCTCTATATGTCTGAGATGAGGTATTATGAATACTTGCATTATTTAAATTATTCAGTCTGTTATCCTCATCTTCATTGACATATTCACAACGTTTCGGCCTCTATATGTCTGAGAGGAGGTATTATGATTACTTGCATTATTTAAATTATTCGGTCTGTTATCCTCATCTTATCATTATCATTCGGCCTCTATATGTCTGAGATGAGGTATTATGATTACTTGCATTATTTGAATTATTCGGAGTATTATCCTCATCTTCATTGACATATTCACAAAGTTACGGCCTCTATATGTCTGAGATGAGTTATTATGATTACTTGCATTATTTGAATTATTCGGTCTGTTAACCTCATCCTCATTGACCTATTCACAACGTTTCGGCCTCTATATGTCTGAGATGAGGTATTATGATTAGTTGCATTATTTGAATTATTCGGACTGTTATCCTCATCTTCATTGACATATTCACAACGTTTCGGCCTCTATATGTCTGAGATGAGGTATTATGATTGCTTGCATTATTTGAATTATTCGGACTGTTATCCTCATCTTCATTGACATATTCACAACGTTTCGACCTCTATATGTCTGAGATGAGGTATTATGATTACTTGCATTATTTGAATTATTCGGACTGTTATCCTCATCCTCATTGACCTATTCACAACGTTTCAGCCTCTATATGTCTGAGATGAGGTATTATGATTACTTGCATTATTTGAATTATTCGGTCTGTTATCCTCATCTTCATTGACATATTCACAACGTTTCGGCCTCTATATGTCTGAGATGAGGTATTATGATTACTTGTATTATTTAAATTATTCGGTCTGTTATCCTCATCTTCATTGACATATTCACAACGTTTCGGCCTCTATATGTCTGAGATGAGGTATTATGATTACTGGCATTATTTAAATTATTCGGTCTGTTATCCTCATCTTCATTGACATATTCACAACGTTTCGGCCTCTATATGTCTGAGATGAGGTATTATGATTACTTGCATTATTTAACTTATTCGGTCTGTTATCCTCATCTTCATTGACATATTCACAACGTTTCGGCCTCTATATGTCTGAGATGAGGTATTATGATTACTTGAATCATTTAAATTATTCGGACTGTTATCCTCATCCTCATTGACCTATTCACAACGTTTCAGCCTCTATATGTCTGAGATGAGGTATTATGATTAGTTGCATTATTTGGATTATTAGGACTGTTATCCTCATCTTCATTGACATATTCACAACGATTCGCCCTCTATATGTCTGAGATGAGGTATTATGATTACTTGCATTATATAAATTATTCGGTCTGTTATCCTCATCTTCATTGACATATTCACAACGTTTCGGCCTCTATATGTCTGAGATGAGGTATTATGATTACTTGCATTATTTGAATTATTCGGACTGTTATCCTCATCTTCATTGACATATTCACAACGTTTCGGCCTCTATATGTCTGAGATGAGGTATTATGATTACTTGAATTATTTAAATTATTCGGACTGTTAACCTCATCCTCATTGACCTATTCACAACGTTTCGGCCTCTATATGTCTGAGATGAGGTATTATGATTACTTGCATTATTTGAATTATTCGGACTGTTATCCTCATCTTCATTGACATATTCACAACGTTTCGGCCTCTATATGTCTGAGATGAGGTATTATGATTACTTGCATTATTTGAATTATTCGGACTGTTATCCTCATCTTCATTGACATATTCACAACGTTTCGGCCTCTATATGTCTGAGATGAGGTATTATGATTACTTGCATTATTTGAATTATTCGGACTGTTATCCTCATCCTCATTGACCTATTCACAACGTTTCAGCCTCTATATGTCT
Organism: Acanthosepion esculentum; assembly: GCA_964036315.1. Taxonomy (NCBI): domain Eukaryota; kingdom Metazoa; phylum Mollusca; class Cephalopoda; order Sepiida; family Sepiidae; genus Acanthosepion; species Acanthosepion esculentum. The sequence continues at coordinate 12,275,142 of OZ038493.1, forward strand.
GAGATGAGGTATTATGATTACTTGCATTATTTGAATTATTCGGTCTGTTATCCTCATCTTCATTGACATATTCACAACGTTTCGGCCTCTATATGTCTGAGATGAGGTATTATGATTACTTGCATTATTTGAATTATTCGGACTGTTATCCTCATCTTCATTGACATATTCACAACGTTTTGGCCTCTATATGTCTGAGATGAGGTATTATGATTACTTGCATTATTTGAATTATTCGGACTGTTATCCTCATGCTCATTGACCTATTCACAAGGTTTCGGCCTCTATATGTCTGAGATGAGGTATTATGATTACTTGCATTATTTGAATTATTCGGACTGTTATCCTCATCTTCATTGACATATTCACAACGTTTCGGCCTCTATATGTCTGAGATGAGGTATTATGATTACTTGCATTATTTGAATTATTCGGACTGTTATCCTCATCTTTATTGACATATTCACAACGTTTCGGCCTCTATATGTCTGAGATGAGGTATTATAATTACTTGCATTATTTAAATTATTCGGTCTGTTATCCTCATCTTCATTGACATATTCACAACGATTCGGCCTCTATATGTCTGAGATGAGGTATTATGATTACTTGCATTATTTAAATTATTCGGTCTGTTATCCTCATCTTCATTGACATATTCACAACGTTTCGGCCTCTATATGTCTGAGAGGAGGTATTATGATTACTTGCATTATTTAAATTATTCGGTCTGTTATCCTCATCTTATCATTATCATTCGGCCTCTATATGTCTGAGATGAGGTATTATGATTACTTGCATTATTTGAATTATTCGGACTGTTATCCTCATCTTTATTGACATATTCACAACGTTTCGGCCTCTATATGTCTGAGATGAGGTATTATAATTACTTGCATTATTTAAATTATTCGGTCTGTTATCCTCATCTTATCATTATCATTCGGCCTCTATATGTCTGAGATGAGGTATTATGATTACTTGCATTATTTGAATTATTCGGAGTATTATCCTCATCTTCATTGACATATTCACAAAGTTTCGGCCTCTATATGTCTGAGATGAGTTATTATGATTACTTGCATTATTTGAATTATTCGGTCTGTTATCCTCATCTTCATTGACATATTCACAACGTTTCGGCCTCTATATGTCTGAGATGAGGTATTATGATTACTTGAATTATTTAAATTATTCGGACTGTTAACCTCATCCTCATTGACCTATTCACAACGTTTCGGCCTCTATATGTCTGAGATGAGGTATTATGATTAGTTGCATTATTTGAATTATTCGGACTGTTATCCTCATCTTCATTGACATATTCACAACGTTTCGGCCTCTATATGTCTGAGATGAGGTATTATGATTGCTTGCATTATTTGAATTATTCGGACTGTTATCCTCATCTTCATTGACATATTCACAACGTTTCGACCTCTATATGTCTGAGATGAGGTATTATGATTACTTGCATTATTTGAATTATTCGGACTGTTATCCTCATCCTCATTGACCTATTCACAACGTTTCAGCCTCTATATGTCTGAGATGAGGTATTATGATTACTTGCATTATTTGAATTATTCGGTCTGTTATCCTCATCTTCATTGACATATTCACAACGTTTCGGCCTCTATATGTCTGAGATGAGGTATTATGATTACTTGTATTATTTAAATTATTCGGTCTGTTATCCTCATCTTCATTGACATATTCACAACGTTTCGGCCTCTATATGTCTGAGATGAGGTATTATGATTACTGGCATTATTTAAATTATTCGGTCTGTTATCCTCATCTTCATTGACATATTCACAACGTTTCGGCCTCTATATGTCTGAGATGAGGTATTATGATTACTTGCATTATTTAACTTATTCGGTCTGTTATCCTCATCTTCATTGACATATTCACAACGTTTCGGCCTCTATATGTCTGAGATGAGGTATTATGATTACTTGAATCATTTAAATTATTCGGACTGTTATCCTCATCCTCATTGACCTATTCACAACGTTTCAGCCTCTATATGTCTGAGATGAGGTATTATGATTAGTTGCATTATTTGGATTATTAGGACTGTTATCCTCATCTTCATTGACATATTCACAACGATTCGCCCTCTATATGTCTGAGATGAGGTATTATGATTACTTGCATTATATAAATTATTCGGTCTGTTATCCTCATCTTCATTGACATATTCACAACGTTTCGGCCTCTATATGTCTGAGATGAGGTATTATGATTACTTGCATTATTGAAATTTTTCGGTCTGTTATCCTCATCTTCATTGACATATTCACAACGTTTCGGCCTCTATATGTCTGAGATGAGGTATTATGATTACTTGCATTATTTGAATTATTCGGACTGTTATCCTCATCCTCATTGACATATTCACAACGTTTCGGCCTCTATATGTCTGAGATGTGGTATTATGATTACTTGCATCATTTGAATTATTCGGTCTGTTATCCTCATCTTCATTGACATATTCACAACGTTTCGTCCTCTATATTTCTGAGATGAGGTATTATGATTACTTGCATTATTTGAATTATTCGGTCTGTTATCCTCATCTTCATTGACATATTCACAACGTTTCGGCCTCTATATGTCTGAGATGAGGTATTATGATCACTTGCATTATTTGAATTATTCGGACTGTTATCCTCATCCTCATTGACCTATTCACAACCTTTCGGCCTCTATATGTCGGAGATGAGGTATTATGATTACTTGCATTATTTGAATTATTCGGTCTGTTATCCTCATCTTCATTGACATATTCACAACGTTTCGACCTCTATATGTCTGAGATGTGGTATTATGATTACTTGCATTATTTAAATTTTTCGGTCTGTTATCCTCCTCTTCATTGACATATTCACAACGTTTCGGCCTCTATATGTCTGAGATGAGGTATTATGATTACTTGCATTATTTGAATTATTCGGACTATTATCCTCATCTTCATTGACATATTCACAACGTTTCGGCCTCTATATGTCTGAGATGAGGTATTATGATTACTTGCATTTTTTGAATTATTCGGTCTGTTATCCTCATCTTCATTGACATATTCACAACGTTTCGCCTCTATATGTCTGAGATGTGGTATTATGATTACTTGCATTATTTGAATTATTCGGTCTGTTATCCTCATCTTCATTGACATATTCACAACGTTTCGGCCTCTATATGTCTGAGATGAGGTATTATGATTACTTGCATTATTTGAATTATTAGGACTGTTATACTAACCCTCATTGACCTATTCACAACGTTTCGGCCTCTATATGTCTGAGATGTGGTATTATGATTACTTGCATTATTTGAATTATTCGGTCTGTTATCCTCATCTTCATTCACATATTCACAACCTTTCGGCCTCTATATGTCTGAGATGAGGTATTATGATTACTTGCATTATTTGAATTATTCGGACTGTTATCCTCATCCTCATTGACCTATTCACAAACTTTCGGCCTCTATATGTCTGAGATGAGGTATTATGATTACTTGCATTATTTGAATTATTTGGTCAGTTATCCTCATCTTCATTGACATATTCACAACGTTTCGGCCTCTATATGTCTGAGATGAGGTATTATGATTACTTGCATTATTTGAATTATTCGGACTGTTATCCTCATCCTCATTGACCTATTCACAACGTTTCGGCCTCTATATGTCTGAGATGTGTTATTATGATTACTTGCACTATTTGAATTATTCGGTCAGTTATCCTCATCTTCATTGACATATTCACAACGTTTCGGCATCTATATGTCTGAGATGAGGTATTATGATTACTTGCATTATTTGAATTATTCGGACTGTTATCCTCATCCTCATTGACATATTCACAACGTTTCGGCCTCTATATGTCTGAGATGAGGTATTATGATTACTTGCATTATTTGAATTATTCGGACTGTTATCCTCATACTCATTGACCTATTCACAACCTTTCGGCCTCTATATGTCTGAGATGAGGTATTATGATTACTTGCATTATTTGAATTATTCGGTCTGTTATCCTCATCTTCATTGACATATTCACAACGTTTCGACCTCTATATGTCTGAGATGTGGTATTATGATTACTTGCATTATTTAAATTCTTCGGTCTGTTATCCTCATCTTCATTGACATATAAACAACATTTCGGCCTCTATATGTCTGAGATGAGGTATTATGATTACTTGCATTATTTGAATTATTCGGACTGTTATCCTCATCCTCATTGACCTATTCACAATCTTTCGGCCTCTATATGTCTGAGATGAGGTATTATGATTATTTGCATTATTTGAATTATTCGGTTTGTTATCCTCATCTTCATTGACATATTCACAACGTTTAGGCCTCTATTTGTCTGAGATGAGGTATTATGATTACTTGCATTATTTGAATTATTCGGATTGTTATCCTCATCCTCATTGACCTATTCACAACGTTTCGGCCTCTATATGTCTGAGATGAGTTATTATAATTATTTGCATTATTTGAATTATTCGATCTGTTATCCTCATCTTCATTGACATATTCACAACGTTTCGGCCTCTATATGTCTGAGATGAGGTATTATGATTAGTTGCATTATTTGAATTATTCGGACTATTATCCTCATCTTCATTGACATATTCACAACGTTTCGGCCTGTATATGTCTGAGATGAGGTATTATGGTTACTTGCATTATTTGAATTATTCGGTCTGTTATCCTCATCTTCATTGACATATTCACAACGTTTCGCCTCTATATGTCTGAGATGTGGTATTATGATTACTTGCATTATTTGAATTATTCGGTCAGTTATCCTCATCTTCATTGACATATTCACAACGTTTCGGCCTCTATAAGTCTGAGATGAGGTATTATGATTACTTGCCTTATTTGAATTATTCGGACTGTTATCCTCATCCTCATTGACCTATTCACAACGTTTCGGCCTCTATATGTCTGAGATGTGGTATTATGATTACTTGCATTATTTGAATTATTCGGTCTGTTATCCTCATCTTCATTGACATATTCACAACGTTTCGGCCTCTATATGTCTGAGATGAGTTATTATGATTACTTGCATTATTTGAATTATTCGGTCTGTTATCCTCATCTTCATTGACATATTCACAACGTTTCGGTCTCTATATGTCTGAGATATAGTATTATGATTACTTGCATTATTTGAATTATTTGGTCTGTTATCCTCATCTTCATTGACCTATTCACAACGTTTCGGCCTCTATATGTCTGAGATGAGGTATTATGATTACTTGCATCATTTGAATTATTCGGACTGTTATCCTCATCCTCATTGACCTATTCACAACCTTTCGGCCTCTATATGTCTGAGATGAGGTATTATGATTACTTGCATTATTTGAATTATTCGGTCTGTTATCCTCATCTTCATTGATATATTCACAACGTTTCGGCCTCTATATGTCTGAGATGAGGTATTATGATCACTTGCATTATTTGAATTATTCGGACTGTTATCCTCATCCTCATTGACCTATTCACAACCTTTCGGCCTCTATATGTCTGAGATGAGGTACTATGATTACTTGCATTATTTGAATTATTCGGTCTGTTATCCTCATCTTCATTGACATATTCACAACGTTTCGACCTCTATATGTCTGATATGAGGTATTATGATTACTTGCATTAAATAAATTATTCGGTCTGTTATCCTCATCTTCATTGACATTTTCACAACGTTTCGGCCTCTATATGTGTGAGATGAGGTATTATGATTACTTGCATTATTTGAATTATTCGGTCTGTTATCCTCATCTTCATTGACATATTCACAACGTTTCGGCCTCTATATGTCTGAGATGAGGTATTATGATTACTTGCAATATTTCAATTATTCGGACTGTTATCCTCATCCTCATTGACCTATTCACAACGTTTCGGCCTCTATATGTCTGAGATGAGGTATTATGATTACTTGCATTATTTGAATTATTCGGTCTGTTATCGTCATCTTCATTGACATATTCACAACGTCTCTACCTTTATATGTCTGCGATGTGGTATTATGATTACTTGCATTATTTAAATTATTCGGTCTCTTATCCTCATCTTCATTGACATATTCACAACGTTTCGGCCTCTATATGTCTGAGATGAGGTATTATGATTACTTGCATTATTTGAATTATTCGGACTGTTATCCTCATCCTCATTGACCTATTCACAACGTTTCGGTCTCTATATGTCTGAGATGTTGTATTATGATTACTTGCATTATTTGAATTATTCGGTCTGTTATCCTCATCTTCATTGACATATTCACAACGTTTCGGCCTCTATATGTCTGAGATGAGGTATTATGATTACTTGCATCATTTGAATTATTCGGACTGTTATCCTCATCCTCATTGACCTATTCACAACCTTTCGGCCTCTATATGTCTGAGATGAGGTATTATGATTACTTGCATTATTTGAATTATTCGGTCTGTTATCCTCATCTTCATTGACATATTCACAACGTTTCGGCCTCTATATGTCTGAGATGAGGTATTATGATCATTTGCATTATTTGAATTATTCGGACTGTTATCCTCATCCTCATTGACCTATTCACAACCTTTCGGCCACTATATGTCTGAGATGAGGTACTATGATTACTTGCATTATTTGAATTATTCGGTCTGTTATCCTCATCTTCATTGACATATTCACAACGTTTCGACCTCTATATGTCTGAGATGTGGTATTATGATTACTTGCATTATTTAAATTCTTCGGTCTGTTATCCTCATCTTCATTGACATATAAACAACGTTTCGGCCTCTATATGTCTGAGATGAGGTATTATGATTACTTGCATTATTTGAATTATTCGGACTATTATCCTCATCTTCATTGACATATTCACAACGTTTCGGCCTCTATATGTCTGAGACGAGGTATTATGATTACTTGCATTATTTGAATTATTCGGTCTGTTATCCTCATCTTCATTGACATATTCACAACGTTTCGCCTCTATATGTCTGAGATGTGGTATTATGATTACTTGCATTATTTGAATTATTCTGTCTGTTATCCTCATCTTCATTGACATATTCACAACGTTTCGGCCTCTATATGTCTGATATGAGGTATTATGATTACTTGCATTAAATAAATTATTCGGTCTGTTATCCTCATCTTCATTGACATATTCACAACGTTTCGGCCTCTATATGTCTGAGATGAGATATTATGATTACTTGCATTATTTGAATTATTCGGTCTGTTATCCTCATCTGCATTGACATATTCACAACGTTTCGGCCTCTATATGTCTGAGATGAGGTATTATGATTACTTGCAATATTTCAATTATTCGGACTGTTATCCTCATCCTCATTGACCTATTCACAAACTTTCGGCCTCTATATGTCTGAGATGAGGTATTATGATTACTTGCATTATTTGAATTATTCGGTCTGTTATCCTCATCTTCATTGACATATTCACAACTTCTCTACCTTTATTTGTCTGCGATGTGGTATTATGATTACTTGCATTATTTAAATTATTCGGTCTCTTATCCTCATCTTCATTGACATATTCACAACGTTTCGGCCTCTATATGTCTGAGATGACGTATTATGATTACTTGCATTATTTGAATTATTCGGACTGTTATCCTCATCCTCATTGACCTATTCACAACGTTTCGGCCTCTATATGTCTGAGATGTTGTATTATGATTACTTGCATTATTTGAATTATTCGGTCTGTTATCCTCATCTTCATTGACATATTCACAACGTTTCGGCCTCTATATGTCTGAGATGAGGTATTATGATTAGTTGCATTATTTGAATTATTCGGACTATTATCCTCATCTTCATTGACATATTCACAACCTTTCGCCCTCTATATGTCTGAGATGAGGTATTATGATTACTTGCATTATTTGAATTATTCGGTCTGTTATCCTCATCTTCATTGACATATTCACAACGTTTCGGCCTCTATATGTCTGAGATGAGGTATTATGATTACTTGCATTATTTGAATTATTCTGACTGTTATCCTCATCCTCATTGACCTATTCACAACCTTTTGGCCTCTATATGTCTGAGATGAGGTATTATGATTACTTACATTATTTGAATTATTCGGTCTGTTATCCTCATCTTCATTGACATATTCACAACGTTTCGGCCTCTATATGTCTGAGATATGGTATTATGATTACTTGCATTATTTGAATTATTTGGTCTGTTATCCTCATCTTCATTGACCTATTCACAACCTTTCGGCCTCTATATGTCTGAGATGACGTATTATGATTACTTGCATTATTTGAATTATTCGGACTGTTATCCTCATCTTCATTGACATATTCACAATGTTTCGGCCTCTATATGTGTGAGATGAGGTATTATGATTACTTGCATTATTTGAATTATTCGGTCTGTTATCCTCATCTTCATTGACATATTCACAACGTTTCGGCCTCTATATGTCTGAGATGAGGTATTATGATTACTTGCAATATTTCAATTATTCGGACTGTTATCCTCATCCTCATTGACCTATTCACAACCTTTCGGCCTCTATATGTCTGAGATGACGTATTATGATTACTTGCATTATTTGAATTATTCGGTCTGTTATCGTCATCTTCATTGACATATTCACAACGTCTCTACCTTTATATGTCTGCGATGTGGTATTATGATTACTTGCATTATTTAAATTATTCGGTCTCTTATCCTCATCTTCATTGACATATTCACAACGTTTCGGCCTCTATATGTCTGAGATGAGGTATTATGATTACTTGCATTATTTGAATTATTCGGACTGTTATCCTCATCCTCATTGACCTATTCACAACGTTTCGGCCTCTATATGTCTGAGATGTTGTATTATGATTACTTGCATTATTTGAATTATTCGGTCTGTTATCCTCATCTTCATTGACATATTCACAACGTTTCGGCCTCTATATGTCTGAGATGAGGTATTATGATTACTTGCATCATTTGAATTATTCGGACTGTTATCCTCATCCTCATTGACCTATTCACAACCTTTCGGCCTCTATATGTCTGAGATGAGGTATTATGATTACTTGCATTATTTGAATTATTCGGTCTGTTATCCTCATCTTCATTGACATATTCACAACGTTTCGGCCTCTATATGTCTGAGATGAGGTATTATGATCATTTGCATTATTTGAATTATTCGGACAGTTATCCTCATCCTCATTGACCTATTCACAACCTTTCGGCCTCTATATGTCTGAGATGAGGTACTATGATTACTTGCATTATTTGAATTATTCGGTCTGTTATCCTCATCTTCATTGACATATTCACAACGTTTCGACCTCTATATGTCTGAGATGTGTTATAAGGATTACTTGCATTATTTAAATTCTTCGGTCTGTTATCCTCATCTTCATTGACATATAAACAACGTTTCGGCCTCTATATGTCTGAGATGAGATATTATGATTACTTGCATTATTTGAATTATTCGGACTATTATCCTCATCTTCATTGACATATTCACAACGTTTCGGCCTCTATATGTCTGAGACGAGGTATTATGATTACTTGCATTATTTGAATTATTCGGTCTGTTATCCTCATCTTCATTGACATATTCACAACGTTTCGCCTCTATATGTCTGAGATGTGGTATTATGATTACTTGCATTATTTGAATTATTCTGTCTGTTATCCTCATCTTCATTGACATATTCACAACGTTTCGGCCTCTATATGTCTGATATGAGGTATTATGATTACTTGCATTAAATAAATTATTCGGTCTGTTATCCTCATCTTCATTGACATATTCACAACGTTTCGGCCTCTATATGTCTGAGATGAGATATTATGATTACTTGCATTATTTGAATTATTCGGTCTGTTATCCTCATCTGCATTGACATATTCACAACGTTTCGGCCTCTATATGTCTGAGATGAGGTATTATGATTACTTGCAATATTTCAATTATTCGGACTGTTATCCTCATCCTCATTGACCTATTCACAACGTTTCGGCCTCTATATGTCTGAGATGAGGTATTATGATTACTTGCATTATTTGAATTATTCGGTCTGTTATCCTCATCTTCATTGACATATTCACAACTTCTCTACCTTTATTTGTCTGCGATGTGGTATTATGATTACTTGCATTATTTAAATTATTCGGTCTCTTATCCTCATCTTCATTGACATATTCACAACGTTTCGGCCTCTATATGTCTGAGATGAGGTATTATGATTACTTGCATTATTTGAATTATTCGGTCTGTTATCCTCATCTTCATTGACATATTCACAACGTCTCGACCTCTATATGTCTGAGATGTGGTATTATGATTACTTGCATTATTTAAATTATTCGGTCTCTTATCCTCATCTTCATTGACATATTCACAGCGTTTCGGCCTCTATATGTCTGAGATGTGGTATTATGATTACTTGCATTATTTGAATTATTCGGTCTGTTATCCTCATCTTCATTGACATATTCACAACGTTTCGGGCTCTGTATGTCTGAGATGAGGTATTATGATTACTTGCAATTTCAGGCTAATCTAACTTTATGCACAACTGTCCCACTGACATTCACCATTATTATTTTATACCAGATATTGAATACAGGATATGTTGATTTATGTGAATAAAAATTCTTCTTATATAATATTGTTTTTTATTATTTTATTGCAAAAAGGCTTTATGAGTGGAAAATATTTATTTTTTGTGATAGGTGTGCCGCGAAAATTTAAAGAACTCAATAGTGTGCCGCCATGTAAAAAAGGTTGGGAACCACTGGGTTAGATGTAAGCGTAAGTTCTATAATAACAGTTTCTTCTTTCGCACTTCTCGGTTGTGGATTTTGCTTTTGCTTTTTGCTTTTCAGTCAATATTGATCTTCAAAAATTTAAATGCAATGACAATCATTGTCTTCTGTCTTTTAAAATTCTTGTTCTTTTATTGTTCTCCCTCCCTTAATAGAATTTTTTATTTAGTCCACCGGGGTAGATTGTTCTAGTTCCACGTGTCATGCCTCTTCCGGATATTTCAGTTATTTCTCTTTAACTCAAGAAGAAGAAGAGGTAGGCCGGAGCGAACAACGGTTCGAAATTCCAACCACCTGAAGAAGGCCGGAGCGTACAACGGCTGAAACGTTGTTCATGATGACGGTAGTCTTTAAGTATAGAATCCAGAGGTTGGCAGTGCATATTTCGAGGACAGTAGTGAAGCGTAGTTCAAGTTAGCAGTGGATATCCCGATAAAGTAGCAGAGCGTAGTTCTTCCTTATGTTCTTTTGCCTGACAGGTTGGCACTGGTTATTCGGAAAGAGTAATCAAAATGGCCGCTTTTATACACGACAGATTGAATATTTCACATCCCCTGATTGGTTAGCCTTCTTTTTGGGGAACTATAAAATGAGTCAAGTCATTTGGGTTTGCTCAATAGTATATACTGGTACACAAAAATAAGGAATAAAATTGTAAAATGGTGCTGCTACATAAATAAGAAAAAATGTATTTTATCTTTTTTTTTTTCTTAAACAATTCATTGAAAAATGGCGGAGATTTATAATAAGGCAATGCAATTAAAAGCATTGCCTTATTATAAATCTCCGCCATTTTACATTGAATTGTTTAAGAAAAAAAAAAGATAAAATACATTTTTTCTTATTTATGTAGCAGCACCATTTTACGATTTTATTCCTTTATTTTGATTTTTAATCTTTGAAAGAAAAAAATTGAAAAGAATAATTCTTTTCCTCAAGGAAGGAATGTTTATAGGCACGGAAAAGCGTATTAGCGTGCTGTGTTCAAATTACAGCCGAGGACGTTGCGTTCACTTTGAGCACATACTCTTAGAAAAGTAAGATTCCATCTCTTCTCCCTTCCCCCAGCTAGGAGTCGATAACAGGACAGACTATTCACAGACTCTGAAAGAAAAGTGATATATCTCATTTATTTAGATACTGGTAAAAATCAGTTCAAGGCTGGACGTCATAAAATCTTGCTTGAGATATTCCGTCGAAAAAAAACAAAAAACAAAATAAAAAAACGAACTGAACTCTCGTTACGACTTGAAAGGTCATCATGAATTTTACAACGCATAATCATTCTATTTTTACAATTCCCCTAAAAAATAAGCAGAAAATAATTTCCAATCCTTTTATAACGTTTACATATTTGAGAAAAGTTAAATGAATATCTAAAAGTTGCCAGTTTAATCAAATGTTCAGCTTCATTGTGATACTAAGTGAAAACCTTTGTTAAGAGTTCGAAAAATAACAGTAGAAATAAAGAAATTAGTTTTACACAACTTTTACAATTACATATGTACAGTGAATGCTTGACAATATTATCAAAAATGAAGAAAAAACTTGAAGCGACCGAGACGTTTTTTTTTATCATTAGCAGAGAATGCGACACTGACAAGCCGATACATTTTACGGTTTGGATTTATTGGTTTCAATATCAAAATTTTATAACTTTCAAATTGGAAATTCGAACCCTAGTTTGTAATGTATTAACGAATGTGTGATGGAAGGCAACGATAGTTATCTCCCCTCGAACTAATCGACTATAAAAGAAATGATCGAACCGTACTTATAGGTAGTAGTCAAATTGCATTGAGTAAAGTTTCACTACAAGCTTAAAAGTTCGTCTGTTTTGCTTTACAGCATGATTTTGATTGATGTATTACATATTATAGACTCGCCATTATCTCAGATAAATAATGGACCATTCATTGTGATTGCAAGACAAAAATAAGGATATATTAGAGAGGCTTTAGTGAAGAATAGAAATAATAACAAGAGAAAGAGAAAGGGGAGGTAGAGTACGCAGTATTGCTCTCAGATGTTTGATGTCTGCTTCAGTGATATAGAAAACCTTATCAGTTTTGGGTTTTTTCATTTGTACCCTCTTACTTCTTTTAAATAATTATCTGCATTCATACTGTTATATACCCTACCTATGAACACTAATGGGTAAGTCCCAATCCTCATAAATACGTTGGGCACTATTCTAAGTGTGTGTGTGTGTGTGTGGGGGGGGTAATATGCTGTCTAAGTAGTCCATCACTAGCAGTGGTTTACCTACTTCACGCCGCTGGCGAGTATTGTATTTTGTTGATGTTATAAAGATTACCATTTCATTTCCAACCCCCGTTTTGGTTATTCCTCATTCGGTAACCCTTCCTAAGTTACAACACATATTTATGATTGCTATTGTAACATTTTGTTAAAGTTGTTAAGCCCAAATATTTAACGAGGTAATAGGAGAATTTCCATGGGTATTTTATAGTCATGGAATTCGCATGGAGTTTATACAATCGGTAACTCGAGAATTATGATTCAACAAAAAATTAAAATGGGAAAACTGAAATTTTCACAGGTACTGCTAGTATTATTAAATGCTTATAGATCAAACATAACTGTGGTGAAAGTAACAATAGTTGTCTCCCCTTAGAAATACTCGACTAAGAAATGGTCGAACCTCACTTATAAGCAGTAGTGAAATTGTACTGCATAAAGCTTCACTCAAACGTTCGTCTGTTTTTCATTGCCGAATTAAAAACTGTTCTTAGAAACAATGTGAATGCTGAACAATTTGATCACAAATGAAGACAAGACTTAAACCGACTTAAATGTTCTCCTGGGAAATGTTAAGAATATCGTGGACAGTGAATGCGATGATGAAAATGGAATAAATTTTATCGTTCGGATTTCTATTATTGGTTTTACTATCATACATTCCTAACATTCCAATCTCCTCCGAAGGCCTAAGATACTAGATCGAACATTTAAAACCTAGTTTTCAAAGGATAGAAAAATATTCTTAGAAACAAAGATATAAATCCTGAACTGATATTTAATTCTTACACTTCTTTATATCAGGGAATACTGTAGTGCTTCGTTATAAAATGAGCGAGATGTGGTTCATAGACAAAACATTTGACAAATGGGGAAGTTTTAAGGAGAGCGGGACCAATAAAGGGACTCCTGTTAAAAAAATATGCAGGAAAGCGACAACTGAAATTTTGGGAACACATTGTTAGTAAAAAAAAGTCTGCAAGAATTTAATACTCAGATATATCGAAGAAAAGAAAACAGGGTTGTTTGAGAGTGCTTGAAACCTTATATATTAAGTCTTAGCAGCCTTCCCTCTGTAATCAGAAGGAACGGTTGCTGGGTCCAAATATAATATGTATGGAATATCTTCTGATTCTCTTGTAGTATTCTATTATTATTATTATTCTTATTCTTATTATTATTATTATTATTTCATTTCCTTTGATGTCTGGTGTGTATTAAAGATCAAAAATAGTATCATGACATGTTCAACTGGGCAATTGAAAAACAAACAAACAAACAAACAAACAAAAAACAACAACAACAACAAACAGATATTTTATGGGCTGTACTCGTGAGAACAATTTTTTCTATTTCTTTAAGGCATGGACTACCAGGAATCTTTTCCAACCAATCCGAGGGCTCCAACTACAAAAGGGATTGTTGATGTACTCATGTGCGACATTTTTGAGATTTCGATTTCAAGGTCCATGTATTTTGATAGCTTCTTGAAAATCAGCAAAATTGCATTGCATTCTTCAGGGACTGCCATATCAATAATGAGGCACTTTTTTGTTTGCGGTGTCTAATAATGTCTGTCAATGTCAATGTTGTTCTGTCTGTGTTTATTGCGTAGTCCCATAAAATTGTAACAGGTCCTATCTCCGTAACCGGGTCTGGGTGGTGTTCATACCAATTTCTTTCAGTTTTCTTTCCGTAGAAGTTGCAGATGATTCCAGTGCAGATATTGGCCAATTCTGTCATGCCTGGTTTTATATTCAGTGGGTGCCAATATCTTGCAACTTGATACAAGATTCTCAATTGTTTATGGATATTTATCACAGAATCTGCATTTTGGGCTAACACAATATTTATTATTATTATTATTATTATTATTATTATTATTATTATTATTATTATTATTATTATTATTATTATATTTCGATTCCTGCTATAATCACACTGCCTAACACGTCTGTAGGAACGCCTAAGGCAGACAGTTTTGTTATGGCCTACGTTTCACGTTTTCTCACTCCCATAACGTCACTAGCATTACATGTACAAAGTTCTTCTTAGTGTGTGGGATGTACTTATCAAGACAATTTTTTGTTTTTCTTTTAAGCTGAGATTTCCAGGGATGTTTTCAATGTGTTGTTGTGTTCCTTTTTTATCATTCCAATCACACCTACTCTGCTACCATTCTTGTTTTCAATTTCCACATTTTTTCTATTTCGATTTTCAGGTCTTTATACTTCGATAGTCTTTCAAATTTCTTGGTTGCTATGTTACAGTCCGCTAGGCAAGCTATATCAATTAGTAGGCACGTTTTTTTTTTCTCTTCGGTTTTTGACAATTCTATCCGGTTTATTTACTTCAGTCTTCTTGTCTGTACCTGTATAGAACTGTGATGTCTTCTATTTCTGTAACCGGTGCTGGGTGATGTTCATACCAGTGTTTGTTAACATCTTTTCCAAAATGTTTGCACATTGCCCAGTGTAAATATTGCCCCACCCTATCGTGACGATTTTTATATTCATTTGGCGCAAGTACGGAACACCCTGAGATTAGAGGGTCTATGTTTTCCTTATTTTTCACAGAACCTGGATCCACACTATTGTGTATGATATTTGCCAGAAAGTTCCTAGTGAAAAGACTCTGGTGTTGCACTGCAAGAATAAAGCCTTCCGTTTCAGCCTTTAATCCAGATGCTCGTAACCATCGGCGAGTGTTAACTTTATCAACATCGGTTTCATTAGCACGTTCTGGACAATGGACATGCAGTCCTTTGTTGTTTCCATGTATGTTAGTAAGCCAATAGTTGTTGTCTTATATGATAATTCTTGCTGAATAAGACTTCTTCCACTTTCTTTACGAGGTATGTATAGACGGTCTACATCAGCTTTTGGAAAATGCATGTTATGCTTAGAAAGATGATTTCTTGTCTTAGAATCCATTCATTTGATGTCATTTAGAGTCCAGTTCAAAATGTTGAAATTATATTGAACCTTTGGGATGGCAAGACTATTAATGGCCATAATTCTGTTCCTAGAATTCAATTCAATTCTTAATATAAGTCGCACCATTCTACAGTACTCTTTTCGCGCTATTTCTTTCATTTTTGTGGTGAATTCCTTCACCCTCATTTACATCGAGGTACTTATAAGCTTCTTACTATAGAGCTTTGATTGTTATCTCAGAGTCTAAGCTAATGGAGGAAATTTGTTTATTATTATTATTATTATTTTTATTTCCTTTGATATCTGGCGTTTACACATTTCTTTCCGGGTCCCGCCCAGGAACCTAAGGTTAGAAATGGCATCATGACACTTTCCACTGCAAAAAAAATAAAAAAATAATTACATAGATAAAGCCCTTCGTAAAGTGTGGGCTGTACTTGTCAGAACAATTTTTTGTATCTGTTTGAGGCATGGACTTCCAGGGTTCCCTTCAATCAGCCTACTGGAATCTTTTCCAACCAGTCCAAGGGCTCCAACTACAACAGGAATTGTTGATGTTCCCATGTGCCACATTTTTGAGATTTCTATTTCAAGGTCCTTGTATTTTGACAGTTTTTCGAATATCTTCAAAGACACATTGCAGTCTACAGGGACTGCCATATCAATAAGGAGGCACTTATTTTGTTTGTGGTCTTTAATAACAATGTCTGGACGGTTGGCTTTGATTGTTCTGTCAGTGTGTATTGTGTAGTCCAATAGAATTGTAACAGGTCCTATCTCCGTAACCGGCTCAGGGTGGTGTTCGTACCAATTTCTTCCAGTTTCCTTCCCATAGGAGTTGCAAATTTTCCAGTGCAGATATTGGCCCACTCTGTCATGCAGGGTTTTATTATTATTATTATTATTATGATTATGATTATGATTATTATTATTATTATCTACATTATTTACATTATTCGGACTATTGTCCTCATCTTCGTCGCCATATCTATCCCAACGTTTCAGCCGTTGTACGCTCGGCCTTCTTCAGGTGGTTGGAATGTCGAACTGAACACTTTATTTCGCTCACTGGGGTAGACTGTTCTAGTTCTAAGTGCCATATCTTTTTTAATAGATGTCAGTTATCAGTTATTTCCTGTTAATTTCCCTCTGAATGTTCTCCACTGCCTTAACCGGGTATTGAACTCACACTGTTTGGGTCCTGTCACTGGATCTAACTAACGCCTTTATCCACTATGCCATATGTCCCTGAAGAAGGCCGGAGCGTACAATGGACGAAACGTTGTAATAATGTAAATAATGTGTGTACATAATACCTCATCTCAGAAATATAGACAGGTAATGAAAATTTGCTTACACTTATCAATATTTCCGGTTCTGCGATTGCTGAACCCCTTATAAATAATCCGATTATATATATAAACCTCATCTTTTACCATTGGGTTTTCACAGTAGTCAGCATAGCACATTCGGATTACCATTTAAGCGTGTTTGAGACTATAAATATATTAAGTCTGAGCAACCTTCCTTCTGCAAGCAGAAGGAGTGTTTGTTGGGACTAATTATTATCTATCTGCGATTTATATTGCTACTTTTCTCGTAGTCATTTTCCGTCCTCTTCTTTTAGCCGTTGGGCACATATTTATGTTTTGTCCTCGATTGAGTTCTGAAGAGCGAGGAACAATAACCAGTTATCCTTATTGTTTTCTTTTTCCTTTTACTTTTCAGTTCACCACTTTACGGTGAGTATTTTTCTTATCCTTGCTCTTAACTCTCCCTTTATTTTAGTATATTAATAACTAATTAATAATTAACCTATAATAAAAAAAATGAATTACAAATAATAAGAATATTAAAAAATATGATTTTAAAAAATTCGTATATTATTATTATTATTATTATTATTATGTTGAATGCGGTTGTCGTGAGGGTCTTTTGCCGCTTGAGTTTTGATATTACGGTCAAAAGGAAAGCCCTACAAAAATTTCAAAGTTTCAGCCTCTATATCTCTGAGATGAGGTATTATGATTACTTGCATTATTTACATTATTTGAAATGTTATCCTCGTCTTCATTGCCATATTCACAACGTTTCGGCCTCTATATCTTTGAGATGAGGTATTATGATTACTTGCATTATTTACAATATTCCGACTGTTATCCTCATCTTCATTACCATATTCACAACGTTTCGGCCTCTATATCTCTGAGATGAGATATTATGATTACTTGCATTATTTAAATTATTCGGACTGTTATTCTCCTCTTCATTGCCACATTCACAACCTTTCAGCCGTTGTACACTCCAGCCTTCTTCAGGTGATTGGAATTTCGAACCGAACCCTTTATCTCGTCCACCGGGGTAGATTGTTCTAGCTCCACTTGCTATGCCTCTTCCGGATGTTACAGTTATTTCCATTTAACTGAACTCTCTAAGTTTTTAATTCAGCACTATTATTGAACTCACAGTCTTGTCATTAGATCTAACCAACGGCTTTCTTCACAGGGTCATGTGTCCTTGAGTGTGAATTTTGGGGACTTTTAAACCTAATGTCTCAGCAATCATTTTTTACCAGTGCTCATATTGCAATTTTTTGTTATAAAATAAATTTTTTGGCCTGAGATTATATTGGAATTTTTTTTTCAAAACTTATTTCCCTCCCCTCACGCTTTCCTACAAATCTAAATTCTTAGTCATATTTGATGTTTATTTATGCATTGTCACTGGATAAATATTAATTTAGCAATAATGTCGCTGCGACTGATAGAGTCGTAACGACATTATTACTACCTTATTATTTTACTTTGTTTTTATTAAAGAAAGAATTGTCATTCATTATTATTAATTTTTAGCAAGCATTTCCTACCATGATTATTGCTGATGGAAT
>OZ038493.1:12299091-12344091 GCA_964036315.1 Acanthosepion esculentum
CTGTCACTGGATCTAACAAACGCCTTTATTTACTGTGCCATGTGTCCTCGAGGGAAAACAAAATAAAACAAAAAAAAAAACAAACAAAAAAAACGAGAAGAAAAAAACAAAAAAACACCCCTCCCCCCAAAAAGATCGAGAGGTGAACTGTTAATAATATTAATTCACCTCGATGGTGATGAATGCTGAAAAAATTCCTCGCAGATGAAGAGGACACTTGTGACAACAAAGATATTCAACTACAAATAAATGCTGCAGATACCAGGGATGGAACATGTGAGTAAAACGGAAATTTTATCGAAAATTGGACCAAAGGAAAACTTGTGCTTAGAATCAGAGCAAAAGAGTTGAAATTGGCGTGCATACTTTATGGCAGAGTGTACAAGAAGACACAAAGATTGGTTGCCGGCTTCTTTCAATGGATTGAGCCTGATGAGACCTAAGGTGACTTTGAAAACCTGCTTTTGAAAGAGCAAAATCACCACACAAACTACATAAATGTTGTAAAATGCATACATACATATATACATACATATATCCATAAGAACATGCTAGCTTGCTAGCTAGATAGATAGAGAGATAGATACAGTGCTGTTCGCTAAAAGTGACTCACCTGATTTTTTTACTAAATGTTCTCTTCTCCGATGAAACGAAAGTTGAGCTAAATTCAAAGGATAAGCAATCTAAAATCCGAAGAAGAAGCTTTGAAAGCTCTTTGAATTTAGCAGTAACTACTGTCAAGCATCCGTTCAGTATAATGTTCTGGGGATGCTTTTCTTTTCATGGAACTGGTTTCTTAAGACCTATTGAAAAGACCCTCAGGAGCGAGCAGTACAAGAGAATTTTAGAGTCTTGTCTGCTCCCTTCTGCTGAAAGGGTGCAAATCGCCCCCACCAAGCTCATTTTTATGCAGGATAATGCTCCCTGTTACAAATCAAAATTGATGAAGGAATACTTTGATGAGAAGCAGGTGAGTGCTATGACATGGCCGCCAAAATCTCCTGACCTCAACCCCATCGAAAACTTATGGAGCATTATAAAATACAGGCTCTCGAGAAAGCAGTTGAGCAACAAAGAGGATTTGATTGTGAATTTCATATCCGAATGGAATTCAATGCTTGGAGATGAGATTTGCCAGAACCTAATCAAGTCAATGCCAAAAAGGGTTGAAAAGTTTATTCAAAATAAAGGAGGACACGTAGATTTTTAAATATTTTGAACTATATTAGCTATTATAAATAAATTATACCTTTATTATTCTTTATTTAAAGCTATTCGGTTATGTTTCTATTAATTACTATTTGCACGAAATAAGTCAGTCACTTTTTTTGCAGAGTTTTTCCCTAAATCTCATTTATATCCAAAATTAAAATTATCAATAGAATACCTTAGGGTGAGTAAAGTTTATTACTAGGTGGTCAGGAAGGGATCTTTATATCAGGTCATCCTATAAGTTCTGTCCGAATTTTGAATAAAGAAAACAAGTGACCAAATGCTAGATTTAATTACAGATTCAATCAACAATGTATTTTCCCTGATTATCTATGACTTCCTTCCATCTATTAACAAGCTTACTAATTCCATTACTGTAAAATTCTTTTGGCTTTGATTGACAAATGTCAGTTTTAACCTCTTCCTGTGTTACAAAAGCTGTTTCTTCCAAATGATTCTGTAAGCTACGAAACAAATGGTAGTCTGAAGGAGCAAGATTGGGAGAATAAGGTGGATGAGGAATTTTGTGACGTGATTCTTGCTGTGTGTGGTCGCGCATTGTCCTGATGAAACATCACCCGTTTTTCCCCAAAGCTTGGTACAAACGCTCTAATTGCTGACAGTATATTTGAGCATTAATTGTTGGATTAGGTGGTAAGAATTCAAAGTGGATTATTCCTTGGCAATCCCACCAGATTGAAAGAAGAACCTTTTGCCCATGAACTTCCCTTCTCGGCTGTGGCTGGGGTCCTTCCCCTTTACCAAACCACTGTCTACGACGCTTAACATTTCGATAAAAGATCCATTTTTCGTCGCCAGTCACAAGTCTATCCAAAAGAGATGAAACAAGTTGGCGAGAATGGAGAGAAGAGCAGATGTCAACTCGGGATTTGAGGTTGTTTTCAGACAATTCATGAGGCACCCATTTTCCAAGTTTAGGAACTTTTCCAAGTTGTTGAAGATAACGATGAACAGTTGTATGGTTTGAACTGAGAACCACTGCCAATTCCTCAACTGATAAAGCAGGATTTTCTTCAAGGGCTGCTTCAAGAAGCTTCTCATCAAACTCAACTAGATGTCCGGTTCGATCTTCATCTTCAAGGGTGAAATCTCCAACTCTGAATTTTGCAAACCATCTTCTGCAAGTTCTTTCATTCACACATTCCTCTCCATAAACTGAGTGAATGTTTCTAGCCGCTTCGTCTGCTGAGTTTCCTTTCTTGAACTCATAAAGCATTATGTGCCTCAAATGATTCTTGGGTACTTCCATGTTAGCAGGGTTTTAATCAAACAAAATTTAATTTTATTGTTCACTGAAATAAAATTTGATCAGTTTAAATGCATCTAAACATAAAAATAATGTTCAGCTCCATTAGACATTATAAAATACTCTTTAAATTTCGTTAATTTTCACAAAAAGTTAAAATTCGGACAGAACTTATGGGATGACCTAATATTAGTAATATTAAAAATTAGTTTGACCCCAAAAATAATAGGCTAAAAAAATTTTAAGTAAAAAAAAATCAGGTGAGTCACTTTTATCGAACAGCACTTTTTATATATTGATCCGAATACGATCATGCTCTAAACGAAACTCACAACAATAAAATGACGAGAAAATCAACTCTAGCAAAAAATTATGAGAAACTTTTAATTCGTTTGTTACTCGTCACGGAAAGACTCCAGACAAGTTTGTATTTTGGAGTTGATACAGACCCCGAATAAGGACAATACGAAATTCTTAATTGTCTTATTTATGAAACACTCTTCAGAAGAATTGACTGCAGCAGAGCGGTGTAAATAAAGTACGCTCGGATTTGGATGGAGACAGTAATGACCCGGCCCGTCAGGGTCAGCAATATGGACGGTTGTTATTTGAATAAATTGCAAATCTTTACCCTCACGCTTGGCCAGTACAGTTCTATTCCAATCATCGTTTCTGTCATTTTATAAATACGGTGCCTGATCTCCAATTAACTGCGAATCCTGTTTGATTGTGGCGTTTCATTCAAAACTGATTACGTATTCATTGAGAAAATATGCCTGGCGTACTTTCAACTTTATTTTTTTTTGTCTTTATTTTTCTCTCTTTTTCTACTACTACTCCTTTTTTGCTTTTTTGCTTTCTCCCTCTCAGTCTTCTATCGTTAATTTCTTTTCCTTTCTTTCTTTCTTTCTTTCTTTCTTTTACCGTTTCAGTCTCCTTTTTCTCTCTCAGTCTTCTTTCTTTCTTTTTTCTTTTTTTTACTTTTTCAGTTTCCTTTTTTCTCTCTGGGTTTTCTTTGTTTCTTTGTTTATTTGCTTGTTTGTTTGTTTCTTTCTTTTAACGTTTCAGTCTCTTTTTTCCCTCTCGGTTTTCTTTCTTTCTTTCTTTCTTTCTTTTAATGCTTCAGTCTCTTTTTTCCCTCTCAGTCTTCTTTCTTTCTTTCTTTCTTTCTTTCTTTTAATGTTTCCGACCCCCTTTTCCCTTTCTTTCTTTCTTTCTTTCTTTTAATTTTTCAGTCTTTTTTCACTCTGTCTTCTTTCTTTTTTTAATGCTTCAGTCTCTTTTTCCCCTCTCAGTCTTCTTTCTTTCTTTCTTTCTTTCTTTCTTTCTGCCTTTCTTTCTTTCTTTCTTTTAATGTTTCCGACCTCCTTTGTCCCTTTCTTTCTTTCTTTCTTTCTTTCTTTCTTTCTTTCTTTCTTTCTTTCTTTCTTATGCTCAACTAATGCATTCTGATCAACATTCATCATAGTGTTACGCCCTTTCCCCGTTTTGCATTACCCATTTCCCTTCTCTCCCTCGCATTTCCACTTCCTGTCTCAAGCTTTTATGGATTTCTTGCTATCGACCGAGGGCGATCGATCTCTATTTTTGATTCTATATTTTACTTTTACTTTTTCTTTTATTTGTTGTCTGACTTTAACGAGTTCCTCTCTATATTACACATCTTTTTATCTCTCTTACAATCTCTCTTTTTCTTATTCTCGCTTTCTTACTCTTTTTATCACTCTCACTTTTTCTTTCTTTCGCTCTCACTCTTTATGCCTTTTTAGCTGTCATCACCTTTCTCTCTCTTTCTCGAATTGTTTTTAAACAATGTCTTCATTTCTTTTCGTCGTTGCTTTTACCTTCTCTACCTTTTTACAGACACACACACACACACACACACACACACACAAACACAAACACACACACAGACACACACACACTATTAAGTCCATATTCCAGTCTGCTCATACTTATCTATCTATCTATCTATCTATCTATCTATCTATCTATCTATCTATCTATCTATCTATCTATCTATCAAAGTCTGTTCATCTCTCTCTCTATCTCTCGCCCCATCTCTTTCTCTCTATATATACAGGGTGCAATGGATAAATTGTCGTCTAAATGATGCAAAAATGAAAATAACACTAACATCTCGTTTTAACAGATATATTTAGCAAAATTACACAAAAATATATTGAAACACTAAACAATAAACTTATTCAATAAACTTGCCATTGGCTTCAACCACGGCCTCCAGACAACTTCGGAATCTCCTGCAACTCTTCTGGACGGTCTCCTTGTTTAAGTTCATCTTTGGTGTTACAAGGAGTTTTGTTGGTCTCTCGCTCAACTGCGCCCCACACATAATAATCAAGGGGGTTATAGTCTGGGGAGATAGGCGGCCAGATGTAAAAGTGGATGTGGTCGCAGAAATTGTCTGACAGGTATGGCTGGATTCCCCTGCTTGTGTGGGATGGTACAGGTCTTGTTGCCAAACATAGGGTCTTCCAGTAGCCACCCACTTGACCCTAACAAGGAACTTGATGTAGGCCTCTGTATTGAATCTGAGGCCCCGTGGGAAGATGAATGGCGGTATAATGTCGCCATCATTAGTGATCATTCCAAACACCTTCGTAATCACCGTTAGATTCATCCAACTCTTTTCGAATTCTCTGCACTGTCTTCATATTGACACTCTGAAATGTTCGTATTGGAGCTTCCGGCGCGAATGCCAAGCAGTACAGCATGTTGTTTCCAAATTTTTGGCGGAGGGAATTGCGTCATGCTGTTCGTTTTGCCCAACTGACCATACAATAATATTAAGTGTGCAAAATCAAAAACAGACGCGAAATTAAAAAAGATACAATTGTGACAATTTGCCCATCGCACCCTATATATATATATATATATATATATATATATATATATATATATATATATAGTCTATTCTCTCTATCTACGTATACGTATATATATATATATATATATATATATATATATATTGTATTTTTCTTTCTAAGTCTTTTTCTTTTTCTTCATTTTCTCGTGAAAATAGGGTGTATCTTGTTTTTAAATCTCGATAAATTGTCTACTCACCAATTATTTACTAAAGCCTGATGAGATGTATCAATACGCATCGAAACGTGATTGCATTTGTGTAGCGTTTTTTTACATGTTTTGATGTAATATCGTAAATTAAAGAATATTGATTTACTTTTGTACTGAACCCTCTTTTAAATTGAATGTTCGAACGTCGGAATTAGACTACATCCGTTCTCCTTTTACACACACACACACACACACACACACATATATATATATATATATATATATATATATATATATATTTACTGCTAATAATGCAAGACTCTTCGGTAAATCGAATCGAGTTCTCTCAGTCACTGTGTGTTTATCTAAATATAAATACGCTTAAATTCACCTTCTTCTCTGCCGTGCGCCAACGGCTCCAGGGTAAAATTTCCGACTGACGTGAATTCAGCCGGTTTTCGATTCTAGCCAGAGGCAACCGGACGTCTAGCCACACTGATGAGCTGTGATACAGCGAAACAGTCTGTCTGTGGATGACAATATATATATATATACATATACTTCTCATTTTACAAATATATATATATATATATATATATATATATATATATGTAATTGATTTGGGGGATTTAGGCTAATTTTATGGTAATTCGTCGAGCTTAGAATCCTCAACAGAATGCAGAAAGCACTGGACGGCCGTTTCGTCCTATATTTGGGACTCATCAGCAGTGCGCATTCACGAGCGAGAATCGAACCCGGATCGTTTGGATGCAACGCGAATGTCATATCAACTGTACCACGGCTATATTGATAAAACAACTGAAAAGTTGCAAATTAAAAGAAAAAAATTGGGTGATTTTTTTTTAAAGTATTTATTTATATGTTTTTATATATTTGATATTTTAGACCGCCTTGGTCCTTCCTCAGAAATTAATTGAATAACTGTATTTGGAAGTTTGTTTACAAGTAGCGTCCGTCGCGAGACGCGGACGTCACGTGATGTGGAATGCAACTGTGTTTGAATTTTTTAACGTAAATCTAACGATAGTATTTTAGATGTTGTTTAAAAAGGTTTTTTTTAAACTATATCTAAAGAAATTTTTAACTATTGAAATATTTATATAGATTTAAAATACCCAAGTCTTTGTTTTACCAGAGGCGGTCTGAAATATCAAATATATAAGAACATATAAATAAATACTTTCACAAAAAAACACGCAATTTTTTTCTTTTAATTTGCAACTTCTCAGTTGTTTTATCCATATTATATACATATCAAGAAAGTATACGTGGCTTCTCATTATGCTATATATATATATATATATATATATATATATATATATATATATATATATATATATATATATATATATATATAATTATTTATTTGAATATTACAACATAAATATGTTATAAAATCACGACAAAAGTAGCCATTTTGTTTCAACACTTCTTGTGTCTTGTCAAGTGAAAATATAGAATATAGAATAAATGGTTTTAAAAGTTTCAAATTAATCAACGATCCTTAGCTAAGAGTAAACGCTGTTACGTAAGCTAGAGTGGCCAATCAAAAAACAAGTATAGGATGATTCGAAAAATTTGACAACTAAGCAAGGTTATCTAGATATTAAAAGATTTATAAAATTTGAAATTAAAATTAAAAGTAAAAAATTAAAATTACCTATTTAGAAATCTAAATCAGATCTCTATTAAGTTTTAAATTGTAGAATTACCAAGGAGAAAAAAAAAATATAAAAATAAAAATAAAAGATATATATGCTATTTAATTTATATTTTCATTGAAATTAAGTTGAAAGTTGTATTCAGAATCCCAGACATAGATGTATACATTTTTGTTACATTTCAACATGTTAGTCGCCTCTCACGTGAAATCATTCGAACAACGGCATGCCAAACGCTCGGACGTATTTAGATATATACACACACATACAAAAAAGCAAACCACACATAGGCAAATGCACTATACTTACACATACACATCGATACACACAGGCACATACATCTACATTCAATATGATCTAGACGGTCAAATGTCGAAGATACTTTTCTTTTAACACCCTTTGTCTCTACTTTTATCACCCTATCATCTGTTATATTTTTTTTCTCTTATCATATTTTTCTCATACTTTCTACATTCAATCACTTCTTCCCATGTTCCCCCTCTCACTCTCTCTTTTTCTCACTTTCAATATTACTTCTCTTTCTACTTCTCATTCTGCTCTTTACAACTTCTCTCTCCCATTCTTTTTAAAACATCTAGTCCTGCCACGTCTGATTCTTTCTAACCTTTCTCACTATCACATTACCTTCATCATTGCCTATCTATTCCATTATCGCTCTCTCTCTCTTTCTCTCTCTCTCTCTCTCTCTCTCTCTCCCTCTCCCTCTTTCTCTCTCTCTTTCTCTCTCTCCCTCTCTCTCTTTTAAATCTCTAATTTGATGAATTCTTCCATTGATTTTTATGTTCCTAATTTTATCTCCTGTTTTTTCTTCTGTGTTTTTCCATAACAAACTCTCATTGCAATTTCTTCTTTTCGCCCCATTACCGTTTAATCGCTTTATTTCGTTAATTTTTTTCGTCCACTCCATTTACTCAGAAAGTTGCAGAGACTCAACGCAGCTTAACTCCGAACCTCGAAGAACCAACCAAGAAAAATAAATTCCTTTTTTGAAACAGAGAAGGATTTTCTCTTTTGGAAAACAGTCATCACCAACAGAAATAAACAATGAACTTACTTTTTACAGTATTTATTTCGTTGCCATTTTTTCATAAAATCAGTAAATTACACCCCCACACCCCCCACACAAATGTATATATATATATATATATATATTATTTTAAAATGATTATACATATAATAGCAAAATTATGTTTAGTAACATCGGATCTGTTTAAATTCCTGGACAAGGTTTTCCTTCATATTTTCAAAGAATTTCAACACCAAATAATCTAAAATGTATTTCTAAAGAAAAGTTATTTTCAATAATATTCTAATAATAAAATCATTAGCAAACATCTGTGCTGAGTGTATTTTAGGCGTGTGCATGTTAATCTGTAAAAAAATAAAGAGGAAGTATACAAAACTTGGGTTTCTAGTACCGACCATTTATTCTTATTTGTGGTGACTGAAGAGAAATAAAGTTCTCAATGTTTCTTGTGCGTGTCCACTTTCTTTTCTGGCCCAGAAATAAGTTAATGTTAGTATACATAATAATGGTTAAAATGGTTGAGTTCAAGTCAACTTTGCGCTGAGTTGGAACGACCAAATTACTTCATGAATGGGGTTGCAAAATACTCCCGAACGCTTTTTGTGTTGGAAAGTGGGGAAAAAAAAGGTTTTTTCCTTTCCGGAAGTGAGGTAAAGAAATTACTGCAAACCCTTTCCGACTGCAAACCCTTTCCGGGTCTTTTATTACTCGCATCTTTTGAAATTGATTTTTTTTATTTATTTGTTATTATTATTTCATTTTTTTATTTTATTTCATTTTTCCACCAACTTACTTCTGTAAGTAATGCTTACCTTAATTTTTGTCCACTGAGAATGACTTTTTAAACTTTTAAATGAATTTCAACAAAAAAATCATTTGCAACAATTTTGAGTAAGTAATGATAAGAATGGTTAAGGTATCGAGCTCAAGTCAGGTTTGTGCTGAGTTGGGACGACGAAATTACTTCATGAGTGTCACTGCAAGGTACACCCGAAACGGTTTGTCCTTTCCTTAAGTGGGGATATAAAACTGAGCAGAGAACCACAAACCAAGTCCGGTTCCTTTATTATTAGTATCTTGGGAAATTGAATTTATTTGTTTTAATTATTTTATTCTTTATTATTGTTTCAATTCCTTTGACCAACAAATGTGTATGACTGTTTTTTTTAGTGAGGTATCGTTTCATAGGAGATAAAAACTTTCCTGGCGACAAGTAGAAATTACTTAACTGTTATGTCAAGCAGTGTTCATTGGGATTGTGGGTCTTTCCGCGTGTTGGGCCTAAAAGGGAACATACGAGCATTCAGTTTGTTCTCTAATTGTCTCGTCTTCACTGAGGAGGAAGTGACGTAGTTCGTTTCATAGGAGATAAAAACTTTCCTGGCGACAAGTAGAAATTACTTAACTGTTATGCCAAGCAGTGTTCGTTGGGATTGTGAGTCTTTCCGCGTGTTGGGCCTCAGAGGGAAAAGACGAGCATTCAGTTTGTTCTCGTTTTTATCTCGTCTTGGCTGAGGAGGAAGTGACGTAGGCCGTTTCTGATTGGTCGTTTGCTATTTCAAGATCAGCAGTGGCAGTTCTTTATATATCCGTTGTAGTGTACTTGGTGGATTTTTGCTTCAGGGTCGCCTACCGGAATAGGTATTGTTTCGGTAGGGTCTCTTGGCTGAACAAGTATGATGTTGAAAGACCCGAAACTTGTCATGACTCCAAGTCATAGCATCACTGATAAGGTGATCTTGTGCAAACAAATAAATTTCATTTATTGATTGTATTTCATTTCTCCCCAAAATCTATTCTGTCAATGATCTTTACCTTAATTTCTATTCACTGACAAAGTCTTTTAAAATTTTTTTTAAAGAACTTCAACAACAAAATCATTTGAAATACATTCCACAGAAAATCTACTTGTAAGGCATTTTCATAGCAAGATGGTCGTTTCAAATTGGTACCTCGAATTTATTTCCGTCCTGGGTAAGACGATAAACTACATCCGACAGCAAGGCCTTTGATCAGAATTTTTTGAGGAGTGTGGAACCACCTCTTAATTGCTGGTGTTCCCAGGTTCACCCTGCCCCGGGGAGATAGCACCTGTGAGGGTCCCAGCTATGGGCAAGTAGTTACACCCACCAAAATGGGTCAAAACACTATGAAATTATAAAAATAGATTTTAATACAAGCAATAATTTTTGAAATTTTTTTACCAACAATGCATTTTTAAAAAACAAATATTACCAGCAATATATTGTTGAAAAAAATGACCAGTAATATATTTAAAAAAAAAAAAAATTCCGGGAATACATTTTTCATAAAAAAAATATTACCAGCAATGCATTTTATGAAATAAAAAATATTACCAGCAATAAATTTTTGGAAAAAAATATTACCAGTAATAAAAATCTTGCCGGCATTAAAGAACCCATTGAGGTTGATATACTGTAAAAAAAAACAAAAACAAAACAAACCATATATAAAGGCGTCCTGGGTATGACGATAAACTACATCCAGCAGCAAGGTCTCTGATCAGGATGTTTTGAGGAGTGTGGAACCACCTCTTAATTGCTGGTGTTGCCAGGTCCACCCTGATCCGGCGTGGTAGCACCTGTTAGGGTCCCAGCTATGGGCAAATAGTTACACCCACCAAAATGGGTCAAAACACTATGAAATTATAAAAATAGATTTTAATACAAGCAATAATTTTTGAAATTTTTTACCAACAATGCATTTTTAAAAAACAAATATTACCAGCAATATATTGTTGAAAAAAATGACCAGTAATATATTTTAAAAAAAAAAAAAAAAATTTCCGGCAATACATTTTTCATAAAAAAAATTATCAGCGATACATTTTTAAATATAAATATTACCAGTAATACATTTTTTTAAAAAAATATTACTAGTAATAAAAATCTTGTCGGCATTAAATAACCCATTGTGTTTGATATATCGTAAAAAAACAAAACAAAAAAAACATATATTAAGGCGTCCTGGGTATGACGATAAACTACATCCAGCAGCAAGGTCTCTGATCAGGATGTTTTGAGGAGTGTGGAACCATCTCTTAATTGCTGATGTTGCCAGGTCCACCCTGACCCGGCGTGGTAGCACCTGTTAGGGGTCCCAGCTATACACAAATCGTTGACCCCAAACTGGAGTCAAAACACAATGGAAGTTTAAAAATAGATTTTAATACTAGCAATACATTTTTGGAAAAAATATTGCTAGTAATAAAAATCTTGTCATTAAATAACTCATTGAGGTTGACATGACATAAATCAAAAGAAATCAAACCAAACCAAACCAAACCAAACCAATTTATTTATACGGAAACTATAACAAATAAACTGGGTGCAGTAATCCCGTAGGATAGAATAAGTCTTCAGCTATAAAATGCTATCACCACCATTGGCTGTGCATTTTCATTAGGGATAAACAAGAACCTGTATGTAATGCCCACGAAAAAAAAATACCAGCAAAGATTATCCAGTCATATTTCAGTTGCCTCTACCGAATGAATTTCCTACAGAACAAGGTTTCTCATATTTACCGTTTGGTTTCCATAAACGTTAAGCAAGCGTCACTGAATGTCAATGACTGCAATTTTTGTCTTGTCAACGTCGGTTTAATGTGCGTTGCCCATAGGCGGACATATGGCCCAAGGACAAAAAATGCACAGTCCTGCGACCACCATTATGCGGGCGTAGATATCCAGCAAAACACCCTTTTTAGCAAAATGAAGAAGTTGCTGCTCCAAGGTTGGAATCCATAGGACCAAACATCCCTCAAAACATTTTCCGTAAACTGTCTGAAGACAGAAAGACGGTTAAAGAGAGTTAAAGGGCAGATAATACATTGCCATTTCTTCTTTTCTGTGCCGTTTCCATTCAGGATGTAGGTGATCATGACCCTCCACATCTTCCTGTCCCTTGTAGCTCTTAATAAGATTTATCTTTTTGTGATTTCATCCAAACACTGTTCTATCATCCATTTGCTCAAGCCCATCAAGAATGTTACGCGATGTTTTCCTCTGTCTATCTTTCCTTCTATCTGTCCTGTGAGTATCAGATTTTCCAAGCTTCCTACCTCATTACGCGCACCAGAAATTTCAACTACCTCTTCCTGATGTATAACTTTCCTTTTCGTTTGCATTCTCGTTGTTGCTCACATGTTCAGCCCATGTTATCCTCAGCATCTTTCTGTAGAACCCCATTTATGTTGCTTCAAGTCTCTTCTCCATCTTTGAGGAGATCGTCCAGTTTTCGCTCCATACAAGTGGACAGATATTAAGTAACAGTTCTGTACTCTTTTCTCTGTGTGCAATGATATTTTTCTGCCTCTTAATACACTGCTTAGCTTTTGAAAGGCATCTTTGGCCATCCCAATACGTCTTCTGATCTCAGTGTCGCATTTTTCGTCCTTTTTTAACACTTTCCAGATATTTAAATTTCTGTACCTGTTTGATTTTAGCATCCAACTGGCTTTAAGTAATCGGCAAATGCTTGATAAGCCGTAGAAAATGAAGCATCAATTAAACAAAATTAATCCACAATCTTCCGAAAATAATGACAATTCATATATAATAAAAAAGAAATCTGAGGAAAATCAGGATTGCCGCCCTCCTGGAGAGACATGGCCTATTTTTAAATGTTGAAACGGAAATCAGAAAATTGACAGACTGTTTTTATGACGAGATGACGAGATCTGGTCTTCTGGCCAAGTTTCATTTGAATTTCAGTCCAAAAAGAATTTTGTTCTCAAACTTCAAAAGTTTCTTTGAACATCCTACACCCTTGTCCTCCAACTATAATTGATGTTTATCAGATATCGAAAAGTCCAAGGCCATTTACAAATAAACAATTAAAGATAAGCCACTTGAACATTGTTTTATTATAATATCAATCACGGGAATTTTTGTCGTCTGTTAATAAGTAACTTTTCGAAAGTATGGAGGCTCGTTGCTGTATAAACATAAAGCGGCTGTAACTGAACACAGTTTTGTAAAAAAAGAAAGTCGACTGAGACATAAGCTGATTGGACGGATATCACGATTATTGAGATATAAACGTGTGATTTAATCTCCGTTTTTTAAGAGTCATACTGGATAATGCGGATAACGATTCAAAGAACCTGCTTATAAGACATGTCATCAGTCATCTCCAATTCTGAGAAGGTGCTGAAAAGTTTTCGACTTAGCACACTTCCGACAATCGGATGATTAGTCATCGATTTTGTGAAGTGGGTCACGAGGAGAACAATTATAACAATAATTACTACTATCTCTGTCAGAATAACCTGTTAAAGAAGACATTTTTTTCCTCGTTGGGACTTCTACAAATCTATATCTGCTAGATTCAGTTTCCTACCTGAAAAGTAAGGAACAGTCATTTTTTGAAAGGATTTTTTCCGACATTATTTCTTATTACTACAAACATTAATAGGAACATGGCCGAGTGGTTAGAACGTTCGCATTCTGACCATGAGACCCAGGTTCGAATCTCACCATTGTCTATTTGTCAGGAAGGAGACTTCCTGATGTTATCACAGCGTGCGGCACCTTTGGAAAGTGCCTGAAAACCATACCACGGGTTGACCCAAGCCTTGTGAATGAAACTGAGTAGACGGAACCCTTGTGTACCGTTAATAGCTGTGCTAGCACGAAGCCATAATTCATCGTGGCCGAGAGTTTGAGCGTGCTGGCCTTGTTTAAATTGTTGATCACGCTAAATAACACGCCCTTTCCTAGAAACTGTTACTAAGGTCTGCTCAGCATAGTTGCAGTGTAAACCAAAGCTTGGCTCTGTGCGTGTTGAATAAACACAAATGCGCCTGAGTAAGCGTCTGCAGTAGGGAATGGCTAGCCGTCCTAGTAGACAGGTGTCCTCGAATACGAGTGGCCAGTTATACATACATATAAACATTATTTTTAGAGGGTACCCGTGTTGGTGTTCTTAACCTTGTTTTTTTTTTATTTTATTAAAAATGATGAAAAATTCGGCCCCGATATCCGAAAATGAATTGATGTAACGAAATACGACGCATTCTAAAAGCTAACCAAGGTGCTTAGAAACAGAAGAATTTCGATAGAACCAAAGAAATGAGTGCTGGATTACTATGTGATATTAATTCCACTTATATGGCAGTGAATGGTGGACAATTTTCTTAAGGATGAAGAAAAATCGAGATGCAACAGAAATGTGGACACTGGAAATTCCATGGACGGAGTGAACAAACAACAGGGAAGCCTTAAAGAAAATGGCAACAGAAAGAACACTTATAATCAACGCCAGGAAAAAGACAACAGAATTTCTTTGGACACGTAATGAGGAAGGCGTGCTCGGAAAACTCAATCCTTATGGGGCATATTGAGGGCAAGAGAGGGCAGTGAGACATTTACCTGTCGAGTTTCTGTGAATGGATGGCGGAACGGAAGGCGGGGGCCATAGCAAAAGGAGACAAACTTCTAAGTGTCACACGAAATTGAAAGTTGCGGAGAGCCATGATCACCTATGTCGTAAAGAGTCGCGGCACATAGAAGAAGAACTTAAGGTTACAAAAAGGATTTAATCAAATCCCTTTTTAACCCGGTGAGACAATACTAAGACATATTTGACGAATTAAAATTGTCATGTTCTGCCTCTAACGTCTATATCTAAAAGATTAAACATTTGAAAGAAACGATAAGAGAAAAGGCGATCAAACGTTAAAATCTATTAAACCTGCTTGATATTATATTAGTAAAAAAGTCTTAACCAAGGGAAACAGGTAAGGAAATAGCAAAAAAAAAAATGATAAAGCTTTAAAAAATATACAAAATTAGGACCAAATTTATTTTTTTACTGTAGTGCAGATTATTTTTTAAAAAATATTTAAGGGAACAAAATTCTAAAGACGGTACTATAAGTGCGTCTCACGGTCCAGCCATTTATAAAGCCAGAGTGTGCGTAGTGAATAAAGTTCTTATATTTTCAACTTGAGTCGATGGAGAAAGTTCTGAAATAAACATTTGTGGAACCCTGTTAAAGAATTTGTAGAAAAATGAAATAGATTAAATTACTTTTACTGGAAACTCATTTTTGCACAAAACCGAACGACACAGAAGTTGACTCATTTTTTGTACATTTGCGGTTTGAATGTCCACATTCACATGTATTAACCAATCAGCGACGTCATATGAAACACGCTGTAGTCTTCGAAATTTCAAACAGATATGTTTATCGTCTGCTACCAAAATTTGAAAGCTCAGTTCAGAAAATGAACAACAATATTTTCCCTCTTAAAATAGATATTTTAAAATTGCGAAAATATTTATTAACCAATAAACAGTTCGCAAAATAACATAACATCGAATTTCGACTTGACACTTATGAGATTGCTTTTGACCTTTATACTGGTTCGGCTAGGTTATCTTGCTCGTTTTATCTTGCTGACCTCGATTTGCCATTTAAAAGTTCTCCTTGAGGACACATGGCACAGTGGATAAAGGCGTTGGTTACATCCAGTGACAGGACCCAAAGAGTGTGAGTTCAATACCAGGTTAAGGCAGTGGAGAAAATTCAGAGGGGAAAATTAACAGGAGATGACTGATAACTGACATCCATTAAACATGGCACGTGGAACTAGAACAGTCTACCCCAGTGAGCGAAATAAAGGGTTTACTTCGACATTCCAACCACCTGAGGATGCCGGAGCGTACAACGGCCGAAACGTTGTAATAAATATGGCGACGAAGATGAGGACAATAGTCCGAATAATATAAATAATGTATGTATGTATGTGTGTATCTCTGTATGTATGTATGTATCTATGTATGCATGTCTCCATGTATGTATGTATGTATCTATCTATCTCTCTCTCTCTCTATATATATATATTAAGAATTAATGTATTCATTTAAATCCGATATTTTATTATTTCAAGGGCTTATTTTTAGTAGATATCCGTGTTTGAAATAGAAGCCCCATTTTTATTTTAAATATTGTGTATTAAGTCTGTCAGCCTCCAGATATCATGATCAATAAAATGGGTTTATCTTGTCACCCCAAGCTTCTCTTTTCTCCCTTACTGGATAATTAATTATTACTTTTATTTATTATTAAATAAACCCGCTTGGACCCGTTTTGAGAACTTTTATGCATGAGAGAAGGCGTCACTTTTGCCTGTTCCGGCTGATGCCTTTTTTTCTGATTTTAGGCACTTTGAGATATTTGGTACCCACCACAATGAATTTGGGTAATGGTTGATTTTTAAGCGCACGCACAATGTCGAAGCGATTTACTAAGTGTAGCTTAGATGTGGTACAAGGCCGAAAGTATGGTGCATCCAATGGGAATTGAACTCACTATTCAATTTTAATTGATCCGGCGAGATATGCTTGCTAAACTTTACACCACGCCGAAGTTTGTTTACTCAGGATTTTATAATTTCCTTACGCCTTTGTGGGTATTTGAGGCCGGTACAAAAGCAAGCAATGTCGATTGCCTCAGAATTGTGTACTAACGTACATATGAAGTATTAACTGGCCGAAGGAAACTCCATTTTATATTTATATATATATATATATATATATATATATATATATATATATATATATATATATATATATATATATATATATATATATATATATATATATATATATATATATATATATATATATATATATATATATATATATATATATATATATATATATATATATATATATATATATATATATATATATATATATATAATTTATTTGTTAAATAAAGTATAAGAAATTTTTTCTATGAAAATGTTGCTTAAAATCTATTGAATCAATGGAGGCAGGAAACTGGTAATTTGAGACTTAATATAAAACTAGGTTAATGTTTGTCATATATAAGAAGCAGCGTAAGTTACAATAAATGTCAGACTCATGGTTTTAGAACCGAAACCATTTCTATATCCTTCAATCATCTAAATTGCTCGAATTTTCGGTGAATTAACGTTCGACTTTAAAGGAAATGAAGTCAAGGAACCTGGTTCAAATTCAAGCCGAGACCATTTATTTTCACCCTACACCGCCAAATGAATCTATATCCATTAAGGGCTAAATAGCAGAGCAAACTGGAACGTGGCCTCTAAGTAATGAATTATTTTCCACCCCGAAAAAGCACACAGACGAAAAATTGCTCTTCGCTAACTGCTCTATCACTATTATTATGGCAAATGTTCAAACGAGATATATAATTTTTTAAATCGGTATCATCCCAAGGCACAAGGGATTACAGGGTATGAAAGAGTCAGAAACAGAAACACTAATTATGGGCGGGAAGAGAAAAGATTAATCAGGAGAACAGTAGATAGCGATTGACATTGCATTTAAATTTGTGCAGATTAAAGTTGGCTGGAAAGCATGGAGCCGGAAAGGAATTTCACAAGCGAGAAGTGCGAGAAAAGAAACTGTTAGCATAGAATATACGGCTACATCTAGCCAGCTCAACTGTAAATTGATAAGATCTCGACGCCAGTCTAGTACTGAGCTTAAATTTACAAAATCTAGTTTCCATAAAGAACAGCTTATCCGAACAATTACCATGAAAGTATTTATAGACAAGACGCAGAGAGGCAACTTTACGGCGGTGGGAAAGTGACTGAAGACGAGTCGCCAGATCAGGACCAATAATATTGCATAGTTTCACCAGTTCAGACCTTCATAGCTTGGGCCCGCCAGTCATACCATATTCACTGCATGAAATCAGCTCCATTCCCTGTGTATTCTTTTATAAAGAACAGGTTCCACTTAGACTGTTTTTAATTTGTTGTACTTGCTTTTTTATACAGTAAGATTCACCCTGTACAAGGCTCAGGGACCACTCGTGGTAGAGGGTTACGTTAAGAGGTAGTTTATATCGAGAAATAGGAGGGTATATAACAGTTAAGTCTAGACCTGAACAGGTTAATATTGTAGGGCGTCTGTTCCACAGGGTGGTGGTTCGAGGGATGAGTTTGTTTAAGTGGAACTTACTTCTCGCCGATGGATTACTGATGGAATGTGTATGGTTTGCTACCATGTAAGTGGCATGGCGGGTCCTAGCCGGGACCCGGGAATGTAGTTCGTCCGACCACCTTCCATGGAAGTAGCGGTAGAGCAGCGAGAGGTTTGCCACATCCCGCGCGCGCGCGTGTGTGTGTGTGTGTGTGTGTGTGTGTTAGAGAGAGAGAGAGAGAGAGAGAGAGAGAGAGAGAGAGAGAGAGAGAGAGAGAGAGAGATGTGCGGACGGTGTAATGGATAATGACTCAGAACTGTTAATCGGAGAGCCGAGTTCCAATTCCAGTTGGTTTCGTTATATTCAATTATGTTCAAATTTATTAGTAAGATTTGTATTTGTAAACAATTATCATCTCCCCCACCCAAATTCTCACAATCTAAAAATACCTGGTTTTAAATAATCTGCAAAGGGGTAATAAGCCATAGAAAACAAATCAATCAATCTATAGGTGATATAATTTTTTTACAATAAGGTTCACCCTTTACAAGGCCCGGGAGCCATTCGATGTAGAGGGTTACGTTAGGAGGTTATTTGTGCGGATAGGAGTGGAAGATAACGGTTAAACCTAGGCTTGAACAGGTTAAGATTGTAGTGATCGGGGAAATATCCTCTTGGGAGTCGGTTCCACAGAGCTGTTTGAGTGGAACTTACTCCTCGCCGATGGATTACTGAACGAATGTGGATGGTTTGCTACTATGTAAGTGGCATGACAGGTCCTAGCCGTGAAGATTAGACCTGGCGGAACCAAGGAATATATTTCGCCCGAGCACTTTCCGTGGAAGTAGCAACAGAGCAGCGAGAGGCCCGACACATCCCGTCTGTGAGAGTGAGGGTGTTGGGTGAAAAATACTTCGTTACCCACAAGGACTTGGTGACGCTTTTGAACTTTATTGAGACTGGTACCCATTTTTCGTCTTGATCTGGTTCTTATAAAAGTAGAGATAGCATGAGGAGTCAGGTACTTACTGGAGCGGTACAGGGAGCCGATCATATTACCTTCATCTTTAGCAATGGATCGTATTGCGGTCGGGTGTGAGTTTGAGGCCCAATATTCTGTGAAGGCACGGGCCTCCCTGAGGGGATATCCGTTCATTGTGGCTGGCGGCGGTTCAGGGTCTGATTGATTTTGTTATCTCGAATTGGTAATTCCTATATTGGACTCTTCGACTAGTTCAATTATATGATTTAGTTTGGTTTGGTTTGTTTCACGGCATCAATGAGTTATTTAACGCTGGCAAGATTTTTATTGCTAGTAATATTTTTTTTCAGAACTGTATTGCTGGTAATAACTATTTTTTCCAAAAATATAATACTGGTAAAATTTTTTCAAAAAAAAGTATTGCTGGTATTAAAACCTATTTTTTTTTAATAGTTTTATAGTGTTTTGGTCCCTTTTGTGGGGGTTAACTATTGACCTATAGCTGGGATCCTGACAGGTGCTACCACCTCGGATCAGAGTGGACTTGGAAACACCAGCAGTTGTGAAATGGTTCCACGCTCCTCAAAACCTTCTGATCAAAGGCCTTGCTGTCAGATGTAGTTTATCGTCATACCCAGGACGAATATGATTTAGTCATTATAATGAATTATATGATTAATATAGTTTGAATGTAGAAATCCGACGTAGTAATTAATTTGTTCATTGAAACAGCACCAATGTCTAGTAGCAGCTATTCAGGAATTCTTAAGGTCTTCCATATCAGAGGTTGGCAGTGGATATTCGGAGAGAGTAGGAAAGCGTAGTTCTGCAGGTCTTTTCATCCGACACGTTAGCAGTGGATATTCCGACAAGAAAGGAAACAAAATGGCCGCCGTTATACACATCGGATCGAATATTTCAAATCTTCTGATTGGTTAACCTTTTCTTGGTAAACTATAAAATGAGTCAGCTCATTTTGGTTTGCTCACTAGTATACTTATGTACACAAAATAACTTAACAAAGATAAGCTAGCTGCCCTAGCAGACAAGTGTGCTCGGAAAAGGAGAGTAACCAGTAATAAAAAATTTAAGATTTTACTAAGATTTCTCGAATGCAATACACGCTGTTTAAAATTAAACTTGGCGTTTACTTCAAATGTGAATATCCACTATAATAAGTAATAAAGTAATATCAAATTTTATGGCAATCGCAGAACCTCACCATCCGTGATATTAAAAAAAAAAGAAATAGAGAAATTACGTTAAATTCTTTTAGTTTTTCTCTGGATTAAATGTAATATAATTTGTAGGAATGCATCACATTTGCAGGAATGTCACATGGGCTCAGGCACTTCTGTTGTGTATTTAGAGATTCTTCATGAAATCCAAAGAATCTGCAAATGTATCGGTCTTGACCTGGCATCACGACTTCGGTCTCTTCCCCACAGTAGTAACATAGCTTCCCTGTAATTTCTATATAAACTTTTTTGTGGTAATTGTCCTGATGAGCTTTCCTTTTTGGTACTTCGTCTTTATGAATTTAAGCGCAGTACTAGATTGGCAGTTAGGTCTCATCAATTTACAGATGAATTGGCTAAATGTAATCGTATGTTTTATGCTAACAGTTTATTTTCTCGCACTTCTCGCCTGTGAAACTCTCTTTCGGCTTCATGCTTTCCAGCCAATCTTGATCTCCAAAAATTTAAATACAATGTCAATCGTAATTTTTTGTCTTCTTAATTCATGTTCTTTTATTGTTCTCTCTCCTTAATAGTGTTTTTTCTTTGTCCAATATTCTTTCACGCTCAGTAAACCCTTGCGTCTTAGTAGCATTATTGCCTTGCTTGGGGTGAAATGATTTATTATTATCCTGTTATTCTAGGATCCCCGTTTATTCTTACACTGGCCCCTGCGTAAGGTTAATAGGTCCATCTTAGAAGACAGCAAGGATGATTTTGAAGAAGTAACTTTGAATTCTTCAATTCACTCCATGGAACTTCAAAACCACTCTTTAACTCTTATTCCAGCTATAAGATCAATTCTGGCCAAAATGCCGATTTAGGCCGAAAGTCCAGTTTGGGCCTAAAATCCAATTCAAGCTGAAATTCCAATTCAGGTCAGAAAATTG
The DNA here is from genome assembly GCA_964036315.1 of Acanthosepion esculentum. NCBI lineage: Eukaryota > Metazoa > Mollusca > Cephalopoda > Sepiida > Sepiidae > Acanthosepion > Acanthosepion esculentum. Next base: position 12,320,397 of record OZ038493.1, read on the forward strand.
GGATCTTCAAATCTACGGAATTTCAAAACCTCACGTCATGAAACCTCTCACTTTAATTCTGATTCCTTGGCATTTTGAAGAAATAAAATTAGTTTTCTCAATTCACAAGGTTTTGGAAATATTTTAAATTTTAATTATTTAACAGTTTTATTAAATTCACAAAATTTTTGTGTTACATTAAACTCAATAAAAATTAAAAACTTTTAAAATTACTAATTTTTTCCAGTTAATTTTAAATTTGAATTTTTAACTGTTCCTTCCTCAATGCGACCACAGATCCCAATGATGGATGTTCAAGCACCTTATGACAGTGAATCTTTCTTTGCTATGCAGCTCGTCCCGTTCCACCATCCATTACTGTCCCAAGAAATTTTAGCTGTCCTTTTCTGATTCTGAGTATAAATGTTCTTCCTGTTGCCATTTTTTTACGACTTCCTCTTTGCTTACTCGCTCCGTTCATGGAATTCTCAGTATCCTTCCGCAGAACCACTATTCCGTTGCCTCCAATTTTCTCTTCATTTGGAGGAAATTGTCCAGTATTCACTGCCATATAAGATAATGGATATCAAACAGCAATCCAGCACTTTTTTCTCTGTTTTTAAAGAATTTTTTTCTGTATCCTAGTACTTTGCTTAACTTTTGGAAGGCATCTTTCGTTAATCCAATGCTGATACAGACTTTGTAAAATTTTCATGAAAAAATACCACAGATTTAAAAGGCAGGGGAAAAGGAGCAAGTATTTAATATCAATGAAAATAGGAAGCTGTGAAGAAACATGCTCGTCTGCGCCCTGACGAGACGTCATACAGAGAGAAGGAAAGAGAGTGACGGAGTTCACTAGTGTTATTAAACAGAAAAAAAGCGCCAACTATTCTAGGAAATCCATTTTGTTTACCTTAGAAGTATTCCCTTAAGCTTCTAAGATAGCAAGAGTCTTGTAAAATATGCTTTTCGTTGTTAACTTCTCAAAACAAGTCTTACAATACAAGGTACGGCAGAAGTACCCCCCCATATACCTTCTAGAAATATTTCCCACATAATGGTAAGACGTTAGTTAGGTGAAGACACCATTGTCACTAAATTCCTATCATTATGTGGGCGGTATTTCTGACACACCCTTTATAGTCATCAAAAGTACATGACTTACGTAACTTTCTTTGATATACCCCTAAATATTCGGTAAAATTAGCCGACAGAAGGAAGACATGTGACCATTTAGGTACATCACGCGAATCCTGTGACCAAATAAGTAAACGTTTTGAATAATCACATGATCCTTTATTATGAGAACTGTTTTTTGAAGGATGGCTGTTCGTCTCCGAACAAGTCGATCTGTTCAGACCTATTCATGTTCCTGCAACAACCACAGTATCAACCTGTGTTCTGTACTGCAATTACGCTGACCGGGCCTTTGTTACAGTTTAAATATATGCCCAGTCAGGGCCACATATGGATTTGAATTCAGAATAGTTTTAGAGTAGCTAATCCCGGCTGGGGGTCCAGTCGGCTATACTATTTAGCTCATAGCTAGGGTCGGGGGAGGAGAGATGGGTTAATAACAAGCCTATTAGTGAGTGTAACGATCTCGGCCTGCATTCCGAGCATTTACCTATTACCCAACCTGCAACCCCCAATAATAAGTTAAGCCCACGCCAAATGCTAATGCGGCTTTATCCATAGAACGCATCTATTAAGCGATCATTCAGAATCCCTCCACACACACACACACACACACACATACACACTCAGACACACACATACACACTCACACACTCAAACACACACATACACACTCACACATACACACATACACACTCACACACATATACACACTCACACACATACACACTCACACATACACACACTCACACACATACACACTCACACATACACACTCACACATACACACACATACACACTCACACTTACATACACTCTCACACACACACTCAGATACACACACATACACACACACATATACACACTCACACAGACATACCCACATACACACACATACACACTCACACATACACACACACATACACACTCAGACACACATACACACTCACACATACACGCACACACACACATATACACACATATACACACACACATACACACTCACACATACACACACTCACACACATACACACTCACACATACACACCTACACACATACACACCCACCCACACATACACACTCACACACATACACACACACACTCACACACACATACACACTCACACACATACACACACTCACACACACGCATACACACTCACACACACACAAAGGAGAGGTAGAAAGAGCAATCACGTAAAGGACATTCTTTCCATTATGATTGGCCAGTTTTTTTTTTAGACCAGGACAGGGAAGCGCTATGAATCATATTATTCGCAGCGGTCAGAGGATTTGTAACAAGAAACTGCCTCTCTTATTCGATCCCCTGTTTTTATGACCCATATTTTGAATAATTTGAGGCTCTTCTCAACTCCAGAAAAGCGATTTGAGTTACATGAATTCCGTTCGTAACTAGTCGCAAGCCGAGAAGAACATCGACCGTTTCAGCATCATAAATGTTTTATTGCATAAAATTATCGGAGTTGCTGAAATCGAATTGATATCCATATTACTACATGATCTATAATTTGGCATTTCGCTCTTCTCTTGCTCTTCCCTTGCTTATGGTTTTCTCGCTTGGATGAGGTGATAAGCCTGTATTATTTTTGTTTTCTGGGTTTGTGCTGATACCATTTGTCTGCATGGGCAAACTCGAGTCTTTTGCAATTCTCAGTTTATGGCCGTTCCTACTGTTTGTTTTGCTTTTATATTTATTTTGCGGCCATTTCCTGCACTCATTTTTTTATCAATTTTCACCTGATACAAGACCCAAAAGCCACTCAAAGCAGAAGGTTACTGTATGGATTTATATCAGCGTAAGAAAGAACACGCGTTAGGAGTATAGAGCTTAAGTAGACTTTAGACGGAACCGGAAATCCAGTATTAAACACCAAACAAAGGATTAACCGCTACACCTATTCAAAATATCTGGAAGAATTATTATTATTTTTTTTTTGAGGTCATTTCCGATGTTTCTGCTGGGTGATGATGGTCATATCTCAGCTCCTATCCGCAACGTAGAGACACATCACTTTTCGTTAGGATGAGCTGTTCAACCTGAGCATTCCCAGTGATATCAGATACCTCGAAGGCGTCCAGTGAGGCAGATATATGCCTGGATATAGTCACGAGTGCGCAAACCACAAAAGGGACAAATTGAGATGCTGCTTAGTACATATCTCCTTTTTGATATGCCAGGTCTTAACGCCTCTGTATTTTCGCCCGCTTTGCCTTTGCAATGTTTTTTTTTATCCCAAGGTAACTCAACGTTTGTCAGGATCCATTCATGGCTGATATTGTGCACAGGTTTGATATCAGGGCGATTTCTCCCCCAGTGCTTGTCAATCAAAACGGTCGTCTTCCATATCAGCTTCACTTTCTCATTCACTGCCACCGACGTTTTTCAATGAATTATATGTATATTTTGTGAAGTCTCAAGTGAAGAGGCAAGGAATTTTGTTCTCCCTAGGAATATTGGATTGCAGAGGTAGTACCTGCTGACATGGAGGAAGGTAATTGTAAAGAGGTCATTGTTGGAGTAACTTGTAGCCAGACTGGCGTCTGAGGCTTTGACCTTTGTTCAGGGATGCTAGTGACAAAGGATTGTCCTGGAATTTGTTAAAAATGTTAATGCCAGATCCAGTATTTACTAGATATATCAAAAACGTATAGCTGGCAACATCATTGTTTCAAAAATGTATAGCTGGCAACATCATTGTTTCAAAAACGTACAGCTGGCAACTGTTTCAAAAACGTATAGCTGGCAACATCAGTGTTTCAAAAAAATGTATCCATGGCAACATCATTGTTTCAAAAACGTATAGTTGGCAACATCATCGTTCCAAAAACGTACAGCTGGCAACGTCACCGTTTCAAAAACGTATAGCTGGCAACATCATTGCTCCAAAAACGTATAGCTGGCAACTGTTTCAAAAACGTATAGCTGGCAACATCATTGTTTCCCATCACATTTTAGGGGTAAGGTGTTAGCATATTTAGTATATGGTTTGGGAGGGAAAGTTAATTGTAAGTTGTAGTTGTTTTGGGATGGGTTAGATGTGATGGGGCATGACATGACCAGCCGATTGATCGGATCGACGGCCTTTTGGTTGGACGTAGTTTATCGTCATACCTAGGACGCGGATGTAGTTTATCATCATACCCAGGACGCAGACACACCTTGGGATTTTACTATTTTCCCATAGCTGGGACCCTAACAGGTGCTACCACCCCGGGTCAGGGTGGACCTGGGAACATCAGCAATTAAGAGGTGGTTCCACGCTCCTCAAAACCTCCTGATCAGAGGCCTTGCTGTTGGATGTAGTTTATCGTCTTACCCAGGACTCGGATGCAGTTTAACGTCATACCCAGGACGGTCGGACCTTCTGAGGCTGACCTATAAGGTCAGATGTTAGACAAAATAGGGATATCGATTTTGATTGGCTGAGCCAAACATGAGAATGTCAGAGTTAGAAAGTGTTTTTAGTGAGTACGTTTTTACACGTGATACACAGTAGACATTGTTATTTCATGTCTCGGCGAACTTGCTCCCCAGTGGGGGTGATAAAGCGACCCCACTGGTTAGTTAAAAATATATACGTCGACGTGTTTAATAAAATAGATAAGTTAAAAATCCCTTTTGCTGAAGTTCTCATTTTACCTCCGAACAAACCAACGAGTGATCACCCGGCCAGAAAATGACAGAAAGAAGAAAGGAACATATGAGTAAATCAAGACCGTCGCCCAAGACCATCTCAAGGACACATGGCACAGTGGATAAAGGCGTTAGTGAGATCAATACCCGGTTAAGACAGTGGAGAACTTGGAGAGGGGAATTAACAGGGATAACTGATAACTGACATCCATTAAAAAACATGGCACGTGGAACTAGAAGAGTCTACCCCAGTGAGAGAAATAAAGGGTTCAGTTCCATATTCCAACATTAGAAGAAGGCCGGAGCGTACAACGGCCGAAACGTTGTAATAAAAATGGCAACAGAGATGAGGACAATAGTCCGAATAATGTATATAGAGAATGAAGTGGGTATACAAAATTATTATCCGAAATCCAGGGTAAGGGAAGGTAGTAATTATATGTATACACTTTGTATAAATTCTAATGTTAAGTGATACTTAATATGAACAATATTTACGCTGCTTATTTATTCGAGAGCTAATAATTCAAGGAGCACTAATAGGTATGGGGTTTGTCTACATCAGCTTGTTTGGCGCGGGCAGAGTATTGATTGTAAAGAGGCTTATTTTGTTATCGTTTCTGCATTGCGTACATTGCATTTGCCTTTCTGTTCTTTTTTACGTTTATTTGCCGCTGCACTATGCGTATTATCGTTTGTTTGCACTTTGCGCACTTGAAATTCCCTTGGACATTGTAGGCTGAATAAGTTTCTCATTTCTTTCATGTTCTTTGACACAGATCGTCATACAGCATCCTGTAGTTTCCAGTTATCTTTGAAGACCGATTGTTGTGGTTTTGTAAGACAGTTCTAGTTGAACTAATCCTCTGCCTCCTTCGGATCTGGGCACATACAGATAATCAATATTGGCCTTAGGATGATGCATGCGGTGGCAAGTCAGAAGATTTCACGCATTGACATTCATTCACTTAATGTCATCTATGGTCCAATTAAGGATATTATTATTATTATTATTATTATTATTATTATTATTATTATTATTATTATTATTAATAATAATAATAATAATAATAATAATAATATTAATAATATTAATAATAATAATAATAATATTAATAATATTAATAATAATAATAATAATAATAATAGAAGTAGTACTAGTACTTTTCGATACAATCCCTTACCGGGTTATTATCCGAGACCCAGGGTAAGGGAAGGTAGTAAATATATGTATACTGTTTGTATAAATTCTAATGTTAAGTGATACCCAACATGAACAATACTTCCGCTACTTCTTGATTCGACAGCTAATAATTCAAGGGACAAGTAACCCTCCTCAAAACGCTTTGGATAGCATGATCAAATCCTGTGAGCAACTGGATTTGAGGCCCACTTTAAAATGATGCCTCAAATTACGAGAATCTCGATTTATATATCTGTCATTATTATTGAGTCATTGATTCGTTTTCTACAGCTTATCAACCCTTTGCAGGTTATTTAAAGCCAGAAAATATTTTTAGATTGTAAATTTTTTTTAGAGATAATAATGGTTTAGTGATAAACGTCTTATTAATTAACCCATAGCTGGGGGAGAAGAGGTGGATTCATACGCTTCCTAAATGTATTGGCACGGAAGTTAATACAACGGACCCAAAGAGAAATGTAACTCGGATGATTACCAATTCCTAGCCATTATCCATTACACCACATGCATATCCAAAACCTACCTAGTATTCTTAAGCGGTCACCCATCTAGATTTTGAACAGGCTCGACGTTGCTTAACCTGGGTGATCGTACGTGAACCGATGTTTTAATGTGATGTGGCCTTAAGCCCTGTCATTATGAAATCTGAAACAAAATTACAACTGAATAATAACAACAACAACAACAACAATAATAATAATAATAATAATAATAATAATAATAATAATAATAATAATGAAATTGAAATCTCAAAAATGTAGGCGCATGAGAACATCAACAATCCTTGGTGTAGTTGGAGCCCTCGGATTGGTTGGAAAATATTCCCATATAGATTTATTGAAGGGATTCCTTGTAGCTCATGCCTTGAAAAAATACAAAAATTTGTTCTCACAAGTACAGCCCACAGCTTTAGAAGGGATTTATCTATGTAAAATATGTGTTTTTTTTTTTTTTTAATTGCTCAATGGAAAATGTCATGATGCCATTTCTGACCTTAGGTCTCCGGTCGGGACCCGGAAAGAAATGACTACACACCAGAAATCAAAGGAAATAATAAAAATAATTACCTGTTGTTATTCGGGCTTTGGGAATGATATGAAAAGGAGGAAAAACGTGGATCAAATTCCTGGTAACACTAAAGTTGTTGTTGTTGTTATTATTATTATTATTATTATTATTATTATTATTATTATTATTATTATTATTATTTCCTTTGATATCTGGCGTTTACACATTTCTTTCCGTGTCCCGCCCAGGGACCTAAGGTTAGAAAGGGCATCATGACACTTTCCACTGCAAAAAAAAAAGACAAACAAAAAAAACATAGATAAAGCCCTTCGTAAAGTGTGGGCTGTACTTGTCAGAACCATTTTTTGTATCTCTTTGAGGCATGGACTTACAGGGATCCCTTCAATTAGTCTACTGGAATCTTTTCCAACCAGTCCAAGGGCTCCAACTACAACAGGGATTGTTGATGTTCCCATGTGCCATTATTATTATTATTATTATTATTATTATTATTATTATTATTATTATTATTATTATTTTTTTTTTTTTAAATATATGTCTGTTGATAGATGTTTAATTCCCAGACGACAAAGAGACATGTTTAAAAACGTTTAAGAAACAAAGTAAATACAAGGATCTTGAGACAGAAATTATAAATCAGTCGAATATGGCCTCTCAAGACAACAGTATTATCTGTTGTTATTTGTACTTTGGGAATTATATAAAAAATAGCAAACAAATAAGTGGGACAAATTAGTTGTATCTTAACTTATGTAAATTGTAAAAAAATCATACACATGGGTACGTTTCTTATCTTACGTAGATTTCTCTCCATGCAGTGATCTCAATTACAGTATTCTTTTCTCTCTGGCTGCATGAGGCATCATCTGGTTTTCTCTTCTAATAAAAAACTTGTCCTTTTAAGCCCATAGTTGAGACTTGGGGAAAACTTGTAATACACAAAGGCAAATAATAATACTAATAATAATACTACTACTAATAATAATAATAATATGTCTTTAGGGCTTGGGTTTGATTAGAGAAGGTACTGATAAACTTATTGAAGGGCTCCCTGCCAGCCCATGTCGTAAAGAAATACAAAAACAAAAATTGTTCTCTCAAGTATAGCTCGCATCTTACGAAGGGTTTTATCTATGTAAAATGTTTATGTGTTTGTAGGTGGTTTGTTTTACACAAATGTGCAGTGTAAATGCCATGAAGCCATTTCTGACCTTAGATCTCTGGTTGGGATCCGAAAGGAAATGTATAAAACAGAAATCAAAAGAAATAATAATAATAATAATAATAATAATAATAATAATAATAATAATAATAATATGCAAAAATTTGCTGTCTCTTGACGTTTTTCTTTGAGACTTGGGAGCAACTAGCAGAATACAAAGCAAAGGAAAAAGAAATAAGAATAATAACAACAACAATAATAATTAAGAATATAATTAAGTCATCAATTAATCATCGATATTGGGGAAACATATGTAAAAGAAAAAAACGAAAATAGTTTTGATACCCACTACGAAAATAAGCGTTTAAAAAGTGCCAGTTAAAAAAAATAAAAATCACTTTCTTCTCGCTACTTCTAAAATCGATAGTTGGCCTGTATTGAAATTATTACGGAGTCGCTAACTGAGTGCCCTGTGATTGGATGAAAAACAACCAATCACAGGCTACCTTTTTAGATTTTCAACAAACTCACAAGAGAGCGGTTTTTACGAACCCTTTTCCACTTTTGCTTGTTGGGACCTTCAGAGACAAGACGTTCCCGTCTGCACTCTCCGTCATCTAAATACCATGACACGTGTGAAGATTTAGACAGCAACTGAAGCACAGAAGTCAAGGCTCTATTTCTTCAACCCAGCCAAAACGACGCAGGAAATGTAAAACCGTTAAAAGGACGCATCTTTCAGATAAGTTCCGCAAACCCGACTGTTTGCAAGAAAACTTTCCAAACAATTCCATCTGTGTTTGTGTTCCTTTCTTCTTGCCGGCGTCACAATATTTTCGTTACCAAATATAATTGGGAAAACCCCAATACCTGAGCCTAAAATATTTGCAGATCAAATAAGTAAATAAAATAAGAGACACTAAATACCGTTTTGGGGTTGAATTCCATTTCGAACAGATTCGATTCATGAAACGAAATAAAATACAATAGTAAATTTGTGGTTCATTTATTTAAAAGAAACTTAGATGCTGTTTGGAAAAGGGGGATTTAAAAAAAAAACTAGGCTGTTATTTTTTCTCTTTTGGGTTAACTGTGCTTAAAACATAATTGGATTCGCCTATCATCCGGATTACGCTCCTCCTCGGTCTTTTGAACAGGAGTAGTGGTTTATCCCTTGTTTCCTTTTTAGGATTGTGTATCTAGTTCCTTCTAAAATCTGCTTATATTCTGTACTTCTAACGTCTCCACCTAAACTCCAAAACTTATTCACTATTTATTCAATAGTTATTTTTTAAAATTTTTCCTCAATAAGAGTAGATAGATTCGCCTATCGCGCGGTTCACGTTCCCCGCTGGTTTTTTGAACAGGAGTAGAGATATATCTCATGTTTCCTCTTTAGAATTGGGCTTCCAACTCATTCTAATGCCTATTTCAACTCTATACTCCTAACATCTCCGAGTAAAAATCTGAAATTTTATTTACTATTAGTTCCTTTCCCCCCTCAGTGCCAGTAGATAGATTTACTTATCGCCCGGTTCACACTCGTCTCCGGTATACAGGAGCAGAGGTTTATCCTTTGTTTCCTCTTTAGGATTGAGTTTCCGGTTCCTTCTAAAGTTTTTTCATTCTCTTTAACTTCCAGTAGGCCCGTGCATCTTAGTGGCATTATCGCCTTGCTTGTAATGAATTGACTAAAAAAGAAAAACGGGCCGAGAATGGACATGGTTTAACACGAAAGCTAACTTAAGAATTTCATGGCTAACGAGAATGAATTTATCGCAAATGTTATCTACTGTTATTCCTACTTATGTTTCTAAAACTACGTAATTAATGTTTATCTTACTCGAACTGAAAAATAAGATGATTAGTTGATAACTTCTCAAGAAAGTTTTGAGAAAATTCTGCTATCACTCACGAGTAATTTAACTTACTGTTTTATCATATTTGTGTCTTTAAATGTATGAATAGCTTGCCAAATCAATAGAAATAACATTCGTACCATAAAAAAATCTTCAATCACTCACAAGTAATTTAGTTTATTGCACTTTTCTACCCGAGCCCTTAAATATATAAATATATGAATAAATCGTTTTAAAATGAAAGTAAACTTTGAGATAGACTATATACATAATACATACTTGGAAAAAGATATATATATATATATATATATATATATATATATATATATATATATATATTATAATATTTTAAAAAAAATATGATTCCTTCGCTACATAAGAGTTCTCATGTTTCAAAAACGAGAGGCGAAACCTTCAATATAATTATTGAAATTAAATTGAATTAAGGTATCGAGTCCCGTTTCATCCTCAAGCGAAAATTTAGGAATAATCTATCTTGTGGGTTGCGCGTGTTTATAAGTATGGTCTTTTGTAAGATTAATTGCTATGGAAACGGCTGGGGGCGGCCAAAGAACTCCAGATTATTTATCTAACGTGTTCTTTCCTATTTTTCTGCATACCTTCACACACACACACACACACACACACACATATATATATATATATGTAACAATCCTAAAGAGCCAGGAACTACCTATTTAGGTTTCCTCTTTAACCAGCTTACCCTGAAGATCCATTTAGGTCAAAGCTAGGTCGGTAGTTCCTGGCTCTTTAGGATTATTTTATTTCTTTGCTCTACTTAGCGTATTGATCATTCTACGTTTTAACTTTGCTACCCGCTTCTATTTTTATCTTTGGACTGGGAATTTAAGGCGCTTAATGATGTTTGGATGCTTCTAGTTCTTTCTTTTTATTTTGCAACTTTTTTCTCGGATACCAATTTGTTTTGATATACTTGCAAATTGTGCCATCCGAGTTTTTTAGCAACCGAATATAATTAATAGTATATATATATATATATATATATATATATATATATATATATATATATATATATATATATATATATAAAAGAGAGAAACCGCAAACGTTTTTAGTTTATATATTATGCTATATTTTCCATAATTTTGCAACACTTGTTTCGGGTCTTGCGAGTTTCTTCAGGCAAAGAGTGAATATTTCCATATATTATTAAAATGAATTAATTTTCCTTATGTTTTTTGGATTTTAAACATTATCGATGTTAAACATTCTCTTTTTTTGTGTGGCAGTAACGGAAATGTTTCTCTTGGACTGGCAGTGACAAAGTTCTTCTGTTTCTGCTCCCGCTCTTCTAAGTTTTTAATCGGGAGAAAAAGAGTGAAATACAATAAATATAAATTAGCAAATGATTGATGAGAGGATGGAGAAGGAAGAAAAATGTGACGAGCACTAAAGACTAATGACAGCAAACCCCAGCAAACAATCACGCTGTTTACAGAGATATGGTATACATACATACATACATACATACATATATATATATATATATATATATATATATTTATATATATATAAATATATATGTATGTATTTATATATAAGTATGTATGTATGAATATATAATAAGCAGAATCTGCAATGATATCAGTCCTGAACTAGCATCTCGGTTTCAGTCACTTTGCAACTGGCGTAAAGTTGCTTCCCTGAACCTTTTCTATAAATATTTTCATGGTGACTGTTCTGATGATCTTTCCTTTTTGGTACCTCAACTTTATTAATTGAAAACTACTATTAGATTGGCGGCAAGATTTCATTATTTTACAGTTGAATTGGATAGATGTAACCGTGGGTTCTATGCTAACAATTTCTTTTCTCGCACTTCTCGCTTGTGAAACTCTCTTCCGGTCTCATGCTATCGGACAACCTCTGATCATCAAAAATTTAAATACAATGTTAATCGTTATCTAGACTCTTCTTGAAAAATCTTCTATTGTTCTATTCTATTTCTTTCACACCCAATAATCCCCTTCTGTCTTAGTGGCTTTACTGCCTTGCTTGGGGTAAATTTGATTAAAAAAATTTCAATCATTCACGAGGGATTGAACTTTATTTTAACTTGAGAACACCAAAGGAGATCAAAATCTTTTCAACGAAAGAAACTATAATAACTTAGAATTTATTTTTATATTTTTTCTTAGATGCACCCTTTATTTTTTTCTTAGATGCACCTTGGACTGTGCTGAGAAAAAAGGTTGGAAATATTTCACTAATTTTACAATTACATTATGCTTATAACATATTATTATTAATATTATCATAAAATCTTATAATAAAACATGTTGAAATCGCTACACAAAATTTTTCATGTTTCAATACTTTGATTGTACTTCTTCAGGTGATGGTAAGAAACTGGTGATTAAATAATTTTTAAGAAAATTTCAAAAGCAAAGTGTTACCTCTTTTCCGAAAGATAAAACGAGGGGGGCATAAGGTCAGAATTAAAAATAGACTTGTGGGTATGTCTTGATTAACCAATTAAATGTCAGATCTGCGCTAAACAAGAAAGTAAGCTCAGGCGGTGAAGGTGGGAGAGTTATATTTTCATGCCATGATAAACCGGAACATAGACTGGCAATCATTGGCAATTGCAGAAAATATGTATGCAGCAAATATATCGTGATTGTAGACAAATATGACATTTTTTGCTCTACTTTGTATTGAGCACATTTTTTAAAAATGTAAATGTTACGAACGGTGGAATTTGTTACTCCATCTGTTCTTTCCCTCATTTGGACACTTATAAAATATCAAGTTTTATCTTTCTCTACCGTTCTTGTTTTTTTTTTATCGGTTTCACCCCATGCAAGGCAGAGAAGCCACTAAAATACCAGGAGTTAGTTGGTGCGGAAGAATTAGGAACAGAAACATTAATAATGAGTGGGGAGAGAAAATAGCAATCAGGACAATAGATAGCGAATGTCATTGCATTTAAATTTTTGCAGATTAAAGTTGGATGGAAAGCATGGAGCCGGAAAGGAATTCCACAAGCGAGAAGTGTGAGAAAAGAAACTGTTAGCATAGAATTTACGGTTACATCTAGCCAGCTCAACTGTAAATTGATATCTCGACGCCAGTCTAGTACTGCGCTTAAATACAAAAAAGTACCGAACAATTACAATGCAATCTTACGGCGGTGGGAGAGTGACTGAAGCCAAAACCGCTAGTTAAAGACCGATAATATTGCTGATTATTCTCTGGATTTTATCAAAGTGCTCAAGGTAAATAGCAGGCGCACCGGACCATATGTGACAGCAGTATTCTAAGTATGGATAAATGGTAGACTTATAGATATGTAACACAAATTGTCTCGTACAACACAGTGAAACGATTTTCTTAGCAGCTGACTACTGAATAGATTCAGTCGTCTTTACACTTCATGTCAGCTGAGGACATCAGCCCGAGAAGGGGCAACGAGCCACTTTCCTCGACGTTATCGTCAGCAATGCTGATGGAAAGGAAGAGAAGGGTCTCTCAGATGATTATTGGAGAGAAACTTAGTTTTGGAGGTGTTAAAATTAACAAGCCATCTTTTACCCCTGTTAATAACAGACTTGTGGTCTTTTTGGATACCCCTTATGACCTTGCCGGACTGACCCACCTTACTATCGATTCACAGGTGCAAATGGCTGTGTCATCAGCATAAACACCAAGTTCAGAGCAGATGTCTTAAATATTAAACTAAACAAATATCATTCCATTCACCATTCAATAATTATCGAGTTCTAATTAACAATTTTGATATAGCAAAAAAATCCATTTCTACTACGACCGCTAAAAGATTTAAGCATATAGAGATGCATCATTACATCAACAGATGCAGTCTAATACACAAAGATGGCGATTCGCCAATTTATAGCATTTGAACTCTTCTGATGATGCAGGTACAAACCAAAATCACACACACGCACATGTACACACATATACCTATATATAGGTTAACAGTTTTTCCAGGATTGAATACAATGTTCATGCATGAAACAGACTGTCACCGCTCGCTGTTGACCTCAGTTTCCACTTTTATATTTACATGAACACTTTTACCCACAAATAGAGCGTACCCCAATAGTATATGCATAAAAATGAACATTATATACATATATAAATGTGGATACTGATGTAAACACTCAGTCCTTTTCATGATTAAAAGCAATCTTCAGGCCATGTGTGTTTTGGCTCGACTATTTATATGTGCTGAACAATGGTGCATTATGGGTAGAAGGTTTATTGCTTTATCCCAACGGTTAATTGGGTGGCAGCTAGGGTTATTTTTTAAATTATTCTAGAGGTTATTGAATAGAAATAATTGTAAAACCGAATTCGGTTATTTCGAGCTATTTTATAATATTGTTTGTTAATTTATTTTATTCATTATTTATTATTTACTTAATTACTTCCGTCCTGGGTATGACGATAAACTACATCCGCGTCCTGGGTAAGACAAAAAACTGCATCCGCGTCCTGGATAAAACGATAAACTACATCCGACATCAATGCCTCTGATCAGGAGGTATTAAGGAGCATGGAACCACCTCTTAATTGATGGTGTTCCCAAGTCCACCCTGACCCGGGGAGGTAGCACCTGTTAGCGTCCCAGCTATGGGCAAATAGTTAACCCCCCACCAAAAAAAAAAAAAAAACTGGGGTCCTAACACTATGAAAATATAAAAACAGGTTTTAATACCCGCAATACTTTTTTGGAAAGACAAAATTACCAGCAATACAATTTTGAAGGATAAAAATATTACCAGTATTACATTTAAAAAAAAAACTATTACCGACAATAAAAATCTTGTCGGCATTAAATAACCCATTGAGGTGTTGATATACCTGAATTATTTGTTGATGATTATTATTATTACATTTACTTGTGTTCATGTGTGCATTCCTAGTTGGTTAATTTGTTTACTTAGTGATTGATTTAGATTTTTTGTTTATTTTATTTTGCTTATTTATTTATTTTTTATTTCTCTTCTTCTGGGGTTGGCCACTGTTTTGCTTAGTTTAAAGGATTGGCTTTCTCTAAAGTATCTTGTATTATCTCCGTTTTTTCATGGTTGAAGTTTACAAGGTATTTGTTTTTAGTTTTCGAATTTAAAGTAGGTTGAACTATATAATGTTTCGTTCCCGCTGGCTTTTTTTGTGCAGTGTGGCGTCTATGTGAGCCGCGCCAAATATCCAGTCTTTTATGACTGTTTCTTAACCTTTCTTGACTTCGTTGAATATCGTTTCACTGTAAGAATTGTCAGATAACTTACCGTAAATTAATTGTAGGATATACTTGATTATTGAGGGCAGATGTGTATGTGTCTTTGGGTTTTCTATATGGCTGATATATACCTTTTCTTAGGGTAAATGTGACTTCTAGAAATTCTACTTCTTTTAAGTTAGTTCTATGTGTAGGGTAGAATCCATATTTTTGAAAATTGTAATGAGTATTTTTCTGGTTTTGTCTGTTTTTATTTCTGTTATAGTTTCTGAGGATTATAAAACTGCGTCCCTGTAGAGGCCTAATCATTTTTGTCTATTATTTTACTTAGTTTATGTAGTAAATGTATACCTATGAGCTCGCATTTTAAACACCATCAAAACTTCCCATTGTAACAACAAATGTTTCTTCTTTCTTTAGCCACTTCCCTTCGTTGTCGAATAATAGGGACTGTAGCCCTGGTAAATATTTTTGTACTCTGTCACGACTAGAGAATGAAGACTGGAAAACATCAACACCAATATGGCAGCGATACACCATTTTACGTGCGTGGCTGTCCACACGCGAACGGCTGGAAAATAAATATTAAATTTATTTATTTATTGTCGTCCTTTGTATTGTTCGTCTAAAGAAGCAAGGAATATCCTTACTCTAATATAGATACGCAATCTACATACAGATGATATTGTAGGTGAATTGTATTTCTGCATAGAACAGAAACCATGGCTGGTCTATGCAATTAACTCTATTATTGCATGCTGTTTTACAGTTCAAAAGAATTTTTTTGTCAAATTTATTCTCGTTAACCGAGAAATTCTTATGTAATTTGACATGTTAAATCCTGTCCATTCTTGTCCTGACTCTTTATCTTTATTTTATTTAAAGACGATTGAGGATTGTCTCATCTCGCTTCTCTCTTTTTATCTCTTTCCTTCTTTCCTTTCATCTCTTTTTGTCTTCTTTTTCTGCCTTCCACTCTCTCTCTCTCTCTCTCTCTCTCTCTCTCTCTCTCTCTCTCTCTCTCTCTCTCTCTCTACCTTTGTTCCTCAGCCTTACCTTTTCTATCTGTGTTGTTGGCCACTATGTAATCCGTCTGTATGTTATTATTCGTAAGTGGCTTTCATGCAATCATTACATTTTTTCCGATTCAGTAAACTTTTATCAAAGTAGAATGTAAAAAAAAAAATACGATAAGAGATTCCAAAAGCCATTTCCACACAGCCACCTATTGCGCATGCACGCACGCCTAGCACAAGAGAATTAAACGTAAGTTAAAATGTCAGTGTTACATATAACCGGCCATGATACGTAGCTTTCCACGAGCCGACTCCTTTTCCCTCTATTCTGCTGCTCTTAGTTTCAAAGATTAAAAACAAAATTGACTGGAAAGGAATGAGAAAATATTCATTGTTTTTAATTGCTTTTCCAAGCTCAATACGCAGATGAATTATTTCTTTTAATCACAAAGAATTAAGTTGCGCAGGATATAAGACATAACCGCGTTTTTATGTTCACATTTTATGTAACATTTACTCACACACAGGGACAACACATAATTGTAATTGTTTTGAACGGACACACACACACACACACACACACACACACACACACACACACACACACACCTTGAGCTTTATATATTACATAAATATTTTAAAATATATTCTTTTGGAAGATGCTAAAAGCAGGCGTTCAAACATGTGTATAGAGACGTTTTCCACTTGTTGTCAAACCAAAGGTCGAAGGTCAGGTGAGGGTCACAAGGATGTTTCTCGGGGTTGCAAGATGTTCAACAGAAAATGAATGAAAAGAAAAATGTTAAATAAATATTATTATTATTATTATTATTTTTCTCCTCCTCCTCCTCTTCCTCCTTCTTCTTTCGCTTTTTCTTCTTGTCCTCCTCCACCTCCTCCTCCGCCCTCTTCTCCTCCCCTCCTTCTCCTCCTCCTTCTCCTTCTCCGCCCCCTCCTCTTCCTCCTCCTCCTCCTCCTCTTCTTCTTCTTCTTCTTCTTCTTCTTCTTCTTCTTCTTCTATGTGCCATATCCCTTCAGGGTGTTGGATATCATATCTCACCACACTGGCGCCCCATCTGTTCATCTCGAGGTTCTCGACAAAATCGAAAGGATCTGCAATGTAATCGATCCTGATTTGGCACCCGACTGCAGTCACTTTCACACAGACGCGATGTGTCTTCCCTCTGTCTTTTCTACCAATATTTCCATAGCTACCATTCTGTCCAGCTTTTTCTTCCTGGTGCCCCGACTACATAAATTAAAGCGTGCCTCTAGACTGGCATTTACCGATGAAATAGTTAAATGTAAACGCCACACCTACTCCGACGGCTTCTTTTCTTGCACTTTTCGCCTGTGGAATTCCCATCCATTTACTTGCTTCCCTGATAACTACAATCTTCCAAAATTTAAATGCAACGTCAATCGCCATCATCTGATGTCTTGAACCGCGTTCATCTTTTATCCTTTCCTCATTCCCCCTATACACAGTTTTTCTCTCACCTTCACTCTATGTAACTGTTGTGGATTCCGGGAATGGAATCCTGCACAAATAAACAACGCCAGTAATTGAGATAGAAAAATAAGTGTATTAAACGTAAGAATACAGACTTGAAGTGAAGATTAGTAGTCCAGGAAAGCGGGTTAGTAGAAAGTATATGTACAAGTCTCTGTAAGTGAAGCCGTAATTATCTTTCTCGTTGGACTCTCGTATAACTCTCTGTGAACTTCCTGTGTACTGTCTCCGTATCTCTCACCCTGACTCAACGTATCTCAACCCGCAGGTATTCTCTCTGTCAGTATAAGGATACTTTGGACGAGTCCATCTTGTGTAAAAGGGGTCTGCCCCACAACAGTAACCCACTCCGAACTAGTAGCACACCCACCTTGCTTGAGGTGAAATTCTTATAAAAAAATTTCATGTAATTCCTGCCTCTTAATAAATGTTGTCCTTTTTGTAATCCCCGCCCCCTGAACCTTGTTCCGCCATTTTCTCAAGCTCGCTACAAAGGTTATGTGTTGTTTTCCTCTTCCCCTCTTATCTTCAGTCAGTCTTGTGAGTATCAAATCTTTCAAGCAAAAGGAACAGCTTAACATGCAAATTACAAATTGGAGATATCGAAATCAAAACAAGTACAACAATTTAAATATTTTGTAAGTCGTTTCAAGAGAGGGACGGGAAGGTGCATTGAGATAGCCAAAGAGGCCTTCCAAAAGCTAAGCAAAGTATAAAGAAACAAGTAAAAATTCGCTAGGAACAAAGAAAACAGTAATCAGCTGTTATGTAATATCAGTCCTCCTCTATGGAAGTGAATGCTGGACAATCTCGTCAAAGATGAAGAAGAGACTTCAAACAAACAGAAATGTAGCTCTACAGAAGGATGCTGAGAATCCTATGGACTGAACATGTGAGTAATGACAAAGTTTTAGAGAAATTGAAAACAAAAAGGAGACTTAGACTTATCATCATGAAAAAATAAGTGAAATTTCTAGGCACATAATGAGGAAAGAAGGTTTGGAAAATTTGCTACTCACAAGACATACTGAAGGCAAGAGGAACGGAGGAAAACAGCGCATAACTTCTCTAGTGAGCTTACGTAAATGGATGGTAGGACAGAGTTTAGGAGAGATAAAAATAATAAAAATGTATTAAAAGCTACAAAGGACAGAAAATTGAGGAGAGCCGCCATGATCGACAATGTCCTAAAGAGACCCAATGCATGGAAGAAGAAGAAGAAGAAGAAGAAGAAGAAGAAGAAGAAGAAGAAGAAGAAGAAGAAGAAGAAGAAGAGGAGGAGGAGGAAAAAGAAGAAGAAGAGGAAGAAGAAGAAGAAAAAGAGAAGAAGAAGGTAGATGTATTATGTGAGTAGACCAAAATAGAAATTTTACTTTGTGATTTAGTGAGCATAGCTTACATATAAGTACAAAGCCAAAAGTATGAAGCGCCCAATGAGGATCGAACACACTACTCAATCATAACTGATTCTAGCAAGACAAGCTTGCTAAGATAATATATATGTTAAAAAGTTTGTTAGAAACAAAGAAAAGAGTACTGAACTCTTATGTAATACCAATCCTTCTATATAGCAGTGAATGCTGGACAATCTCCTCACAGATGAAGAAGAGGCTTGAAGCAACAGAAATGTACTGAACACAACGGCAAATTTGAGAGAAAATGGAAACCAAAAGGAAACATACTTAACATCAGGAAGAAATAGGTGAAATTTCTAGGTCACCTAATCAGGAAAGAGAGCTTGGAAAATCTGATACTCACATGACAGATTGAAGGCAAGAGGGACAGAGAAAAACAACGTATAACCTACTTAGTGAGCTTGAATAAATGGATGGTGGAGCCAGTTTAAGAAGCATAACAATAAGACAAAATTTATTGAGTACTACGGAGTACTGGAAATTGTGGAGAGCCGTGATCGTCTACGTCCTGAAAGAATACGACACATAGAAGAAGTGTCAGAATGACAAAGAAGTTTTCTATTTATAGTTGATTCGTGTTTATTCTTATTTATTTAACATGTTCTTTTTAGCCCTATTTAATGTCTTGCCTGATATGTTGGTAGTTTAACGGTTACTGGTGAAGAAAATAGATTCAGCAATCGAGTTCAAATTCAAGCCGAGTTTATTACATTGACTTCTCAGTAATTCTCTTGGTAAAGGCATGAATCCATGTATCCCTTTTTTTTAAAAATCCAGTTCAGCCCAAGTAAGGCACTAAAGTCACTGAGACACAAGTGATTACTGGGTGTGGCAGAATTACAAACAGAAACATTGCTAAAGAGAAAGAGCAAAAGAAGAGCGACCAGGAGGACAGTAGATAGCGATTGAAATTGCATTAGGATATTTGCAGATTGAAGTTGGCTGGGGCAGGAATTTGCTGGTTAACTTTAATGCCTCACCCCCCCCCCCAAAAAAAAAAACTGCTCTCTATTACTCACCACAGAGAACCATCCCTGACACCCAACTCCAGGAGAGCACCTCTTTGCAACTGCTCGGTCTCACATTGTCTGCTGACCTGAGATGGATCAAATTGAGTCAATAGCTTCGTCCACCGCAAGGAAAATTGGCTACCTGTGCCGTGCCAGGAAATTTTTCTCGCTGGAGTCGATCCTTCAAATCTACAAATCAACCATTCGCCCTTGCATGGAGTATTACTGCCATATATGGTCTGGAGCCCCTTCTGTTTGTCTCAAAGTCCTTGATAAAATCCAGAGACGTAATTGGCTCTGATCTGGCATCTCGTCTGCAGTCAGTCTCTCACAGACGTGCCGTCGCCTCCCTCTGTCTTTTTTACAAATACTTTCATGGTAACTGCTCCGATGAGCTGACTTCGGTGGTTCCCAGACTTCATGAATTTAAGCGTTCTACTTGACTGGCATCCCGCTCACACTCTTTCACTGTCGAAACTGTTAAATGTAGCTGTCTCCTCTACTCCAATAGCTTCATGTCCCGCACGTCTCGCCTGTGGAACTCTCTCCCTTTTTCTTGTTTCCCTGATAGCTATAATCCCCAACTATTCAAATGTAATATCAATCGACGTCTCCAGATGCCTTGATCTATCCCCTATCCTTCTCTTCATCTTTTCCTCCACCACTCCTATTTGCTCTCGCTCCAACTTTCTGTAACCCCTTGCGTGCTAATGGTTTCCGGTTTGCTTGGGGGTAAAACGCTTTAAAAAATCCTCGAACCGGCAGGAAGTTGCACAAGCGAGAAATCCTAGAAAATAAACTGTTGACATAGAACTTACGGTTACATCTATCAGTTGAACTGTAAATTGATGAGACCTCGTCGCCAGTCTAGTACTGCATTTAAATTCAAATGGTCTAGACACCTTACTGAAGAGCTCATCTGAACAATTAGTATGAAAGTATTTATAGAAAAGGCACAGGGAGACAACTTTACGGCAGTGTTAAAAAAAAAATGAAACCGAGATGCCAGAACTGGACCAATAATATTGCTGATTCTTCTTTGGATTTTATGAAGCAGCTCTAGGTCAATATCAGGAGCAACGGACCATATGTAGCACCAATATTCTAAGCATGGACGAATGACTTATAGATATATAAGATAGATTTTGGAGAGAAAAATTGTCTAGCACGACACAATGAACCAATTTTTTTGCCAGCTGACCTAGCAATAGATTTATAACACTCGAGAACGTTAGCCCGAGAAAGCGCAACGAACCATTCTCCTTGAGGTCAGCATCAGCCATGCTGATTGAGAGGAGAGAGGAGGTCTCTCAGATAATTAATATATAGCAGTTTAGTTTGAGAGGCCTTAAAGTTAACATCATTTGCCTCAGTTAATAACAGATTGAAGGTCATTTTGGATATCAGCTGCCATTTTACCCTTATCAAACTGATCACTTACTATTGAGACAGGACTAAATTGTTGAGTCATCAGAGTAGATACCAAGTTAAGAACTGGTGCCATCACGTAGGTCCTTAAAGAAAATCTTAAAATAAAGTAGGATCAAGGATGGCGAACACCTGCATTAGTACGAAAGGAACTGGAAAAGTCGTAGGAGAAACTGGACTCTTTAGCCTTGGGAGAGCAAAAAAGTCTAGGAGAAGGACAACTTTGAATTCAAAAACGTGAAGGAAGCAATGGCAAATCCCACCACTCTATTTTCCATCAATAGCCATGGTCATTTACAATTAGGAGATAGGATTCTATTCTTGGACCTATGCTGTTTCTAATTTTCATCAATGATCTTTCTGATGGCATCAGTTCTTTATTCGGTATCTGTTATATTCCGTGCTAATAGGAATATGAAATGGACAAACACAGTGGATAAATAGTAACAGATTTATTGTAGAAACCAGTACAACAAGCAAGGAAGTAATAGTTATGCGCACGGTCGTCGATTTCAGTACAGTTGTGTGCGTGCTGCTATCGGAAGGCCACTAGTTCTCACAGATCCCAACTCGACTCTGCTGTCCGCTGTCCTAACCGATACTTATAGGTGGTTACCACCTATAGTGCCGCCACTCATGGGGGTGGCAGGTTATTCCGTTACATCAGGATCTATGTTGATGATGCCACTATTAACTCCTGTCTTAATAGTATATCTAGAAAGTACGATAAGGTCAAGTTGTCAGCTGATAATGTAAATTATACCTGTTGTTAACTGAGGGAAGCAATGGCTTGTTGATTTTAACGCCTCCAAAATGAAACAGCTCCCTATTAATCGTCTGAGAGAATACTTTTTACTTTCCATCAGCACGGCTGATGCTAACCTTCAGTTGAGTGACACGTTGCGCCTTCTCAGACTGACGTTTTCCACTGGCATGAAGTGGAAAGATTATATTGAATAAATTGCAGCTAGAAAAGTTGGTTCACTACGTCGTGCAAGGCAGTTTTTAATTTTCGAATTTATCTTATATATATATATATATATATATATATATATATATATATATAAAAGTGAACATTGAACGTCGGTCTGACGATTGCGTCTAGCATGAAACAGCCTGTCGCCTCTGAGTGTTGACTTCAATGTTCACTTTTATATTTATATTTACATACGCTCTATCTCTGATTTTGAGCACTTCATCACATAAATATAGCACACCTTAAAACTATATTTCTTCATATATATATATATATATATATATATATATATATATATATATATATATATATATATATATCAGTCTATCATCCGTCCGTGCTTTGAATATTGCTGCCACATCTGGTCTGGTTGGTGCTCCTGCTATATATTTAGAGATTCTTGATAAAGCAGAATCTACAATGTTATTGGTCCTGACCTGGAATTTCAGCTTTAGACGCATTCCCACAACCGTCATGTAACTCCTATGTCCTTTACTATAAATACTGATGAATTTTCCTCTATGATACCGAGATTCTCGAATCATTTCACCCCAATTAAATTTAATCAAATTTGAATAGACAGAACCATACATAGTTGAAAATATACATATAGTAATTTACTAAGCGTAGTTTAGATGAGGCACAAGGCCGAAATTATAACGCAACTATTTAGGGTCGAACTCACTAGTCAATCGCAATTAATCAAGGGAGACATGCTTGTACCACACACACACACACACACAAACACACACACACATATATATATTCTTCATTAAAAATGACAGACAAGGTGCTTTGATTAAGTTTTTATATAATTTCTCATATGATCTTGTAATTTTTTCCTTTCCGTGGATAAATTATACAAAAACTGTCCAAATGTTTTATTTATAAATCTTGCATTAAAGGCTTGCTGCCTAAACACACAATATATATATATATATATATATATATATATATATATATATATATATATATATATATATATATGAGATAGCGGTATATATATATATATATATATATATATATATGAGATAGCGGTATATATATATATATATATATA
>OZ038493.1:12354091-12589091 GCA_964036315.1 Acanthosepion esculentum
ATACTTGTATACGACATTATAGCATATTAAACACAAGTTACTTTTGATAATGAAATGATGATGACAGTAATAATAATAATAATAATAAGAAGAAGAAGAAGAAGAAGAAGAAGTAGAAGAAGTCTGTAGAAAACGAAATAACTTTTGATAGGTCCACGTTTCTATGATATATATGTGCTGACCATGTTTGGAAAATAAAACATTCCTATAACTCTAGATACATATATAAAAAAATATGAATACATTCAGTTAAAAGTAAAAACAAAAATCATCCTGATGAAGAATAGAATAGCCGAAAGCGCTCGGACATACAGAATATTCAAACAATTTCTACATAATTAATGCCCAGAAAAGAATAAAACAACAATACAAGAAAAATTATATATATATATATATATATATATATATATATATATATATATATATATATATATATATATATATATTAGAGCTCTCATGAAATAAAAAATATTAACTATGGGATTTTAAGTTTTTGATATATATATATTTATTTATTATAATTTTATCATATAGACAAAACCATTTTACTCACTACAAAGATGCAACTTGGTTTCAGTGCATTTCAACTGCACATCTACGGGTGAGGGTCGAAAATGGTTATGAACAATCCTGTTTATAGGCAAGCCGGATGTAAAACGTTACTTCCTTTTTTCCATTTTTTTTAGAAGAAAAATATACATACAAAATATATATAAAGTATTTGAGTGAAACAATAGTGGTTGTTGATAGCAGTTTGGTGATGGGTGGACCGGGTGGTTAATGTTGATTGGTCTGTGGACATTTTTTCGCTATATATATATATATATATATATATATATATATATATATATATGTGTGTGTGTGTGTGTATGTTGGTAATATTTGGATTTGTTTGTAGGTCTTGAAGTTTGAGAGCTGCTTTTTTAGAGCTCTCATGAAATAAAAAATATTAACTATGGGATTTTAAGTGTTTGATATTCTTTTATTAATAATAATTTTGCTCTGTTAACATAAAGCTCTCCCTGGATCTATAACCTCCTGGAAATTCCATACGGATTACCATATTGTATGATTACTATATATATATATATATATATATATATATATATATATATATATATATATATATATATATATATATATATATATATAATGGAATCTCCCGTTGGTTTCGTCGTATGAGGATCTGACAGCTTAATTGATTATGTTATGAAATTTTGTGCGATAATGTTAAGTGGCACTTAAGACCCGCTAGTGATTTACAGAGGAGGCCACATATGGAGCAAGAGTGAGGATTATGAGCTGAGATCACTGTTACATTGGCTGACCTTTTAGATCTTGCTCTAATAAATTATATTATACGGATTACCAAATTTTCATTACCTAACTATATATATATATATATATATATATATATATATATATATATATATATGTAGTGATTTTATTATTACTATAAACGTTATTTTTCGTGAGTACACGTATTTGAGTGTTAGCATATCTATTGGACAGGAGTAGAGTTTTATCCTTTGTTTCTTGGTTAGGATATGGATTACCAGTTCTTTTTTTTCTATGGCCCTAAAGATTTAACTATCGTTTTGGTGATCTGACTAATCAGTGGCTGCGATCTTTCATTATGAGGGTACCATGGTGGCAGTACTCTGATTGCTATATCTGACTGGTTGTAAGGAGCCCGAACTCTTTGGTAGCGCTTAGAGACGCTGCTCTGATCAACAGTTGGACAATATCGGTGTATTTTTAGTGCCAGGCTTTTCGCAAGTATTTCTGGTGGGTAACCCGCGAGGCCACATTATGCTTTAGTCTTAGCCACCTTCTGCCCAGTGATGATAATGATAATTATTTTGGCCTTTGTCATCTTATCAGAACCTTCTCATGGCAGAATACAAGAGTAAAAAAATAAGACTAAAGCAGTAAAGAAAAATCACCGACCCCACTTCTTCAATTTTTATAGCGTAGAATCTTTTCTTTTTAAACCTTCTCCATTTAAATTCTTCTATGAATTCTCGATTCCAGGCTCTCGTTCTAGCGTATATATTCATGGCCTCGGTATTTATATCCGGAAAAATCTTCCAATAGCCAGTGAATTGTTTCTTGATCGCCCTGATGATTATTTCATGTATTTTCAACCTTTGTTATTACACTCTGTTAGCGATGTTTTTCCTTAAACGCTGTCTTTCTCTGGACTGTATTATATTAGGCAACATTTCTGACAATATAGAATTGGCTTTTTTGCGTTTGGCGATGATAATGCTCATCCCGTCAAGTGGCTTAAGCATTCTAATGTTACGAATATAGCCGGTATTCAGATTTAGAATTTTCCGTTGCTCAGTTTCTCAGTCAGATAGTGGTTTTCTCTACTCGTTTTCCTAATAAATTTGATATACATGCTAACTTACTCGATTTGTTCGTTACCTCATCTCCTAGCTCTTTTCAAGTATCACGACTTCGTTCTCTTGACAATTCGGGCCATACAGTAGTTTCTATTTACATTATTCGGATTATTGTCCTCATCTTTGTCGCCATATTTATTACAACGTTTCGGCCCTTTAGTATCTGTCTATATTTCTGAGATGAGGTATTATGTACACTATTTACATTATTCGGACTATTGTCCTCATCTTTGTCGCCATATTTATTACAACTTTTCGGACCTTCAATATCTATCTATATTTCTGAGATGAGGTATTATGTACACTATTTACATTATTCGGACTATTGTCCTCATCTTTGTTGCCATATTTATTACAACGTTTCGGCACTTTAGTATCTGTATATATTTCTGAGATGAGGTATTAGGTACACTATTTACATTATTCGGATTATTGTCCTCATCTTTGTCATCTTTTTTAGTTTCGATTGCTGAGCTAGCACGAAGTCACAGGTCATCGTGACTGAGAGTTTGAGTGTACTGATCACACTAAGAACTAAAATACGGTCTGTATTGGTTGCAATATAAGCCATAGGTTGACTATGTGAGTGTTGAAGAAACACGAAATATGCCTGAGCTGGTGTCCGCAACTTGAATTCGGTAGCCATTATAGTAGACGCCGTAGTCTCCCGAGACTGACCGATACCGACTTATATATGTGTAACAGTAAGATTGGAACTGCAACAGCTTGGCCTGTTTCAAATTGACTTTTAAATTAGCCTGCTTCTTTTGATACGTTTATTATTTATTATTTAGTTTTTAAGTGGATATGAATAATGTTTAAACGTCAGGGCAATAAAATCAATAATTTCTACGTTAAACCTCTCTTCCTTCTCACACTTTAAATTCCATTATGTTTTAAACAAAAAATAGACATAGTTTTCAATGCGGTGGACTGGACGAGGATACGCACACATCGGCCCAAATCCTTTCAATCTCTCTCTTCAGTCAAATATAAAGTAATATATAAGCAAATCTACACAAGGTCAAAGTCATATAGAATATCAACAACCATTTAGCGAGTTTTCCACTGAGCTTTCCTTGACTGCATAAATTTAAGCGAAAATTACGTATCACCGTTTTACTGTTGAACTAGCTAGACGCAACCGGGTGGTCTGATCTGATAGTTTATTTTCTCACACTTCTCGCCTGTGGAACTCCCATCCGATTTCTTGCTTTGCTAACAACTACAATTTTAAATAATGTACATGCAACTATCTGTTCTTTTATTGCTCTTTCACCTCACTAAAGTCTTCTCATTCTTTTTTACTCTCAGTACCCCCCTTGCGTCTTAGTGGCATTATCGCCTTGCTTGGGCTTAATTCATACATGACAAAAGATGGACAAACAGCGAATAATTTCCGTAACGCGTCTGTGTAAGCAGATGGCAGTCCATGGACTGGGATGGATGCTCAGGGTAAAATGTTGCTTAGAGTTACAAAGAACAGGAAATTGTGGAGACCCATGATCACCTACGTCTTGAAGTAGCATCATTATCATTATTTTTTTTATTATTTTATCTAATTTTCCCCACAATATCAATAAAATATCGTTTAAATAGCACAGATTACCTGCGTATTTTGTTTGATCACGTGCCTCTATTTATAACTATGGTAGACCGACTCTTTGGTGCTTACTACCACCAAGGCAACACTTTCACAAATAAAAAAATAGTGGTAGAGTCGTCCATAGAACACAGCAACGAGCTTGTTTTTTTTTTTTTGTAAGTTAAAATGGCCGCCACAGTCACCGCATCTAAATTCCATTGAGCACTTATGGGATGTAGTGGAATGGGAGATGAATCATGATACAGGCTGCTATAGCAACAACATGTATCTAAATTCCGAAATTGCTCTTCCAGAACATCGTCGAGTCCATACCAAGGATTGAGGCGGTTCTAAAGGCAAAAGAAGGTCCAACCTGGTAAAAAAAAGCCATAAAATTGTGTTCAAAATATTTAGATTCCGGCATTAAATACCACATAGAGGTTGATATGCCGCTAAACAAAATCAACTAACAAGTTCCGGTTTCGATGTTTAATATTTGTTTTTAACTGTGACTGATTTATGTTTGTTTGCAAACTGAATCTCTGTGGAGTTTGTTGTATTGCTGTTTAGGTATTGATTTGAGCTGTTTTAATATTAGCACTTTGGCATTTCGTTTGCATATGACTCGGTGGTGATCACTTTTGTAGTCAGCAGTTGGTATATTTTAGAATGTAAAACAGTTAAATAGTTTAATTGGTTTTGATGTCAACGGCTGGACTTTTCCAAGTCCACAAGACTTTTATTTGTACTTCAAACTAAATATCAGTTATTATTTAGCTATTTATCAAGCACCAATGGTTTCTTTTTTACTTCTCATTTGATCAGTAATAGTAATTCATATCTGACAACCATTTCACTTTCTTGTTCCCCATGATAATGATGTCATGTTGTAGTACAGTGCTGCTGGTCTCAAATAAGGCGAATGCAAAGCTCTTCAGTAAAATGAATGGAGCACTTTGGCTGATTGGCATTTGTTTACATTTGTAAAAACAATACGCTAGATTTAGTTGTGTAACCCTACCGAGTGAAGATAGTTCTGGCTGACACCAAATTAATTGTGTTTCAATCCTGGCTTGAGGCATTCGGAAGTCTAGTCGCACTGAGGAGCTGTGATACAGCGAAACAGTACTGTCTGTGAATGACATAATATATATATATATATATATATATATATATATATATATATATATATATATAAAATATCTTTATATAAAATATAAAATATCTTTATTGTTCCAGTTGCGGCGAATTGGATAGTGTGAGGGAGAATCATAGAGGTTAGGATTGCGTACTCAGGAATTGAGAGAGACAAATCTTCTAGCCAGTCTCTCTCCAGATCAAGAATCGGACCGGTTTTATAACATTTGGACACCCTCGCAACTTCACGTGACTACGCGTTCTTCTGGTATGTCGCCAACGCAACTTCGTGTGGCTACACTTCTTCCGAGATGAGCAAGAACGCATCGCCTTCCGCACAGGACACCTGTGCGTCCTGTTTATTCAAGTCTTCTGTTTTATTTTAGACACTGGACGCATTTCCTGCTTATGCTATCACCAGCTCCGATTTCCGCTCACACACTGATGCTGCGGAAGTAAGGCCAAAGGTCTTTCCTCAACCGATATCCAGCAATGTGACTTAATCGAGTATTTGGTATTTGCTGGTGTGTTTTAAGATTTACCTCCTTCTTCCGTACTTTCTGACGTGGGTGCATACAATACTATGATCACGTTATTTAATGCTTCCATTTTCAGTTCTACCAAAATAAATCTGACAGTTGTCAGTACTCCAACATCACACATCCTATTGTCTTTATCTTATATTAGTCCTACTCCTTTTTCATTCTTCATTCCTCTTGCGTATATGATTCTATGAGTGTCGCTTATAAAAATCCCTGTTGTTTTTAAATTTGTTTCACTTATTCCCAGGATGTTAATAGTCAGATTTTCCATCTCCTATTTTCTAACTTTCTACATTGTCCTGGCAATTTTCTAGCATTACATCACGATTATGACTATATCTTTTTTACAGACAGTCACTGATAGCAATCAGGCGACACCTGTTGCATGTGTCTCTCCACGCTGGTCGTGGAGTCAGATATCTAAAATACAGCTTCATTACTCTTTTAATCAATGTACTTATCTGAGGTTCATTTTCTTTCTCTCTCTCTCTCTCTCTCTCTCTCTCTCTCTCTCTCTCTACTATGATATTGACCCCTTCAACTTCTGTTTAACCGAGGACAAGAAAAATAGCCAATTTTACTTGATTTGAAGATATAATTAAACCATTTTTTAGTCTTTCTTCTTACAAATATTATAAAAACTCTCAAGAAAATTTCATTTGAATATTTTTTCTTATCGTTAACTTTTAACAAAGAATTTTCTTCAGAGAATTTTTTCAATTCTGTTTTTACACTGTAAAATTTACTTAAATTTTTAATTGAAATTTACTTAAAATTGTTATTATTTTTCATATACAGTTAATTAATTTTTTTTCTTCGTTATTGTCATTCATAACTAATGTATTCATGATAATTTTTGATTTTAAAAGTAATCTGATTTTTTTAAAAAGGTATTTTAAAGCATGTTTAATTTTAACTTAGTTTACGATTAAAAATATAAAATAAAGCAAATGTAATATTTTTATACAACAAAATTACTGAAAATTCATTTTTTTTAGAATGTTGCTTAACTTTTAACTTTTCTCCCCAAATTTCTGAAATTTGAGCATTTTTAATTAGGCTTTCAGTTCAGGGCCTGAGTTTGGACCATGATTTACCATGTAGTATATGACGCCATGCTTGTACGAAGCAAACTCACCGTTTTCACTATAACTCAAATGTTCTGTGTGAGATTGATAAGAGTTTCACTGGGCTCATTAAAGAGTTGTTCTTGGAAAGTAGTTTCAAACCCGTATTTTAGAATCCAATTTCCGTGTTAATATCCCGCCTCTTATCTATACTACGATGCCGAACAATGACTGCATCGCAAATATTCCTTCTGATCTACCTCTTCAATATAAGTATATATATAATATAGCTGGCCACTCGTATTCGAGGATAACTGTCTAGTAGGGCGGCTAGCCAATCCCTATTGCAGACGCTTGCTCAGGCGCAGTATAAACCACAGGGGCTACCTGCGGTTTATATTGCAACTGAGTTACAGTTTCTGGGAAAGAGCGTGTTATCTAGCGTGATCAACAATTTGAACAATATATATATATATAGATATATATATATATATATATATATATATATATATATATATATATATATATATATATATATATATATAAAATGAAGAGGTTATAATGTTTCCAACGAGAGAAAAGTGTGTATATTAAAAAAAAGAGAGGTACCGCAAACTTTTTGGGTTGTAATGTGGCTTTTTAAAAAAATATTATTCTTTATTTTTCATAGTTTTACATAGTTTTACAACACGTGTTTCTGGTCTCATGACCGTCTTCAGGTAAAGGGTGGAGATTTCCACATATTATTAAAAATAATTATTAAAAATAATTAATTTTTTTTCTTTATGTTTTTCAATGTTAAATTTTATATGAGACATTCTCTGTTTTTGTGTTGGTCATTCCAATCTCTTTCTTTAAATGGTAGTGAAGAGTTCTGAGCGAAGGGTCATAAAATAATTAAGGTTGGTTTGAGAAGTGATGAATCGGTTGTCTTATCTTTTAATGTTTTAATAACCCCTGTGTGTTCTTAGATCTCTTAGATCTATTTCCATTTTCTCCCTGAATACATACACTGTCAAACTACGAAGAATTAGTAAACACATTTGTACACATACACACACACACACAAACATACACACACACACACACACACGCACACACGTACATTGTCCTACCCCACTTGAAGACGGTCGTGAGACCAGAAACACGTGTTGTAAAACTATGTAAAACTATGAAAAATAAAGAATAATATTTTTTTAAAAACCCACATTACAACCAAAAAAGTTTGCGGTACCACTCTTCTTTTTAATATATATATATATATATATATATATATATATATATATATATATATATATGTCATTCGCAGAGAAGTACTGTTTCGCTGTATTATAGCTCCTCAGTGCGACTAGACAACCGAATGCCTCACGCGCGGATCGAAACCCAACCGATTTGTTGTCACTCAGAGCTTCCACCACTCGACAGAACGAATCAGCTAAATCTAGAGTATTGTTTTTACAATTGTAAACAAACGCCAAGCAGCCAAAGTGGTCCATTCATTTTACTGAAGGGCTTCGCATTTACGCAGTTGACCGTTGTTTTTAGAATTAGCGTGTCGTTCAGCAGTGCTCAATTAAATATATATATATATATATATATATATATATATATATATATATATATGTGTGTGTGTGTGTATATATATATGTATATATATATATATGTATATGTATATATATATATGTGTATATATATATGTATATATATATATATATGTGTGTGTATATATATATATGTGTGTGCATATATATATATATATATATATATATATATATATATATATATATATATATATATACTATTAAGTTATATTACTGTAGACAGATTCATACCAATTATGTGACACATGAAAAATGAATAAAAGTAATCCATATATAGGTAACTATATTGTCACTTAGATGGTTGATGCTATATTCAGCACCGAAGTTACGTACACGGTATATATATATATATATATATATATATATATATATATATATATACGTATATTGCATAGAATTGGTGATTGTAGATATGCATGTCGAAAGCGGCAGTAGGTTTGAATGTACCGGAAAACGGTTACAGTAACACAAAGTGCGCGCTGAAGAACCGAGCCAGATAAAATTCGATTTAAACTATAAATCAGTTGCTTATTCGCTCGTGTAGTTTTGTGAATTTAGCTCTTCTAAATAAACACAATGAAATATTGACGGATTTACAAAAACATATGTTAACACATCTGCCGCCAGATTAATGTTTGATAATTTTAAGATCTTCAATTCTAGAAAAATAGGCTGAATTGATTATAACGATTTTAGACCTGAGTTCACACACACACACACACACACACACACACACACACACACACACACAC
Organism: Acanthosepion esculentum; assembly: GCA_964036315.1. Lineage (NCBI taxonomy): Eukaryota > Metazoa > Mollusca > Cephalopoda > Sepiida > Sepiidae > Acanthosepion > Acanthosepion esculentum. The sequence continues at coordinate 12,363,187 of OZ038493.1, forward strand.
ACACAATGAAAGAAAGAAAGAAAGAAAGAAAGAAAGTAATAAAAGAATGAAATAAAATTAACATGTCTAGACGAGCTGAGTAGATCTGAGCCAGATCGAACCTGGAGACATGCTTAAAAGGCAATATATTTCTTGTTTCCATTTTATGAATAATCTTTTAAAAATCTCTAAGGACTTGCATGCCCTGTTTTCGAAGAACACATTTTTATTTCAACTTATTTATTTCAAATGTCCATTTTAAATAATTTATTCCGTAAAGTTTTTCTGAGCGCAATGTATCTTTCGAGAAAGGGCAAAGTTAATTTAGCTCGAGCTTAAATTCGGCGAAAATCAAATAAAGTGGCAGTTTTGTCGACTGGAGGCTTGGGATGAGGAGTATGACTGAGGTAGTGTCGAGGGAATATATCAGTCAGATATACTGATCCTAAACATACAATAAAATTCACAGAGATACATAAACACATAAACAGAGAGTTACATGAACACACTAACACATAGATATATAAACAAACACTCAAGATAGATACACACGTTATTTAAAAAGAACAAACATATCTGTCCTTGACTTCACTTTTTTTCTGACATGTCTGGAATTTTTTTTTAAATAAATGTTTATTTTTATAGAATTATTACAAGTAATATTAAATAACAAATGTGTTTATTTTTTATTTCATGCACAGAGATTTTTAAAAATGATATATTTTAGTTAGAGTAATGGAATAATTTTAATAACTGTCTACATTTCTGAGATGAGGTATTGTAATTATTTGCATTATTTACACTATTGTCCACATTTTTATTTTTATATTCACGACGTTTCACACGTTGTACGCTCCGGACTTTTTCAAGTGTTTGGTATTTCGAACTAAACCCTTTATTTCGTCCACCGGGGTAGATTGTTCTAGTTCCATGTTCCAAGCCTCTTCCAGTTATCTCAGTTATCTCTCTTTTACTCAACTCTCTAAGTTTTTGTTCACCACTTTGTAGGCAGGTATTCATATGTGCTGATTCCTTAAGTTTTCGTATTTTCCAGTTATGGTCTCTGTCTATTATTTTAAACTCATCCCACAGGGGTGGGGGTGATTATCTCCATTTTCCCTCCAAATGTGATCAGCTACACCTACGAAAACTAAAGAAATCAGCACATACGCCAGGTAACCAAAATCTCCTGAGCCGACCAAGCATAGAAATGAATAAAATATGGGAACCAGAAATAGGGAGTGCTAGAGAAAAGCAATATTAACAACAAAATTACAATATGAGCGCCTATTAAAAATGATACTGAAACATTGAGTTTATAAGTCCCAAAATTTCGTACACAGGCGTCCTCAAGGACAGGTGGCCCAGTGGAAAAAAGCGTTGGTTGGATGCAGTGACTTGACCCAAAGAGGTGTGAAAAAACAAACAAAAAGAAATTTAAATAATAAAAAAAAAAAACTTGGAGAGTTGAGTTAAAGAGAGATAACGAAGACATCTGGATGAGGTTTGTCACATGAAACTAGAAAAATCTACACCTGTGGTCGAAGTAAAGGGTTCAGTTCGAAGTATCAATTTCCTGAAGAAGGCCGGAGCGTACAACGTCCGAAACGTCGTGAATATGGCAATAACGATGAGCCATATAGGATAACTGATATTACATAAGAGTTTAGTACTTTTTTTGTTTCTTATTACTTTGCTTAACCTAAACCTATAGCTACAATTTACGTATTCTATAGACATGTATTATTATTATTATTATTATTATTAGTCATGAAGCTGTATGTTGACACCTGTCGTTTTATAATTGTTGCAAATAATAATACACAACAAATACACAACACCTATCATGAACATTTGCCAGTAGGTCTCTATGAGCGAACGTATTAGGTTTCCTTCTTTTTGATCAATTCATCGATTGCCAATCGATGCCATTCTTTCAGTCCATGCATCGATCCAATTCTATTTGTACGTGTAAAGCAGAGAAAACTGTCACCTCCATTTTTAACTTGTCGATTAATATTTCTCTGTGCCTTAAAGTGATGATTGCGTCTATTTCAAATAATTTGTTTACTTTCATTTTTTAAAAAAATATTTTGCTTTTCAAAGACAAATACACGATCACATTTTCGAGAATATTTCACTCCCTGTTAATTCGAAAACATCACACTAAATTCTACATAATATTAAAACTTATTGTCTAGGCCTGAGTACCCGGCATGGTGATTTTTCTAAGCTACACGCAAACGTCATTTCTACTCTAATATTTTATTATCTCACACTTCCCACGTGAACACAATCTTCAAAAATTTAAAAGCAACGTCAAGTGCCATATTTTGTCTTCTTGAACCCTGTGTTTTATCCTTTCATCACCCCCACCCCGTCATTCTCAGTCTTCCCATTCTCTTTCATGTTAACTCCCTATTGACATTCCCCACGCACACAGAACATCAAGACCGCCATGATGACGTGGTCTTTCTTATGCATTGGCTCAGGAAGTATCGACTTGATTCTGACAAGAAATGATATCGCCACAAGATAGAGAAAGCAATCGAAGACGATTAAGTAAAGATCTTATGGGATTTCAGCAACCGAGAAGACCTTGTTTTTGAGGCAATCAATCCAGACATCACTGTCGTTGAAAGAGAAACGATAAAACGCCTCCTCATTGACGTAGCTGTTTCTTGGAGACCACGATATCAAAGAGATTGATAAATTAAAAAAATACACGAGCCTCCAGACTGAAGTTTTCAGAATGTGGTACGTTCAGGCCACTGTTGTCCCATTTATCATTTGAGCGTTGGTATCCATACCACCGACCTTAACGTACTACGTCTTGGTACCCCATCGCTTCAGAAGTCAAATTTGCTGAGTACTGCAATTTGTTCTCCGTATGAAGTCGTCTGAGAACCTATAATGCAAAATCTCCGGTTAAAAATAAAAACCTTGCGAAAGATAATAATAATAATAATAATAATAATAATAATAATAATAATAATAATAATTTGCATCTTGGTACTGCAAATATTCAACAAATGTTGATTTCTGTCTGTAGATGTACGACTTGATTGAGAGGACTCATAGTATATCCATCTCTTGCTGGAAACGAAAACCTTACTAAATGTAGTAGTAGTAGTAGTAGTAGTAGTAGTAGTAGTAATGATAATAACTCGAAGAAGTAAAAGAGAAGAAGAATGTCAGATGAATTATTAATATATGTCAAAATCTTCTTCTTCTTCTTCTTCTTCTTCTTCTTCTTCTTCTTCTTCTTCTTCTTCTTCTTCTTCTTCTTCTTCTTCTTCTTCAAACTTTGTTGATTCTTACAAATTCTTTTTTATTGTCTGCCATTTTAGCCTCGTTTTTCTAATTTCCGGTTTCGTCTTTCTGTTTATTTCGTCTAATGTGGCTATTTCATCTCATTTTCTTCTTTTAATGCGCTTTTTTTGTCTTCGACGATTTATTCTCATTTCTCATATTTTTTCTTTAATTCTTCTTATTTTTCCTCCTAGCGTTGCCTTAAAGTGTCACCATGAATTTTTCCATTTCCTCTTCCTCTAATATTTCTGCCTTCCTTATTTATTTTTCATTTACTGTTTTTTTACCTTCCTACTTCTATAGTTACGCCATTTTTCTAAGTTTCTTCTTTCTTTTAGTCAGGGCTATCTTTTCGTTTTAATTTATTTCCTTGCTTCGTTTCCTTTAATTATTATCAATTATTCTTTTATTCGGTTCCCCATTCTTTTTATTTTTCATTTTTACCTGATTTTATTTATTTTATTCATCTTCCTTCCTTTCATGCGTAAATATTATTGAATCCATTAATGGTTCCTGTTTCATATTATGTCATTTTCTATTGTCTTCCTCTTTTTATGCTCTTATCAATCAACAAGGATCCAGTAAAATTCATCTTTAACGGACTCTATTGATCAAATATTTTTACATTTTTAGAAATATTTCACTTCAAAATTGAAAGAGAGTTATTTTAATTCAGATATGTAGGCTTGTATAAGTTTTAAAAAACCCAAACTAAGCCTTATTCCTTCCTGCATCGCTTCAGAAAATGAATATGAAACTCACTTTATCTATAAATGGCCTTCTCAGAGAATCCTCATAGCTTCTTTGTTTGCTAATTGACTGGTGTACAACGTTTGAGTGGAACATATCCAACCACTTTTTAATATCTCGATAACTGGCGGAGTGGACGGGATGAAACTTGTCAACCAATCACAGTGAATCTTACTATGCAGATTTGAACATTCTCCCGGGAGGTTACTGTGTCGGAAGTGTGACGCTACTGAGTGAGCTAATTTACTTGTGTGATCGCATTCTTTTAGCGAAGAAGGACAATGGGATAGCTATGGACGAGGTTATTGTTGGTCACAATTTGTAAACCGTTGCGGTTGTGAAATTTCAATAAATAAATGGAGTCAACATTTTCAAAAGAATTGGATTCAACATGTTAAAGAATTTTGTACGTTTCTATAAAGTACAATATATCTCACAAAGAAGAAAAAGAGAAAATGATATTTACGCATAGTGTGTGTGTATGTGTGTGTGTGTTTGTGTGTGTGTGTGTGTGTGTGTGTGTGTGTGAGGTATTCATTCATGCATAGCGTGTCTTGGGCAGTAGATCTGGCTGAGCGTAACACTCTCCATGTCAGACCATAGCTGATGTCCTCCAACTTAAAGGTTCGCCTTGGTCACGGACACATGACCGTTGACTCCATCTAAAGAACCCTCCGTCTTGGCCATTGACTTCCGTCTAGGAGATCTCCCTCCCAGCGATGCCGTGTCATCACCACTCTTGTCAATAGTTTAGTCGTATAAGCGGATTCCGCCTGAAACCGGTCGAAATTCGCTGTAGTTACTGTCACTCGGCTGAACACGTCATTCCTTGGAACAACTCTGCATATTTCGGTGTCAGAGTCGATGGATTTTTTTTTCCTTTTTTATGTACGTTGCTTCAGTAATATACTCTCTTTGAAAACAATTATATATTGTGTGCACAATGTTAAAAATCTATTGTTTTATTAATCTATTGTTTCACTTTTTGTGACCTTGCGATAAATCACAGGATCACAAAAGTAGTTTAGGGTGGATATTACGAAACAATAGAAATATTCTTCTCGATTTGCTTGTTAACTACTACCATTTGAAGTTGCCAGCTTAATCGGAAACAATGTAACAAAAGCGAAGGACACAATATTCATATTAAACGACTATAACAAAAGTTCTGGTCAGACTAATATTATTAAAAGACTATCTTGACAGAAAGAGTACCATTAAAAAACAACAACAACAACAACAATAATAATAAACTGAAACGAAAAGCAAAAACTTGCCTACTAATTGATATGGCTTGCTCAGCGTAACATAGCAACCAAGGAATTTGAAAAACTGTCGAAGTATAAAGACCTGGAAATCGAAATAGAAAAAAATGTGGAAATTGAGAACAAGAATAGTAGCAGTCATAGTAGGTGCGCTTGGAATGATAAAAAAGGAATACAACAACCCACTGAAAAAAATCCCTAAAAATTCCAGCTTAAGAGAAATACAAAAAATGTCTTGATAAGTACAGCCAACACACTAACAAGAACATTGTTTATGTGATGCTTCTAATGTTACGGGAGTTAGAAAAACAAATCATGAAATATAGACTATAGCAACACACCGCTACCTGCCTTAAATCTTCCAGCAGACTTTGTAGGCAGTGTAACCATAACAGAAATCCAAATATAATGATTACAATAATAATAATAATAATAATAATAATAATAATAATAATAATAATAATAAATAAATAAATAATAAATAAATAATAAATAAATAATGAAAAATAAAAAATAAAACAAAACAAGCAGAAAGAAAGAAAAACATAATATATATACTCACAAGACACAACTATAAATTCTTACGCCAAATCAAGTTAAGCAACTTTGAGCGTGGTGCGTCCCAAGAAGGTAACCGCTTGGGAGTACCAGATACTGTAAGCTTGAATGTACTGTTGGTATGACTTACGGTTACATCACGTTGCAACACCGGTTCCCGTCCGATCATCGAACTTAAGTAACGTCGAGACTGGTCAGTACTTAGATGGGCGACCACTTGGGAATACCAGGTGCTGTAAGCTAGGATGTGCAAGTAGTGTAATGGATAAGGGCTTGGAATTGTTAATCGGAGAGCTGAGTTCTAATTCCATTTGGGTTCATTATATTCATTTACGCGCAAATACCCTTGAAAAAACTATGACTCTATCCATTCTCCCTCCAGTTATGGGTTCATAAGATTTGTATCGCTAAATCATTATTATCATCCCCCCCCCCCACAAAAATTCCGTACAGAATATTTAAATTTCGGCATTAAATAACCCATAAACGGTGATATATCGCTAAACAAAAACAAACAACAGGTAGAGACATTGTTTAATATGCATTTCCATAAAAAAGTTTGTTCTATTAATTCTTAAATCCAGTCACTCAGGTTGAAACTATTGTTATGAATAATAAAGAGTGGTCTCTCCTTGTTCTGTTACTCTCCTCTTTGAGATAGCTATTTTTGTTTACTGGGACTATAAAAGGACATTATACGCGAACCTTGTATTTTCAGTTGAATAAAGCTTTCTTAAAGCCTACACCTGCGTACTTTTGTCATTACAACGATATATGTCGGCATTGTATCAAATTATAAATACCACTCTTTGATCATTGGTAAAAGGTACGTTGTTTAAAAAGTTGCAATGCAGTATCCAGAAAAAATTATTTACAAACAGACGGTTTATCTTTTTCTTATATTTCATACCGGCAAAGATAAAATTCTTTAATAACTTGGGTCCGTATTCGATCTCGGAATTTTAAACGCAGGCTGGTCCTCCCCTCGTAAAAGATTGGGCAACGCAAACTTTAAAACCACCATTTTCCCAAATTTATCTTTGTTTCGTACTAAGATCGACTTAACGAATCTCATAAATACCATGAATTTAAAAAATAATTGATCAACGTCAAATTTGTAAGAAAACGACTTTTGTCCTTTGTTCGAAATCCGAATTGTACATGTCCTTAACGATACTGTGTCTTGGACTTCAGTCCTTTCAACAATTTTCATGAGATATATTCACAAGAAATGACTGATAATTGCATATACAGTAACTGATGAATATAGATGTTCTTTCATTCTTTGGTCTTATCGCTTTCTCTGCTCACACAGTCGCTCTCGATAAGAACGAGGTCAAATTCTTTTTCGTTCATTGCGAACAGGATCCTCTAAAAAAGCCGGGCCAGGTTAATGTTATGAATCTAATTAACGGGATGTACTTGCATGTTCAGCTTAGTTATAAAGGTGCAGGAATCTGAGAGCATAAATACCACGTCGTGTGCTTAGTGACAAGGCCGGTGTCCCCACCGAATCTATGATATGGAACACTCCCCATTTTACTGCATCTCCATTTTCATGAGGTAGCATTCATAGAAAATATAAATTTTATTGTAACATTATTATGTACAATAATTGTTGAGGGGTCCTCCCCTTTTTTCACAAATGGACTCACCCAAGGTATACGTATACTACTACTAGTGAATACCCGAGAGAGCTAAAGAGCGAACGAGCGAGAGCGTACGAACGTAGCGGGCAAGTGTCACAGTGAGCGAGCACGTAGACTCAGTAAGAAGTCATACAGCGATACGTCGATACCAAAGACTATATATATATTTTCTACTAACCCGCATTCCTGGAACTACTAACCTGTATTACCAGTTGTATTATTACGTTAATACATTTATTTTCCTATATTTAATTCTTGGCGTTTGTTATTATTGGTACCGGATTTCATTCCGGAATCCACAACAATAATGAATCATATGCAATATTCAACTAGAAAAATTGAAAATAAAGACAATATATTTAAATACAAATTAGAGACATGTCATAATAGATCAATCCATCTTAAACAATGATTTACGGCAATTTTTAACATCAATTTGAGTTTTTTTTTTGTTTGTTAAAAGTTGAATAATTTTAACGCATTCAACATGATGGATAAAAAATAGTGAATTTTAAACAGAGTTTTTCGAAACTTATCCTGCCCCCCCCCCAAATCATGGATTTGGACGAAAAAGACCCTAAAATGACGTCAAAATCTGCGAAAACATTTCATACTTTATTAGTTGTGCTTACTTTTTGTAACGTATAAAAATGTAGTTACAAAAAAGCAAATATTGGTAAGATAGCGAAGCTCACAAAGCACTGCCCAGGGCCCCCCAATCAGGCTTGTCTCGGACCTGCTTAGTGATATATCTAAAAAAAATAGCTGAAGCATCTTAACCAATTGTATGGCGCGTTTAGAATAACTTGAATTAAAGTACTGCTTCTTCTTCTATGTGACGTGTCGCTTCAGGATGTGGGCCATCATGACCATCCACAACATTCTTTTCTTTGTTGCTCTTAGCAATTTCTGTCTTTTTATTACATCTTCCACTCTTTGTACTGTCATTTATGTACACGAATTCGTAAAGTAGGTTACTCGGGATTTTCCAAGCTTCTTTTCTCATTATACGTCTTAGAAATTTCGTTCCCATTTTCTTTAAAGTTTCATCTTTACTCACATGTTAAATCCATTGTATTCTCAGTATCCTTCTTATATAGCGGGTGTAACAGCAAAATTGCTCAAATCGTGTAGCAACATAATCATCAACCCAACAAGATATCTAATATCTGAAAAAACAAACAAACAAACAACTAAACTGAGTTTCGTCTTTCCAGGTTTTTAGATAAGACATTTAGCCAACTTGACACCATTTGTCGTAAGAATCACTGAAAAAACCTTTGAGTTATTCAGCTAAAAAAAGAGGAGTTTAAATTGTTTTGTGTCAGCCCCACTGTCTCCCCAACTGAGCAATGGTGGGAGGAAAAAGATCATTTAGGCCTTCAGTAATGGTACCAACAATCTAACCTTGGCTTCCATTAAAGTACATTTAAGAGCCATCAAGAGAACGGTGAATAAGTTTAAAAAAGAAGGAAACGTAGAGAGGAAAACTGGATCAGGTGGCTAAAAAAGGAAGAGGGACCATCATTCCAACTTAGAGATAAGCAAAGAGATCAATTAGAAGAGATCCAACTCAATCCATAAGAAGTTTGTCACGTGAGAGAGGAGTTTCCAAAGTGAAAAAGACTTGAAAATCTTACGTGAAACCATTGAGGTACTTAGTTACTCCAGGAGAGAAAGTTAGAAGGTTAGAGAGGGCGAAGATCATCTTGAATAAGTTGGATAATGATCGTGGAATAATATATATAAATATACATTTGAACTTTATTTCAATCCTTCATGAGCTTCCGATCTTTAGCTATGAACATGTCATTTTCGTTGATGATCGATTTCATCACGACACTTCTGTTAAGCTTAGAGAGTAATTATACATTCTTATTGATCAAAGTAGAGATACAACAGTTCAAAGCTTAATTTAACAATTGACCAATTTTGTCGTATTACCCGGTCTATCTATCTATCTATCTATCTATCTATCTATCTATCTATCTATCTATCTATACAAGCAAATACGACCATCACTAACATGTTCAGCCCTTCAGTTAAACTCCCCCCCCCCCGACACAACACTATTAATCGGTTTTGTGAACGACAGTGGGTCATAAAGTCAGCCATCGATCTTCATTTCTTGTCACATATGTGGCATATCAAATAATCTCCGGGTGGTGGAAGTATATATATATATATATATATATATATATATATATATTATAAATTAACTGATTTAAAATATGGTTCATTCGCTAGACAGTAATAACCATGTTTCAAAAATGGAAGCTAAAAACTTCAAATTTAATTTTGTAATTAAATTAAAACATTAGTTCCATTTCATCCTCAAACTAATTTTGGAATTTTTAATTTAATTACAAAATTAAATTTGAAGATTTAAGCTTCCATTTTTGAAACATGGTTATTACTGTGTAGCAAAAAAAAACATATTTTAAATCAGTTAATTTATAATATTAATGCTCTGTAAATATGCATTGAGCACTATTTTGTAAAAAATAAAAATATCAATAAGAACACCGGATTACATATCTTACTGTTCTTTTTTTTAATTTAAACACACACACACACACACACACACACACACACACACACACACACACACACACACATACATATATATATATATATATATATATATATATATATATATATATATATATATATATATATATAGTGGAGGAAACTAACATTCGTACACATACAAATTTTTAATTTATTGTATTTCCAACTCATGAATAAACATACTTTCCATGTAATTAACTGTATGCAGATGTGTAATAACTAAATATACTTAGAAAACAGAAAGAATTTTTGATTTAATAAAAATAAATGCCATTTATCCATTTTTTAAAAATATTCGTACAATACAAAAAAATGGATACATAATCTTTATTTAATACTTTGTAGAATAGCCATTATTCAATTTTACAGCAACCAACCTCTTCTTGTAGTTCTCAATGATTTGCAAATTTTATTTGGTATTTTGTTCCATTCTTCTTCGCATATGATCTTTAGATCCGGGATGTTTGTTGGAGCTCTCGATTGGATTTGAATTTTCAAATAACGTCACAGATTCATGATTGGGTTTAAATCTGGGGACAGACTTGGTCATTTCAGGATATTTATATTATTTTCAGCAAGCCATTTCTTCGTAGATTCTGCAGTGTGCTTAGGATCATTATCTTGTTGGAAGATCCAATCAGGAGGAAGTTCAAAATTTTCAACCGAAATCATTAATTTTGCTTCCAAAATATTTTGATATGCTGCAGCACTCATTCTACCATGTATTACTGATATGTTGCCAGTACCTTTTGCAGAAAATCAACCCAAAACTACGATGCTGCCACAACCAAATTTCACTGTTAGAACTGTGTTCTTTTGTTTGAAGGTATCGCCATCTTTCTTCCATACGTGATTTCTAGAATTTCGCCCAAACAACTCAGTTTTGCTTTCGTCTGTCCATGATACTCTTTCCCAATACGATTTTTCCTTATGCCTATGTTGATGAACGAATTTCATCCCGACATCTCTGTGTTTTTTCATTAGCAGTCACCTTTTCCGAGGCGAGCGTGCCTTTAGATTGTTTCCATGAATTTCATTGTTTATTGTCCGTTTAGTGACACAGATTCCTGATTAAAGCAAATCATCCTGCAACTCTTGACGAGTAACCATTGGATTTTGTTTAATTTGACGCATTAATTTAATCGAAGATCTTGAAGATATCTTCTGTGAAGAACCTGTTCTTCTTTGGTTTTCAACAGTTTTGAGTTTTTATACGTTGCAATGATTGAACAAAGGATAGTAAATACTGTTTATTATAAACAGAGCATTTACTTAAATATTTGTATCTATAAAAAGAACGGGTAAACATAAAAATGTCCTAAAATAATTGTTGGACTTTGTCCATTTCATAATGTGTGACGTCATTTGTTTACATTTGGATACGCATCGAGCAGATATGAGTGTATGAGAGAAAATCATGGAGAATTGTAGTTTAAAAACAGTCAAATCGACCTTGCTAACCGAAACGCTCCTCTGTGGCTCAATCGGTACAAGCACGTCAGGCTATATGACGGTTCCGTATAGGATACAGGTTCGATTCCTGTCGGAGGACACATATTTTGTATGAAAATTTCTCGGACATTCAGGCCGGTAAATGTCGTTAAGACTGTTTATTATAAACAGAGCATATACTTAAATATTTGTATCCATAAAAAGAACATATAAACATAAAAATGTCTTTCGGCTATTCTTTTAGCCATTACCAAGGGTGATTTTTATTTTTAACTGAATGTGTGGGTTTTATATATGTGCTTGAAGTTATAGAAATGTTTTATTTTTCAAACACGGCCAGGACATTGTAGCCGTGATCATAGTTAATGCCATTGAATATTGGAAAAACACCTTTTTATCAATAGGCCTTTCATTATTTTTTATCTTTTTTGCAATTAGTCGAGGCTATTATACTTGTATTTTCTACTAGTATGTTTCGGATGGAGTTTGGTATTTTTGTGTGTTTAAATGATTCCTAATTGAGCTATGGCCGGGTAGGTGTAACGTAAATGGTCTGAACAATGGTATGAACAATGTAATTATTTATGAGTTTGGTTTGATCAGGAATGCAGTTCCTTAATGGGCATTTGAACTCGTAAATAATGTTGGTTCTATGTAGTCTTAATTTTGTGGTGTCTTTTAATGATAAGGTTAACTGTTTTAATTTTTTTGTAATAGATAATTAATTTAGTTTTCTTGTTCAGTTCAACTGGAGTTTTGTATTTCTTTATGATATTACTAATTTATTGCTTATAGTTGACATGTATTTGGTTTTTGTAGAATATATTTATGTTATTGTTTTGTCTGTTTTCAGTATCGTTATTATTTACTTTGGAAATAAATAGTCTACTCAGGTGGTCGATGTGGTAGTTAGGAAACCATTATTAACTTTTGTCATTTTTGCATTGTTGAGTTCTTTAATGAAAAGTTAAAGTAAAGATGAATTCTTGTGTACACTCTTTAAGAAATTTTTTTTATCACTGTTATTTTGTATCTAAGTGCGCATTCACTCCTAAAGTTAAAATGGTAAGAGTGTCTGCCAGTGGGTTTTTTATACAATAAGGTGGTGAAAATGTTACTTTATTCTACGAGAACGTCTAAGAATAGGAGTTTATTTTTTAACTTAGTTCGTAGGTAAAGTTAAGGACAGAGTCTTTTCAAATGTAGTTTTGAGATTAACTATTTCTTGTGTGTTTTTTGCTAAAATAAAAATATCGTCTACATAACGCACATATATTTCAGGTTTAGTGACCTGTTTAAATATTATATTTTCTTGGTGGGACATGTATTAATTGGAGCAGCACGGGCCGAGCGGATTTCCCATACTAACACCGTTAGTTTGGGTGTAGATGTTCACACACACACACACACATACACACACACACACACACACACACACACACACACACACATGCTCACACGTATATGTGGTGTAGTGATAATCGGTGCGAAAAGTGGAATTGTTGGAGCGGTTCGAATTCCAGCTGAGGCCGTTGTGTTCACTTTCGCCCAACCCCAGCAAGCAACTCCACCCTGTAAAAAATACTTGCTACAGAAATCATAGCAGCAAGCCCATTGTGGTGAGGCTATAAACACAGGTGTTCCAACAAGAATTATATGTACACACGTACACATACGCATATATATATATATATATATATATATATATATATATATTATAATATTTAAAAAAAAAATATGATTCCTTCGCTACATAAGAGTCCTCATGTTTCAAAAGCGAGAGCCGAGACCCTAAATATAATTTTTGAAATTAAGTTGAATTAAGGTGTCTGGTCTCGCTTCATCGTCAAGCGAGAATTTGGGAATCCATCCCACAAAATGGGATATTATTTAGATATTAATTTAGATATTAATATCTAAAAAAACGCTAAATTAATTGAGTTTCTTTTTCCAGGTTTCCATATAAGACGTTTAGCCATCTTGACACCATTTGTTGTAAGAATCACTGAAAAAACATTTGAGTTATTCAGCTAGAAAGAGAACTGGTTAAAATCGTTTTGTGTCAGCCACTCTTTTTTCCCAAATGAGCAATGGTGAGAAGAAAAAGATCATTCAGGCCTTCAGTAATGGTACCAGCATTCATGCTCTGGTTTCCATCTCCAATGTCCATGGATAAAGATGTCACAGCAAGAAGAGAGTTATTTCAACTTAGAGCTACAGAGACAATTAGAAAAGATCCAACTCAATCCATATGTCGTTTGGCACGTGAGAGAGAAGTTTCACCTATGGCATTCCAAAGGGCAGTAAAAGACTTGAAAATGAAATCTTACGTGAAACCTGTGAGGCACCTTGTTATTCCAGGAAAGAAATTTAGAAGGCTAGAGGGGGCGAAGATCATCTTGAGTAAGTTGGCAAAAGATCCTGACTCAGCTCCTGACCCAAAAGTTTCTTTTAAGGTATGCTATATTTATCAGTTAGAGTGCTCAATAACAGGGATATATTAATATAAAAGTGGACATTGAAGTCAACAACCAGAGGCGACAGTCTGCTTCATTCTAAAGGCGATCGTCAGACCGTTTCGCAGGAAACAGATTGTTGCTTCTGGGTATTGACTTCAATGTTCACTCATATATATATATATTATTAGACAAATTTCATCCAAGGTTCGTCGCTGTTTTTTCTCTGCCGAGGTACGGATTGTTTTTCAAACCCGGCCCATGGTTCGTCCAGTGTGTAAAGATGTCCTCCCTCCTCATCAAATTAACTCTATAATTTACGAATATAATTGTAGTTGCGGGGCTAACTACATAGGAAGGACGACACAACGCTTGGACATGAGAATTAAACAGCACGTTCCTACCAAAATCAGGAACCACACTTTGCCGCTGAATGGACTCGTCCCAAACGCCTACGGGTCCGCCATTTGTGAGCACTTATTAAATAGCAGATTGTGTGCAGTTAATTTTAGTGTTGACCGGTTCACCGTATTGTCCCGGTCACACTCGTTATTTCACCTGAAGGTGCTGGAGGCACTTTACATCGGGTCCCGCAAGCCTTCCTTGTGTAAACAACGTGAGTGTTTGTTGGAGCTCGCTGTCATTTGCCTCTAGCTCCTTTTGCTCATAATTTTTTTTTTATCCCCCTCCACAATTCCTTTTAGTGTACATTTTCTGTTTTTTTAAATTAAAATCTCCCGTTGCAAGCCTGATGAGCGGGAGCGAAACCGGTTGCTTCGCGCGTTTTTAATATGTCTAGTAATATTAAGCTCAATACTTTTATTGCTATGATAAAATTTTGTACCTTTAAAAATATCTTTATATATATATATATATATATATATATATATATATATATATATATATATATATATATATATATATATGTATATATATATATATGTATATATATATATATGTATATATATATATATACATACATATATATATATATATATATACACACACACACACACACACACACACACACACACACACACACATATATATATATATATATATATATATATATATATATATATATATGGAGAGAGAGACGGGGAGGGAGAAAGAGAAGATATAGAAAACAAAAAATCAACATGCGTCAGGAGACTTCAGACCATTTTCTGAGGAAGTCGAAAGCATATAGGAACAAGAGTAGTAGAAGCAAATAGAGAATAAGAGGTGCATAGACGGAAGTAGAAAACAGAGAGACAGAGAGAAGAAGAAAGTTCAAAGTGAGAGGGTGGAAAGCAAATCGAGGCTAGTCGAAAAGGAAGAGAAGGTTAAACCACATGGAGAGTAGACAACACATCGAGACCAGTTGATAGCACATCGAAAGAAGAAAACATATGAAGAGAAGTAGAAAGCGCATAGAGAGAAGTAGAAAGCTTATAAAGACCGGGAGAAAACGCATAGAGAGAAGAAGAAAGAGAGAAGTAGAGAAGTAGAACGCTCAAAGAGGGAGGTAGAAACACATGGACAGAGGGAGAAAGCATACAGTGCTGTTCGATAAAAGTGACTCACCTGATTTTTTTACTAACTGTTCTCTTCTCCGATGAAACAAAAATTAAGCTAAATTCAAAGGATAAGCGATCTAAAATCCAAAGAAGCTTTGAAAGCTCTTTGAATTTAGCAGTAAGTATTGTCAAGCATCCGTTCAGTATAATGTTCTGGGGATGCTTTTCTTTTCATGGAACTGGTTTCTTAAGACCTATTGAAAAGACCCTCAGGAGCGAGCAGTACAAGAGAATTTTAGAGTCTTGTCTGCTCCCTTCTGCTGAAAGGGTGCAAATCGACCCCACCAAGCTCATTTTTATGCAGGATAATGCTCCTTGTCACAAATCAAAATTGATGAAAGAATACTTTGATGAGAAGCAGGTGAGTGTTATGACATGGCCGCCCCAATCTCCTGACCTCAACCCCATAGAAAACTTATAGAGCATTATAAAATACAGGCTCTCGAGAAAGCAGTTGAGCAACAAAGAGGATTTGATTGTGAATTTGATATCCGAATGGAATTCAATGCTTGGAGATGAGATTTGCCAGAACCTAATTCAAGTCAATGCCTAAAAGGGTTGAAAAGGTTATTCAAAATAAAGGAAGACCCATAGATTATTAAATATTTCGAACTATATTACCTATTATAAATAAATTATACCTCTTTTATTCTTCATTTAAAGCTGTTCGGTTATGTTTCTATTGATATTGATACTAGTAGCAGGAAATAAGTGAGTCACTTTTATTGCACATAGTTTTTCCCTAAATCTCATTTATATCCAAAATTATAATTATCAATAGAATACCTTAGGGTGAGTAAACTTTTTTACTAGGTGGTCGGGAAGGGGTCTTCATATTAGTAAGATTAAAAATTAGTTTGACCTCAAAAACAATCGGCGAAAAAATTTTTAAGTAAAAAAAAATCAGGTGAGTCACTTTTATCGAACAGCACTGTATATAGAGAAGCAGAAAGTACATGGAAAGAAGGAAGCAGAAAGAAGCAGGTAGAAAGAAGATGAAAAACAAAAATAGAGAGAGAGAAGGCTGACGGCCACATCACGTTAAAACACCGGTTCTTGTACGATCACTGAAGAAAAGTAACCTAGCTGGGTAACCACTTGAGAATATCAGCTGCTGTAAGCGGGTGGTGTAATGAATAAAGGCTCAGGATTCATAATCGGAGAGCCGAGTTCCTATTTCCGACGAGTTGGCTATATACACTTACGCGCAAATAGCTTTGGGAAAGGTATGAATCCACCTCTTCTCCCTCTACTTATGGGTTAATTAGTAAAACTTCTATCACTAAACCATGACTGTCGCTAAAAAAAGTTCTTACAACCTAAAGAAATATTTTCTGGCTTTAAATAACACGCAAAGGGTTGATAAACCGTAAAAAATGGATCAATCAATCATTGTTAGACAGAAGTAGAAAATATATAGAAAGAGGGATTCATTGATTGACTGAAATGCATATCGTCTCTTTATGGGTCATTAAACGCCGACATTTAATTTTCTTGAGAAATTTCAAGTAATTAATAGAAATATAATATAGGGTCACCCCCCAAAAACGGGGACTTTTTAAAAATCCAATAAAACCAAGAGTGATGGAAGAAAATATTTAATTCATAGTAATTGAAACCTTAAAACATGCCATTTAAGAAACAATGATTGAATTTTCATTTTTTTAAAAATTACGTCCTGTAGATGGCGTCCTCCTGTACGAATGCATTCTTGAAATCTGCTGTTGAGATTCCTCATTGACTGCTGCAATATCTCAGCTGGGATACTGTGAATTCCATTCTCGTTACTAAAATGGCGAAATGTTTACTTGCTCAAGGTCACTATCTCACAGTGTTGCCACTTGCTCATGTCTGGCAATACGCACTTCAAAAATTCCCGTTTTTTTGGTTCACCCTGTATAATATAATAATGTTATTCTGTTTTCACAATTGAATACATGGTAGATGATACTCAGATTTTGTGCATATAAATGTTTGTGTGGACATAATTACAAAAAGCGGTGATATGTAGTTTTGTTGAAGTTATATTTTGGAGTACAGTTTGATTTAAGAAATTCTAGGATATTGTATGGACTAATGTCATTAAAGAGTCCTTTCATTTTGGTTGTTTGGTTGATTGGTATTGTTTGGCGGTATATCGATCTCTTTGGGTTATTTAATGTCGAAATCTTAATATTTTGAACATAGTTTTATGGCTTCAACTACGGGCAAAATTTTTTGCTGGTTATTTTTTCTCTAAAATGAATTGGTCATTTTGCTCCAAAAATGTATTTTTGGTAATTCTACTATAAATATGTATCATTGGTAATTTTTATATAAAAATGTATTGCTGGTAATGTTACTATAAATAGGTATTTTTATACTTTCCTAGTGTTTGGGAGCTCACTATTTGCCAGGGTTCTAACAGATGCCACTACCCTTGATCAAGATGGACCTGGGGAAAACATCAATTAAGATGTGATTCCTCGCTTATCAAATCCTTAAATCTTCCGATAAGAGGCTTTGCTGCCGGATGTAGTTTGTCGTTATACCCAGGACTATAGGAGGAAACACAGAGTGAAGAACGATCTTGGCCCAAATAATGTACTCCTTGTGGTAAACGCAGGTCAGCTAAAAAAGGTATTAACATAGTGTAGGCGCAAATCATTCCTTTTCTTCGCTTGCTTGTTTTCTAAAAGAACCTCTTAGATTCCTGTAAACAATTTCAGTTTCTACACACCATTATAAGCTGTTTGCATGGGCTCTCTGCTATGAAAGGATAATTAGCAGGTTTGTCTCACAGATCATTTCCAATTTCGTGAGTTCAGTCCTCACTCTGTGTTACATATTTGTTACATTGTGCTCATGAGTACGTGGCCGAGTGGTTGGAACATTCCGACCATGAGAGCAGGGTTCGATTCTCACCCATGTCGATTTGTAAAGTAGATGACTTCTTAATAATATCAAACTGCGGAAACTATCTCGGAGTATGGCACCGTTGTTAAGAGGCTGAAAACCATACTGCGAATGAACCAAAACCTTGTGAGTGAAATTGGGTAGATGGAATTGTTCGCCGATTTTTATTCTAGCACGAAGTCACAAGTCATCGTGACCGAGGGTTCGAACGTGCTGGTCTTGTTCAACTGCTGATTATGCCAGATTGTGAAACTTCTCTTAGAACTGAAGTCTTCTAAGCATAAGTATAAACCAAACTTTGGCCCTGTCAGTGCTAAAGAAACATAAACATATCTGAGCAGGCGCCTAAGACTTGGAAATGTGCCATTATTATTTACTTTGTACCGTTTTAATCTGAACTTAAACGTCAAGAATAGTTGCTAACAAACTATTTTAGACTATCATGAGAAAGCAGTGTTGATTGTCATTGAATGACCGCACTACGCATCCTGGCTGCGGCGATAAGCTACGCCCAACAGCAAGGCCTCTGATCGGGAGGTTTTGAAGGGCGTAGAACCACCTCATACCGTAAATCCCCATATATAATACGCATTTTTTCTAAAAAATAATAAGCAAAATTAAGTGTGCGTATTATGCACAACTACAAAAAAATCTTTAAAAAACTGCCGTTTCATAGGTTGATTTCAATTGCGAAATGACTACTCGCCATAAACATACGATAATTTGACACTAACATTTGGCAATTGCGACCCCATAAGGATGTCAAATTCAATCATATGTATCTAACAATACTTACAAATGTAAAATAAAATAAGAATTACCATAAAACTAAATTAGAATAATATTATTCTGTTTAAAACCATTTTTTTCTAATAAGAGTAAGAAACGCTGGCCGTAATGAAATTGGAGAGGTACAATTTATAGGGTTTGATTACCAAAAAAGCAGTGCGTATTATGCGTGAGTAGAAGCATTTTCCCACACTTTCAGCCCAAATGTTTGGGTGCTTATTATGGATGAAGGCGTATTATACATAGGGAATTACAGTAAATCCTGTTATTCCCATGTCTACCCGGACCCAGTGTGATATCACCTTTTAGGGTCCTACCTATAGTCAAATAGTGAACCCCCCCAAACTGGGGTCAAAACATGAAAATATGAAATTACACTAGAAAAAATTACCAGCAATACATTATTGGAAAAAATTACCAAAGCTCAAAATAAAATTTCGGAATTAAATGACCCATAAGGTGTTGATATGCCATTAAAGAAACCAAAAAACAAAACAAAACAAAAAAAAAAGACCTCTACATGTATCTTAATTAGTTTTAGCTAAGTTCAGGAAATTCTTTTAAGTTATCTTCGTGTCTGCAACTTCTGGTGATGCAGTCTGAGACACCGTGGTATACATTTCTATGCGGTTAAATCTATAGCATTTATATTCAAGACAATTTCCTGGTAGAAATTTAAAACTCATATTTACATTATTTATTATCCGTTGACGATAGGTCAGTCTACATGCATTACTTATGTCTATTTTGTTTACTTTCTTCTTGACGTTAATATATCTGCAGAGAGTCGTTTGTGTGA
This sequence comes from Acanthosepion esculentum, assembly GCA_964036315.1. Taxonomy (NCBI): domain Eukaryota; kingdom Metazoa; phylum Mollusca; class Cephalopoda; order Sepiida; family Sepiidae; genus Acanthosepion; species Acanthosepion esculentum. The sequence continues at coordinate 12,383,221 of OZ038493.1, forward strand.
GACCAGAATTTGAGAAATGTTCTTATCTGATGTCCTAGTTTTTATTTGTTTGAGGCAAAGAGACGAAATGACACTTCCAATGAAACCCTATTTTTGGATTACGCCACTTTAAGTTAAATTTAGGAAACGTTTTAAAGATTCTTACAAAAGCTGATTAGCAAGATATTGTTTTATTTTAATTTCATCTTATTTTCAGCTCACTATCTGTCGACGTTTAAAAAAAAATAGTATTTAAGTACAGAATGCGATGGATAAATTGTCATCTAAATTACGCAAAATTAAAATAAGACTGACATGTCATTTTAAACAGATATATTTACCAAAATGACACAAAAATATCCTAAAATACTAAAGAGTAAATTTATTCAATAAAATCGCCATTGACTTCAACCACGCCATCAAGACAACTTCGGAATCTCTTGCCACTTTTCTGGACAGTCACCTTAAGTTGGTGAATGCTGCCATAATCCTTGCAGTTAGTTCATCTTTGGTGTAACAAATTTTGTTACTTTCTCGCTTAACTGCATCCCACAATGTTCGTATTGGAGCTTCCGGTGCGAATGCCAAGCAGTACAACATGCGGTTTCCAGATTTCTGGCGGAGTGAATTTTTTTGGACGCATAGAATTATTGTTTTCTTATCAATGACTTCCATATGTCATCGATCTCTACTCATAGGCTACTGATTGAATGATTTCAATATAGCATCAATACGCGATGCTGAGTAATAGCTAACGGCTCGGAATTAGAAATCGGAGAGCAGGGTTCGAATTCCAGTCGTGTTTGTTACATTCACTTAGGCACAAATACCCTTGGGTACGGTATGAGTCGATTTCTTCTCCCCACAGATATTAAAGGAGATCGAACAGGGGATAAAGTTTGTTTGTTTCAAATCGTTTGACAACCACGGAGTAACAACTTATGCGCGAATGCCTTGAATATATATATATATATATATATATATATATATATATATATATATATATATATATATAATTATAATAATATTTTAAGTTTTTAAAAATATGATTCCTCCGCTACATAAGAGTTCTCATGTTTCAAAAGCGAGAGCCGAGACCCCTAACATAATTTTTTTTAAGTTATGAAGAGTTAAGGTGTCTGGACCCGCTTCCTTGTCAAACGAGAATTTGGGAATATGAGTCTTCTGGTCAAAGCCACATCAGTACACGATGACTTTCGTTATTTGATTCCGCAACCTTTACTTAAATGGCTCGGTGTTATGACTTCATTTAATCAGATCCTTTGATCACTTCATCCGTGACCTTCTTTTGATATTAGTCTTTATATTGAATATCATTTCCATTTTGATCTCGAGTAAAATGTCATTTTTTTTTTGGTTTTAGATCTCGGCACTGATTGCGTGTGTTTTTGTGTGGGTGTAAATCACGAAACTTTTGAGACATTGTTTCCCAAAAAGAATTATAAATTAGCAGATCCGATCGGTGATCGGCATTGAAACTACACCGAGGACTTCTTTTTCTCATTGGCATATTCCTTTATTTAATACTTTTCTCTTTAAAATAACCTTCTTCTTCTATGTGCTGTGACTCTTCAGGATGTCAGGGTTAGAGCGATCATGGCTCGCCACAATTTCTTGTCCTTTGTAGCTCTTAACAACATCCGATGTTTTGACATCTCTCCCAACCCTTCTTCACCATCCGTTCACTCAAGCTCGTCAGGTCGGTTATGCGTTGTTTTTTTCTGTCTCGTTTACTTTTCAATCTTCCCTGTGAGTATCAAATTTTCTAAACCCTCTTTTCTTATTATGTGCTCAAGAATTTCAGTTGCCCCTTCGCGTGATGTTAAGTATAATGTTCCTTTTTGTTGCCATTGTTTCTAGAACTTCGTCGTTACTCACATGTTAGGTGCATGGTATTCTCAGTATCCTTCTGTAGAATCACATTCATATTGCTTCAAATCTGTTCTTCATCTGTGATAAGATTGTCCAGCATTCACCGCCATATAGGACTGATATTACATGACAGCTCAGTACTCTTTTCATTGTTTCTAACTGTTGTAGAGTAGGACTCAGCGTACTTCCTGCTCTTCCCTACTACTGTGAAAACAGACTGCTCCTGCTCATGAATATGGCAAGTAGCCACATTAGAGTAGGATTTGAGGAGTAGATGATTTAATCAATTATTTCCGTTCTATGTATGAGTATTGAATAAACCTCATATTTGTTTTTACCTACCTAGTCCTCTACTCCTTCGATATTCTCTCTAACTACGGCCTTCCTAATCCACAATTTTTTGAACTCCTATATATGAGTATTAAATAAAACTCTTCTTTGTTTCCTCTACTAGTCTTCTGCTCCTTCGATACTCTCTCTCTAACTACGGCCTTCCTAATTCACAACTCTTTTGAACTCCTATATATGAGTATCTAATAAAACTCTTCTTTGTTTCCTCTATATGTCTTCTGCTCCTTCGATACTCTCTCTCTCTAACTACGGCCTTCCTAATTCTCAACTCTTTTGAACTCCTATATATGAGTATTTAATAAAACTCTTCTTTGTTTCCTCTACTAGTCTTCTGCTCCTTCGATACTCTCTCTCTCTCTCTCTCTCTCTCTCTCTCTAACTACGGCCTTCCTAATTCTCAACTCTTTTGAACTTCTATATATGAGTATTTAATAAAACTCTTATTCTTAGTGTTCTCTACGAGTCTTCTGTTTATTCGATACCCTCTCTCTCTCTCTAACTACGGCCTCCCTAATTCTCGGCTATTTTGAACTCCTATATATGAGTATTTAATAAAACTCTTCTTTGTTTCCTCTACCTAGTCTTCAGTTGTTTCGACGATCTTTCTAACTACGGCCTTCGTAATTACCGGCTATTTGGGGCAAAAACAACATTACAACATTAATGAGATTCGAACTGTTTACATTATTACTGTAACACTTAAGCTGTGTCTCTCCGTCCAGATGGATCGTGTACACTTAAGGAAGACCAAAGATTGAATCGGTCGGGCCATTATGTTAACAGTAAAATTGATAGTGTCGTAGAGTAGGACTCAGGGTAATTCTAAATGTAGCTTTTCGGAAATCTTCTGTCGTTTCTTTCTGACCGAAAATATCAATTTTTTTGTCTTTGCCACTTAAGAGACAACAGTCTTCATCGAATATCGATGCCTTTACATAAGCAAGCAAAGTAAGCCAGCGTGTAACTATGGTTATTATGATGCCAGAGAATTATGCTATGTGTATCGAATTGTTCTACTTTCTTTTACATAAAAAATGCAATATCGATTTTTATTTTTTTGATAGATCTTAATAATTGATGGCTTTCTTATAATTCCTACGGTACGATAAATAATTAATTTTATGGCCCATGATGTGCTTTCTATATTCTATATCTCCCAATAAATGTATCATTTATTTCTATTTAATTGCTAAAATGGAATGACATTTGTTATTCCATGTCGTAAACTGATACTCTGACGAATTACCCAATAACGTAATTCCAGCTTTTTGTCGCATAATTAAATCGTCTTCTTTTTCCATCTGCTGTGTCCCGAAGGCAATAATGGCTTCTACAATTTCTCGTCCTTTGTAGAACTTAGTAAATTTTGTCTTTTCTCTATATCTCCAATTCTCTGTTCTGCCAACCATTTACACAACCGGGTTATGTAGGTTTCCTCTGTCTATGTTCCCTTCAATATGTCCTGTGAGAGTCCAATTCTTCAAACCAACTTTCGTTATTATGTGCCATAGAAATTTACACAAGGCCGTTATATAAATTACTAGCTGCATTCCGCCGTCTCTTGCCTTCAATAGGACTCGTGAATGTTACATACTTCAAACCAACTTTCGTTATTATGTGCATAGAAATTTATACAGGCCGTTATATAAATTACTAGCTGCATTCCCTCGTCTCTTGCCTTCAATATGTTCCATGAATGCTAAATTCTTCAAACCAACTTTCGTTATTATGTGCATAGAAATTTATACAAGGCGGTTATATAAATTACTAGCTGCATTCCCCATTCTCTTGCCTTCAATATGTTCCGTGAATGTTACATTCTTCAAACCAACTTTCGTTGTTATGTGCATAGAAATTTATACAAGGCCGTTATATAAATTACTAGCTGCATTCCCCCGTCTCTTGCCTTCAATATGTCCCGTGAATGTTAAATTCTTCAAACCCACTTTCGTTATTATGTGTAATAGACATTTACACAAGCTCGTCAGGTAGGTTACTCGCTACTTTCCTCTGTTCCTCTTTCCTTCAATATGTCCTGTGAGTGTCAAATTCTTCAAGCCCACTTTCTTCATTATGTCTCCTCGAAATTTACACAAGCTTCTTTACGTACGTTACTCGCTATTTTTCTCTGTCCCTCGTGTCTTTAATATGTCAGGTGCAAGTCAAATTTTCTAAGCTTACTTTTCATGACGTGCCTTAGATATTTCAACTGCCTCTTTGGGATGTTAAGTATGTTTCGTTTTTATTTTCATGTTCGCGAAAAATTCGCCATTGCTCACATGTTCAGTTTATGGTATTTGCATCATCCTTCTGTAGAACCAGGTTTCTGTTGCTTCGAGTCTCTACTCCATTTGTGGTGTGATTTCCAGCATTCTTTCTCATATAGTGTTATGGTCCAGGTTAGGACCAAGGAAGAACAACACGAACACAAGTGTAGAAATAACGAAGACATATTACACGGAATAATAATACAAGATGTGGAAGGTGTTAGTATGACTGTCTTGAGAAGCGTAGTATACATAGTATTAGGAAGAGTTCATTCTGTAGTTATAGGTAAGGACCTATAACCTATAGAAAAACTGACATTACATTTCAGTATTCTTTTCTTGGTTTCTTAATACTTTGATTACATTTTGGAAGTATCTTTCGCTATTCCAATTTGCCTTCAGATTTTCCGTGTCGTATTTTCCATCTTTTATTAAAAGACTTTCTACCTATTTAAATGTTTGCAATTGCTTGATTTTGGTTTTTAACCAACACCACTGTATAAGACGATTTTTAAACATGGGGAGAAACTATTAATTCCTATTTGCTTACGTCTAAAAAAAACTATGAAGAATGGCTAACATTTCATTCACACTTTCCTTTGTTGACCACGATAATGATATTTCGAAATTTACCAATGCGCATTGGGAAAACCGGCAAATATGAACATTCTCTTTCACGCAAAGTAGCAACAAAACGACATATGATGCAAAAGTAGCATTTATTTATTCTAGGATTACACAAGAACATTCTCGTTCACACAAAGTAGCAACAAAACGACATATTATTGAAAAGTAGCATTTATTAATCAAGGATTACAAAAGAACATTCTCGTTCACGCAAAGTACAAACAAAACCACATATGATTCAAAAGTAGCATTTATTTATTCTAGGATTACACAAGAACATTCTTGTTCTCGCAGTGTGGGAACAAAACGTCATATGATTCAAATGTAGCATTTATTTATTCTAGGATTACACAAGAACATTCTCCTTCTCGCAAAGTAGCAACAAAACGATATATTATTGAAAAGTAGCATTTATTTTTTCTAGGATTACACAAGAAAATTCTCGTTCACAAAAAGTAGCAACAAAAGGATATATGATTCATAAGTAGCATTTATTTATTTTAGGATTACACAAGAACATTCTCGTTCACGCAAAGTAGCAACAAACCGACCTATGATTCAAAATTAGCATTTATTTATTCTAGGATTACACAAGAACATTCTTGTACTCGCAAGTTAGCAACAAAACTACATATGATTCAAAAGTAGCATTTATTTATTCTAGGTTTACACAAGAACATTCTCGTTCACGCAATGTAGAAACAAAATGATATATGATTCAAAAGTAGCATTTATTTATTCTAGGATTACACAAGAACATTCTCGTTCTCGCAAAGTAGGAACAAAACGATATATGATTCAAAAGTAGCATTTATCTATTCTAGGATTACACAAGAATATTCTCGTTCGCGCAATATAGAAACAAAAAGACATATGATTCAAAAGTAGTATTTATTAATTCTAGGATTATACAAGAACATTCTCGTTCACGCAAAGTATGAATAATTAACATATGATTCAAAAGTAGCATTTATTTATTTATTCTAGGATTGTACTAAGTGTTCCAGGATTTCTAAGTATCGATAAGTCGTACAATACGAATCAATCACTCAATTAATCCAACTGAAAGCAGTACGTTACTCTCCGAAAGCTTCTTCACAAGGACCGTTGCTTTTTGGATCAAACTCCCGCTTGGGTGCTTCCACAAGCAAGTACAATCTTAACCACTTCATGTCAAGAGTCGGTCTTTACTTGTCCTCCATATCTACATAATCCTCACTTCCTATTCTTACATTTATATTGCTTACGGTCATATCACGCTGAAACACCGGTCACCGAAGTTAAGCAACGTTGAACCTGGTTAGTACTTAGATGGGTGACTGTTTAGGAATATCAGGCGCTTTAAGCTTGAATGTGCGGCTGGTGTCATGAATGACGGCTCAGAATTTGAAATTCTTTTCTTCTCCCCATGTATGGGTTAATTAATAATTTTTCTTTTTCAGTAAATCATTAATATTTCCCCACACTCAAATATGTACTATTTATAAATATTTTCTGGCTTTAAAATAACCTGCAAACGGTAGGCAAACCGTAAAAATCAAGGCAATAAATCAATCTTCATCAACCCTCTATTCTGAATTATTCTCAATTGTTTGGTGTGTTGAGTCTTGACTCATTGTTGAATCTCGCCTATTGCATGGAATAATAATGCAACACAAAATGTACTTAGAACAAGAATGTATTATAACAAGAAAGTGTACACAATAAGTACATATAGTTTTTCTGTATATTTCTGGGAAGACGTTCCTGGAGAATGTGTTGACTAGTCGCAGTCGATCAGAGTCTCTAGTTGGATCTCGTGATTCCTCTTCCTCGTCTTCCGGTACCAACCACTATTTATATAGTTGGTAGTCACCTATGCAGATTAGGTGGATCCCACCACAACACCCCCCACCCAAGCCTTGGAATCCTTTTGGATTTCAAACTGGCTTCTATATGGGATGATGATTATGGTTATTTCTTTGTAGATCCCCTTTGCATAGTTCATATGTATATCTGTTTTTTTTTCAATATCTTTTTCGTTTTGGATTCACGTCCAATGGGTCCGTGAACTTTCGTTTCCTACCGGATCTTCTCGGTTCATGAGCACTCTGCGGAGGTTCTACTTGAAAAGTATCATACATTACATCAATGAGATCTTCCTCCTCATCCGGTATACTCTCTTCATGCTCTAGCACGTAGCATTTTTTGAGTTGGTTCTGGTGCCTTTTATGAGTATTCTTCGGCCCTTCTATTATGTAAATCAGGTCACCGATTCTCTTATCCACTATGCCTCGCTCCCAGAACTCAATGTTGTTTCTATAGCACTTGAAAAAGACCTTCTCTCCGGGGGTGTATCTTTTTCTAGCTGTATACATAGTGTTCTTTATTCTATTTCTTCCTGGCAAAAGCTTGTCAAACACTGACTTAACTTTCCTAGCGAACATTAGTTCAGCTGGTGCCATATTTGATGGTGTTCTCTGGTTTGGCGTGATTCTGTATACCTGTAGGAATTGCTGAAGCGCCTTTTCCGTTGGAACTCCTGAGGCTTTCTTCAGAGCGCGCTTTAACGTATCGACAAATCTTTCTGCGAGTCCATTGGATCTCGGATGATACGGCGGCGTCGTTATGTGGTTAATTTGATATAACTCACAAAATTCCTTAAATTCGTCAGAAGTGAATTGTGTACCATTGTCACTCACAATACACTCTGGCACACCGAACCGTGCAAATAGTTAATGCAAAAAAGTTGTTGTGGTATTGGACGTAGGCTTTTTGCAGCGTAGTACTTCCGGCCATTTTGTAAAGCTATCTACCACTATTAAGTAGTAATAATCTTCTACTGGACCAGCGAAATCAATGTGTAATCTTTCCCACGGATGATCCGTCTTTGGCCATGGTTTGTGTACTATAGGTGGTGCCTTAGCTGCTAACGCACACCCTTTACATCGATGAACCATGTTTTCGATATCCACATCCATTCCTTTCCAATATACAAAGCTTCGCATTAAGCTTTTTGTTCTATTAATCCCCGGGTGACCCATATGAAAGTCCCGTAGGATTCTTTTCTGCAACTTTTTTGGTACTACTACTCTCTCACCATATAATAAAATTTCGTCACAAATTGAATAGATCTCCTGAACTTTTTGGTCATTTGCTACCATTTTACTTTTTATTCAAATTTAGCTTCAAACTTGTTACATCTTCCAAGACCAGGTGTAAAGGTTTCCGGAAACTTTTTCTTTAATTCATCTTTAATGTCCTGTCTTGATTGCGTATTACTTTCTACTTTTCTGCAGAATGAGTTTAACGGTTTATCCCACAATTCGAATGTTTCAATAAAATCTGTACCCAACAAGTTTTCTCCATTTCTCAGAATGAAAACTTTTATTTTTTTAACGATCCCATTCAATTTCATTGGAAGTACAACCTCGCCTTCGAAGTTAATTTGCTTTCCAGTTACCGTTCGAGCGAGTTTCGTTGACTTCATTATTGTAGGCCTTTTTAAAATTTTCCATGTTTTATCGTTCATTATTGTTAAATCTGACCCCGAATCGAGTTGAAATTTGATATTCTTTTTTAATATTTCAGTCGTCACATATTTCCTCAAATCTCTATCTGATTTGATATTCGAATTTGTTTGTCTAATTCGGCTCTTGAATTTTTTCGTTTTACAACACGATCCTTTGTGACCATTCTTTTGGCACACGAAACATTTCTTATTTCTATATGGGCAATTTACCTCCCAATGTCTTTCGTTACAACGTCTGCAATTATATGGTGGGACTTTTTTATTTTCGTTTTCTTGTCTATTATTACAATACGCCGAATTTTTTCTCCAATTTTTCTCTAATGGGTACTTTGACTGCTTTTTTATTTTTTTAATATAAGCAATACCAGCTTCTTCGATTTTTTGCGACTCTTTTTTTAAACTTACGGCCCGTTGACACTCCTCTGCTAACTTTTGCAGGGTAAGGCCTTGTTCAAATTCGAGTTTAGACAAAACTTTACATCTTATTTCAGCACTCTTACTGGATACCAGTCCTTGAGCAAAAATTAAACACTTGAATTCTTCAACCGTAATCTCTGCCAATCTGAAATTGTCACAATGTCTATTCACTGTAGATGCATATGTTAAGTAATCCTGATCGTCGGATTTAGAGACATTCATGCATAACCATCGCTTATGCCAAAGCGACATATTTGCTCCAAACAGCTCTTTTAGCAATTTCACTGTTTACGAGAATTCCAATTCAGTTGTTTTTCTCGGTAGAATAAAATCTACAAATTTGCTATGTTCTGCTGTACCTAGCTTTCTTAATAATAGACTGACTTTTCTTGAATTCGACCAGTTTTCACAGTCTGTGTAGAAAATATCTTCATATCGTTTAAAGTACGCTTCAAACGTTTTTTCTTCGTCTGGCACATAGTTGAAAGTTTCCAGCGAATTAAATATGGTGTTATTAGAATATGAAGAATTTCCCTTATTTGCCTGATAGTTGTTTAATTTCTCCAGTGGTAACTTTTGAATTTCCAAAAGTCTTTCCTCTTGACGTTCTTGATATTTTTGCATTGCTATCAGTTGTTCTTGCTGTATTTTTTCTTGATATTTTTGCTGTGCTATCTGTTGTTCTTGATATTTTTGCTGTGCTATCTGTTGGGATTTGAATAATTCGGATATGACTTTGGATAGTTCCTCCATTTTTAGCTGATAGTGTTCATGCAACAAGGAATATACTTTTAATTTGTGTATCCACGAATATCATATAAGCTGACCAAAAAAATCGAAACAACGTACGACTTTTATATTTTATGTCTTGCTTTTACATTCACGTCCGTGCTAATCAACTTTGGTATTTTTTTTTTCGTGAACAGAGAGCGTCGGACATTTTTTTTTTTCGACTTCTGTTCGCGTATTTCAATGACAACGTCTGATTTTCTTATCAGAGGCAATTCGTCACTATATTGTTGAACAAATAATTTAAAAAAAATAATTTTTTAAAGTTTTTGTTACCTTTCAAAGTCGACACGGTGTATTTGTGCTCCTTTTAATCCATGCATGTTTTTGTAGTCGGCCAATTTTTCTTTTTAGAGGGTGTCTCGTTGTAGATAATTTTTTAATTTAAAATTACCGTTACTCGTTTACGACACCTTTCCAATTTTTCTGAGTGAACGTTCCTTTATGCTTAATCGTCTTTTTAACGAGTTCTACATATCCCGAAGTTCAGAATCCTTCGTCGTTACGTTAACGTTGGACTTTGAATTAATAGTTTTTTTTCAGCCTGGGTTCTTCAATGACTTGTCCCAATTGTTGAAAACTCTCACTATTAATTCTTTCTTCTTTCCGTATGGTTCGTTCTACTTCTTTGCCATTGTTGAAACTTGGCGTATGGTTCGTTCTACTTTGTGGCCATTGTTGAAACTTGACGTATGGTTCGTTCTACTTCGTCGCCATTGTTGAGTCTTGACTCATTGTTGAATCTCGCCTATTGCATGGAATAATAATGCAACACAAAATGTACTTAGAACAAGAATGTATTATAACAAGAAAGTGTACACAATAAGTACATATAGTTTTTCTGTATATTTCTGGGAAGACGTTCCTGGAGAATGTGTTGACTAGTCGCAGTCGATCAGAGTCTCTAGTTGGATCTCGTGATTCCTCTTCCTCGTCTTCCGGTACCAACCACTATTTATATAGTTGGTAGTCACCTATGCAGATTAGGTGGATCCCACCACAACACGGTGAATATTAGTTACAAAAGAATTATGAAGGAAGAAACTGGAATCGTTCCACTGTTTCTCAAGAAATCTTGACAATTCAGATAATAAATGAAAGAAATTTGTGGAGAGCTATAATCGCCCACGTCGTGAAGGGATATGGCATTTTAAAAAGATATCATTATGACGTGAGGATGCTGAAAACTGTTCGGCTCGACTTCTTGGTTGATCATTCTTCAGCTCCCCCACACACAACTGTATTGGAAATTTCCACTGGAAGGTTTATTTCATCTTTCACCGGGATCCTACTCCTGATCAGTGCTGCTTGCTCACTCAAATGGAAAAGCGGACAGACCGAATAAATTTGCTAAAAAATAAAGATAAGATGAACGAAAATTAACAAGACTTATTTTCAATATAAATATAACATCGTTGCCACTAGTTCCACTAGTATTAATGTAATAAGATGTATAGTGCTGACTGAGATCAAGAAATAGTAAATGACAAATTTATATTGCTAAATTTGAGCTAGTTTCTCTTGCCTTGGCTGGAATCTAGCCTAGGAGACGGAAAACTTTGTTTGCAAAATCCGTCAAGAAGTCAACTGGAAGCCTGTCCAATATTTTTCCCAAAATGTCATGGCAAGTCACACATATTAAAAGGACCGGTGAAGAGCTATGATTGCAAAGGGGTGTGGCCTTCAAAAGAAATTCTGAGAAAATATGTTAACGAACCTTTCATGTTTATTGGTTGATTTATTTGGGCAACATATCACCCTCTATGGGTTATTCAATGGCGAAATCTAAATATTTTGAACACAATTTTATGACTTCAACTAAATATCTTTTGAGCGCAATTATATGCCTACAACTATAGATAAAATGTATTTAAAGACATTTATATATATTATGTTTAACGTTCTTTTTATAGATACAAGTATTTAAGCAAATGCTCTGTTTTATAATAAACAGTATTAAATAACATTTACCGGCCTGAATGTCCGAGAAATTTTCATAGAACCTATACGGAACCATCATTTCGCGTGATGTGCCTTAACCGTTCGGCCACAGAGGAGCGTCTGGTTAGCAAGGTCGATTTTACTTTCTTTAAACTTAGATCTTCCATGAATCTCTTCTATTCATATCTGCTCTAGCGTATCAAATGTAAACAAATGACGTCATATATTTTAGAATTGGACATAGTCCGACAATTTATTTAAAGACATTTATATTATGTTTAACGTTCTTTTTACAGATACAAGTATTTAAGCAAATGCTCTGTTTTATAATAAACAGTATTAAATAACATTTACCGGCCTGTAACATTTAATGTATTAAATAACATTTATATTTTCTATGAAAATTTCTCGGACATTCAGGCCGGTAAATGTTATTTAATACTACTATAAAATGTATTGTTGATAATTTTACTATAAATAGGTATCTTTGGTATATTTATATAACTATATATTGCTGGCATTTGTACTATAAAAATGCATTTTAAAACTTTCATTGTTTTCCCTTTGTTTGAGGGTTTACCATTTGTCCAAATCTGAGTTCCTAACGTGTGCTTCTACACCGAGTAAGGGTAGATCTGGGAACAGCAGCAATTAAGAGGTGGTTCCACACTCCTCAAAACCTTCAATCTTCCGATCAGAGACTTTGCTGCCGGATATAGTTTATCATCATACCCAGGACTATATTTGTGAAAAAGAGTAAATAACAAATACTGAAATTAGCAATCCGATTGGACAGGAAAATGTTTTTAACTTCAAATCAGAGCATTTTCAAAGTATTGTACTAACGAAAATTACGCCTCGATGTGTCTTTTTTGCTTTTGCAGTTTTTCCGTGTCGAACTCCTAAACATAGAAATTGGATCATTAGATTATTCTATCACTTGGAATAGAATCTTAAGAGAACATATTTTAATCTCCGTTTCATGGGCTTCGACTTCAAATGCAATCAATATTTTAGAAATTATATTTATTTCTTTTGATCTTAATACCAAGTTCCTATTCTTTACCTTTCTTCATTTTATTTCTTTCTTTGTAGGTTTTTTTTTCATAGTTGTTTCATTTTATTTTTGACTTTTGGTTATATTTATTTATTTATTGCTTAATCCTTTTCTCTGCTTTCCCAATTCTGTCTTTTCATCGTGCATCAATGAAATAGTGCAAATGCAGAGATCGATATTATCCTCGAGAGCTGCCATACAAAAAAGATCTCTGCACTTTACTTCGGGAGAAGACGTTGCACAAAGATCGATTTTGCAAAAAACAGACATTTGAAGAGAAGAGGAAATAAAAGAAACGTCCTAGTCCTTTCAGGAGACCATTTCCAATGGGCAAGGCGGATTCTTTTGGAGAAACAACAACAACAACAATAACAATAACAACAATAATAATAACAATAATAATAACAATAATAATAATAATAATAATTATTATTATTATTATTGTTGTTGTTGTTGTTCATGATGACGGTAGTCTTTGAGTATAGAATCTAGAGGTTGGCAGTGAATATTTCGAAGACAGTAGGAAAGCATAGTTCAGGTTAGCAGTGGATATCTCGTTTTAGTAGCAGAACGTAGTTCTTTCTTCTGTTCTGGTCATCTTTGGTTCTGACAGGTTCGCATTGGACATTCGTAGAGAGTAACCAAAATGGCCGCCGTTATATAAGACGGATTGAATATTTTACGCCTTCTGATGGGTTAACCTTTATTTGGGAGAACTATAAAGTGAGTCCAGTCTTTTGAGTTTGCTCACTAGTAGATACATACATAAAAACTGTAACAATTATTATCAAGCACATATACTAAAATATTGTGTTAGCCCAAAGTGCAGATTCTGTGATAAATAGTCAGAAACAATTGATCATCTTGTATCAGGTTGCACAATATTGGCATCCTCTGAGTATAAAACCCGGCATGACAGAGTGGGCCAATATCTGCACTGGAAAATATGCAACTTCTACCGGAAGGAAACTGAAAGAAACTGGTATGAACACCACCCAGACCCGGTTACGGAGATAGGACCTGTAACAATTCTATGGGACTACACAGTACACACTGATCGAAGAATCAAAGCCAACCGCCCAGACATTGTTATTAAAGACCACAAACAAAAAAAGTTCTTCCTTATTGTATGGCAGACTGCAATGTATCTTTGAAGATATTCAAAAAGCTGTCAAAATACAAGGACCTTGAAATAGAAATCTCAAAAATGTGGCACATGGGAACATCAACAATCCCTGATGTAGTTGGAGCCCTAGGATTGGTTGGAAAAGAATCAAGTAGACTAACGGAAGGGATACCTGGAAGTCCATGCCTCAAAGAAATACAAAAAATTGTTCTTACAAGTACAGCCCACACTTTACAAAGGGCTTTATCAATGTAATTTTTTTTTGTCAGTGGAAAGTGTCATTGGTGCCATTTCTAACCTTAGGTCCCTGGGCGGGACCCGGAAAGAAATGTGTAAACGCCAGTAATCAAAGGAAATAATAATAATAATAATAATAATAATAATAATAATAATAATAATAATAATGTTTGTATGAATTTCGCATGCTCACGTCAGGTATTTCGGTGGCCATCACTTGAAAAGGAATTAAATAATATTTCTTCAAAACTCTAACACATTCCTACACATTCTAGCTTTTTTCACTAATATCGTCCGAATGGTTTCGTTTCTTCTTCAGATTTTCAGTTTTTCCAGCACTTTTGTTCTTTTGTTTTTAGACCGATCCAAGTTCTCTGGTAACGATGGGTACAACTGTCACCTTCATGCTTCACAGTTTTATTCCCTTCCTAACCCTGCCGAGACTCCACTAATTTTTTCAATTTTTTTCCACTTTTATTATTACGTTTCCTGCTGGAAAAAACAATGTTTTCTCATCACCTGGATTTGGTGATCCGTTTGGGCCTCAAAGTCGAAAAAAAAATTTATTTTTGAAATTCTCTGAGAAATCTCCCGCTTTATGCATATACCATTCAGCGTCGTTTGCACAGTTATCAGTGATTCTCCATTCCTGTCTAGTCAAGCCATTTTTTTGGTATTCTTTCTAACTTGCTACAACCTCATTTAATATGAATGTTGTCTCTTCCATACATTCTGCAGTTGCTAATTTTTATCCTACAAGTATTAATGCTCAGTGTTGGATTAATAATATCGTATATAATGATAATATTAAACATTACAACCAACTAAGATGCAATTTTGGTTCGAAAGAAAGACTGTTGAATCAATGTTTTTACAACCACAACTTAAGTTTAAGTAATGAAAAATATATATGTAATACGAATCTCTCAAAGTATCCATCAGTGATTACGTAGTGCAGGGTTAAAAACTGAAACTGTTTTATTCTTGCTGCACAGGACCAATGCTTGATAACTAGAAATTATCAGGTATACATGCTGAAAAATTGTGTTTGCCCAAAATGCAGATTCTGTGATAAATATCCAGAAACAATTGATCATCTTTTATCAGGTTTCACAGTGTTAGCTGAATATAAACTCGGCGTAATAGAGTGGCCAGTGTCTGTATTGAAAAATATGCAACTTTTACGGGGAGGAAACTGCAAGAAACTAGTATGTACATCACCCAGGCCCGGTTATTGTTTTGCTTAGGGTGAAATGATTTTTAGAAAAACCTGAAATCAATGCCTGACGACTGACTGGAGCACGAACATTTGATTAGTATCATACTGTAAGCAATAACGATATACAGGGGTTGGACAAATAATTGAAACACTTGCTAAATTCAAAGAAAATTAATTTAATATGGAGTTGGTCCTCCTTTAGCCTCACAGACAACTTTAATACGTCTAGGAATGGAATCAGCTACCTGACTTCATCCAGAGGAATTTTAAGTCATTCTTCCATTAACACCTGCTCCAGCTCTTTACGACACGACGGTGGGGATAGCGGCTCCTAACTTGTTGCTCCAAAATGCACCGCAAATGTACAATAATATTTATATCTTGTGATTGGGGAGGCCATTCCATGTGTTCTAGCTCACTTTCATGGTCTTCATACCAATTCATAACCACTCGAGCGGTATGTATTGGAGCATTATCGTCTTGGAAGATGCAGTCACCATCAGGGAATAAAGTCTTGGCCATTGGATGAACATGATCTCCCAAAAGGTTCAGGTAATCTTTCTTGTTGATTCTACCATGCAGGGCAACTACTGGACTGAGACATTTCCATGATATGGCGACTCAAACTATCACTGATCCACCTCCATGCTTCACTGTTGGAAAAAGGCAGTCAGGGTTGTAAGCTTCTTTGGGCTGCCTCCACACATAAACTCGCCCTGAAATTGGGAAAAGAGAAAAACTGGACTTGTTTGAGAATATGACGTGCTTCCATTGGTCTGCAAATGTTTGATTTTTTGCCACATTGTGTTTCAATGCACGTCAGTACCTGTCAGTAAGTTTGCAAGTCCGGCCCGAATTGCTACGGTTGCTAGAGGTCTTGCCCTGTATCTCGAATTGCATCAGTGTTCTTCATATGGTAGCTCTTGAAAAACCAAACAGTTCAGTAATCTTAGTGATCGAGGCTCGTGCAATGCGAGCTCCAACAATTTTCTCTTTTTCGAACGCGTAGAAGTCACGCTTTTAGCTTAAATTTTACTAAATTCTAAAAATAAATAAGACAAAGACAGTAAATTAGTAAAAAACGTATTTAAAATAGATATAAACTGCAATTACGAAGTTCTTAATATAGTAGGTCTTTGAAATATAGGAGTGGATTTTATAACTGCTCCAATTATTTTGTCCAACCCCTGTACTTTAAAATATATTAACTCTGTTCTGTGTTTTATTAAGCAATGATATGAAGAGACAAGTGACGATTGTTGAGTCAGATATCAGATATTGTCAAATTTCAATTTACAGGTTTTAGATCCATAAACCTATTTCAATCGCAGTTCAATTTTTAGAATGTCTAAAAATACAAGTATATAGTGAAAAAGATAAAATTCATCGGGTTGCACAATAGAACCTGCCATAAGTTAGCTCGCAGTTTTTTGCTCTATAGACATGTTGCAATTTGTGCTTAATATTTAAAATATTAAAAATGCGCCTCAAAATGTAAATCTATTGGCAAAATAAAGAAAGAAAGACATTTTTATAAAAAGATGCTGTCACATGTTCCCCTAGGATTCAAGCGGTTACTTCCTTTCTTAATGCTATACCGATCCACAACTCCCTTAAAAAATTACCGTCCGCTTGTGAGGTTATAGTACCCCTAGCTGTGAATCACTGCTCTAAAAATTAAACAACTAACCTACTTTGATTGAAAAAAATGCGTGGTTTCTATCAATCATATACAGACTTATTTCTTTCCTTGCCGAAACTTTTGGCTTCTTCCTTCACGCATGTATCCATTTATTAGTTTGAATTCACCTATCGTTAGTTTTATATTCCTTTTCTCTTTATTGCAAATCAATGCTTCAACCCTTCTTCGCTCCCAATCGATGCACTCGACTTATATCGATTGATTCTGGAAATAGCCATTAGCCCAACTCCAGTGCCAATGTCAAACCTTTGCATTCTGTTCTAATTCCTAATTACTTTGGCAAACTGTCCAGTTGTTGTGGAGATGAACACACCATTCTAGAATATGACCTGGACTCGTCCAAATAGCACACATACCGAAATAAACGAGAATAATCAGAAGAGAGCGAACCAGGATCGAGCCTTATATCCTTACTACGGATTTCAGTAAGGCTACGTAGACTCCAAGCAACATTATATTTCATGATTGTGTTATCTTCATTCAAAAGGATGAAGACATAACAGTGGCGACGAGGATTCGAATTCACACGAAAAAGAAGAATAAAATCTCTCGGTTAGCATAAATAGCTGACGAAGAAAATTCAAAATTCACGGAAACGAATTTTGTGGGAGTTCCTTTATATTCATAGGGCGACGTGAAAGTCGATAACTTCAAAGGGTGTATGACATACTGCTATTAGAAAATAAAATCTTTTTCTCCCTAGTTAAGGACTACTTGTATAAAAATAATACACAATGGAAAAATTGAAGATAATTATTCCCCAACTATTACAACAAATGAAGCGAGAGCAGATTGAATATCAAGAACAGTTCAAGGCAATGTTGGAAAAGCAAGGAACGTGCAATGCGTCAATTTCACTTTCGCCAGTCTCAGTCGCTAACTCAATTAGTGAATTTAAGTACGTCCTAGAAGGAAACATTACGTTCTTATCGTACTTCTGAGGCCATTTTCAGAGAAGAATGTCAAGGATGGTCAGACGAAAAGAAGGTTCTGTTACGAAAATTGTGCCCCGCTGAACATGAAAATATCTGAATTTCATTTTGACGAATACTCCAGAAAAAGTGTCATTTAACGAAACAGTGTCGATATTATCAATTTTTTTTGGTGAAAAGAATTCACTTTTTATACACGTTGGAAGTACATGAACCTTGCTAAGGATGAAGATGAAGATTTTGTCGCATATGCCGGTAAAGTCAATCGTGAGTGTGACAAATTTAAACTGAACGAACTATCGCCAGACAAATTTCAATATCTAATCTTAGTTAAAGGCCTAACATCAAGCAACGATGCGGATATACGCTCTGAAATCCTTACAAAACCTGAACAGGATTCAAATTAATTATACGAACTGTTGCGGAAGAGTGCCAAAAAACCCTCAATGGACGTGTCATTTGGTTCGATTTTCACTGTATCGTACCTTACGCACGATACAGTGAAAATCGAACCAAATGACACGTCGTAAGTACAAGGAGTTCGAAAAAAGAAAGTAGTACGAAAAGAAAAAATCCGAAATAAAAATACAGCCAAACTTAATTCATGCTATGGCTGTGATATGCTTCATTTCAGAAAGGACTGTCCATTTGAATAAAAAATGTTTTAATTGTAGAAAAACAGGTCACAATAGGAATAAAAAGAAAAGTCGACAATTTGATCATTTAGGATCGGTTACAAAGTTTTCTTTAAAATCTTTAAGGCCGGAAAGGAAAATTGTCAGAAAGGAAATTTTTTTCGGCACCTTGGTAGTATGATGTACATTGTCGAAGATAGGCGATTTTAACATAGAAGACATTTAAATAAATTGAGGTCTAGATATGCACAGAATAAGCAACCAGTACAATTTAATTCACCGATGGATATATTTTAGGATACCTTTGAAATACCTATTCTTAAAAATAATATTACAATGCAACGTCAGGGTAAGCGAAAACGTAACCCGACTTACTGAAACGTTGGAAGTGGACCTATGTCGGAAAAATTATCAACTAAATAAAAGTGCATATCTGAAAGGGTGGGCGTGATGTAGAGATTAACACATCTATCCAGAATATGACTTGGACTCGTCCAAATAGCATATACAGTGCTGTTCGATAAAAGTGACTCACCTGATTTTTTTTACTTAAAATTTTTTTCGCCTCTTGTTTTTGGGGTTAAACTAATTTTAATCTTACTAATATAAAGACCCCTTCCCGACCACCTAGTAAAAAGTTTACTCACCCTAAGGTATTCTATTGATAATTATAATTTTGAATATAAATGAGATTTAGGGAAAAACTCCGTGCAAAAAAGTGACTCGCTTATTTCCTGCAACTAGTAATCAATAGAAACATAACCAAACAGCTTTAAATAAAGAATAATAGAGGTATAATTTATTTATAATAGGTAATATAGTTCGAAATATTTAATAATCTATGGGTCCTCCTTTATTTTGAATAACCTTTTCAACCCTTTTAGGCATTGACTTGAATTAGGTTCTGGCAAATCTCATCTCCAAGCATTGAATTCCATTCGAATATCAAATTCACAATCAAATCCTCTTTGTTGCTCAACTGCTTTCTCGAGAGCCTGTATTTTTCAATACTCCATAAGTTTTCAGGAGATTGGGGCGGCCATGTCATAACACTCACCTGCTTCTCATCAAAGTATTCCTTCATCAATTTTGTTTTGTGACAGGCAGCATTATCCTGCATAAAAATGAGCTTGATAGGGTCGATTTGTACCCTTTCAGCAGAAGGGAGCAGACAAGACTAAAATTCTCTTGTACTGCTTGTCTCTGAGGGTCTTTTCAATAGGTTTTAAGAAACCAGTTCCATGAAAAGAAAAGCATCCCCAGAACATTATACTGAATGCATGCTTGACAGTACTTACTGCTAAATTCAAAGAGCTTTCAAAGCTTCTTCGGATTTTAGATCGCTTATCCTTTGAATTTAGCTCAACTCTCGTTTCATCGGAGAAGAGAACATTTAGTAAAACAATCAGGTGAGTCACTTTTATCGAACAGCACTGTATACTGACGCCAAGAATTAACAGGAGAGAGCTAACCGCGAGCGAGTCTTATATCCTTACTACAGAATTCAGTAAGACTACGTCGACTCCTAGCAACATTATATTTCATGATTGTCTCATATTCATTCCCTGGAATGAAGAAATAACACTATTAGAATTTATTATGCATTTATACCATTCTTACCACCTCTATGTTTTATGCCCTATGGCACATATTCCATAAAACGATTTTTTAAAATTATTTTGCGATATTTGAACACACGTTTCAATTCAAGCGAATGTTACTTTCTTAATTATTACAACTTTCTTCAAATCGAATTGAAAGAGAAATGCCAGAAGTATTTGACTATTAATGCACATAAAGGACTCTACAAGTTCAGAAGATTATCTTTCAGTGTAAAAGGTATTTTCCAGTAAATACTGGATACGATGTTGGCTGCACTAGACGGTGTCATTGCTTACGTAGATGACATATCTATAAAGAGCGATACCAAGATACAGCACGTAAAACTGATTCAGTAAGTATTTCAGAGACTGTTTGACTACGGTTTTAAACGCGGTGAACAGAAATGTCAGTTCTTTATGGATAAGATTAATTCATTATTACAAAATATAGGAAATAGCAGATTGATTTGGTTGATTTTGTTTAGCGGCATATCAACACCTCTATGGGTTATTTAATTCCGAAATCTAAATATTTCGTACTAGCAGCCATACCCAGCTGGTCGATCAGAAAAAGCGTTTAATTATAATGGAGTAAAAACAGCATCATGTTTAGATTTAACAGAGTCTATATTCTTCAATTACTTTAAAGTACTTTTATTAAAAACATTTTGAATTAATGCAGTTACTGATATAACAGTCGAAGTTAGCCGAGGACACCAAGGGATAAATCAGGTGACATGAACACCCACTTCAGACAATTATTATTTTGGAGTTTTTGACATTCACTTTGTCAGTGTGCTACCAGGGATGTAAAAGAGGATATATTTCTAATGAAATTGTTAAGTGGGATGAAAATTGGTTGAAAGATCAACGAAAAATAAGAAAGAAACAAGTAAAACTTCATATTTTTCGCTATTTACGCGGGTTTTCACTATATGGGTGAACTCAATTATCAAGTTAAATAACTGTTAAACAATCAGCTTATTGTTGGCTACAATTGAGTGAAGTTTGTATTAGATTGCTTGAAAATTGAGGGAGTTATTTGTTTAAAAATTGTATTGAAATCGATTTTTCGTTTTTCGCAGTTTTTCGCTAAACGCAGTGGCGTAGAAATAAAAATGAGATATCATTGAGTTCGTCATGGTGTAAGTAACCTACATACCGAGTTTGAACGAAATCGGCGGTAAAAAGTTGAATTTATTGATTTTGATCGACTTTATCGATTATTGATTTTTTTAAAATTATCGATTTTTATGCTAAGAAACTATCTCTTACATGGTACAATGTATGTGACAAGTTTGGTCAAAATCTCGAGTGAAAAGGTATCACGCAGACAGATAGGCAGACACAGATACTTTCTGTTTTATATATATAGATGTAATTTTATGGCTTCACCTACATATGTTTTTAACAAAGATTTGATGCCTTCAATTACAGATATTTTGTATATACTTTTAAACTTTCTGGGTAAACGTATGTTTTTAGATATATAGTTTGTAGATGTTAAAAATGTATCATTGGTATTTTTTTATAAAATATATTGCTGGCAATTTTACTATAAAAATGTATTTTTTTTACTTTTTAGTCTTGGTCATTTTACTATAAAATGTACTGTTGGTCATTTTGCTATGAAAATGTATTGTTGGTAATTGTTTTTATAAAAAATTCCAGTACAAAAACGTATTGGTGGTAATTTTTTATAAAAATGTATTACTTGTATTTTTACTATAAGAATGTATTTTTTATAGTTTCCTAGATTTTACTTAGAGGGTTCGGTATTAGCTCATAGCTGGGACCCTAACATGTGCTACCACTCGACTCAGTAGCAGTAAGTAAGAGGTGGTTCCACTTTACTCAATATGTCCAATCTTGCTGCCGGATTTAGTTTATGGTCATACCCGGAACTAGGAAACAGCAGATTTCTTCAAAATTATGAGTATTTTGAAAACGCGTGGCGGTAACTGTCCGAGAGTCTACATCTTAATGGAAGTTTCTGAACTAACGGCTGACTTGCGATGAAAACACAGAATACCAAATGCAGAAGTAAAAGCTGGAGTGTGGTGACCAGACAGACTTTTACCGATATTAACAGAAATGGTTTCCTGTGGTGTAGAGATAAGATCACAGATGGATAATAAACGATTCTAGACGCACGCATACACACACTCTTACGCATTTTAATAGTATATTCCTTGCTTTATTTCTCCAGATGTTGCAAGAAATGACACGGAATTTGTACGTAGGTGCCGCACTATATCTTTTATAACATATTCAAAGGGCAATTCTTTTTCATCTATGTGCCGCGTCTCTTCAGCGATCATGTCTCCTCACAATTTCCTGTCCTTAATAAATTGTGTCTTTTTGTTAACTCTCCTAAAACCTGTTCCGTCATGCATTTATTCAAGCTCGCTATGTAGGTTATAAATTGTTTTCTTCTGTCACTTTTGCCCCCAATCTGTCTTGTGAGCATCAGATTTTCCAAGCCCCCTTTCCTCATTGTGCACTATAAATTTCAACTGTCTCTTTCTGCTGATAAATATAAGAGTCCGTTTTGTTTCCATTTTCTATAAAACTTTGTTGTTGCTCACATGTTCGGTCCAGGGCATTCTCAGCATCCCTCTGTAGAACCACATTTCTATTGCTTCAAGTTTCTTTTTCATCTGTCAGGAGACTGTCCAGCGTTCTCTGTTATATAGGAAGACTGATATTGCATAACAGTTCAATACTATTTTCCTGTTTCTTAATACTTTACTATGCTTTTGGAAGACATCTTTCACTATCCTAATGGACCTTCGGATTTCGGTGTCGCACTTTTCGCCATTATCTGATATTTAAATTGTTGTACTAGTTTGATTTTAATATCTCCAGTTTTCAAATTTCATATTTGGTTGCTTCTCTTGATAACAACCATGCATTCTGTCTTATTGCAATTGATTTTGAATCATTTATTCTTGCTTTCTTTCACTACTTTCTGTAGGTGTTCCTGTAGTTATCTTTCTATGTGTGCTATCACCAATGTGTCATCTACACATCTTATGTTAAGATTGTGACCGTCAATAATGAATTCTGGTAGAAGTTTTAATTCTTCTCAGAATCGTCTCACTGTATAGATTAAATAAGTCTGGCGAGAAGACACACCTTTGTCTTTCACCCCTTTCTATTTTTGTATATTTACTGAACTCATTTTCTATCTGTCAGGCGTTTTGCTGCCATTATATGTTCTGGATTATTCTAATATCCTTCTCAAATAGTTCAAGCAGATCTTTCTGATGTACTTTGTCAAATGATTTTGTATAATCTATAAGACATAGGTATACATCCTTTTGCCTTCTTATTGCTCTTTCTGATATCATTCTGAGCATAAATATAGCATTCCTTGTTCCAGTGGCTTTACCGAACCCGCACAGTTCGTGTCCTATTTCTGGTCTAATTCTACTTCGCGGTCCAGTTATCAGAATTCGGATGATAGGTGTTGTTAAATGGCTTAATAGGCTGATGGAGTTCACATTCATTTTCCCCTGGTTTCTTAGGCAGTGCCATGAAAAATGGATCTACTTATGTCTTCTGGTATATCACCGCTATTGTATATTTTATCTATTAAGTCTGTTATCTTGTCAATTCAGATATCATCTAAGGCTGCCAGCATCTCTATTACAATTCCGTCTGTTAGTGCTTTTTTCTTCCTATTCTGTTTGGCCAATGTTTATTCCCCTTCAGATATTTATATTTTTGGTCTTTGAATATTTCTGTGTATTGCCGGTTGTCCTTTTTCGGCGAGTGGGGGCGTTCTCCGGTCTATAATTTCCATTTCGGACGTGTTTTCTTTTTAATATTCTAATATCAGTGTCCCGTCCTTGAATTGTATGGATCATGTTAATGAGCATGCTTTTCCTTCTGCTATTTCTCTTATTTTTTTATGCATATCTTCTTTATCTGTGATACTCATTCTTTCTATTTCTGCACATTTTTTGTTGAGCCGTTCCTCTTTACCCCGCTTGCATTTGTTCCTAATTTCTCTGTGCAGTATCCTATATTCTGTGTTGTACCTTGGTATTGTTTTTTGTCTCATTTTCATCATGTCAAGAATTTAATGTCATCTATTCTTTTTTTTGTCTATTTTTTTTAGATGATCTCAATGACTGATGTTACTAAAACATTAATTGCCTACTTAACAATAAATGCTTAACCAATAACATAATATACAAAGCTAATATAATTTAATGTGTCCCACTTCGAGTTTTCATTCTCATTTGTATCTGCGTTTAACATTGTCTATATATTTTTTCCTTCACATTCATGTCATTCAAGAGTCTGTGATATTGAAATTTGGGTGCTTAACCCTCTTCAATCTCTGTAATTTCACTCCCAGTTTACATATAACTAGAAGGTGCTCGCTTCCACAGTCGGCACTTGGATATGTTTTACAGTGTAAAACCGCATTCTTGAATCTCTTATTGATATTTATATAACCATTTTAGGTTTTCATTTACCCTCCTGGGCCTTTTGCATGTTTACTTACGTCTTGTGTGTTCTTGAAACCCGGTATTGGATACCACGCGATCATTTGCTGTGCACCATTGGGCCCATTTTTCTCCGTGTTCATTACCAACTATTTCACTCTCTGCTTGCTTTCCTTGGCATTAAGGTCTCCCATGACGATTATAATTTCTTGCAATTTGCATTGACCCTTGTTTAACGTACAGTAAAACCTTTCAAATTATTTTTCTGCACTTTGTAATATCGGTGCATATAAAACTCTGATGGCTATTTTGAAAGGCAGGTTGACGACAGGATTTCTTTCAGATAGTTGATAGTATCCCAGAACACATTTTTTTATGTCTTGGTCTAATATCTAAAATAAGTTCAACTCTCCTCTCATTTTACTCTCTGCCTTCATATATGATCCTGTGTTTGTTATTGAGGAAATCTCCATAGTAAGCCCACCTCGTTTCGCAAACGCTTAAAATATTAACATTCAAACGCGAACGAATAGTTTCCTGCTTTATTTTTTATTTTTATTTTTTTTTATTGGATAACACTGAAATACATTATAGTATAAAAAGAAATGGTAAGTTCAATCTAAGGGAAACAATAATTGAAACAAAGCAAGTTCAGTCGGCCAATGATGACAATTCCAGAACAACGTAACTATAAACAATTTTTTCTATCCTCTGCCAGCCGCTATGATGGAGAAAGCATTACCTCGAACCGTCGCCAGTGAGACACGCTGCAAGAGCCACTCCGTTTCGCGAGGCTCGTTCCTTAATCGAGACGCAATCGCTCCAATCCTCAGAAGGAACGCCATCGAACGAGGGCCAATAACCCCTGAAGTCTCCACTGCCACAGGAGTAAAAAAAACTCTATCAGCAAGAGAAGAATATTTAGCTACTTTTTTTTTATCTCTGCGTCTCGGGCGACGAACCCCGGCTCAACCGCGGACCTGATCCTATTACTATTAATTATTAATATTTTCCTGCTTTATATTTTTGAACTGGTCACATTGATTTAGTGATATTCCATGTCTTGGGAACTACTTTTTGTTTCCTGCGAACAGTCGCTATATGATGGCGAGGAGACTTGTCGCTGATGCCTTTCCTTACTGGGCGGATAATCACTTTCAAGGAGTCTGACCCCCTTCATGCCAATTTAAAAATTTATATGCAACGCCAATCATCATCTTCTGTCTCCTTAAATCCTGGTCTTTTAATATGCTCCATTTCTCTTCAATGTTTTCTCAGATTCTTTCACTCTCAGTAATACCTTTTGTCTTAGTGGCTTTATCACCCTGCTTGGGGTGAAATGATAAAAAAAACCCCAAATAAACAAATAAATAAAAAAGCATCTATAGATAAATAGATAGGTACTTATTTATAAAGACAGAGAGATAGGGGGATATAACCTCCCTTCTCTTATATTAAAAGCTCCCCTTTCAGTCGAACTACAAGAATTCCATCAGTTTATATTGTATCTCAGAATACAATTCTTCATATATTTGTTTAATATGAATCCTACTACCCTCCTATTTTTCTCTCCGCCTGCATATATGACTCTGATGAATTCTCCATTATTTCCCCACCTATTTTCGCATACGCCTAAAATATCAACTTTTTACCTATTCACCTGTTTCTTTATATTTTTTAACTAGCCACATTGATTTAGTGTTCCGACACTCCATGTCCCGAGAATTATTTTTGTTTGATGCGAACAGTCATCGGGTGAAAAGTTAATTTCACGCGGTTATCTTTCATAATTTAATTGTTAAGAGCCATGAGTCTTCTTGCGATTGATAGTGGAGTGATTTCCCGTTGCCTCCTCCATGGCGATTTAATTGAGACACTACCCCTGGTTAGCTGGTTGTTGACACGTCAAGAGTTCTCTCGCCTTTTGAGAGGTCTTATTTTTCATCCTATAGTATTACTAACAACTCTCCTAACTCGCGAGAAATTGGAGTGAGGATACCGGTTTAGTCGCCGACCACCCGACAAGAGCATACACACACATACATACCCATACACACACACAAACGCACACACATACACACACATATATATGTGTGTGTTTTAACATGCTTAAAGTTCTAATTATTATTATTATTATTATTATTATTATTATTATTATTATTATTACATTCAAAGTAGCTCTTTCCTTGACTTTCTCGAGTCACAATAGAGAAAGTAATTCAACAGCCAATTTGGAGAATAGCCCAAAATTTTAATAGCTGATAATCAGAAGTTTGAATTTAAAAATATGACTTCATATTTTTCCTAACTCCTCCTGCCTAACGCTGGGGGAGTCATATCGACGAATGGAAATTATTATTAAATTTTAATAAAACATGTTAGTAACAAGTTACTTCCAAATAAAATACAAGATTATTATTATGATTATTATTTAAATTCAAAGTACCTTCTTAACCCTGACTTTCCTGAGTTAATAATGTGAGAGGAATTCACTATTCAATTTCGAGCCGAGCCAAAAGTTATGTAGCTGCTAATCAGAAAATAGAAATTAAAATAAAAGTTCATATTTTGTTTCCCATGGACAGCGGACCGAGAAAAAAAATTACCTCACGAGATTGAATAATATGTGGAATGTATTAGAAATATCCAGAAATAATACAGGAAGCAAACTTTCTGCCTGCCGATAGAAATTAAATTCAGTAAATGCACAAACATAGAAAGGAACGTAAGACAAGGGTGCATCTTTATACTGAGACAATCCTGCGTGAATTAGAAGTTCTATCAGGATTTATTATTAGCAGACACAATCTTAACAATATACGATATGCAGACGACACAAAGTCGATATCAAACACAGAAAGGAAACTGCAGGAACTCCTACAGAAGGAATTAAAAGAAAGAGAGAAGAAAGGACTAATCATCAATTGTAAGAAGACAAAATATATAGATGTCAGCAAAAGAATAGAGCACAGGAAAGAATCTATGAATTGGGGGAACCAACATCAAACAAGTATGAAAATTTAAATATCTGGGGCGTGTTTTAACAGAAGATGAAAACTGTGACACCGAAATCCGAAGGCGTATTGGAAAAACAAAAGACGCATTTTGAAAGCTAAACAAATTATAATGAAACAAGAAATGTTCGTTAGAAATAAAGAGGGTGAACGGTTATGAAATATTGGCCTTACAATATGGCACTGAATGTTTGACAATCACCAAACAAATGAAGAAGAAACTTTAGACAACAAAAATGTGGTTCTGCATAAGGATGCTGAGAATACCATAGACTGAAGATGTGAAAAACGAGGAAGTTTTAAGGAAAATAGCAATAAAAATGACACTTAATGCTGTGGAGCCCTCCCCTGGTTAGGTTAGACAAGCTTTGTGTACCTAGTTAATGTGAGTATGTGTTGTTCCCGGCCTGTTCCCGGCCACATCCTTGGTTATGATCCAGGTTGAGATTCCCAACCTCCCCAGTTTGTTTATCACATCTTGTTTTGGCCCCTTTTTATCTTGTCTGGATCAACTTTATATTTTCCTATGCCCGTATGATTTTTTATCCTTTTCCCACTCCCTTAGCGAGAGAGCTTCTTGATTTTATCCCATGGGTTGAATACAGCCGCCTCTCTGTTTTTGAGGGTTGCACGGGCCATACTAACATCGGTTAGGTTTAATTTGATTTGTGTTAATATTTCAGTTTGTTACTGGGTTCATCTCCCTCCCCTCTCATTTTTCATCACGGATTTTTATATATATTTTACTATCATTAAATTTTTATGACATGGGGCGCGTTTTGTAGGTCCCCCTAGAGAGGATGTGGTATTATGGTGCATGGAGGATTGATTGGTGATGGACGAGTTCTTGTGGTGAATGGGTAAATTGTAATGAGTGAATGGGTCGTGAATCGGATTAGCTAGGTATAAGATAGTTAGTGTGGACCAGCCCTAACCCCTCCCCTTTTTCGGCCTTGTGGCCACAATTATGTAATTTTTACATAATAAATATCTACAAGGAATGATATTGTGTAACAGTTCAGCGCTATTTCTTTCAAACGTTTTTTTCTGTTTCTTTATAATTTGTTTAGATTTTGGAAGGCATCTTTTGTTATTTCAATGTGTCTTCGGATTTCGGTGTCACATTTTTCCTCGTCTCCTTCGACACTACCCAACTCAACTCAAACTAACCACCATGTTGCAAAAACCAGTCTTTAATCAGAAAGAAGCTGTAACGTCATACTAATGTCACGTGTTACAAACATGTAACAGTTTTTTTCTTCTGAATGCCAGTTTGTAAATAGTGCGTACGAATGAGTGTTCTTGGCTCCTGTAAACGTTAAGATTTATTACTCATTTAAAAATTTTTTATCTCAACACCCTGACGTCTCTCTTTCGTATGGGAGATAGTGTTTTGCATAATTAATTTATTGTCTTTCTGTTCGGAAAATCTGTTCTGCTTTATTTATCCTTGTTTTCCATTCATGGATTGCTTTTATCGAAAAGAAAGACAGAGCCACATTTTTCCATTTTTTTTTCTGTATAAAAATCTCAAGAGACCTTGTCGACATTATTAACTTTCATTAAATTCCCATTGTGCAAATTCCTCATTTTATCTTACCCTTCAGCTCAATTTATTCTAGTTTTTCTTCCTTTCTTTTCCCTTGCTTCAATAATACAAATAATGTTCCTTAATACAAATAATGTTCCTTAATACAAATAATGTTCCTTAATACAAATAATGTTCTTTTTGCTATTTTTTCTATTTGTCAATCCATTATATTTTTCTGTTCTTCCTTTTTTCAACTGCTCAATTCTTCTCTTTCTCTCTATTTCTTTTACTTTCACTTTTTCTCTTTCTCGCTCTCTCTCTTTCTCTCGCTGTCTCTCTCACGCTTTTTCTTATTGAAGATATACATTTCTTTTTCCTTTCTTTTTCTGCATTTCGTTTCTTCTTTCTTTCTCTTTGCTTTCATTGTAGCTTTTTAAGCTTGGATGTGCGGGTGGTGTAATGTATAATGGCTCGGAATTGTTAATCGGAGAGTCAAGTTTCAATTCCAGTTGAGTTCATTATATTCACTTACGCGAAAATACATTTGGGAAAGGTATGACCCACCTCTTCTCCCCCAGGTATGGGTTAATTAGTAAAACTTCTATTACTAAATCATTATTATATCAGTAAACCCAAAAGTTCTTACAATCCAAAAATATTTTCTGACTTTAAATAACCTGCAAAAGGTTGATAAGCCGTAGAAACGAATCAACCAATCATTGTATCTTTTTCCCTTTCTTTCGTAATCTTTCTTACTGTTTTTCTTTATTTCTCTCCTTTTCGTTTTTTATTCTTTTTCTTCATCTCTTTTTCTTTTACTCCTTTTCCTTTCTTTCTTTCTTTTTTCCTTCTTTCTTTCTTTCTTTCTTTCTTTCTTTTTCTATTCTCGTCCTCGGTAAATTACTTTGGGCCAAGAAATTGGTTAAATGTCCACTTGAGACGCTTATTAAACATGTCGAGAAAATTGTAGGTCTCCTGGTTACATTCACTGATATGAATTATGAAAAAGTAAACAAAAAAAAAAGAAGGAAAAAGTAAGGAAAAAACAAATAAATACATTTGTGAAATGGTCACTTAAGAAGCTCCTTAAATAAATTCAAAAGAATTTAGACCCCCTGATTGCTTTCATTCTTGTAATTCCTCTTTAAAAAGTAATAAAAAAATTCAATAGATGACTATTCAAGAAGAATATTAAACATGTTGAGACGAGATTAAATCACGTGACCATTTTGATTTATATGATTTCGTCAAAAAGAAAGCACACAAAAGTGAAAGGAAATTTGTCAGACTTGCGAAACTTATTAAACGAGTTAAGATTTGTTTGGTTTATTTTGTTTTACGGCATATCAACACCTTAATGGGTCATTTAATGCCGACAAGATTTTTATTGCTGGTCACATTTTTAATCTATCTATCTATCTATCTCTATCTCTCTCTCTCTCTCTCTCTATCTATCTATCTATATATATATATATATATATATATATATATATATATATATATATATATATATATATATATATATTGGTTTGGTTCCTTTTGTTTTACGGCATATCAACACCTCAATGGGTTATTTAATGCTGACAAGATTTTTTATTGCTGGTCACATTTTTTATCTATCTATCTCAGTATATATTGGTTTGGTTCCTTTTGTTTTACGGCATATTGACCTCAATGGGTTATTTAATGCCGATATGATTTTTATTGCTGGTCACATGTTTTATCTATCTATCTATCTATCTATCTATCTATCTATCTATCTATCTATCTATCTATCTATTGGTTTGGTTCCTTTTGTTTTACGGCATATCAACCTCAATGGGTCATTTAAGGCCGATAAGATTTTTATTGCTGGCTATATTTTTTATCTCTCTATCTATCTATCTATCTATCTATCTATCTATCTATCTATCTATCTCAGTATATATTGGTTTGGTTCCTTTTGTTTTACGGCATATCAACACCTCAATGGGTCATTTAATGCCGACAGGATTTTTATTGCTGATAATATTTTTTCCAAAAATGTATTGCTGATATTAAAACTTATTTTTACACGTTTTGACCACAGTTTTGGGGTTAACTATTTGCCCATAGCTGGAACTCTAACAGTACTAGTGGGGTATTACTTAGGAAGGTATTACAGGTTTGGTTTGGTTTGTTTTACGGCATATAACCTAAATGGGTTATTTAATGCCGACAAGAGTTTTTGCTGGTAATATTTTTTTTAAATATATTTTTGGTAATTTTTTTTTCCAAATGTGTATTGCTGGTAATATTTTTTTCCAGAAATGTACTGCTGGTAAATAATTTTCAAAAAAAGTATTGCTGTCATTAAAACCTATTTTTATACGTTTATAGAGTTTTGACATCTTTATGGGGGTTAACTCTTTGCCCATCGCGGGGACCCTGACAGGTGCTACCACCCTGGTTGAGGGTGGACCTGGGAACACCAGCAATTAAGAGGTGGTTTCCTGTTCCCAAAACCACCTGATCAGAGGCCTTGCTGTTGGATGTAGTTTATCGTTTTGCCCAGGACGCAAACGATTTTTAAGATGTTTACTTTGTGCATATGTTTGTGATTTATATTATTATTATTTATCCTATTGTTTACTTAATACAAGGCCCAAGAGACAATCAAGGTAGAGGGTTACTGAATAAGGTGGCTGTATGGGCGTAAAGGGAAAACCATGACAGCAGAACTTCGCGAGCCAGAAACAGCATACCTAAATGTGTGTGTGTGGGGGGGAGCAAGCACCGGAGAAGCTCGCTCGATTTGGAAGTCTAAAGGACCCTCTAGAATAAAAGGAGGAGGCGATTTAGTCTTTCGCTCTCTCTTCTTTATTGTGTGTGAAAACAAATCTATATGTATGAAGGTGATTCTCTCTCTCTCTCTCTCTCTCTCTCTCTGAAAGTTATTTTCTTTCTGTACATGTGTTTTTTTTATATATATCGGGTGTAACAGCAAAATTGTCCAAATCGTGTAACAGCATGCGATAATTGTCCATCCCACAAAATGTTTAATAGCTAATCAACCACTAAAATAATTGAGATTTTTTTGCAGGTTTTCAGATAAGACGTTTAGTCAACATGACGACATTTATCGTAAGAATCACTGAAAAACCCTTTGAGTCATTCAGCTAGAAAGAGAACAGGTTAAAATCATTTTGTGTCAGCCCCACTATGTCTTCCCAACTGAGCAATGGTGAGAGGAAAAAGTAATTCAGGCCTTTAGTAATGGTACCAACATTCATACTCTGGCTTCCATCTTCAAAGTCCATTCAAGAACCATCAAGAGAACGGTGAATAAGTTTAAAAAAAAAACAGGGAGCAGTAAAGAGGAAAACTGGATCAGGTGCTCACAACAGCAAGAGGGATGATGATTTCAACTTAGAGCTAAATACATTCTTATTATTTAATGTAGAGCCCAGTAGTGCTATAAAACCTCGGAGAATTCCAGTAAGATATCTTTAATCATTTCTGAGATACAACGGTTCAAAGCTAACTATTGGTTAATTTTGCTGTTACACGATTTGGACAATTTTGCTGTTACACCTGGTATATGAATATGATTCTCTTTCCACACATATTTGTATATGTTTTGTGTGAATGCTATTCTCCCTCCTTCTGTGAAGGTGAGTCTGCACGCGTATGTGTTTGTGTGTGTGAGAGCACGTGCGAAGGATTTTTTCTCTCTCCCTGTATGTTTGTGAATATATCATTTTTCTCATCCCTCTCACTCGTAAATGATTACTTCTCTCTCTCACTCTCTCTCTCACTCTCTCTCTCACTCACTCTCTCTCACTCTCTCTCTCTCACTCTCTCTCTCTCTCTCTCTGTCTGTCTGAGCGCACATGAGTGTGTATGTGTGCGAGCACACGTGTGTGTGACGTCTGTCAAAGCAAGTGTTATCTATCAATAATTCTTTGCGCAGGTGTCTCAGACACTTGGTGATTCTAAGACTTATTTCCGATGAGGCAAACATTGAAAAAAGAAGGGAAAATCCGGTATAATTTGCAAAAGTCCCAAGAAGTTCGGTGCGAATCTTCAGATTTCTTCTGAACCACCTCGCTTCTTCAACCGAACAGTTATTCCGAACGTCCATCGACCCAACCAGCCTTCACAATCTCTTCTCGATAAACACTTCTGCGGTCTTTGACCCAAACTCGAAAACCACCGTTAACGACTGAAACCACTTGAATTTCAATTAATCTCCGACGTGTCAAGTCCTTCTGCTGTGTTGGTCGGTAGAGAGAAGAACTCCTGTGTGAGAACAACAACAAAAAAATTGAAAAATGTCTTTATGTTCGGAGGTATGTGATATCAAGGGTAGAAATTAGAAAAATGAAAATGACACAAAAACAACAAAAGAAAATGACTGTTAAGTTTGAAATAATTAAATTTCTTTTTATTAGTTCAACCAGTTTTATTTTTATTATTGTATGTCCGTCTCGACCAATGATTCTTTAGCTATGAATGTGTTTCAGGGCGTCGAGAATACCCTAAACAGAACATGTGAGTAACCAGGAAGTTTTAAGGATAATGAGATCGAAAAAGACACATGTACTTAGGATTAAAAAAATTTGAAATTTCTATCATACATAGTGAGGAAAGAAGGCTTGGAGAAATTGACACACACTGGACACGATGAATCGTTAAATGAGCAAAATAAATGTCTCAGTCTTAAGGAAGGCAATATGGCGATGTGTCATACAATGTCCATGTTTATTTAATTATTTATTTTTTATTGCATTTTTCCAATTTCTGAATAATATTTATATCTGAATCGAACTCCGAACTTCATGTTTGTACATGTAATGTCGATAATCTGAGTCATTATCAAAAACCATCAGTGATTCTGTTGGTTACATCCTGGTATTTCTTAAAGAGCTGAACATCTGAAATATATATATATGTATATGACAGACATATAGTTTTAAAGTATGTTAAAATGTCTCAGTTGTGAGCTAAAGGCAATCTGGTAAAATATAATCTGCCAAGTTTAAACGACATACGTCAATGACAATGATGCAAAAGTATACTTACTAAAATTGAAACGCAGCGTTAAGAGATAGAGAGGTGGCTTCCTATGTGAGTCAAATGAAAAATGTCTTTATGTTCGGAGGTATGTGATATCAAGGGTAGAAATTAGAAAAATGAAAATGACACAAAAACAACAAAAGAAAATGACTGTTAAGTTTGAAATAATTCAATTTCTTTTTATTAGTTCAACCAGTTTTATTTTTATTATTGTATGTCCGTCTCGAACAATGATTCTTTAGCTATTAATGTGTTTCAGGGCGTCGAGAATACCCTGAACAGAACATGTGTGTAATGAGGAAGTTTTTAAGGATAATGAGATCGAAAAAGACACATGTACTTAGGATTAAAAAAATCTGAAATTTCTATCATGCATAGTGAGGAAAGAAGGCTTGGAGAAATTGACACTCACTAGACACGATGAATCGATAAATCAAAAAAAAAAAAACGGATAATACCAAAATGTCTCAGTCTTAAGCAACAGGCAATTTGGCAATGTGCCATCTGTAAAGTTTAAAAGACATACGACAATGACGATGACCATTGCAAAGGAGATAAAAGAAAACTTAAAACAAAGTATTCTAGCTGCAACACTGATGGCCTTCTAAATTGAAACAGTTTATTTAACAGTCAATTTCTTGAAGAGACTTGAGACAACAGAGATGTGGCCCTACAGAAGGATGCTGAGAATAACATGGACGGAACATGTGAGCAACAAGGAAGTTTTAAGATACACAAAGATAAAAAGGACAATTATACTTAGATTTAAAATGAGACTGTTGAAATTTCTGAGACGCATAATGAGGAAAGAGAGCTTGCAGAATTTGATACTCACAAGGACATCGTGAAGATAAGAGGGGCATAAGGAAACAGAGAGTAACCTACCTAATGAGCTTGTGCAAGTGGATAGAAGGATGGCTATTTGGAGGAATAGTTAGGGGGAAAGTATTGCTTAGAGCTACAAAGAATAGAAAGTTGTGGAGAGCCATGACCACCGATGTCCTGAAGGGAAGCGCTACAAGGAAGAAAGAGGAACGTAGCTTTGACTTCGTTGCTTATTTAGTCGATGTCATTGAAACGGTCTTTGTGTTTCCAGTCCTGTTTGACACACTGAATGAACCAGAATATTACGGGCACAAGCGATAGATCTGGTTAATTAATTTGATCTTTGTCTATATTTCTGAGATGGGGTATTATGTACACTATTTACATTATTCGGACTATTGCCCTCATCTTTGTCGACATGTTTATCACAACGTTTCGGCCGTTGTACGCTCCGGCCTTCTTCAGGTGGTTGGAAGGTCGAACTGAACCCTTTATTTCACTCACTGGGGTAGACTGTTCTAGTACCACGTGCCATGTTTAATGGATGTCAGTTATCAGTTATCTCTTGTTAATTCCCCTCTGAAAGTTCTCCACTGCCTTAACCGGATATTGAACTCTCACTCTTTGGGTTCTGTCACTGGATCTAACTAACGCCTTTATCCACTGGTTGCTGAAGACATAAGGTATATAATACACAGGAATTCCTACACAGATGGCCCCCCAAGGACACATGGCACAGTGGATAAAAGCGTGAATTATATCCAGTGACAGGACCCAAAGAGTGTGAGTTCAATAGCTGGTTAAGGCAGTGGAGAACTTTCAGAGGGGAATTAACAGAAGATAACTGACATCCATTAGACATGGCACGTGGACCCAGTCTACCCAAGTGAGCGAAATAAAGGGTTCAGTTCGACATTCCAACCACCTGAAGAAGGCCGGAGCATACACCGGCCGAAACGTTGTGATAAACATGGCGACAAAGATGAGGACAATAGTCCGAATAATGTAAATCGTGTAGTATGATCTTGTTTCTTTTTTAATTGTAGTTATAAACAAATTGAAATACTTTCGGCTCATAGAATTATTTATATTCATTATTTTTATAATTTTCTACATGTTTGATGGTCACTAATGTCAATATGGTCATATAATATATTTTTTTTTTTAAATAACCACATAATGTTGTTTTATAATGTTGATGGTCAAATAAATTTGTATAATAATGTTGATTGTCACACTATTAATTAGTTATGTTAATTGTTACGTAATATTATTTGATAGTGATTATGATTACATAAATTTTGTTTAATAATGTTGATGTTCACATAATTTTGTTTAATAATGTTTGTGGTCACGTATAAATATGTAATGGAGTTGATGGCCACAATTGTGTTTAATGATGTTAATAGTCACGTATTGGTGTTTAATAATGTTGACATTTACGTAAGGTTGTTTAATAATGTTTATGGTCACATAATGTTGCTTGGAAAAATCTCTTGAAAATGGGGAAAACATTTAAAATCTTTGTTTTGAATTTTTATTAATTTGGGAGATGTTTCCCTTACTACACTTAATCAATTGCTTTCCATCGAAGTTAGATTTCAGTAAACACTTCTCAACTTGGTAAGTTTGCTTTGTTAATGAAAAAAAATTACAATAGACAGCAGCGCATCGATTGATTTCATGAAATGGATTTCTTACCTGTCATTGCTCGGATAGTTACTATTTTAGGGAATGCATTTATTTCAGCCATTCTTTTTGTCATGTGGTTTATTGTGAAAGCAGAGTGTCTCAGTCAGGATTGAATTCAAGCATTTCTCAAAAACAGCCTGTGTTTTCAGATTCATTTTGCTATACAGAATAAAATCGATAAAAAAACGTTTTTTTTTTTTATACATAGAATAAAGCCGTGTTAAATTAGTATATAGCATTAATATTATCTTACTGAAATCAGGTGGTTTTAAACCACTATCTCTGTAAGAGGTAAAAACGAGGAAACAGCTGTCTCATTTTAAAACTACTATGGGAATAGACATATGTCGCTTTTCGTTTGAGTAGTGTGACTTTGAGTCTCTAAACAATAACCAATCAATAAACGAAATTAGATCAATCAACAGTCAGCAATGAGAAAAAGCGCAGTTGAATAGTGGCCATTTTGAACGACAGGCAAATCCTTTATTCTTCTTTGTACAGTGCCAGACAGTCTTTTGCTTATATAAAAAAGCAAACGCCTTTTCTGGTTTTTAGTCGATGTTAATTTCAATTATTTTTGTATATAAATGTATACAGATTAGTGTTTCTATAATTGCACATTGCATACTCTATACTTTTAATATTACCATGTTATTTTCTTTGATGTACATGCCCGTATACACAGTAGCAGCTGGCGGTAAACACCAGGTTCTTGTCAGATGCTTATAAGTTTTGCTAATGTAGACGTTGCTTGTGCAATCCTTGCTAAAATTTCGGAATTTTAACTTTCGTTCAATAAGATTTAATCAGGGTACTTGAAAGTCTTCATTGTTACCAGTCTTGTATCAATTAATTTAATTTCAGTTTTGATATTTTAATTTATTAAATTATATGAAGATGAAAAATTATCTCAGTTTTTTATATATATTTTTTTTAAATTAATATATAGATTCATATTATTCTGCCATCAAAACTTTTTCCCTGCTTTTCTATCACTTCTCGTTACTTTTCATTTCAAATATGTATTTCTTTTTAAGAGAACGTTTCCAATATTGACTCGTGAATTATTTCGTTATGTCGAACTTTGAGTTGTTCATCAGACAAGGAGGATTGCTTAGATCAAATTAAGTGATAGTTCGAATGTGACAGGTTTGAATAATAAACTAGATATGGAAAAACTTCGCATTTGAACCCGAGCATTGTATTTGCAATGACGGTCAATGTTTTCAAGCAATAAAATCGACGATTAACTTGTTCAGAAAAAAGTTATTATCGCTCATTCAAACGAGATGATTGATTCAAACCGATCTGGGTATTTTTGTTTTTTGCGATTTCACGTGTTCGTTGTTTAGTAAATTACTTTAAATGTTTTATTACAGTTCATCAGTTTCCATTTACTGAATTTTTCCAGATCGTTCCTTGTCCTTGATGTCAGAATCTATTTTAAATTTGGAAACCATTCCCGACATATGCTTGCGTCTACTGCAACATGTTTTCAGAGAGAGCAATACACATGTAGAAGGACCTATATTTACGTTTCGTATATTTACGCAAATACATTTCATAATGAAGAGCAGAAGGATCTATTTGAACTACTAGGAAAACTCGATTTATTTTACATGTGACAATATTTATTTGAAGAATGTTAGAATAAGCCAGAATTTATATTGGGCGCATACCGCTTCTGTACGGATATAAAATGAATTAAGTACAAAAAGAGAAAGTGGCGTAAGACAAGGACCTTTATTCTCACTGGATGTCCAAAGGGGGTTGGTGACCCTACCTGAATTTATTATCGGTAGGTACAATCTTAACAACATAAGATACTCAGATGACAATATGTTGATGGCAGGCACAAAAAGAAAACTACAGGAAGTCCTAGATAAGATAGAAGAGGAAAGCAGGAAGAAAGGACTAACAATCAGTTGTAAAAATACAGAATATATGGTTGCCAGGAAGAAGAAGAGCCCAGAATACGAGCTACGAATCGGAGATGTCAAAATGAAGCAGGTTGGAAAATTAAAATATCGGGGAAGTCTTTTAATATATAACGGGAAAATATAACACCGAAAACAAACGGTACATTGGAAGAACAAAAGATGACTTCCAAAAGCTAAGCAAAGTATAAAGAAACTTTTATTAAAAACAAAAAAAATAATGTTGAACTGTTCTGTAATATAATCCTCCTATATGGCAGTATAAATTCACTTTCATCATGTTTAGGCTTTTGTCACAATTCTAATCATCACTTTTTAAAGCAATTAACATTACCAAAGAGTGAAGATAGTTAAAATAAATGTGGTGTCATGGGAAAAACCGTTCTTTTGACACTCCGTCTTATTGCCGGCACAAAGGTCCACGTTTGCCGAAATTAATGTAGAGGAATGCGAAAACGGACTACATTGCCAATGACATATAAGGTTGAAATATTTAATATATTATTTACCTTTAAACCATTTGTACATAGCACAGTATAATATGAACAGACCTCAGTTCAACTAAGCTAGAACGATTATAAAAAGAGATAAAATAAGAATTTTCGTGTAATACAAGGCGTATCTGTCTATATTTCTGAGATGACGTATGTACATTATTTACATTATTCGGACCATTGTCCTCATCTTTGTTGCCATATTTATTACAACGTTTCGGCCTTTCAGTATCTGTCTATATTTCTCAGATGAGGTATTATGTACATTATTTACATTATTCGGACTATTGTCCTCATCTTTATTGCCATATTTATTACAACGTTTCAGCTGTTGTACTCTCTGGCCTTCTTCAAGCCTGTGTGAAATGCTAATCTGCATTGTGGTTTTCCCAATGGTTACAGTATATGAGGATAAGCTGAAGAGGTCTGATGAACAGTGCCTGGGGTCAATTCGGTAAGATCAGGGTTTCATTAAGTAGGATGAATTCTGATATATGCAGTCAGGTTATCTGAACAGAAATAATTAAAAAATAAATTGCTGAGCAAACCAGTTAGAAAGAAAGAAACGAATAATGAAGAGTTAAGTAATATCAGTCCGCCTTCATTAAAAAATCATTAAAATCTAACAAAAGAGTTATTCGGACTATTGTCCTCATCTTTGTCGCCATATTTATTACAACGTTTCGGCCGTTGTACGCTCCGCCCTTCTTCAGTATCTGTCTATATTTCTGAGATGAGGTATTATGTACACTATTTACATTATTCGAACTATTGTCCTCATCTTTGTCGCCATATTTATTACAACGTTACGGCCGTTGTACGCTCCGGCCTTCTTCAGGTGGTTGCAATGTCGAACTGAACCTTTTATTTCGCTCACTGGGGTAAACTGTTCTAGTTCCACGTGCCATATTTAATGGATGTCAGTTATCAGTTATCTCCTGTTAATTTCCTCTGAAAGTTCTCCACTGAGTTTCCATTTTTTTTATTTTGTCCCCCGTATCTGCTTTTCTCACTCTCCATATATTTCTACTTCAGATTCGGGTCGTTCAAGATTCCGTCCTTAGGCATCTTCAATTTCCATAGGTTTTCGTTTCCACTGCATTTGGATAAGTTCACTGA
The DNA here is from genome assembly GCA_964036315.1 of Acanthosepion esculentum. Lineage (NCBI taxonomy): Eukaryota > Metazoa > Mollusca > Cephalopoda > Sepiida > Sepiidae > Acanthosepion > Acanthosepion esculentum. The sequence continues at coordinate 12,423,614 of OZ038493.1, forward strand.
AAACATTTATATTTACAGTAATGCCTGAAATCACATTAGTTATTTTAGCTATACTTAAAACTAGGTACATTAAACTTTATAACATTTTTACAAATTATTTCTATCGCAAATGCAAATAAAGTTATAATTTTTTTAAAGTGCACACGGACTTTATGGACATTGTATATATATATATATATATATATATATATATATATATATATATATATATATATATATATAGTTTACGAAAAACTAGGTAATCCGTATGGGTAGACCCAATGAGGATAAAATCCAGAGAGCTCAATGTAAATCAGAGCTAATAATTTAAATAAAAACAGATTACTTATATATATATATAATTGTTTATTTAAAAATTATAACATAAATATATTATAAAATCACTACAAAAACAGCCATATTGTTTCAACACCCCCGGTGTCTTATCAAGTGATTATGTTATATACAGAGAGAGAGAGAGAGAGAGAGAGAGAGAGAGAGAGAGAGAGAGAGAGAGAGAGAGAGAGAGAACTTTATGGGCACCCTGTATATATTTTGAAAATCCAATATAAATTAATGAAATAAAGGACTACTAAAATATTTGAACTTGTCGAAAGGCTTTAATTCCAAGAATTTTAATTTTTTCAAGGAACGATTGTATAGCGTAGCGGAGAAAAGAAAAGGAAATGACTCTTTTCACTTTCTCTCTATCTGCTAAATCATCTTTTAAACAACCCAGTATATGCAATGCCAATCGTTATTTACTGTCTTCTTGTTTACTCTTCTATTGTTCCTGCTCTTTCAAAATGTTTTTTTGGCCCTTCGACGTGATGTAATGGTTAACAAGCTTGTATCTTTAGAACAATTACAACTGTATATTGTGTTCGATTCTCACTGGTTGCCCTATACTTTCAGCCTTGTGTTACATCTAACCTACATTTAGAAGATCACCATAATGTTTTCTGTTTTTCTAATTCTTTCGCACTCATTAACCACTTGCGTCTTAGTCGCTTTACAGCATTGCTTGGGGTGAACCTGATTAAAAAATATCAACAGATAAAAAATAATTTCTGTCTGAATTTCTGGGATGAGGTGTTATTATTATTTACGCCCGGACTATTGTCCGAAACGTTGTTGTTATTATCACAACGTTTCGGCCGTTGTACCCTCCGGCCTTCATTTGGAGCTTCTCGATCATGTTAATCTTCAGGAAATTTCGAACTGAACAATGGTTCAGTTCGATTGTTCTTCTTCCGGCGTCCATGGCTAAGGATATCTTGTTTAGTTTTTATTTAGTACTGCTCAGTTATTGCTCGCCGTTTCCGGTTCAGAAATCCCGCTTACTATGTCACCAAATTAAAAAACGAAGGCTTTAATCCACTACGTTACTGCACCGTGGGACAATCCTGAGTGTAGAATTTGGTGCCTTAAGTCTAACCTTCCTGACCGCATTCACAGAGGCTTCTCCTTTCCTTACTGATGCTGCAGTCTTGCTTTCATTTCTTTATTAACGCCTCCCATATTGTATTTATTTCTATGCTAGGCCTACTGAGGAGATCCTCGTCGCCTATCCTATGCGATGATTTTACTGAATTTAAATCGGATTTGTTGTAAATTGAGCTTGTTAATTTGAAAACGAAAGAATGTTGTTATCCTGATTTTATTTTTTAAAGCGATGCGTTACGCTTGTTGCTTATTCACTACTCTCTTTTCGTTGTAGGGACGCACTGGCTCTGGGAGGTGGTGGGTATGTTACTGCGTGGCAAGGCAGAACGCATCAAAGTTGAAAAAGAGCATTACATGTTGGAGTGTAGCGATGAAGAGACATTGGCGAAGTTAGAGTCCCCACGCATCCTCAATAGCCACATCTATAAAGAGCAGGTGCCGGAGACCATCTTGCAGAATAACAAGATCATCCTCATCTCTCGGAATCCGAAGGACATTGCCGTGTCCTGGTACAACCACAATGTGGCCGATTTGGAGACAGATTACGAGGGAGAATTTCCAGATTTTTATGAACTGTACCGAGTAGGGAAGAGTAAGTAGTTTTACTTTTCTTTTCTTTATCATCGGTATCACAAAGTAAATATCAATTTAATAATGACACAATGAAGCATAATTAAAAAAAAAACACAATTCCGTACGCCATGTCCAAATCCAAATAGATCGGAGTTCCCCAAGAGAAAAATCCCGAAGACCACAATCCTCAAGAATCATAATCCCGTAAAGTTGAAATCATAAAAGTTGAAATAACCGAAAACTGAAAAAAGTTAAATATGAAAGTATTGTGGCCTGTTTAGGGGCCAGGAAGGAAGACACGGAAGACGAAGTTAGGATTGAATAAGTGTATTGAAATAACATATATATACAAATCAAGAGTGTTAATAATAAGCAGATAGAGGTGTACGTCCGAACGGTAGGTTAACATTGCGTCTCTGCTCCCCAACCGACTGTCCTACGACTCTCGCAGTTAGTACTTATGAGAGGATGAAGAGTTCATTCTACTGTAGGAGGGTTTACCACAATAGACAGTTAAAAACGGATTTGTTATCAGTAGGGATGTGGTTGTTTACACACATTTAAGATGTGGTTTAAGATCAGATGTTAGACTTCAAAATAGGCGTCCATGAGAGATCTATATATAACCACGTGACAAAAAACTAAATAAAATAAACATAGAAAAAACTCAACAACGGGGGTGGTAAGGGGTTACGTTCTTTATTCAACAACGAAACGAAAAACGTGGTTATGGTTGTTTTAAGCTAAATATTCTGTTTCATTTTTACCTCTTTGGCCAGTTTGACCCTGACGATCCGTTTAGGTGAAACCTAGGTAAGTTTGCCTGGCTCTTTAGGTTTATATATATATATATATATATATATATATATATATATATATATATATATATATATATATATATATATATATGTATGTATATATATATTAAATGGGACATATCTGTAAAAGGACAGTCTGAATAAGAACAAAAGGAAAACTTATCTTAGCCGACGCGTTCAAAGCAAATACCTTGATACGGTCCCTCAGAGGACGAAACACGTCGTCCACTCAAAATATGGCAGCAAAACACCATATTTAGTCTGATCTGACTCTTGTGAAATGGAGCATGGTAGGTGGAGTTTGGTACTTTCTAGAGCGGGACAAAGAACTGACAATTGTTCCAGCCTCTTTAGCGATGAATTCTTTATATGAATTCCACATTAATGCTAGAGTAAACTTTAGTCTCAATAGACATTTAAAACAAGAAGCCTCATTTAGAGCACAATCTTTCGTCAAGACAGAAAATGTTGATAACGATGGATCATATATAAGAGGTCCGCTTGGGATTTGGTGTGGACAGTACAAACATTCATCATGAGAGAAAATATTGGTATTGATAGTTCCCCTTGAGGTTTGGCGCAAGCTTGAGTCAGATAGACATTCAAAGCAAAGAGTCTTATTGAAAGTAGAACACATCATCATGACAAACATTCTGGTAGTAATGTATTATATACATGAGTTCGACTTGTGTCTTGAACTGAACTTGAGTCTCAATAGATGTCCAAGGCAATTAGCCTCATTGATAGTACAAACATTCATCATGAGAGAAAATATTGGTAGTGATGGATTCTGCTAGGGGTTTGAAGTGGACTTGAGGCCCAACAGACTTTCAAGGCAATGAGCCTAATTGAGAGTACAAACATTCATCATGATACAAAATATTGGTAGTGATGGATTCTGCTAGGGGTTTGAAGTGGACTTGAGGCCCAACAGACTTTCAAGACAATGAGCCTAATTGAGAGTACAAACATTCATCATAATACAAAATATTGGTAGTGATGGATTCTGCTAGGGGTTTGAAGTGGACTTGAGGCCCAACAGACTTTCAAGGCAATGAGCCTAATTGAAAGTACAAACATTCATCATGATACAAAATATTGGTAGTGATGGATTCTGCTAGGGGTTTGAAGTGGACTTGAGGCCCAACAGACTTTCAAGGCAATGAGCCTAATTGAGAGTACAGACATTCATCATGAGGGAAGATATTGTTAGCGATGGATAGTATATATGAGTTCGGCCTGAGATTTGGGATGAGTCCCAATAGACATTCAAAGCAAAGAGTCTTATTGACGGTAGAACCGTTCATCATGCCAGAAAATATTATTATCGATGGATCGTATAGATATGAATTCCAAATGAGTGGACTTGAGACCCAATAGTTGTTCAAGGCAATGAGCCGCCTTTAGAATACAACTTTTCATCGTGACAGGCGAAAATCCAGGGTCTGCTTGATGATGATTGAGCGTTAAACGCTTGGATTTTGGGCTATTGAGTGTTACAAGTCAGTCCCCATCCCATTTAGCTGTTAGACCTTCTGACGGCATTGGACCAAGACTACACACTTATACTTAGTTCTAGTGATGCGGACGCGGAAACTATTTAATTACTTTTGTTTCTTCGGAAACCTTATTACATTTTCACGTCTGTGAACTAAACTACCGCCAGTCTACTTGAATAATTGCGTCAGCGTACTTTAATCTCATCCTATGAGAAATGTCGTTATATCTTTTAAGCGGAAACTGAACAACTCGGTAAATTACAGGAAAATGTAACTTTACTGTCTCTCGCAGACAAAACATTCGAGTAATGGTCGTCGGGTAACCACTAACTGATCAACAAAATGATACTGTGATTATTGTATTACCGGAGAGATAAATCGTTGGCATCTTTTTTTTTACGATAAATTTTTAAAATTGTTGCTAATTAAGTATCCATGTAATTTTATTTTCTGATTTTAGAAAAAAAAATAATGTTAATTTTCTTTTAAATGTATTGTTTTAAACAATGAATAATTAAAAGTATTCACTACTATTTCTCTAGTAGTTTTGTTTTCAAGGTTAGAATTAGCTTGGCCTCCAGCTGTATCAACTGCTATTTATTTATTGGAGATTTGCCCATGAATACAACATGGATTTTTATTGTTAAATTTACATTTTTATATATTAAGTAATACGTAATTACCTCTTAATTGCTGTTGTTACCAGGTCCACCCCCGAACAAGGGTGGTAGCCCCTGTTAGGGTCCCGGCTAAGGGCAAGTAGTGAGCCCCTAAACGAAAACAAAACACTATGAAAGTCTGAAAATACATTTTTATAGTAAAAATACCAGCAGTAAATTTTTATATAAAAATGATCAAAAATACCTATTTATAGCAAAATGACCTGGAATACTTTTTATTTGTATTTGAAAGCATGCAATTGCGTTCAAAATATATTTATTTGAAGCGTTAAATTGCATCCCAAATATCTAGATTTAGCCATTAAATAACCCATTGGGGTATTGATATGCCGCTAACCACGTCAACCAATGAAAGACGTAATGTAAGCTTCAAAAATTTTGATACTTGTTCCAAATTCCTCGACCCCGAATTCTTTCTACGTCTGAAGTAAGAATTGTTTACAAAAATGAGAGTTTTTTGTTCCCTTGTATTTGGGCAGATGGTGATTTTAAGACGCTATTCTAAACATTTGAAACGCGATGTTTGGTCATTTGGTTAAATAAAATATTTCAACCTCGTATACTGGAGATGAGAATTGTGGTGTCATAGATATCAACTCAGAAATTGAAAAGCAGAGATCAAATTCCGGTCAGGTTCGTTACACTTGGAAAATTTTATGAATCCATCTCTTAGTATTTTGGGTTGAATAGCAGAACACACTCGGCCTTATAAGCTTTGGTTGGCAGCCAGTCTAGCGCCGAAAGAAACGACAACCGACTACGGGGAAATCTTCTGTCTAGTTAGGAATCTGTAACGGGTTGGCGCTGAGTTCTTAATGTATATTACCCCGTATTACATGTATTAGCAGATGATAAAGGATTCCTTTTCTCTTTTTTATAAGGAAAATGAAATGAATAAAACATACAGCAATAACATAAAACAATAAGACTGAGACAAATGTTGAAATCAATGACAAGAATGTGTATTTTTCTTTTCATGAATGTTATTTGCAATATTGGTTTTGTGCGTGTTAAATGTTCTCAAGGTTATTGTCTGTTTTTGTTTCTTTAAAAGTTTGGGCTTACTTCTTTATAATTGTTCCGAGAATTTCGTGGTTAAGGGAAGCTTTTGAAAGCGTCAACTCTGAATTTTTACGGAGCGAAGAAGATACGTTTTGTCTAGTTTGTGTTTTTTTGCTAATGTTCCTCTTGCTTGTGGTGGAAAGGTTGTTTTTAGAATGATGAAATTTCAGACCATTATTGTATTAGCGGCCACAGTCTAAACAGCATAAGATACAGAGATGGCACAGTCCTGATAGCAGACATGGAAAGGAAACTACAAAACCTCCTACAGAAGATAGCGAAGGAGAGCGAGAAGAAGGGACTTAGCATAAATTACAAGAAGACAGAATTCAAAAAGATGAGCCCGAAATGCGATTTACAGGTTGAGGACATTATAATAAAGCAGGTGTGGACATTTGACTATCTGGGTAGTGTTCTGACAGAAGATGGTAAGTGCGACACTGAGATCGGAAGACGTATTGCGATGGCCAAAGACGCATTTCAAAATGAGTATTACGAGACAGGAAGGTTTCGTTGGTAACTGCGAAAAGAGTACTGAACTGCAACGTGATATCTGTCCTCATTTACGGCAGAGAATGTTGCATGTGGATTTTAGAGTCCTTTCTAAGGAGTGGAAGGTAGCCAGAAATCAAGAAATCAGGGAAAGGGGATTGACCAGTTATGATTAGTCTCAGAGAGAGCTAGCATATCAGGAGGCTTTTCAAAGAGGAAAGATTCCACACTGCAGAACTTGGGTAGGAAATGTTAAAGGGTTTAGATGTTTTGGCTGGAGGGGGAGTGGAAATGGAAGATGGTAACAGACACTATTGCATGATCAGAGTTGCTCAAAGATGAAGAAGAGACCCATGGCAATAGAGGTATTATTCTACAGAAGGATGCTGAGGATATCATGGAGCGAACGTGTGAGCAACGATGAGGTTTTGGAGAAGATGCAAACAAAGAGGAAACTTATACTTAACATCAGAAAGAGGCAGCTGAAATTTCTAGGACACATAATGAGAAAGAAGTGTTTGGAAAATCTGATACTCACAGGGCGGATAGAGGGAAAGAGGGACAAAGAAAAGCAACGCGTGGCATATTTAATGGGCTTAAGCAAGGGGATGGTAGAACAGGGTCTGGGATAAATAAAAAAAACTCACTGAGAGTTGCCAAGGGACAGCAAGAAATGGAGAGAGCCATGATTACCTACGTCCTAAAGGGACACGACACATAAAAGAAGAATTTCAAGAATGATGAAATAACATCATCATCGTGAATCATCACTGGTGGAAAGGTTGTTTTTAAAATGATGACATTTTAGATCTTTATTCCTAGAATGATGAAATGCTATCATCATGATGAATCATAACAAAATATCTCTTCTTAAATTTACTGAATTTGATTCTATTTGCAGTATTAGAGGATCGTTTTCATGAATGTATTTTAAAAAACAGATTTTCGTGGTTTAGTTATTTACTAAGTTGTGCTTACAAAGCACACAATCACAAATATGGGACACCTATAAAAATATGGGACGCCTAGTAAAAATATGAGACACCTAGTAAAAATATGAGACAATTAGTAAAAACTAGCAGCATGGCCCGGCGTTGCCCGTGCTTGATTCAAAAATCGTACGACTCATACAGCAATCGCTCTTACTTGACTTAAAATATTTTTGCCCTTCCTTGCCCTTAAAGGAGTGCCCTTTGCCATGCTGATGTTGCTACATGCCTTACTTCTTGCCTATCTCACACTGCGAATATTTTTCTAAGCTCTATACTAAACATTAAATATGTTACGAAAAAAGAAGTAAACAAAATGAACACAAAACGATCAGCTTTAAAAAAGGACCCGTAAGTGGAAAAAAACGAATGAAAAAACAATGTTAACAACAAATACGTTTTCACACCTAACCCAGTTCTGCGGAATTAGAATCAACGTTGAGTTTAAGCATGCGAATGAGCCAATTGGAGTAAAGTGCCATGCAGATTTAAATTTTTCCCACATGTGACGAATGCAGCTATCGATTTTTTTGCATGCTAGCATGCTAGTTAACATTCGTGTCAGTCAGCTGTTGGCTCTCACGCTGGCCAATAGAATCTTCCTGCCTATTCGTGGCAGCCAGCTATAGGCACTCACTCTGGCCAGTAGAAAATGGCCGATGAAAACTGCCGTAGAAGCATGAAAAAATCGATTATTTCCACTATCGATGTGAGTTGGGAAATACAAAGTCGGTCTTGGCCTTTTCCGCTAATTTGGAGCATGTGCATGTAAATTTTGGTGCAAATCAGTCGAAAAGTGCGGCCGTGCATTCGGTGCGCGCGCGCACACACACACACACACACACACACACACACATCCTGCCTTTTGTAGATAGAGATATGGGACATGTAGTAAAATATGGGGCACCTAGTAAAATATGGAACACCTAGTAAACATATCGGACACCTAGTAAAATATGGAACAACTTGTAAAATATGGGGCACCTAGTAAAAATTAAACTACTTATACGATTTTTTTAAAGGCAACTGTAATCAGATTTGACTACATATTATATAACTCCACTGTTCAGATTAATGTGGCTTTAAGTAAAATAAAAGCGAAACAAAACAAAGAAACAAATAACAGAATAACCAAATTAAATAGAAATAATTACAAAATAATTTATTTCATAGTGTATTCAAGAATTCGACCAATTCTAGTCTTTTTATATATCTATATAATAAATGCGAATTGTCATACTTTTTCGACTTTATTCCTAGAGTCCATAGCATATCATTTTGGAATCAGGCCGCGACCCCGTGAGCAAATTAAAAACATTCCAGGTCCGATCCGGACGCGCAATCCTGAAATTTTCGATTTCCAAATTTTCATTACTGACATTGTTTTCATGCGATTTTTTTACGTGATTTATCCCCAACCAGATTTCCAGAGGTGTGATCCCGATGTTGAAAAAGGGCAAGGGTGATGGGCAGTATTTAGATGATTACAGGCCCATAACTCTGCTACTGCTAAACACAGGGGTGAAGATTTTGTTCAAGATCCTGACAGGGAGGTGGCAGTCAGTTGTCGTGAGCTTGTTGGGACCGGGGCAGACTTGTGTTGTGAGGGGACGAACAATTCAAAGTAACCTGCATCTGATCCACACGATCATAGACGAAAGGGAGCAGTGCTGATCAATTTAGATCAGTCCAAGGCATCCGACAGGGTTGACTATCAATACCTGACTGCTGTCCTGCAGGCCGCCGGATTCGAACCCGACTGCTGCGAGTGGATCAGCCTCCTGTATCGTTCCCCCAGTGCTGTGTTGCAAGTGAACGGGAAGCGGACGAGCGATTTTGCACTGTCTCGGTCGGTCCGACAAGGTTTTCCGCTGTCACCCTTAATTTGCCGGATGAGGAACAGAGCGTGCAGTCCGGCCCTACGCGGAATCGCTATTTTCTATGGTAGAGCTCGAGCCAGGGTTTCTGCGTACACCAATGACGTATCCATTTTCGTGTCGTGCCTTCGCAACATGGAGGTTGTACAGAAGGCGCTTGAACGGTACGAGAAGGTGCCGGGGGCCAAGATTAACCGGCTTGCGGCTAGGTGCCTGGAAGAGGGTCGCGCTTCAGGAGCCCTTTAGTGGGACTGATGGGCCGTCTGCATTCTTTTAGTGTGGTTCTGCCCCGGATTCCGACTGAAGTCAAAAGTAGAGGCAAAGGTCAAAGGGTCGGGCCAGACCTGACTACGAAGGAGGTTGTCCTTAAAGGGTAAGGCTGAGGAGTGTTCTCCTTACATCTTTCCCCTCGTTTTTTAACGCTTGGCTGTACTTCCTCTTTGCAGGGAGTCGATCGAGCATTTCTTGACAAACCTCTTGTGGGGTGGTCGCAAACATTGTATCAGCAAAGAAGCTTGTTATCAGCGTCCGTGTCAAGGGTACTGGGATTTCCACACCTGGCGAATCATCGCCAAGCCTCAAGGTTGGCTTTCCTACGCTGACGGAGGGTTTGATTTTGACGCGGAGTGTTAGGGACGTCTTCCCTAGCTATACCATCACTTCTCCCATTTACTGGAGTAAGCGCCGTCACGGTCGGGGAAGTTTGTCTAGTTTCCTCAGCAAGTGTCGGTCGGCCTTGAAGGCCATTCCTCGTTCCAGTGATTTTTCTCGGACTCGGAGACTATTGTATCATGAATTAGTGGAGGGAGACGCGAAGTATCCTCTGTGTGATCGGCTTGGCCTGGTCTTTCTGGTCTTGGGCGCCAGCGGCGGATTCTCAGCAACTCTGAATTTTCGCTTGTTGGCAATTGATTTGGAACGCGCTACCTCTAAATGACATAACCTTCAGATGGGGCGAGGCACATTTGCCAGACTGTCATAGGTGTGACCTTTCTTAGATGGAAACGGTCTCGCACGCCTTCTACCATTGTCCACAGGAGCGCCCATTCTGGAATTATGTTCACGAGTTGACGGCTCGTATCGCTCCCGCTCGGCTCGTGTCCATCGATCTCACGTACGCGTGTGACAATGTGTCGCCCGCGTTCTCCAGGGTAAAACGGATGCTGTTTGTTACATTGCTAGCCGTGGCAAGAATGTTGGTGTGAACATCGCGAAAGGAGAGAATCTTGCGAGGTAAACGTTATTCGCATAAGGATCTGGTTGTTTTCGTTAAGCATAAGCTTAGGGTAAAAATCAGATCTGATAGAAAGCCTGTGATTTCGACAGATTTCAACGAAATGTGGGTGTCTGGGGAGAACCTGATTCGTGTGGACGGGGCTAGCCTTGATTTTCTTTTTTAAGTCCCCTTGATGCAATGGGGCGCTTTCCTGTGAACCCGCCCCTGGTTAAGCTAGATGCTATTATGTTTTCATAGTAAATATGAATAAGTGTGGCTCCCGGCCTGTTCCCGGCATTCTCTTTTGTTATGGCCCATGTTGAGATTCTCAGCCTCCCCGCGATAGGATCCTCTGTGTAGCCGGCTCGGCTTGTCGGTATCAGAGTTGCGCTCTTTTTGGTTTTGGGTGCCAGCGGAGGATTATTTCAGCAACCATGAGTTTTCGTTTAGCTGGCGATTAATTCGAAACTTCAGATGGGGTGAGGTAGATCTGCTTGACTGTCATAGGTGTGACCTTGTCTTAGAGGAAACGGTTTCGTGCGCCTTCTACCATTGGTCTCATGTGCACTCTTTCTGGGATTATGTCGGCGATTTTGACGGTTTGTATCGCTCCCGATCGGCTTGTGTCCATTGATCTTGCGTACGCGTGTGATAATGTGTCGCCCCCATTCTCCGGGTTAACACGGATGGTGTTTTTTACGTTGCTAGTTATGGCAAAAATGGTGGTGCGACATCGCGAAAGGCAGTGAATCTTGCGAGGTGAACGTTATTCGCATCAGGATCTGGTTGTTTTCTTTAAGCATCAGCTTAGGGTAAAAATCACATCTGATAGCGTTTGATTTCGACAGATTTCAGCGAAGGTTGGGTGACTGATAGCGGCTAGCCTTAATTTTCTCTTTTAAGTCCCCTTAATGCAACGGGGCGATTTCCTGCGAACCCTCCCCTGGTTAAGATAGATACTGCTATGTTTTCCTAGTTAATGTGAATAAGTGTGAGTTGCAGTATAAACCTCTGTCGGTTTTTAACAAATACAGATGTGCCCGAGCAAGCGTCTGCAATAGAGATTGACTAACCACCCTAGTAGACGGGTATCCTCGAATATGAGTGATCAGCTATACACTCAAGCATAAAAAAAGTTTAAACTACCATTTAAGCAAATGATGTACTAATTCTTATGCACAAATTAAGCGACTTAAATACTACTCAAAATCCCATATTGTTTATTTAAAAAATTGCCTGTATCATGAACTTCTATATAGTTTTCTTATTTCTCGACAGCGAGGTCAGAAGCGTTGGGTGTCTTTTAATGTCTGGAAGAAGTATCTTTAAATTCAGAAACTGAAAAGAATGGAAAGAAAATAAAAAAGAAACAAATGAATGATACTTGAGGTCAAGTGATACTTCGTCGGAAACCAGATGCTTCCGTCTGCAAACTTCTATAAGTAATGTCTCGTTTAGGGCGGAACAGAGAGGGGAGCCGTCCGTCTGGTAAGTCACGTCAGCAGCAGTAGCTTGGCGGAAGTAAGAAGAAAAATGAAAAGACCTATGTACCGCCAATCTACGGCCAGAGAGAATACTGTGTCCGGCTAGGAACCCCATTGAAATAAACATCAAATTATTGAGAATGGGATTCGTGTTTTCATTTGTTGGTGTTGATTTAATCTTCCGTTCCCTGTGAACGTGCAGCGAGACTTTCCCAGTATTTATGCACACCGGCGTGCACGAGAAGCGAAACACAACGTGAGGATTGATTTGTCCGGTCGGGGAAAGTCTGAAAGAGAGGACTCGTTGTATGTTCACACAGTTTGCACATATTATAGGATGGTATAAAATTCACACGCTTTCTTGGATTTTTTTTTAGATAACCTTTAATTAATTGTTCAGATCTATCCATATTTTAACGTGTCGTCCAAGAAAAACACTTGATGGTCTACTCATAAAATGGCAAATGGCACAATTAACGAACGAACAGAAATATTGTTGACATTTGGAACCACTCTTCAAGCAATGATGAGAAAAACTTAAGAAAGCGTGTAATATTTGATATTTACAAGAACCTCTATATTTGGTAATGTTTTATAATGTTTCTGTGGCTCCGAATTTATCGTGAAAATTTGTACAGAACATTATTGTACAAGTGTATAATGATAATATAACATAATGACAAATGATTGGACGCCAAGCCATCGTCAATGTTAATCTGCAAAACAAATAAAATCTACGTTACTGACAAATTTTGTCTGTATTTCTTGAATGAGGGGGTATCATTATTTATATTTAAACTATTCTCCTCATCATTGTTGTTGCTATCACAACGTTTCGGCCATTGTGTCCGCAGCTTTCCTCAGGTGTATACTGATCTGGTTAACCTACAAAGAATTCGGAACTGAACCTTTTATTTAATTTACGAGGGTAGGCTGTTCTCGTTTCACTGCCCATGTCTTGAGATATCAAATTCTTATTTATTTATAGTTCAGTTATTACTCGGCCGTTTTCACTGAGTCCATGTATACACTGCCCGATCCAGGGATTGAACTCATGTAAAGCAAAAAATACAAGACGCAAATGTAAGACTTACTTTTGCACATCTTAATTTTTTGTTTCATTAATATCTTTATTCCAGCTTGATAAAACTTTTGAAAGTGGTTGTAATTCATTTAATAAAAGTTTTTTCTTATTGAATATATAGTTTAAAATTTGTTGATTATCTGTAAAAAAAAATGGAGAATTCATTTAATTTAACCTGAGATATTATTATTATTATTATTATTATTATTATTATTATTATTATTATTATTATTATTATTTTTATTTTCCTTGATATCTGGCGTTTACACATTTCTTTCCGGGTCCCTCCCAGGGTCCTAAGGTTAGAAATGGCATCATGACACTTGCCACTGCAAAGAAAAAAAATAATTACATAGATAAAGCCCTTTGTAAAGTGTGGGCTGTACTTGTCAGAACAAATTTTATTAATCTCTTTGAGGCATGGACTTCTAGTGATCCCTTCAATCAGCCTACTGGAATCTTTTCCAACCAGTCCAAGGGCTCCAATTACAACAGGGATTGTTGATGTTCCCATGTGCCACATTTTTGAGATTTCTATTTCAAGGTCCTTGTATTTTGACAGTTTTTCGAATATCTTCAAAGATACATTGCAGTCTGCAGGGACTGCCATATCAATAAGGAGGCACTTATTTTGTTTGTGGTCTTTAATAACAATGTCTGGTTGGTTTGCTTTGATTGTTCTGTCAGTGTGTATTATGTAGTCCCATAGAATTGTAACAGGCCCTATCTCCGTAACCGGGTCAGTGTGGTGTTCGTACCAGTTTCTTTCAGTTTCCTTCCCGTACGAGTTGCAAATTTTCCAGTGCAGATATTGGCCCACTTTGTAATGCCGGGTCTTATATTCAGTGGGTGCCAATATCGTGCAACCTGATACAAGATGATCAATGGTTTCTGGATAATTATCACAGAATTTGCATTTTGGGCTAACACAGTATTTTAGTATATGTGCTTTATTATTATTATTATTATTATTTTTATTTCCTTTGATATCTGGCGTTTACACATTTCTTTCCGGGTCCCGCCCAGGGACCTAAGGTTAGAAATGGCATCATGACACTTTCCACTGCAAAAAAAAAAAATTAAAAAAATAATTACATAGATAAAGCCCTTCGTAAAGTGTGGGCTGTACTTGTCAGAACAATTTTTTGTATCTCTTTGAGGCATGGACTTCCAGTGATCCCTTCAATCAGCCTACTGGAATCTTTTCCAACCAGTCCAAGGGCTCCAACTACAACAGGAATTGTTGATGTTCCCATGTGCCACATTTTTGAGATTTCTATTTCAAGGTCCTTGTATTTTGACAGTTTTTCGAATATCTTCAAATATACATTGCAGTCTGCAGGGACTGCCATATCAATAAGGAGGCACTTATTTTGTTTGTGGTCTTTAATAACAATGTCTGGACGGTTGGCTTTGATTGTTCTGTCAGTGTGTATTGTGTAGTCCCATAGAATTGTAACAGGCAATATTATTATTATTATTATTATTATTATTATTATTATTATTATTATTATTTAGTTCCTAATGGAGACTGGTTTGAATACAATAAAGTTTGGTGGGAATGGAGCAAAGGTCGACCAAACGCCCTTTGGGTGACTTACGAGGAAGCGAAACGGGTGAGTAATATGTCATTCTTTTTTATTTTTTAAATGTCTTCTTTAGATTTCAAATCCGTCATTCGAGTCATGCAGACAGGGAAGCTATTGAATTCTACCACCCATCTCTCAAGTACTATATTCCCATAAAAGATCAGAAGTGTGTCACGCATTCACATAATTTTATTCAACCTCATCGCAGTTAATTGTCAGACCTGACATACAAGCGCACAATTTAGAACACTTGGCGAGAGACGATTTCATCTTTAAATTGCTTGCAAGGCAAACACGCTAACCATTCTGGAATTTATTCAAGTTCTGACGCAAGTACAATTCTTTGAACATATGATGATAGAATCGATTGAGCGTTAACTTCTGTACTATCACGAGTTGTCTATCTTTGATTTTTTACATTAGATTTTTGACGATCATCATCATCACACACATACATACATTCTTATGCAAATTCAAATTATACAACCACAAGCATTCATTGGATAGTAAATCAACACTACCGTGTAATGCGTCAATTTTATAATCGCTATATTTTCAAGTAGTCGATTTCGTGCACTTTTGGGAGAATCGGATCCCAGAAGCTTTTTGTGAGTCTCCCCAAAGCTCGATCGCTGATTGGTCAATGCCAACCAATCAGATTGTCTGCACCGGAAGAGTGATTCTTCCCGTGCAGCGCTTTCGTAGCCGATGATCACCTATATAAGCAAAGACAATTCTTAGTAAACCAGTGAGATCTCAGCTGCCACAGAAATTCACGACAGTTGAAACCATGCACCAACCTTCTCACTCACACCACCACTCACATGCTGAACATTCCCAATACTCACATAATCTTTTTTTACACAGCAAAACTGTTGAAAACATTTATTACCAGAAACTATTACAACCTTATTTCTTTCAGTGAACTTTGGAACAAGTGATAGTTAAAGAGAGACAACTCTTATTTTACTCAATGAATGCCTTTCTTTCACATCCTTGTTTGTACATCTTGTTAAATACAAATTTTATGTGTAATGATGTCTTTGGCTTATCCTCTTTTTCTTCACGTCAGTTTGGTTTCCTAATCTAAGTTAAATAAATGTGGTGAAGGCCGCCACATTTCATTGGTGATCGCCGACGTGATTAGGAAAGGTTGGCGTAATCTGAGAAGGCCGCATTTCATTGGTATTTTATCAAAGTCCGCCACAGATTCAAATTTTAAAGTCTGCACTCAAGTTTAAACGTTTTGTAATTAACATTCACCTAATCTGTTTAAGTTGCCTTGTCATAGCGAGGATGAGAGCAATCTATTCATGTAGATCAATACGACTGAGTTGTGAGTTCAATCCTTACAGTGAACAATAATTGTGACTGTATCAAAAATAAGATGAGCCTGCAAGAAGGTAGGCTTACGATCAACTCGTACCACAAAAAAATGGATGCTTGCTGTATCACCAAGCCACGTTGAGTGTATTTGCTTTTTATGAAAAAGGACTGAAAGGTTCATAGGCTAGCTATGAAGGAGTGACGCTGGAGCTCTGAAATCTTGCATGCATCAATTTCAACTCTTCTAATTAATAACTGTATTGTTTCTTTCCAGGTACATTGCTCTGTGTCTGTTCAAAGACGTCTTCAAAAGTAACAAGTAGCGACCTCTCTTGAAAATGGACAAAATTTGGCATCGTGGTGTTATCAAATACTTGCAGATCCCCCAAGGAAATTCATACTGACAGGGTTGCTACATTAGAACATGGCGCCATAGATTTATCTACAGTGCAAAATTGGGCAGCTGAATTTATCTGGTGGGAGGGAGATTCTTGAATATGATCCAAGGTCTAGACGTCCTTCAACTGCTATCGCCGAGGGGAACATTGATCGTGTTTATCACGTGCTGATGGATGACAGGTGATTGACTATAAATGAAATAGCCAATGCTATTAGCATATCCTGTGAGAGAGTTGACAATATTCTACACAATGAACTTCTGCTCGGTGGGTGCCACGTCTTCTGACACCTGATCAAAAGCGCACCAGGCTGATCACATCACGGAAAAATCAGATGTTGTTTGAGGCAGATCCAGGTCGTTTCCTTGAACGTTTCCTAACCCAAGATGAGTGTTGGGTTCACCACTTTGAGCCAAAGACAAAGAGACAATCCATGCAGTGCTTTAAAGAAGGCCAATGTTGTTTCATCTGTAGGGAAGGTAAAGGCCTCAGTTTTGTGGTATGCAAAAGGCATTGTGTCTATTGACTAGATTCAAAAGGGACACACCATCATAGGCGAGTACTATACCAACTTACTGAGGCCGTTACCAAAGGTTGTCACGACTAAACGAAAGTGGTCTTGTTTCATCTGGACAATGCTCCAGTACACGAGTCTTTGATTTCAGTGGCTGTTGTGTGTGACTCTGGCTTTGAACTGGTTGATAAGCCACCCTATTCTCCTGATTTGACTAAAACTCTTGGTTAGGAACCAGTATAACAGTGATGATGTCTTTTTTGACCAACAGGATAAACATCTTTGTACAGTTAGATGTCAGTTTACCTAGAAAGAAACAATACATTTATTACCGAGATTTGAAATTAATGCATGCAAAATTTCAGAACTCTAGTATCACTCCTTCATATTCAGCCTATGAACTTTTCAGCCCACCCTCATAGACAGGTGACCGCTCTAATGGACTAAGAACCGGAGGGGTTTTCGGTTGTATAAAACTTAATAACCAACACTTAATAAAAGTATTTATTTTCAGTAATTCTCTTTACACTTCTTACCAAAAACATTGAATAGCTTTTCACATGCTACCTTGCTATCAATTTTAACTCATTAATTATAATCAATAATTAATAAGTATATACCAACCAATATTCGCAAGGGTAAGTTGAACAACATTCCATAGCCGCGTTAATAGAACTGCTTCAGCGATTGCTGAGCATTTATCAAATAACCTTCAATATACCCTGTCTTAAAACCAAAACATTTGCTCGGTACTGAGGAAGAGTCACTTGGAACTTAACAGTTTCTTTTCTTGCACTTCTCGCTTGTGGAACTCCCTTCCCGCTCCATGCTTTCCAACTAACTTTAATCTGGAAAAATTGAAATGCAATGTCGAACGCTATCTACTGTCCTTCTGATTACTCTTTTCCCTTCCTGCTCATTATTAAAGTTTATGTACCTAATTCTTCCAAACCCTGTAATCCCTTGTGTCTTAACGGATTTACTGCCCTGTATGGGGTGATAGTGATTAAAAAAATTGAAGGTATTGGAATCTGTTAACTCTCTGTAATCAGAAGGAGTGGATTAAATGTAATTATCTTTTAACTGTTAAACATTTATCATATAAAACTCGGTCTTTAGTGTTTATTTTAGTCACTGGGAACATTTCTTGTCCTCGATTGAGCTTTAAAGAGAGAGGATCGATAAACAAATTAAACTATTTTTTGTTTATTGCATTTTTGATCATACATATAACTTTACAGCAATATAATTTTTTGTTAACCGTCTTATTTATTTGTTTTTTCTTCTTGTCTTACCATGTCGGTATTGTCAAAATTTTGACATCATTTCCAATTGAGCCATAGTACTGCAATGACAGTAATACCATTGACGGCAATTAAAAGTTCAGATGGAATGGAAGCATCTGTCTATATCTCTGAGATGAGGCATTATAATTACTTGCATTATTTACATTATTCGGACTGTTAACCTCCTCTTCATTGCCATATTCACAACGTTTCGGTCGTTGTACGTTCCGTCCTTTTTCAGGTAACTGGAATTTCGTAATCGGACCCTTTATTACGTCCACCGAGATAGATTGTTCTAGTTCCACATACCATGCCTCTTTCGGATGCCACAGTTATTTCAAGGACACATGGATAAAGACGTTGGTTATATCCAGTGCCTAGACCCAAAGAGTTGTGAGTTCAATACCAGGCCAGAGCAGTGATGAACCAAAATTCGGAGAGTTGAGTTAAAGGGAAATAACTAAGACATTTGGAAGAGGCATGGCGCTTGGAACTAGAACAATCTACTTGCATTATATACATTATTCGCACTGTTATCCTCATCTTCATTGCCATATTGTGAATATGACAATGAAGATGAGGATAACAGTCCGAATAATGTAAATAATGCAAGTAATCATAATACTTCATCTCAGAGATATAGAGGCTGAAACGTTGTGAATATGGCAATGAAGATGAGGATAACAGTCTGTAATGTAAATAATGCAAGAAGTGGAAGCACTTTATCAATGTCACTACATGGGAATAAATAATGCCCAATGTTTTAGCCTTTGACTTGGTTCAGTCTAACCTTTATTTTTGCCTTGCAGGATCTTCCTAGCCTGATTGAGAAAATGGCTGTCTTCCTGGAAGTGCCCAGTACACCTGAGCTCTGCCAAAGCATCAGTGAATTGTGCAGCTTCAAGAAGATGAAAGAAGAAAAACACAGTTTATTACCTTTTGCATTCAGAGAGAACATGTCGTTCTATCGCAAAGGTAAGATTGAGTTTTTTTGATGTTATTGAGATTTATTGTAAATTAATACGATTATGGCACAAGGCCGAAAAGGGGGAATGGGTTGAGGCAGGTGTTCACTAACTATCTTATACCTAGCTAATCGGATTCACGACCCATTCACTCGTTACAATTTCTTCATTCACCATAAAAACTCATCCGTCGCCAATCAATCCTCCATACACCATAATACTATATCCTCTCAGGAGGCGAAGGGGGACAAAAAATCCCATCCCAATGAGATGATAAATATTATTTACAATATACATATATATATATATATATATATATATATATATATATATATATATATATACAAATCGGATGAATGATCAGAGGGGAGGTTTTGTTGTTATTGGGTAATCAGAAAAGTCCTTTATTATTTTGTCAAAACATTTGCTTTTAGCACTATTTAAATTGACATGTTGGCTCATTACAAAAAGTAAAGCTTAATCACAGAAGTTAAACAACGTCAAGTCTTGTGAATATCTTGATGGGTGACAGTTTGTGAATACCAAGACCTGTAAGTATTGATGTGCGTGTGATGTAATGAATAACGGCTCGAAATTGGAAATTAGGGAGCCAACTTTCAATTCCAGTTGGGTTCGTTGTATTCACATATGCACAAATACCCTTGAGAAAGGTGAGAACTCACCTCTTCTCTACCCAGCTATGGGTTAATTAGTAGAACTTGTATCAATAAAAATCATTCTTTTCTCCAAATCATTTTTACAATCTAAAAATATTTTCTGGCTTCAGATAATCAGCAAAAGTTGGTAAGCCGTAAAAAACAAGTAAATCATAAAAAATAGAGTAAAATTTGATTAGAATTGATTAGACCTTCAGCAACATTTGTCAGAATCGAAAAGGATTATTTTTTTATATACATGTTCAACAAATCTATCATTTGTCCTTGCGTTGAATACTGTTGCCATATATGGTCTGGTGCCCCCTATGTTCATCTCGAGGTTCTCGACAAAATCCAAAGACGGATATGCAATGTGATATAATGATCGCAGACGGGATGTAGCTTCCCTTTGGCTTTTCTATAAATATTTTCATGGCAACTGCTCTGACGAGCTATTTTCACTGGCAACCCAACTGCATGAATTTAAGCGTGCTACTAGGTTGGCATCTCAGTCCCACCCTTTTACTGTCGAAACAGTTAAATGTAACCGCTTCTTCTACTCCAACAACTTCTATTGCACTTCTCGACAGTGGAACTCCCTTCCTCTTACTCGCTTCCCTGATAACTATAATCTTCAAAAATTTAAATGTAATGTCAATCGACATCAATGCTTTGGTCTTGATCCCCGTTCTTCTCGTTATCCATTCCTCAAACACCCCTCTTTTCTCTTACTTTCATTCTCTGTAATCCCTTGTGTGCTAGTGGCACTCCCCCGTCCCCAACTTGCTTGGGTTGATGTTTAAAAATTTTTTAGAAGGGAATCCTATGCATAACATAAATACAGTGTCAAATTGATCCTTGACTAAGAGTTTTCTGTGCATTGTTTTTCATTTTAATGTAGCTTAAAAGCTGCACTCCATGTGGATTTTTAAGTTAGTTCCAGTCGAGGGTGAATTGGGCCTCCGGCCCAAAACTAAAGTGACCTCTGAACCAGCTGAGAAAATAGCAACGATAATTTTGAAGAAATAACTTGAAATTTCTCAATTCATTTCATGGAACTTCAAACCCTCACTTTAACCCTGATTCGGTCTATTAGTCAAATTCTGGCAAATTCGTACCGAAACTCCAATTTAAAGCGAAATTTCATTTCAAGCGGAAAAATTGAGTTCTTCAAATCACAAACTCTCCGGTACTTCAAAACATCACGTCACGAAAGCTCTCACTTTAATTCTGATAACTCTGAATTTTGAAGAAATCAAATTTAATTCCTTAATTCAAAAGGTTTTGGAGATATTTTAAACTGAATTTAAAACATTTTTTTAGTTCACGAAGTTTTTGTGTTACTTTAAACTCAATATAAATTTAAAAATTTTAAAATCACTAATTCGTTTCAGTTATTTTAAAATTTGAATTTTTAACTGTTCCCATGATTACTTGCATTATTTACATTATTCAGACTGTTATCCTCATCTTCATTACCATCTTCACAACGTTTCAGCCTCTATATCTCTGAGATGAGGTATTATGATTATTTGCATTATTTTCATGATTTGTACTGCTATCTTCATCTTCATTGCCATATTCACAGCCTCTATATCTCTGAGATGAGGTATTATGATTATTTGCATTATTAACATGATGTTCATCTTCACTGCCATATTCACAACGATTCGGCCTCTATATCTCTGAGATGAAGTATTATGATTATTTGCATTATTCGGTCTGTTATCCTCATCTTCATTGCCATATCCACAACAATTCAGCCTCTATATCTCTGAGATGAAGTGTTATGATTACTTGCATTATTTACATTATTCGGACTGTTATCCTTATCTTCATTGCCATATTAATATGGCAATGAAGATGAGGATAACAGTCCGTATAATGTAAATATTGGAAGTAAAACAATTTTTCAAGAAAATAAGTTTCTCAAGTCCAGTAGCAGTTATCGCTCTTTCTTATAGTGATAGGGATTTCATTCCTAACCCCTTGTGTTCGAAATCGTGTGGAACGTCAACATCTCGATTATGTCATTATTTTCTCTTGGAGTTATATGTGCTATCCATGTGAATTGTTTCTAGTGTTGAAAGTCCTCAAGTGATATGGTCTCTGTTATTTGGTACGGTTCTTTGTTTTTTGATACTATAGCACCAACTTATGGGGTTAGAAGAAGAATGGTTCTCTAGAAATCATCGCTCGAAACCATTTTAATCACTAATAAAGATCCAGAGATATATAAATGAACAACAGTACCTGAAAGTCATTGCTCCAACGACTGTTCCTTTTGTCACCAGATGTTCAGACGTCAGCTGTAAAGGCTAATAAAAGATGTCCGTGGAGTAATTTGAGAAGGCACAGATGACAAGCTATATCGCTGCTGAATATGTTGGACACACTGTTGCCTAATTCAAGAGACGACTTTCACTGCAAAAACAATCACCTAAAGAATATGGCAATGAATATAAGGATAACAGTCCGAATAATGTAAATAATGCAAGTAATCATAATACCTCATCTCAGAGATATAGAGGCTGAATTGTTGTGGATATGGCAATGGAGATGAGGATAACAGTCCGAATAATGCAAGTAATCATAACACCATCTCAGAGATATAGACAGATGTATTTTTTTATTTGAAATTTTCTGTCTATTTCAGGTCAGGTGGGCGACTGGAAAAACTGGTTTACCGTGGCCCAGAATGAGGACTATGACAAAATATGGGAAGAAAAAATGAAGGATTGTGACTTGCCAGTCGAATTCACGATCTAAGAGCCAAAGAAATTTCAACATCAAACGAACAATAACCGCAGTGACCAAAAAAGAAAATTGCAAAGAACCTGCTTTTAAATTTGTCTTGTGAATACTATTCCATGTAAATAAAAACACGCTAAAAAAATTTTTTTTTAAAGGTACGTTAAACATATAATGTAATAATTCAATTGTAATTTGCACTATTTACATTGTTCGGACTGTTGTCTTCATTTTTGTTTTCATATTCACGACGTTTCAGCCGTTGTACGCTCCGGCCTTCTTCAGGTGATTGTAATTTCAAACCGTACCGTTTATTTCTTTCACCGGGGTAGCTTGTCCTAGTTCCACGTTCCTAGTTCCTAGTTCAATACCTGACCACCGCAGAGTCGAACAAAAACTTTGAAAATTTCAGTTATTAAAGGGAAATAACTGAAACTGGGGTATTCCGGAAGAGGTATAGCAAGTGGAACTAGAACAATCTATCCCGGTAAACGAAATAAAGGGTTCGATTCGAAAGTCCAAGGTAGATTACCTGAAGAAGAACGGAGCGTACGAAACGTCGTGAATATGACAACAACGATGAGGATAACGGATCGAACATTGTAAATAGTATAAGTAGTTACAATACTTCATCTCAGAAATATAGAGAAAACTTCAATTGTTTTTTTTAATGGCAGTCACTATATTAATACCAACTCCGTACAAATTGATATCCTGCCAACAATACTGGTTCACAATCGCGACGCTATATTGAATAGATATTAATAATATAATTACAAATGTATAAAATATGAATATTAGTTATCTGTATAAAGTTTACATACTGTTCCCTGATATGGATGACAATGAATGTTGCTAAAATAATTTTGTTAAACCTGAAGTTTTTGACTTCTTAAATCGCTCAATTAAAACGTATACATTTAGTATAAAAAGTGCATTAACTCTTAGACATGAAAGCGCTTTTTAAAATGCCAGACGATCACTTTCCTATAATGGCAACAATTCCAAATAATTTATATATTTTTCTATAGTGGAAGAACAGGGAAACACTATCTGTAGCTGTTGTTTGTGTTATAATAATGATTCGTGCATCAATCTTTTCTTTATGAAAATAATTATCTTTATCTTTTCTTTTTCCATTAACCCATTAATGCCGGGGGTGAGCAGTAATGATATAATGGTGAAAACGGCCCACAAGTATATATATATATATATATATATATATATATATATATATATATATATATATATATATATATATATATATATATATAAAACACCTACAGTAAAACTGAAATTAATAAGAAAAGCTAGAATATATAGGTCATTAAATGACCCATGTCCTTTGTGCATACATGAGAAACTATATATTACTAAGTTTATAAAAAATAAAAATTTACTGAATCAAAAATTTCCCTTAAATTATATTTAAATATAATATAATAATAATAAAAAAAAAGAAAAATGGGAGTTGGTAATATACATACTTATATTTGGTATGTAATAATAATTTTAAATAATTTAAGTAATTCTATCACATTTATTTGATTTAGAGAGAAATATAGTCTATTAGTAATTAAAAGTAAAAATAATATTTTAAAACTGTACTTCAATATAACGTATTCTGACCCAAACACCCCTTTTAGAAAGAATCTTTAAGTATACAAGTACGAATTTAACGGAAAAAAATACCGAAAACCTTTTTCTCGCTGATAAAAAACAGACGACATGCGTTGAACGGATGTCAAAATTCGTTGAAAAATGCACCCCGACACTACCTAAACTTAACCTATTTTTCGAACGTAGCTCATAATTGATACAATAATAGTTAATAAAAATGAACACACTACCGCCCCTGTCTAAATGATTGGATTTCTCTGTATCCTTGGAAACAAAAAATTATGAATTGTATGTGCGTTTAAAACTCAGTAAATTTAACAATAAGTTATTCCAAAATTCGCTCGAAGATGAAACGGAACTAATGCTTTTAATTTAATTATATAATTAAATTTGAAGTTTTTAGCTT
Source organism: Acanthosepion esculentum (assembly GCA_964036315.1). NCBI lineage: Eukaryota > Metazoa > Mollusca > Cephalopoda > Sepiida > Sepiidae > Acanthosepion > Acanthosepion esculentum. Next base: position 12,448,324 of record OZ038493.1, read on the forward strand.
CGGTTTTTGAAACATGGTAATTCCTGTGTAGTGAAGAAACCATATTTTAAATCAGTTAATTTATAATATTTATGCTCTGTAAATTTACATTGAGCACTATTTTGTAAAAATATCAATAAGAACACCGGATTATATATCTTACTGTTCTTATATATATATATATATATATATATATATATATATATATATATATATATATATATATATATATATATATATATATATATATATATATATATATATATATATATGTTTGTTAATACAAATATTTAAGTAAATGCTCTGTTCATAGTAAAAAGTATTAACAACATTTACCGGCTTGAATGTCCGAAAAATCTCAAAGAAAATATGTGTCCCTCGACAGTACTCGAATCTGTATCCTATACTGAACCGCCATATAGCCTGAGGTACTATACTATTTAGCTACAGACAAAGCGTCGTGTTCAAAAACGGTAATTTAAACTTGCTAACCAAACGCTTCCTCTCTAGCTAAATAGTATAGCACCTCAGGCGATATGGCAGTTCCGTGTAGGATACGGGTTCGTATTCCTGTCGGAGGACGCTTATTTTTATTTGAGATTTCTCGGACATTCAGGCAATAAATGTTCTTCATACTGTTTATTATGAACAAAGCATTTACTAAAATATTTGTATCTATAAAATAACGTATAAACAATATATATATATATATATATATATATATATATATATATATATATATATATATATATATATATATATGTATATAACACCATTATAAACATATTATTTAGGCTTTATTATATATTATAAAACATGTATATTATTGTAATATATTGTATATATTATATAATGATTATGCACTTACAATTATTATAGGTATGTCATATATAATTATAACTATAACAAAGGTATAATATATCGGTAAATTGTAGGTGTATTATATATTACCGTATTTTGCTGCTTATAAGACGCACTTTTTCCTATAAACTATCTCCTGCGTCTTATAAATTGAAGGTCAATGAGGAGAATTATAAGATTAAGGATATGGATGAGCAATTCGTGAGGATTTCAGGCTGCAATAAGTTGTGCAGTATGTATTACATAACGATTATAGACATACAGCCATACGTATACTATAGACATATTGTTTAATAAGTATATTACATGTTATTATATATATTATTATGTTATAATATATTCTATATTCTATATATTATATAATGATTATATACACAGAAGAATTATGATTATATTATACAGGTGTGTTATATTTATATTATATAATAGGTACGTTAAGTATTATATTTATTATATTTTGCATAATGGATATATATCTATATATAACGATAATAGATATATTATATATATATATTGAGGGTATATTATATATTATAATACAGGTAAAACCTGTTTTGGTGACATTTTAAAAATCTAAATAATTGTTAAATATTTACCTCAGAAATTTCTATTTTCTGCACACCGTTAATATTCACCTCAACATAAAGTATAATTTATTATTAAAAGGTAAAAATAAACGATACAGTGATCCGCCGCCTATCCGCGTTTCAGCATTCTCGGTTTCACACATTCGCGGATTTTAAGGCATAGGGGATTTTAACAATCAAAATAGGTACTTATAAGCATTTTAGGAGGGGGTTACAAGTATTCGGGGATTCTAACTATTCGCGGCATGTTCTGGTCCCTAACCCCCGACAATACGGGGGACTCACTCTACTACTATATATTTATCGGCCATACAGCCAGACCTTCCCTTTTTAATGATAGGATATTCTACTGTTATTCTACCAAGAGGTGTTATTCAATACCAATAAGTGAATATACCTCATGTTACCAAAATAAAATAGTCTCTATCAGCCGACTTATACATAGATTTATATTTCTTTTCCTTCCCATTAAATTTGAATATTGAACAGTTAATGATTAAGAACAGTAGAATTCTTTCTTTACATGCCACAATAAAATAAATTATATAGAAAAAATGTCGATTTTACTTTTAATGATTTTAAAAGCAGAAAACTTTCTTATATGAAGCAATGGAGTTAGTTGCATAGATAAGAAGTCCTAGATTACATATGCAGAAGATATATATATATATATATATATATATATATATATATATATATATATGTATAATTGTTCTGATATATACAAATTTATATATCATATTCTAGCACATTCAGTGTATGTAATTTATACCGAAATAGCTCTTGCATTAGCGAATGAAAACAAAATACAATATTAATTCAATGAACACACTCTGTCTTATTGCAATTATGAAGGTCTATTTTTGCCAAATGATCGTCTGGGGCAAAATGATAACTTATGCTAGTAATTGTTGTGGATAAAATTAAACTAAAAGAGGCCTTAACTTCGATACTGATGCGTGCTGCAATTTTTTCTAGCTATTTTGGGGGCCAAAATGAGTAACTCACATGACGTCAGATACGGTAACTACTGTTCAGGGGGCAGGGATAATATTCTTTTTATTATTTTAGAATGCAAAATATAACCGCTTTTCAAGAACCGTTTCGCGTCTTTAATGTGGTGCGAAAAGTGTTAAAATAAATTGCTATTAGTTGTAAAATATTTTTTCAGCATTTTAATGTCGTTCTTTCTGATTCATTTTGATGCCGCTAAAATATTTTTGTGCTGAAATTATTTTGTACTTCTAAATATACACAAGACACTTTTTTTTAGCTTGGTGATTATGTGATAATAAATGACTAACATTTTTTCAAAACAAATTCTAATAAAAGGACACATTCTTTTCTTTTTAACCTTTTTTAAAATTTTATTTGCAATTGGGACAAGCGGACCAAAGCCGAATTTCATATTGCCGTTGCCTTGCCTGTGCCCCCCGCAGTTTGAAAGACGTGCCGACAACAGTGACAGTATAAGTTTGTTCCATGAAATTTATTTTTTGAAAAGAATTATGTGCTGAAGGGTAGAGCGTCCTTTATATATAATTATATTCGTAATCAAAATCCCTATAATTCAGTGAATTACCGTAATAACTGCTTGAAAGTAAAATCCAGTTTACAAATAATTGAACTGCTTGAATGCATACGTGTCTATATTTAGTGATTCAACAACTTAAAAAAAGTATAAATTCATTAACTGCGACTTAAATTCCAATAACTCATATATATACCCAAGAACTGACATGATGGAAATATCCGTCATTCGCACTTAACCAATTAGCCGATACATTTTTTTCTTCTCGCTGCTTTATTTATTTATTTTTTTTTAATAATTTTATTGTATCTATCTATATAACAATTCTGTCCGAAAAGAATTGTTACATTAGTAACAATTCTTTTCGGACAGAATTGTTATATAGATAGATACAATAAAATTATTGATGATTTTATAGATGATTTTTTATCTGATGAAAAAAGTTTTTTTTTGTAAATAAAAATAAAATAAATGATAACCATTGAGAATGAAATCGTTTATTCATTCGGTGGTTGGAATTTTGAATATTTAAAATATTTCTGTTTGAGCACATTTTTTATATTTAAAATATTGTCAAGATCACATTTAATGTTGCTTTGTTACCGATTGTTACATCGTTTTTATTGTTCATATGCTTATATTTTTTTTGAATTTGAAAATTATTTGTTACTTTGAGGTTTGCCTTATGTTTTCTTAAATTCCGACCCATTTATCAAATAAAAACATTCATTTTGAGACACTATTTAAAGGATTTAATTTACAACATGCTTGCAAACAAATTGTACTTCATTTTCAAGTTGCTGTTATCTCCCATTTTTAAAAGGCGTAACAAGATAACAAAAACATTTTGTGCAACAATTGTCATTTTGAGTTTTGATTTACGTGTGTTTAAATTTCTACCCATCAATGATATTATCTGCAAAAATATATAAATACAGCCGGTGATGCTTTTGAAAATTAAAATTTTGTTTTAGCTTTTAAGCAGTTCGCTTTAAGATATTACGTTATTTAAAAAAAACATTACTCCTATAAGGTTTAACCAAACAACACAAGGTTGTTGTCTGCACTTTTTTTAATCAATTCACCCCAAGCAAAGCGATAATGCCACTAAGACGCAAGGTGATGGAGGGGTTACTGAGTGTGAAAAAACTTTAGAAGGAACCGAAAACCCAATCCTAAACAGGGAAAAAGAGATAAACTCTCGTTCAAAAGACCGGAGAAGAGTGCGGACCGGACAAATCTATCTACTGTGAATATCTATCGGAATCTATGTACTTTTATTGAAGAGAAAAAATAAAATAAAATAAATAATTAGTAAATAAAATGTCCGTGTTCAGGCGAAGACGTTGGGAGTATGGAGTTGAAGTAGATTTTAGAAGGAACCGGAAATCCAATTCTAAACAGAAAACAAGTGATAAACCCCTACTCATGTTCAAAAAACCGGGGAGGGCCCTGAACCGGGCGAATCTGCATATAAACATAACCTTTAAGTCTACATAAAATCAAAAGAAAATATAAAAATAAAAAAAAATAAAAGGAAAGGATATTATATATCAATCTCAGTTAGTTTTACTTATCTGACTGTCCCGAACAAATTACCAAAATCTAACAGAAAAAATATTTTTTTAAAATCCTTTCTTGTTTGGTCTGAGAAATTTCTCAGCATCACCTTGTATACATTCAACAGCCGAAGTATGGATCTCCATAATTTAACCAATCTAAAAATATTCCGAACATTTCTTTTCTTTTAAAATTCTAAAATATCTTTATTCAAACATTTGGCCGACAGACATTTAACCGAATGGACATTTAGTCGAAAATGGAGTGACGTACTTACATGTGTGTCACTCTTTTTATCGTAATGTTCTACATAAATTTATATTTATTTACTGGATTAATTTATAATTTTTCGTTTTTTTACAGGCTTTTAAAAAAAATCTATTCTGTATATATTATATTTTACTTCAAATATTACTGTAAGATGATAAGTATTTTGAGAAAAAAAAAGCGTATTTTACTACAGCAAAAATCTTAAGCTTTTACGATATGAAAGATCTTTCAATTTCATTTTTAATGATCATTATCTTAAAGGGTTGAACTAACTTTTATCTTATTGTTAAATATGAATTTAAATAATTAGGTGATACTTTTTACCCAAATACAGTCAAATATTTGTTTTAAATACTAATTTCAATAAACAAATATTGAAACGAGAAAACTTTTAACTTTAAATTTAGATTTAGTAATTTAATCACTTGAAATCCAGTGGTAATTATTAGTCCTATTCTACCTTATAATACTACTAATTAAAATACTTAAAGTATTGCTTGTTACTATTTTTACTTGTACTTTTTCGGTGAAATATCCTTCGGCCAAATGTCTCTCGGCCAAATGTCCGTCGGCCAAATGTCTCTCGGCCAAATGTCAGTCAGCCAAATGTCCGTTCGGTCAAATATCCGGTAACGAAAATATCTACATTCTAAGTAAAAATGCAACTGATCGGTTTTGATTCGTTTCGTAGCTTCCGTGAAAGGATTTTTTTCTTTTACTAAAATAATTGGATCACACAGCCGAAAGTTTTGGATGGAAAAGTTCAATAAATTTCAGATATTTTTTTAAACGACAACCGATTTCCACCAAAACATCCTTTCACTAAAGCAAAAGGCTTCTTGTTTGCAGTTTTAAAAACAAATGTGCAATTTTTAACTATACAAAACTAACCAGACATTCAACTATGTAATGTTCATGTGTTGTATGCAAAATAAATTGTATTTAGAACATTTGACTTATGCAGTCTTACTATGTATGGATGTATGAATGTATGGATCGTGACATGATTCGAGCATTAAGAAACCCGCCTGTATCTAACGATCAGGCCACTCGAAACGCATATAGAACAGAAAACCTTCAATCATGTTAGTTGGTTTCTTGTTAATGGAACAATGATGCCTGTCGATTGAGAGCTCACATTGCAAGCTGTGAATAGCTATAAACAATGGCGCGTGTGCCATCCGGTTTTCAGAGTTTGAGCGGGGACAACCTCATCTGCCGCGGCATGTTTGATGGCCTCCTCGAGCTGCGAAGGGACAGCCATCATCAACATCCTCCTCCCCATCATCATCATTATCTATCTTCATTATTATTAAAGTATAAATACGTTTTACTGATATTTTAATAATTATCGCTCTAGCCTTATAGTGAACACGTCTTTGGTAAAGGTTTCGTAAAGTTTTAGATACTTTGTTGAATTGTACAATTTGACGCTTGTTTGATAATATTTGTAGCTATCATTTATATATATATATATATATATATATATATAGTTTACGAAAAACTAGGTAATCCGTATGGGTAGACCCAAGGAGGATAAAATCCAGAGAGCTCAATGTAAATCAGAGCTAATAATCTAAATAAAAACAGACCACTTTAAGGTTCCATATAATAAATTATTTCACCACAGCCCTTTTAAAGGACCGCGGATCATCAGACTTTACTTCCAAAGGTTTTTATTTAAAATGTATATAAAGACATTTTTTTATGTTTATACGTTGTTTTTATAGATAAAAATATTTAAGTAAATGTTCTGTTTATAATAAACAGTATTAACGACATTTACCGGCCTGAATGTCTGAAAAATGTTCATAGAAAATATGCCTCCTCCGACGGGAATCGAACCTCTATCCTATACGGAACCGTCATATAGCATGACGTGCTTCACCGATTGCGCCACAGAGGAGCGTTTCGGTTAGCCAGGTCGATTTTACTGTTTTTAAACTACAATTCTCCATTATTTTCTCTCGTACATCCATATCTGCTCGATGCGCATCCAAATGTAAACAAATGACGTCACACATTATGAAATGGACAAAGTCCGACAATTATTTTAAAACATTTCTTATGTTTATATATATGATGGACTCTCCCATCGAGTTCGACGTATGAGGTTCCGACAACCACGAACTAATTATCTGCATGCCTGTGACGGGCATGACTTTTGAGACTGGCTCGAGAATTACACAAAAGACCACAAACAGTACAGGAGAATGTATTGTATCCAAGTGCAACAGGAACACTCTTAGCTGCCTTATTTTGCTTTCGTGTTTCACGCAGTCGACTGATGCTTATTTCTTGATGGTGCATTATTCCTAAATGGCAACTGGAATGATATTCTGATCTCTTCATAGCTACCTCTTCAATGTTCTTGAATGGAATGTTGACCAAGAAAGGTTGCTTTTTAGTTTATCTTTATACCTGAGCCAAGGTCTACCAACATTTCGATGACCACTACGGAGCTCATAGTAAAAAAGAACTTTTGGTATGCGATCATCACTCATCCTTGCAACATGGCCAGCCCAATGTAGTTGTGTTTGCATTATGAAGGTCTCGAAGTTTTGTTTGCCTATTAGGGCTTCGGCCAGCCATTGTTATTGTTGAATTGTGTGGAACTAATTAGATGTAGTTGTTAGAAAACAAACACAATGATTTGTTTAAAGTGGTGAAGGCTTGTGTAGGACCATTCACACTTTTTGGATCTGTGAATAAAAAAACTAACGGTGTAAAAGACTTGCCACGGAAACTTCGAACATCAGTCCTCATGTGTTTAACCTCTCCATATATATATATATATATATATATATATATATATATATATATATATATATATATATATATATATATAATACCATATTATCTCAGAATGTACGGAACTGGCAAAAATGAATATACCCAGAGACATAACAAGGTAGAGACATATGTGCTCCGGGAGATATGCAAGAAGCACAAAATCGAAACCACTGAGAGATGCTATGGACATCAACCAGGCACAGTTACCCAAAATAGTGATGTAACTATCCTCTGGGACATGCCAATTCAAAAAAAATTTAACATGTAGCGCTTTTAAGCATAAAAAATTAGGAAATCAGCCGATTCCGCTATCTTGGTTTTAACCTTTCGGTATCTTCAGGCGATTCCTGTCAATTGATACACTAACGCTTTATTTTAAAAAAACTAATGAACGCTTTATTATATATATATATATATATATATATATATATATATATATATATATATAGATAGATAGATAGATAGATAGATAGATAGATAGATAGATAGATAGATAGATAATTTTGTACAGATAATATAGAGGAGTAATGGATTGAGGAATCAGAGAGCCGAGTTCGAATTCCCGTCGGATCCATTACATTCACTTACTTGGTAATACCCTTGGGAAAGGTATGAATCCTCTTCTTCTCCCAACTACGGGCAAATTCAAAAACGGCCTGAAGTGGGTTAGACTCCGTCAGGCTATCTTGGCCAAGAAACAGCACGTCTACTGCGGCTGCAGTACATGTGGTGCGACTATGACCCTCATCGATCGCTGGCCTCGTGATTGTGATATATATATATATATATATATATATATATATATGTGTGTGTGTGTGTGTGTGTGTGTGTGTGTGTGTGTGTTTGTGTGTGTGTGTGTAGAATATTGTTTGATAATTGGTATGAATAATTCCAAAGAGGATATAAATCCAAAGAGGGCTTAATGTAAGAACAGAGCAAATAATAATGATGAAAACGGATACTTTAGAAATCCATGGTAATATTTTATTTCGCGAGATCGAATCGATCTCGTTTCATCAGACCAAACAATTTCTCATGAATGATGTCATTATCATTATATATATATATTTCTCATAATATATATATATTATTACATATATATATATATTTCTCATAATGTCATTATCATTATATATATATATATATTTCTCATAATATATATATATATATTATTACATATATATATATTTCTCATAATGATGTCATTATCATTATCATTATATATATATATATATATATATATATATATATATATATATGCAAAAGTCATATTGTGATATATATCTTACTACCAGATTGTTCTAATCATGTTCGATACGCGTAGTGTACAGGTTTCTTGTCTGTCTCTTATTAGATCAAGTCTGCCTGAATGTTGTACAAGTAATGAATGACTCTAAACTATCGTACTGATACCATCAGAACATTGGTCTGGAACTAACTCAATCGCCGCGATGTGTTTGGCGACTGTCCTTGAATAAAGAAACTTAGCAACAGAAAAAAAGCTCAAGACGCGAACTATGAGAAGTATAGATTTTTAAAAATATCTGAGAAGTGTTTTAAGAGAGGATGGAACATACGGCACTGAAATCTGAACGCGCATTGGATTAACGAAAGATGATTTTCAGAGGCTAAAGAAAGTATTAAGAAACGGGAAATTTTCGTCAAAAACAAAGGTAAGCGTGCTGAACTGCTATGTGACATCAATCTTATTATTTATATAAATTTATATCACTCGCCACCGCTGACGCCACCGTTACCGCTCGGTCGAGTTCGTCATGTCCGTTGATGTAGAGGTTGTTGTCGTCGTGGTTTCTGTCGTTGTCCGTTGCTTTTGTTTGGTTCTGTGATCGTTGATAACTTGTCGTTTGTCGTCAGCAGTTCCCGGCGAGAATGCCCAGTCAGGAGGTCATTTCAGTTGACCGAGACAAATCAAGGAGTATTTCTCGCGTCCCGTCGAAGCGCTCACTTCAGTGATCGATACTTGCGTCGAAAGTCCGTTTCATGCGACTCGATGCTCGAATCGAGCTTGTTCGTTTAAATTGCAGTTGTGCACACGCAATTTCCATCGTTTTCCGCAGGTTGATTTTGTCGGTATTGAATTGAATCCCCGTTGTGAATTCCGGCCTTTCTCACGTGTATATCGATCTGGGTACTTACTGCCCGATAGGAGGACTGAACTCACAATCACTATGTCACTAAATCCACAAGCCAACCCGCTTACCCACTAAGCTTAACCTTAGAGATTTAAGCATAACCTTTACTGCTGATTAGGCTGCTACTGTTGCTGCTGGCTGTCTTGTACTGACTACTGCTGCTGCCCATGTTTTTCATTATTGCTGATGCTGTTGTTGAAGACTTGCTGTTATCTGTCTTTCTTTCTTTATTAGCGGCTCCCATATCGTATTTATTTCTATGTTAGGCCTACTAAGGAGGTCCTCATGGATTAACATATGTGCTAATTCTTTCAGACGTCTATTTCTCCCTGTACAGTTTTTACACTTCATTCCACTAGGTTTGATGACCACGCGTTTTCTTCCATACATGGTCAGTCATACCCAATTTCATTGTCTCACTTTTCACTATGACTTTTCCCACATCGTATTTATTTCTATGCTAGGCCTACTAAGGAGGTCCTCATGGATTAACATATGTGCTAATTCTTTCAGACGTCTAATTCTCCCTGTCCAGTATTTACACTTCATTCCACTGGGTTTGATGACCACCCGTTTCCTTCCATCTATGGTCAGTCGTACCTAATTTCATTCTCTCATTTCTTACTACGACTTTCCGATGTTTCTGCAATGAGCAATAACCAAACAGTACCAAATAAAGTAAAAACTAGACGATATCACTAGACATGAGCAGTGGAACTGTAAACCTCCATAGATTAAATAAAGGGTTCATTTCGGAATTCCTTGTAAGTTATCCAGATCGATACAGACCTGAAGAAGGTCCCGGAGCACAGCGGCCGAAAAGTTGTGATAAAAACAACAAAGATGGGGAGAATAGTCCGAATTTAAATAATGATAACTCCTCATCTCAGAAATTTAACGACAAATGATCAATTCTCTTATAGGGTAGCGAATGCTGAACAGTCCTCCGATGGATGGAGAGAGGACTTGAAGCGGGAGAAATGTGGATCTACAGAAGGATGCTGAGAATTCCATGGACGGAGCGAGTAAGCAACGAGGAAGTCTTAAATTAATAATTCTTATTAATAAAAAGAGTACTTAGAATTAGAAAGAAACTGCTGAAATATCTGGGACATGTAATGAAGAAAGAAGACTGGGAGGATTTGACTCAAACGGAGCGTATCTACGGTAGGGGAAGGCAGCGGACCACCTACCTGACGAGTTTGTGTGAATAGATGGCGGAACGGGGAGTAGGGGGAGCTGACAAAGGGAGAAACGCTGTTGTGGGCAACAAGAGATAGGAAACTGTGGCGAGTCATGAACGAATATGGGAGGTAGAAGAAAGAGAACAGGTGTAACATGAGTTGTGTGTCGTGGGAGATAATTGCTTTTAGAACATTTCACCTGCTTATTGCTAATAATAATGTTTAATATTTTAAGTTCTTTGATAAGGACTGGTTGAAAAGCTGGTTGTTTGAATAGATTTACAATAACTTTGCCTTTTTTTGGCAGTCGTTTCCAACATGTCACCGTTTCTCCATGCAATACTTAAGTATTGTGGCATTAAAAATTTGTTTAAATGATTTTCATTCGAGTAAAAAATAATACACTCTGATTTTTGCTATGTATTTGCCCCAATAAAATAGATTCTATTGTAAAGTCTATTGTTGATTATTTTCTCATCACGTCTTGTCTTCATCTATATGTCATGTCAATTCAGGATGTTGACGATCATGGCTCTCCACAATTTCCTTTGTAACTCTTAGTAAATTTTGACTTTTTGCTCTTGCTCATAATCCCTGTTCTGACAACCATTTACACAAGCACTTTTAGATTATATGTTGCTTTCCTTTGTCCCTCTTGCCTTCAATCTGTCCTGTGAGTGTTAAATTTACCAAACCCTCTTTCCTCGTTATGTACCTTACAAATTTCTGTCTTTTTCTAATGTTAAGTATGTGTCTTTTTTGTTTCCATTTTCTCTAAAACTTCGTCGTTGCTGTCAAGTCCATGGTATTCTCAGCATTCTTTTGTAGAATTTCTTTTTTGTTGCTTCAATTCTCTTCTACATCATTGAAGAGATTGTTCAGCATTCACTGTTATATATTTTTAGATTCTCGATATGCGAATGTAGTTCCATAGTTCACCATTAAATATTTTTATACTGCAGCTCTTTTTTTAATCATTTTTACACCAAGGAAGGAGATAATTTCCCAGGTGAAAAGGGCGTGAAAAGAAACTCTATTAGAATTGAACTTACGGTTATATCTACCTATTTCGGCAGGAGAAGGATAAGACCTAATTGCCAATCGAGTCGTAACGCTTAAATACATGCGGTCGAAGTACCAAGAAATAAAACGCATTAAAAAAAAAATTACCAAGAAAATATTAATAGAAAAGACAGAAGGAAGCAACGTCACGTCGGTGGAAAAGTGACTGAAGCCGAGATGCCAGGTTATGACCGATAAAATAACAGATTCCTCAAGGACACATGGCACAGTGGATAAAGGCGTTAGTTAGATCCAGTGAGATGACCCAAAGAGTGTGAGTTCAATACCCGGTTAAGGCAGTGGCGAACATGGAGAGGGCAATTAACAGGAGATAACTGACAACTGACATCCATTAAACATGGCACGTGGAACTAGAACAGCCTACCCCAGTGAGCGAAATAAAAGGTTAAGTTCGACATTCCAACCACCTGAAGAAGGCCGGAGCGTACAACGGCCGAAACGTTGTAATAAATATGGCGACAAAGATGAGGACAATAGTCCGAATAATGTAAATAGCGTACATAATACCTCATCTCAGAAATATAGACACATACTCTTTGGATTTTGTCAAGAATTTCGAGATGTTTAGCAGGATAACCAAATCAAATATGGCAGCAATATTCCGAACATGGACGAATGGTAGATTTCTAAACGTGCAAAATTGAGTCTAGCGAGAAAAATTGGTCGCACGGAGACCCAACTTTTGTAGTAGAGGACCTAACGATTTTTTCTATGTAATCATTTCACGTCATGTCAGTGGAAAACATGAGATCAGGAAGGGCAGCATTCACTGTGCAGACGGAAGGAAAATATATTCTCTATAATGACTAAAATATCGCAGTTTCGTTTTAGAGGCGTTAAAATTTACAAGCCATTTCTTGCCCCAGTTAACAATTGATTGTAGGTTATTTTATAGATCAGTTACGAGAATGATGTCATGGTAGAATTATTGACAAACTTGCTTTCTTTTGTACTCTTACGAACCGACGACAGCAGAAGAGGGGAAAAAGATCATTCATGCAAGAAACTAGCGAATTCGCATGAAAGAAGAACATTCTTATGAAGATTGCATAAGGATTTTACAAGAATGAATCATGCACGTATATACGAGATCATTCTGGAAATTATCCAGCTTTTTTGAGAACCGACTGCTAGTCTTTAATGTAACTTAGTAACAAAGTAGAGGGAATTTACTGTGAATGCGTGTGTAAATACAGAGCCCGCGGGTTTACTCGGTCAGCAGAGAAACGCAGTTGAGTGAACTTGCGTAATGTGTGACCATTGAATTAAACATGTCAATGCTTCTGCTCATCGTACCAGTTCTGGAACATCGTATCGCCCCCAAATAATTACCCCCCCCCATCTACAACCAAGATTAGACTCCTTGTGACATTTATCTTTTCCAAAAGCTAAAATCACCAAGGAATTTTCAGACCCTCGATGCGATTAAACAAAACGCGGATACTCAACTGACAGAGATCACGAAATAAAGTGTTGTAGTGGAAAAGACCCTGAGATGAGTGCGTGAGATCCCAAGGGGGGGTATTTTGAAACGGACTAACGTGCCACTGCCTTTGGTAAGCTATTTTTTCGTTATTAGCTAATAGCCGGATGCTTTCTGGACAGGCCTCGTAAATACATAACTCTATACAAACCAACATGTCCTAATTTGCATAAACAAAAATATATACCGTATATATTGGCGTACAAGGCGACCTTTTAAACTTAACCCCCGGAAAAAACAGGCCCCTTATTTGGGGGGGACGAGAGACACTCTGCCTTGGTACTATCGACACATATATTTTCTACTGAAGCAAGTTAATTCAATTTATTATAATAAAATAATAAAAGTGTAGTATAATAAAATGACTCTTACCTTATACAGGGTGTCCATAAAGTTAGTGTGCACTTTAAAAAAAAAATTTGTAACTTTATTTGTATTTGCGATAGAAATAATTTGTAAAAAGGGTTAGAAAGAAGTAAATCTATATTTTTTAAGGTTTTATTGAAATTTTATTTAAGTTTCCACATGTCCTCCATCATTAGCAATACAAAGGGTAATACAATTTTGCAGTTCACGGAAAACATTTGCATTTATAGTAATGCCTGAAATCACATTAGTTATTTTAGCTATACTTAAAACTAGGTACATTGAACTTTATAACATTTTTTATGGACACGACACTAAAATTGCACGACAGCAATAAAACGCACATTAGTCCAGGGCGAAAACCAAAACCATCGTCACCCACTGCAATCATTTTAACTTGAACATTTGAGGATTCTCTTATACGCTCAGTCGTCTTTACACCAGAATATGCGATACAAATCCGAATGAAGATTATCCTAAGCTTCGAAGCTTAATGTAAAGATTAACTAAGCTTAATCCGACACAAAACCAAAATAATCAGGCAAGACTGAAACCATTTGCTAGTGTAGCAAAATCTTTACAAACTTAATATAAGTAGTAAGAGACAGTGAAAAATGAGACACGGAAATCTGGCAGGCGAATAAGTATATCTAAAGTTGCCTTCCAGAAATGAAGAAAAATATTCAGTTATAGTAAATATATATATATATATATATATATATATATATATATATATATATATATATATATATATATATATATATATATATATATATACCTGATGTAGCAGAAGAATTGTCCAATCGTGTAACAGGATAATAGTGCAGCTCACAAAATGTCTCATCTCTAAAAAAAACACTAGACTAATTGAGTTTTTACCAGGTTCTTAGATAGGACACTAGGCCATCATGACACCAATATCGTAAGAATAGCTGAAAAACCCTTTATTCAGAGCGAAAAAGAACAAGTTAAAATCGATTTGTGTCAGACACACTGTCATCCCAACTGAGCAATAGTCAGAGGAAAAACATAATTCAGGCTTTCTGTAATGATACTAACATTCATACTCTGACTTCCATCTTCAAAGTCCGTTCAAGAACCACTAAGAGAACAGTGAATAAGTTTTAAAAAAGAGAGAACAGTAGCGAGGAAAATTGGATCAGTGGGTCACAACAGGAATAGGGGTCATCATTTCAACTTAGAGCTAAAGAGACCAATTAGAAAAGATCCAACTCAATCTATAAGACGTTTGGCATGTAAGAGAGGAGTTTCAGCTATGACAGTCCAAAGAGCAGTGAAAAAAGACTTGAGAATCACATAGTACGTGAAACTTTGAAACAACTTGTTACTCCAGGACAGAAAGTTAGAAGGTTAGAGAGCCCGAAGATCATCTTCAATAAGTTGGAAAATGATCCTGAAATTATATATATATATATATATATATATATATATATATATATATATATATATATATATATATATATATATATTTGAATCTTATTTCAATCCTTCATGAGCTTCCGATCCTTAGCTATGATTAATTAATGATGAACATGTTATTTTCGTTTATGATCGATTCTTCTGTTAAACTCGGAGAGTAATTATACATTCTTATTGTTCAAAGTAGTGTTCTAAAAACTTCGGAAAATTCCAATAAGATATCTTTAAACATTTCTAAGATAAAACGGTTCAAAGCATAATCTAACAATTGGAAAATTTTGCTGTTACAAAATTTAGGCAATTTTGTTGTTGCACCCTGTATGTATGTATGTATGTATCCGTTTGCTTCTAGTCAATTTTCATCTTCTTATTGCTTTAAAAGTTAAATGTACATAACGCAACATTAAATAAGCTTTTGAAAATATTCAAAGACTAGAGATAATGAATTTAGAAAGGTAGATATTTTTAAAGGCACAACAAAAATATCAACAATGATATTTACAAACGAATGTTTAGCAGATAAATACAACGGAACGCCACACGGTTAAACAGTAGTAATTATCTCCGCCGGTTATCAAGTGGCCATTTAGTACACGTCATGCTGATGCGGGTTTGTCTAGATGACGCAACCCGTAAGTATTCAAGCTCAAGACAACGCCTATTCTCAGGGGTGTACTCACAGTAGATTCGTTTGATCCTAGTTTTCGAAAGCCCAGCTATAGAGCTGGGCTTTCGAAAACTAGGATCAAAGTACGTGCCTGATTGATTGATTTCTTATGGTCTATCAATCTTTTGTAAGTTATTTAAAGTCAGATAATATTTGTAGATTGTAAGAATTTCTAGGAGATAATAATGATTTACTGATACAGGGGTAAGAAGAGGTGGTTTCATTCTTTTCCAGGGATTTTTGCACGTAAGTAACGAACACGACTGAAATTGGAACTCCGCTCTTTGATTTCCAATTCCGAGACGTTATCCATTTTCACCATCCGCACACCCAAGCATACAGCGCCTTGTATTCCTGAGCGGTCACTCATCTAGCTACTGAGCAGGCTCGACGTTGCTTAACTGCGTTGATCGTACGAGAACCGGTGTTTTAACGTGATATGGCCGTAAGCCTCATAGGTACATGAGAAGGAGTGTTTGTTAAATACCGTACCTATGAACGCTCATGGGTATGTCACAATCCTCATAAATACGTTGGACACTATTGTAAGTGGAGGTAATATGATGTTTAAGTAGTCCATCACTAGGTGTGGTTTACCTACATCACGCCGCTGGCGAGTATTTTATTTTGTTGATGTTACACATTATGAAATGAACAAAGTCCGACAATTATTTAATGACATTTTTATGTTTAACATTCTTTTTATAGATACAAGTATTTAAGTAAATGCTCTGTTTATAATAAATGGTATTAAATAACATTTACCGGCCTGAATGTCCGAGAAACTTTCATAGAAAATATTCGTCCTTTGACAGGATTCGAACCTGTATCCTATACGGAACCCTCATATAGCCTGACGTGCCTTACCCCTCGGCCACAAACGATCGTTCGGTTGGCAAGGTCGAATTTACTGCTTATAAACTTCAATCTTCCATGAATCTCTCACGTACATTCATAACTGCTCATGGTGTATCAAATGTAAACAAATGACGCCACACATTATGAAATGGACAAAGTCCGACAATTATTTAATGAAATCTTTATGTTTAACATTCTTTTTATTGATTTGTGATGAGAAAAACGTGTCTCTTTTCGTCCTTTTACTCTCTCCCCATTCTACATTGGAATTTAAGGACGAGCTCTCTATGACAGAAAAGCTGGACATGATCGTAACAAACAACGGAAAGTGAGACACACAATGCCGAAGACGCATTGAAATACTGAAAAAATTCTTTTTAAAAAGAGATAAAGGCACTAAAGTGTAGAGGAAACGAAGAAAAAGCGTGCTAGGCTGTTATGAAATGTCTCATCACTGCTATGACAGTGAATACCGGGCAGTTATGTCACAAATAAATAAAATACTTCAAAAGACCATGATACGATTCGTGCAACAAATGTTAATGATATTACTAGTTTTAAGGAGAGCAGAAACTACACAGAAACGATCACTAATAATAAGACACCATTAGAAAATTCGTAAAGTTAAGGAATCAGCACATATGCTATGTCAAAAAAATCTCCTGAGCCGACCAAGATTAGATATGAATACAATATGGGAACCAGTAATAAGGAGTGCCAGAGAAATGCAATAATAACAACAAAAATTGCAATATGAGCTCTGGTAAAAACATGAGGGATAATAGCAAAAAAATTCAATATGAACACTGGTAAAAATGGTTGCTGAGACATTAGGTTTATAATACCCAGATATTCATACACAAATGTCCTCGAAGTGGATAAAGACGTTGGTTAGATCCAGTGACAGGACTCAAGTGAGTTCAATACCCGGTTAAGGCAGTGGTAAACTTGAAGAAGGGAATTAACAGGAGATAACAGATAACTGACATCCATTAAACATGGCAGGCAACTTTGTAATAAATGTGGCGACAAAGATGAGAACAACAATGTAAATAGTGTAGATGAAGACTAGCCTTCCCCATCCATCATCTTGGCCTTGTGCCGCATTTTCTGTAAATAACAGAAATAAATATCACTAATAGTCAGAAAAATTTGATAAAATTTGAAGGACTCTTAATGATGTCTGATGAATTTAACACACATCAAAGATAAGAATATCAGTGAACCTCATCTAGTTTAAGGTAAGTTTGAGTAAATGGATGGAGAAACAAGTACCACTAAATCAAAGAAAATAAGTACTGTTGAGAAGAACCATGGTCACATAAGTCCGGAAGGGAGTCGGCAAAGTAAGAATAAGAAAGAGAGAATCAAAACTAGGCAATCACTTGTTTCAGACAACCTACACCCTTGTCCACATTAATTGAAAAAAAAAAATCGCTTTTACCATACGGTCAATTTTAGACCGACTGGATTGACAGGGTGTAATTGATTTAAGTTTTTTTTCCTCAGATTAGGTCATTTGCAATGGTGTTCTGTAATATGAATCTATTTTCTGGGTGTACAATGAAATTTTTTTGGCCTTGAAAAATATTGCATAATCCGTGATTGCATCATATTTTTATCACGCGTAGACAGTATTGTCTCGACTGTCGATTAGTTGTCCTACGGCCATTGTTTGTGATGAACGTTACTCCAAGAAAGCGTACGCAAAGCAAATCAATGTACTATAGACTGGTCCGGAATCTCTCCTGATTTAAATCCAATCGAGAATCTGTGTTCAATCTACAAGGAATCATTTCGTGGAATGGACATACGAAGTAATAACATGTTCCATGGGTCATGTTTTATTGTAAAATTATGAAAAAATGTAAATAATAACGGAATTATTCGTTTTGTTTCAATTAATTTGCACAGGGGATTATGTATGTTATTGGGTTGTCCAAAATGTTTGTTCGGTTTGTTAGGAAAAGAAAATCTGGTTATTAAGTTTATTGAACATATTGGGTAAGCGTTAAAGTAAAAAAAGTAAATTGTTTCGAAATTACCTTTCTTACCTAGTAAAAACATGAAAAACAGCAAAAAATTGCAATATGAGCACTGCTAAAAAATGATGGCTGAGACATTAGGTTTATAATACCCAGAAGTTCATACGCAGATGTCCTCAAGGGCACATGGCACAGTGGATAAAGATGTTTGTTAGATCCAGTGACAGGACCCAAAGAGTGTGAGTTCAATACCTGTTTAAGGTGGTAGAGAACTTGGAGAGGCAAATTAACATGGCACGCCAACGTTGTAACAAATATAGCGACATGATGAGGACAATAGTCTGAATAATGTAAATAGTGTAGATGAAGACTAGCCTTCCTCTTGTACTGCATTTTATGTAAATGACAGAAATAAATATGCCTAATAGTCAGGAAAATTTGATAAAATTTGAAGAGCACTTAATGAGGAAAGAAGGTCTGGGGAATTTAACACACAACGAAGGTAAACGTAGTAGTTAAATAAACATTTTGTCAAAACATAAAAAATCTTTTATTTTTATTTGATAAACCGAAGGAAAATTTTGGTCAGTCATTCGTGCGTTTATATTAAAACTTGTATTATTATTATTATTATTATTATTATTATTATTATTATTATTATTCCATAATGTGATGTTCTGTTCTCGTTAATGTTCCAGTGATATTTCATTGTCAGGTCACATGAACATTATATGACTATACATTATAGATGATGTGTTCGTAGTGTAGCGGTTATCGGCGTGAGAATGGTGTTGAATTAAAATCCCAGTCGAGGCAGTTGCGTTCACTTTTACACAAATAAACGTATGAAGTTCATCCGAAGGTTGAAGTTGGTTGGACTAAAGAAACGAATTAGACACTGGTTTGGAGAAATGACCAAAGATTTATATTCATTCACAAGATATGAAAATGTCTCTGTTAATTCGTATAGTGTAGCATTCGAATGTATGTGGTACGAGGTGTGAAATGCGAGCGTAAAAAAGGTGTATGTCTAAACTGACTGACTGTTTGTTGCCTATCGGTTTGGGCATGTCGCGTTGATAGATGAATCCGTTCTCTAAATGTGTTCACAGGAGGTCGTTTCCACAGCCTAATAGTCGAACGGGCAGACCGCCATGCTCTTGGGTAAACTCTATGGTTAGCGTTTGCGTGTGAAGTCTATCTCTCCGCTTGGTCTGCCGATATCCTGCTTCTCTTATTGCCTATATAAGAGAAACGCACGAACGTAGTTGTAGACATCAGTGGCAAACGAGAGTCACATCGATAATGGCCAGCACTCTGATATAGTTGTGCCTTTTTAAAAATATGTTTTGAGTAGAGTGCAGTGTGTATGTGACCTAGGTAGATGAAAATTGGTGTGTAGTTAGAGATATATGTTTTCTAGTAATTGTATAAATTTGGTTCGATTTGTTATCTCTGTGTAAATTGCGTTCTTCTGCTTCAGAGTCATCGCTTCCATCCCCATCCCACGCAGAACTAGTGGCAAATAGCAACACAAACTTTGCTTTCTCGTTTGACAACCAATACAGGAGAACTACGAATTCCAAACCGTTTGGGCGTGTGACTATTAACGCCACCCCGTATAAACTCGTACTTGCTACGGACACAACACCAGTATGGTGACGCCGTGGCTCCTTTATACCACTGAAAGTTACGGGACGTACATAAGAAATATCTACAAAGCCAGAACTAATAATATTGTATTTTAGAATTCGTTACAAAAATGCATAAAATTAAACACGACACTGGATCTTGTATTCTTTTAAAGTAGTGCTTCCAATTTATTTCTGGTCACACTGCCATTAGTGTAGAAGCATATTTTCACAGCGCTCTACGTAATAAGATGGCATTTATGTCTATGCGCTTGGGTTAGTTATTAAACAATAATAATAATAATAATAATAATAATAATAATAATAATAATAATAATAATAAGAAGAAGAAGAAGAAGAAGAAGAAGAAGAATCAGTTGTAGTTGGAGCCCTCAGATTGATTGGAAATGTTTCTGATAGACTCACTGAAGGGATTCTTGGTAGCGCGTGTCTTAAAGAAATACCAAAAATTTTACTCACAAGTCCAGCTCACACATTACGAAGAGCTTTATCTAAAATGTGTGTGATCTTAGTTTTTTTTTATACAAATGGAAAATGTAATTAAGGGATTTCTGACCTTAGGTCTCTGGTTGGGACCCGGAAGGAAATGTACATACAACAGAAATCAAAGGAAATAATAATAATAATAATAATAATAATAATAATAATAATAATAATAATAATAACAACAACAACAACAAAAATTAAATAAATACAAGGACCTGGATGGAGATGGAAATAGAAAAAAATGTGGCATTTAGAAACTAAAACTCTTCCTCTTGTGGTTGGAGCTTTGGTTCTGATAAAGAAAGGAACTCAAGAACAAATCAACAAAATCCCTCCAGGGAATCCAAAAATATTTCTAACAAGCACAGTCCATATCATGCGAAGAGCTTTGTTCATTTAAGTTTTTTTTTGTTTTTTTTAAGTTTTTTTTTTAATAGATTTCTTTTGTATTAGGTGGAAAGAAAACAAAAACTCTCATCATTGTTTATGACCCGGCATGTTAGTATAAAACAAAGGCAGATCAAAAATATTTCAATAATAATAATAATAATAATAATAATAATAATAATAATAATAATAATGATAATAATAATAGTTCAGTTCCACTTAAATAAAAAGAAGTCAATGTTTAAAAAATATTTTTTTACTTTGAACTGCTTGATTTCAGAAAATACCAAATGATTTTCTGCAAAAAATTTCATATCATTCCTCTTAAATTATTAAATAAAATAACAAAGTAACTATTTTAACCAATGCCTACATAGAAATGTAATTCTTAGTTTTTAGGCCCAGTTTTGGGCCTACTATTTTCTATAAATTTCGATGACTAATTTTGGTTATCCAGTCTTCAGTAAAAATTACGTATGTTTCCCAATTTACCGATTACTCATTTTCCACATTTGTTCAATTCAGAATGGTATTTATAAAATTCCTATAAATATTTTATTCCGTTTCATTTTATTATCGACCTCCTTTAAAATAACCACACAGTTTGTATTCTTCTTCAGCTGAGTTTATATACTGTTGCATTACGAAGCCGATTACTACTACTACTACTACTGCTACTACTACTGCTACTACTACTACTACTACTACTACTACTGCTACGGATACATACACACATACGATTTCAGTATAAACATAACCTCGCGTGTCAAAAATTGGCTTACATAAAAACAATAGCTTTTTCAACACACAGAGATATAAATGAAACAAAACTATTTGACACTTGCATGGTCAAAATACTGACGATATCTCATGTGTAATTTTGAAGTTTATGCAATTATACCAGTTTATTTATACCAGTCTATTTGTGAACAATTTTAAATCTATATAATTTTGTTAAATTTGCAAAAGTTTTTCAACTTTCATTTTACTACAATTTTATTCCTCTACAAAAATTGTTGACATACGACGTGATTCGTTTTTAACAATCTATCCTCCGACAAAATTGGTGACCTTATCCAAAGTTTGGAGACTTTCTACAAAACTGGTAACTCAGACGTGAACCTTGCGAGTAAGGTAACCAGGTGGCCAACCCAGAGGTGCTTAGGAGGTGCACACGATGGACAGTAAGATATATAATCGCACCAGCTTAGAGAGAAAAGACTCTCAAATACTTGCGATAAAAGGATCCATGTTTGGAGAAAGTACCAAAAACAACTCGCTGATGTCCAGAGGTGAATTAACAGCAAAAATCTCCTGAGCCGACCAAGCATAGAAATGAATACAATATGGGAACCGGTAATAAGGAGTGCTAGAGAAAAACGATAATAACAACAAAAAATTGCAATATGAGCTCTGGTAAAAACGTGCAATGATAACAGCAAAAATTGCAATATGAGCACTGGTAAAAAAATTGAAATGAGGACAGTAGGTTTATAATACCCAGAAATTCATACACAGATGTCCTCAAGGAGTCATGGCACAGTGGATAAAGGCGTTATTTAGATCCAGTGAGAGGACCCAAAGAGTGTTAGTTCAATACTCCGTTAAGGCAGTGGAGAACTTGGAGAGGGAAATTAACTGAAAACTGACATCCATTAAACATCGCACGTGGAACTAGAACAGTCTACCCCAGTGAGCGAAATAAAGGGTTCATTTCGACATTCCAACCACAACGGCCGAAACGTTGTAATAAATATGGCGACAAAGATTCGGACAATAATGTAAATCGTGTACATAATACCTCATCTCAGAAATATAGACAGAAGTACTGAAGTGCTTTTTTGCTAGTTTTTATAACGACAAGAAAAATGTTACTTTTATAGCAGAATTCCCTTTAAAGTGAAAATTTAATGAGCATTTCTGCTTATCTCAGATAAGCAGAAATGTACATTGTAAATTGTACATCGGGTGTTGCAAAAAGGGACCCAAAGAAAGAGTTCGGCTCAGCAAATATTTACATCGTGAAGTAAACATCGGGTACTGCAAAAAAGAGACACAAAGTAAGTGTTAACGTAAGGGTGGGAACACTTTTCCGTGCAAGGCCCACATTCAAATATTCACAGTTTTATTGAGCCGCATAGTATATTAACCCAAAATGATTAATATTTAAAATAGACAAAAAAAAGAAGGCTTTTAAGAAAAAAATGAAATTAATTAATATGTTAATGTACTGTAAAAGATTCACATGAAACGCATTTATTTGAAAGACAAAGTAACTCGGTTTAAAGTATTTTAAAGAAAAAAATATTAGTAAGTATTTTTAAGTTGAAGATTTCCATGAAACACATTTGAAAGACAAAATAACCTTGTTTTAAGAAAAAATATTTTAATTAATATTATTAAGTAAAAAACATATTTATTTGAAAAACAAATTAACTCTGCGTAAAGAAATAAAAAAACAATTCTTACTAATATTTTAAAGTAGAAACTTCAAGTAAAACATATAAAGTAACTAAATTTAAAGGAAAAAATAATTTAGATTTTTAAAGTAGAAACTTCGCTTGAAACAGATTTGTTTGAAAAGTAAAGTAATTCAGTTTAAAGAAAAAATTTAAAAAATTATTGATATTTTGAAGTAGTAAGTTCACATGAAAGAGATTTATTTAAAAAACAAAGTAACTCAGAAACAGAAAGATCTCAATGACTCAATGAGAATAATGTATCTAACTGCAAGTCATTTACCAATTTGTTAAAATAACGCGCCAAATTCTTGTAACAATTATTTGGCGTTGCCTGTTAACTTTCTCTTTCAAATTTACTAACCTTTGGTGGGCCGCATGAATTCTTTTACTGGACCGCATATGGCCCGCGTGCCGTAGTTTTCCCACCCCTAACAGGTCTATGTTTTGAGCTGCCACTTAGCCGCCTCTGTGTAGTCACCAACCAATCAGATTGTCACCCAAGGATGGAGGTCCCAGTCCATCATGCTATCTACTCATAACTACCATATTTACCCCTATTCGTGGTAAGGGGTGGGGAGAATAATAGACGGATTCATACCTTTCCGAAGTGAATGTAAGGAACTCGAAAGGAACTCAAACTAATTTCGAGCCGGCATCCATTACTTCACTGTATTCATATACGTATATACATTTTTTAATTGGACATAGTCCGACAATTTATTAAAGACATTTTTGATATGTTTAACGTTCTTTTTATAGATACAAGTATTTTAAGTAAATGCTCTAAAATAAACAGTATTAAATAACATTTACCGGCCCGAATGTCCGAGAAATTTTCATAGAAAAAGTCGGAGAACGAAAATTTTCTATGAAACTTTCTCGGACATTCAGGCCGGTAAATGTTATTTAATACTGTTTATTATAAACAGAGCATTTACTTAAATACTTGTATCTATAAAAGGAACGTTAAACATATCAAAAATGTCTTTAATATACGTATATGTACGGCGAAAGATTGGTTGAAGAAGTTCCAGTGTCACCAATCCGATCTCCAAGATCAGCCAAGAAGAGGTTGACCCTCACGCATTCACCATCACATATTGACAATGAGCACTTGTGTGTCTATTTCGAAGATGATCCACACATGGCGCTACACATTCTAGCTTTTTTGCTGTTTTTTACGATTATGTTCAGCCATTCGAAGTAAGACAGTGATTCTCAACGTGGGGGCACATGCCCCACTCGTGGGGCATGGTAATATTTTGGTGGGGCATGCGTAAGATGTACACCCTTCAGCGTACTATACCAACAGAATAAGAGGGCAATTCGGGAATGAGTTATTAACAGTGAATTGTTTTCTAGTGACTCTGATTGAAAGTGTTAATGTTAATGCGTGTTAATACATACGATGCATATACAGTATGCATAGATAAAAATATTTTGTGTGAATGTACGTACATATGTAATTGGCATACATGTAAGAATTAAATATTTCAGATGGGGCGGGGGCACCAGAATTTTATAAATGCCAAAATGAGGTATGGCGGAAAATCGGTTGAGAACCACTGAGGTAGAGAGTTACAGAGTAAGCAGCAAAGTTTATGCTGATATATGGGGAAGATAATGGTAATCCTAAACTTGAACAGGTTAAGATTGTAGTGATTGGTAAAGCATCCTCTTGGTAATCGGTTCCACATAGCTGTGAAGATTAGAACTGGTAGAACTACTGAATGTCGTTCATCTGAGAGGCTTGCAATGTTTTGTACGAAAAGAAATTTAACTTAATCATATACTTCGATAGGTTGTATTACTTTCACAAACCAGTAATTACTCTTAAAACTTTGGACAATATGAAAAGAATTTATACCTAAATTAAGTATCTATTTATGAAAGTCTCAGATTAGACAATGAACAATCCGGTAACAGGTCAAAAACAATGTACTAATTTTTTTATTACCATTTTTGTTGATCCATGGCACTCACTCTTTTTAATATATTGGGGAAAATAAACAGCTGACGATACATGCCACGAAAAATAGTTGATTGCATTATTTACCTACACATTTAATTAACCACAGTAAACACAAATTTCAAAATTTATTGTAGAGTTTATTGTCTGAGATCAGACAACGAACAATCCATTAACAGGTCACAAACAATGTATTAATGAAAATTTGTGAACCTTACATTGTAGATTTTATTGAATAAAAAAAATAGGTGATCTTTTTCTCGTGTAGAATAATTGCAATTAAAAAGACTGCAATATCGTGCACATCACACAAAAACATTGAGAAATGTTGCCAATCTCTTATATATGCAAAATCTTTATTTTCGACAATAAAAAGAATGTATAAACATAAAAATGTCTTAAAATAATTGTCGGACTTTGTCCATTTCATAATGTGTGACGTCATTTGTTTACATTTGGATACGCGTTGAGCAGATATGAATGCACGTGAGAGATTCATGGAAGATTGAATTTTAAAAGCAGTAAAATCGACCTTGCTAATCGAACGATCCTCCCTGGCTCGATCGGTTAAGGCACGTCAGTCTATATGACGGTTTCGTATAGGATACAGGTCCGATTCCTGTCGGAGGACGAATATTTTCTATGAAACTTTTTCGGACATTCAGGCCGGTAAATGTTATTAATACTGTTTATTATAAAACAGAGCATTTACTTAAATAGTTGTATCTATAAAAAGAATATATATATATATATATATATATATATATATATATATATATATATATATATATATATATATATATATATATATTAAATTGAAATATAAAGTTCTCCTTTGTACGCATGTGTAGTCGCAACAACATGGAGATCACTTTAGTCCGATTGAGTTCTACAGGACGAAACGCGTCAAACGAAAACTTTTTCCACTTTGTCATAGATTTCCCTAAATGTGTGTGTGTGTGTGTGTGTGTGTGTGTGTGTGTGTGTGTGTGTGTGTGTATAGCGATTTTTCAAGTGGATCTTACATGTGGCACAAGGCCCAATGTATGGGTCACCCATGAGGATAGAGCACACTACACCTTCGTAATTGCTCTAACGAGACAATCTTGCTAACCATGAGACCACCTTGATGTTCCCAAATGATTTTCTAAGCGTATCTTAGAAGTGGTACAAGGCCGAAAGTGTGGAGCACCCAGTGAGAATCGAACTCTCTACACAGTCGTAATTGTTGTAACGAGACAAGCTTGCTACCTATTAGACCGCCTCGAGGTGCCTAAATGATTTTCTAAGCTTAGCTTAGATGTGGTACAAGGCCGAAAAGTGTGGAGCACCCACCACTGCAAAATTTTAGGGAGATATTTTGGCGTGTAGGTGAAAGGTGACTTCGGTCTTCTGGTGCACATGATGGCATATAAGTATGCAAACACATCTGCCAATTCTGAATTTACGGATGTCTGCTTACGATCAACATCTTGTTAACAGATTTCAAAATCCAAATATCTGGGCATCTCGTGTATCATGTGGTCACTTACATAAACTATTTTGCACTTGCAGACACGCCAGCATTGAGATCGACCAATCAGTGCATGGGAATTTTCCCGGGCCTACCAAACGACGGTATGTATTGACGGAAGTTGTCCTTCCTTTCTCTTTTCCTCTTTTCAATCAATAATGATGCAATTGTTTGATGAATTGCAATTGAAGGACGCAAACAGATCGATGAAGATGGATGGATTGCCGTCTTTCAGACAACAAGCGGTCATGATTAATGTTTGGCGCAGCCTCATCACGTTTCAATGATTTTGTCTTAGTTACAAACCAGACGCCAAAACTGAACCCGCCATTACCGCTCCGACTAAATTGTCGTCTGTATTTTGTGAAAAGACGAAAAAAAGTTTTCCAAGGATGTTTTCTTTTAATGAAAAGTAGGTCATTCTTCGATTACTTCTATACTGAGAAGGTCACACCCTATACATACACACACTCGTAATGATGGACTCTCATGTCGTTCTCGATATGTGAGGGTCCAAATAGTTCAGTTCGTAGAAATGAACAGCCAGGCTATCCGAACACTTGATTACATTATAGGAGTGAAAGCTTGTGTAGGACCAACCACTTCTTATTTTATGTACCGTCCACCTCTTCCTGGCCCTCGGGTCCCTTAATTAGTTCTGCTATTTCTCCTAAACCCTGTTCTTCCATCCATTCGCTCAACCCATCAAGTACGTATTTCCTCTGTCCCTCTTTCCCTCAATCTGTCTCGTGGCTATCAGATTTTTCAGTCCCTCCATCCTCATTACGTGCCCCACAAATTTCGGTTGTCTCTTCCTGATGTTCTTTCCTTCCAAAACCTTGTCGTTGCTCACATGTTCAGTCCATGTTATCCTCGGCATCTTTCTGTAGAACCACTCTCTTCGCTGCCATACAGGAGGACAGATATCACGTAACAGTTTAGTACTCTTTTCTTTGTTTCTAACGAAATTTTTCTGTCTCTTAATACTCTGCTTAGCTTTTGGAATGCATCTTTGGCCCTCCCAATACGTCTTCGGATCTCAGTGTCGCTCTTTCTGTCCTCTGTTAGAACACTTCCCATATATTTACATTGCATATTACGTAACAGTCTAGTGCCCTTTTATTTGTTTGTAACGAAATTTTCCTGTCTCTTAATACTCTTCTTTGCTTTTGGAAGGCATCTTTGGCCCTCCCAATACATCTTTGGATCTCAGTGTCGCACTTTCCATCCTCTATTAGAACACTTCCCAGATATTTACATTGCATATCACGTAAAAGTTAAATGCCCGTCTTTGTTTCTAATGAAAATTTCCTGTCTCTTAATACTCTGCTTAGCTTTTGGAAAGCATTTTTGGCCATCCCAATACATCTTTGGATCTCAGTGTCGCACTTTCCGTCCTCTGTTAGAACACTTCCCAGATATTTATATCGCTGTACCTGCTTGATTTTAGTATTCCCGACTTATAATTTGCATTTTGGGCTTATCCGTTTAATAATAACCATGCATTCTACATTTTTGTAGTTTATGCTTAGTCCTTTCTTCTCGGTTTCTTTCGCTACCTTCTATAGGTGTTATTGTAGTTCCCTTTCCATGTCTGCTATCAGCCCTGCTGTCTAATCTGCATATCTTACATTGTTAAGATTGTGGCCGCCAATAATGAATCTTGGTAGGACTTCTGATTCTATCAGAATTGACTGCTGTATAAGTTGAATAAGTCCAGTGAGAAAACACATCCTTGTCTTATGCCCCTTTCTATTTGTATATCTGCTTAACTCATTTTCTGTCCGTATGCAGGCTGTTTGCTGCCAGTATAGATTCCTGGTTATTCTAATGTCTTTCCCGATGATGCGAAGGTCACTGAGCAGTTCTAACAGACCTTTGTGACGTACTTCGTCAAAAGACTTCCCGTATTATATAAAACACAGGAACACGTTCTTCTTTCTGATACTACTCTGGGCTTAGAAATTGCCTTCCTTGTTCCGGTGTCTTTGACGAACCCATATTGTTCTTGTCCTATGTCAGGCCTGATTCTGCTGCGCGTTCTATTCATCAGAATTCGGAAAGTGATTTTTGTTCACTATTTACATTATTCGGACTATTGTCCTCATCTTTGTCGCCATATTTATCACAACGTTTTGGCCTCAAGGACACATGGCACAGTGGAGAAGGCCGGAGCGTACAACGACCGAAACGTTGCAATAAATATGGCGACAAAGATGAGGACAAATATCCGAATAATGTAAATAGTGTTCAAATAACTAGTATAAAATTTTACCAGATCATGTTAATTTGGAATATAAATGGTTGAATAAGTCCGGTGAGAAAACACATCCTTGTCTTATGCCCCTTTCTATTTTTGTATATCTGCTTAACTCATTTTCTGTCCGTATGCAGAAGGTTTGCTGCCAGTATAGATTCTTGATTATTCTAATGTCTCAATATAGTTTTTCCACTTGATGTCAGCCGAGAACATTAGCCTAGCCTGGAGGTTAGCATCAGCCATGCTGATAGAAAGCATAAAGGATTCTCTCAGACGATTAATAGAGAGTAGTTTAATTTTGGTGGCGTTAAAGTCAACTGGCCATTCTTTGCACCAGTTAACAACAGACTGAAGGTCGTTTTTGACATCAGCAGCTAATTTGAATTTAGCGAACTGATTCGATTTACGACAGAGACAAGTGTAAATGGCTGTGTCATAATTATAGATACTAAGTTGAGAGCTGATGTCATCAGGATGGTTGTTAATGAAAATTAAAATCAAACTAGGACTAAGGATAAAGCCCTGGGAGTATCTATTTATTTTCTATTTATATCTAAATCTTTCTCAATCTAAGTAATAAATTTTTCGTGTGTATCTGTTTTAGTTTCACTGTGTGTATGTGGACGTAACAGTAAATCCATCTCCTAAGAGGCCAGGTGCAAACTAATTCGATCTCAATCGAACAAGCAGACCAAGGAACCACATAGCAAAACTTATCATCCGAATTTTAATGAACAGAGAGCGTAGCAGAATTGAACCAAAAATGGGAAAAAAAACAAAAAAATAACGGAATAAGAAATACGATATTTATGGTGAGAAAACAACAGAACGACCAATATAAATGCAAATGTAATATACCTATGTTTAATAGATTGCGCAAAAGCATTTGATAACGTATAGCACAAAGTTCTATTTGAACTACTAGGGAAACTTCATTCATTTGGAAATGATATTAAAATAATCCAGAAAATATACTGGAAGCAAACCAACTGCTGACAGATTAAAAAATGGACTGAGTAATTACGCCAAAATAAAAAAAAAATCCTTAAGACAGCGATGTGTTTTCTCACCAGATTTATTCAACTGTTTTCGCGAGGAAATCCTAAGAGAACTCTAAATCCTTCCAGGATTTATTATTGGTTGGCACAATATGAGATGTACAGATATGTTGATAGCAGACACTGAAAGAAAACAACAAGAATTCCGAAACAGTGTAGTAAAATAAAGCAGGAAGAAAGGATTAAGCATCAATTGTAAGAAGACAGAATCTATGGTCATCAGCAAGCAGAACAGCCTCAGATGAAAGCAACGAATCGGAAAAACAGGAGAATACATTATGAACAAAGAAAAGAGTGAAAGGATAAAAGACAAATACAAAACGTTTATCCATTTAGCGTGTTTCAATTTTATTTAAATTTAATCAGAAATTTTGTCAAACATGGATAAACGTCCCTACAATAAGACGGGAAGTCAAACGGACGGCTTTTCCCATGACACCGCTATTATTTTAATTACCTTCACTCCTCGGCAATGGTTATTGTTTTAAAAAGCGATGATTAGAATTGGAATCAATATATGAAAATAAATTTCAATGACACATGGCACAGTGGATAAAGGCGTTGATTAGATCCAGTGTGAGTTCAATATCCGGTTAAGGCAGTTGGGAACTTTCAGAGGGAAAAGTTAACAGGAGATAACTAATAACTGACATCCATTAAACATGGCACGTGGAAATAGAACAGTCTACCCCAGTGAGCAAAATAAAGGGTTTAGTTCGACATTCCAACCACCTGAAGAAGGCCGGATCGTACAACGGCCGAAACGTTGCAATAAATATGGCGACAAAGATGAGGACAATCGTCCGAATAATGTAAATAGTGTACCTAATACCTCATCTCAGAGATATAGACAGATACTGAAAGGCCGAAACGTAATAAATACGGCGACAAAGATGAGGACAATAGTCCAAATGATGTAAATAGTGTACCTAATACCTCATCTCAGAAATATAGACAGATACTGAAGGGCCGAGACGTTGTAATAAATATGGCGACAAAGATGAGGACAATAGTCCGAATAATGTAAATAGTGTACCTAATACATCATCTCAGAAATATAGACAGATACTGAAAGGCCGAAACGTTGTAATAAATATGGCGACAAAGATGAGGACAATAGTCCGAATAATGTAAATAGTGTACCTAATACCTCATCTCAGAAATATAGACAGATACTGAAGGGCCGAAACGTTGTAATAAATATGGCGACAAAGATGAGGACAATAGACCGAATAATGTAAATAGTGTACCTAATACCTCATCTCAGAAATATAGACAGATACTGAAACAGCGAAACGTTGTAATAAATATGACGACAAAGATGCGGACAATCGTCCGAATAATGTAAATAGTGTACCTAATACCTCATCTCAGAAATATAGACAGATACTGAAAGGCCGAGACGTTGTAATAAATATGGCGACAAAGATGAGGACAATAGTCCGAATAATGTAAATAGTGTACCTAATACATCATCTCAGAAATATAGACAGATACTGAAAGGCCGAAACGTTGTAATAAATATGGCGACAAAGATGAGGACAATAGTCCGAATAATGTAAATAGTGTACCTAATACCTTATCTTAGAAATATAGACAGATACTGAAGGGCCGAAACGTTGTAATAAATATGGCGACAAAGATGAGGACAATCGTCCGAATAATGTAAATAGTGTACATAATACCTCATCTCAGAAATATAGACAGATACTGAAAGGCCGAAACGTAATAAATACGGCGACAAAGATGAGGACAATAGTCCGAATAATGTAAATAGTGTACCTAATACCTCATCTCAGAAATATAGACAGATACTGAAAGGCCGAGACGTTGTAATAAATATGGCGACAAAGATGAGGACAATAGTCCGAATAATTTAAATAGTGTACCTAATACATCATCTCAGAAATATAGACAGATACTGAAAGGCCGAAACGTTGTAATAAATATGGCGACAAAGATGAGGACAATAGTCCGAATAATGTAAATAGTGTACCTAATACCTCATCTCAGAAATATAGACAGATACTGAAGGGCCGAAACGTTGTAATAAATATGGCGACAAAGATGAGGACAATAGACCGAATAATGTAAATAGTGTACCTAATACCTCATCTCCGAAATATAGACAGATACTGAAAGAGCGAAACGTTGTAATAAATATGACGACAAAGATGCGGACAATCCTCCAATAATGTAAATAGTGTACATAATACCTCATCTCAGAATTATAGACAAATATTGAAATTAAATTTATACATTTTTTTTTTGTTTTTGAGAATTGACAAGAAAATAATGTGGATAAACGACTAACGACATTGTCCAAAATTATCACTAGTTATATAGCAGGGAAATTTGGATATGAGTAGCGGAAGGAAAAGAAGGGTGTTAGCAAAGAAAATAGGGGGTTAAACTTAGGAACATTAAGATTACCTCCTCGGTTATCCATTGAAACTGCTATCCACCGAAAAAAGAAAAGATGCCACTCCCCACCGTGGGCCATTTAAAAGATAATTCGCGCAGCTGATTGGTTGTTGCAAACATCCAATCGGATGTGCGGGATACGTGGTCTTTCTTCGTCTAATTCTTTAAAAAGGCCAGAGTAGCTGTTAGCGTTTGATTGTTAGGTGGGATCAGGGATTGATTTCTCCTGATTGAGTCGATTTGGTGATGGGGAGTATGATGTTGAAAGACCCGAAACTCCCTGATGAACCAAGTCAAAACATCACTAACGACCCCCTCGGGCGCCTACTTAAAAGCGTATTTTTGAATTATGCATTTTTTTTTTTGTTTTTGAGAATTGACAAGAAAATAATAAACAGTATTTATTTATTAGATTGTTTATTTACACAATTTATTTATATTATTTATTATAATGTTTTGCAAAACATGGGATAATTGTCAATTCAAACTTTATAAAATAATAAATAATAAGGACTTCCTTATAGTTAATTCACATATTTTAATAATTTAGTAAATGTTTATAAATAAAACAATTGTTTTCACATTTATTTCCTTATAAATTGGTTGTAATGTAAACTCGGCGTCTAGTTCGGCTTTAGGTACCTTTAAGAACCTTTCCATTTTGGCTAAGAGGGCATGACTTATTTATACAAATTATAAGACAAGGGGAGGTAATCGGATTGTCTTACCACATTTTGGTAAATGATAAGTATGGCATTGCATTTGTGGAATTTTCCACATTTGCCTTAACTCACAACTTTTTGGGTCCTGTCACTGGATCTAACCAACGCCTTTATCCACTGTGCCATGTGCCCTCAAGAACACATGGCACAGTGGATAAAGGCGTTAGTTAAATCCAGTGACAGGACTCACAGAGTGTTTGTTCGATATCTGGTTAAGGCGGTGGAGAACTTGGAAAGGGGAATTAACAGGAGATAATTGACATCCATTAGTCATGGAACGTGGAACTAGAACAGTCTACCCCAGTGAGCGAAATAAAGGGTTTAGTTCGACATTCCAACCACCTGAAGATAGTGAAGATGTGATAAACATGGCGACAAAGATGAGTACAATAGTCCGAATAATGTAAATAGTTTAAGGAAGATATATATTTTTATCTGGACTCACAGAAAAGATTTGTTCCTGAAATAAAGTTCGGTCTCAGTGATAGAAATGTTCTTCGATAAGAAGGTGTTGTAGGCTGAAATTTGATGTAAGATGAGTTCAAAGAAACTTGTTTATTGACAGAAAATGTAATCTTCACTTGAATATCGAAAAGTTGAATTAAATTGCCGCTTAAATTTTTCACCGAAGAGAGTTGAATATCAGTGAGAGATTTCTGGAAAGCCCGAGAATATGTTGAATCGTAACTTATCGCTCCAGAAGATTTTGATGTAAATAAGTTTCTATTGATTGTAGTTGATGACTTAAAAGATGTTCAATGTTCATACGTGTGTGTGTGTGTGTGTGTGTGTGTGTGTGTGTGTGTGTGTGTGTGTGTGTGTGTGATTGGATCTTGTAGAGGACCCGTTCCAGTTTGCGAGTTGTTGAATTAGAAACCCTTGCGTTTATTCCTACTAGAAGAAGGTTCAACTACAAGAACATGGCGGACTCAAGTTGAGTTCAACCGAAGATGTACAGAAAACAAACAAGACTGATATATATATATATATATATATATATATATATATATATATATATATATATATATGTAGTTTACGAAAAACTAGGTAATCCGTATGGGTAGACCCAAGGAGGATAACATCCAGAGAGCTCAATGTAAATCAGAGCTAATAATTTAAATTATATATATATATATATATATATATATATATATATATATATATATATATATATATATATATATATATATATATATATATTAAACAACAAACCTACAAGGGGCAAAGACATCAACATTTGTGTTTGTATATGAAAGTAAAGAGTTTGTATTTTGGTGAATATTCGTACGTATTGCTGAAATGCAAAGTCAAAAGAGAAAGAGTCAATAAATTGCCCAGTATTTATAGTGTAGGGAGAGCGTCCCTTTGTGATCAACTTGGAAATTAAGGAGAAGTTAACACCGACAACCTTCATAGCGTTTTCCCTTAAAGGTACAAATGCAATTACTCCACATAGATTACATCTAGTATGTGTGAGAGAAGGCAAAAGGGAGAAAGAGTTGGAAATATCGCTTTGTATTTATAATGTTGTATGTCACGTGATAGGCTCGAAACACATAGACAGATTTTGGGTGGTAAATTAATTTTAACCGTGCTGACGTAGTGGAAAACATGATATTATCATTAATTGACCAATCAGGAGTCAGAGAAACATCAAGGCTCTGTGATCCACTTTTTTTTTTACAGATTTTGTCGATCGCAGTACTGTTACGTATAGGAAATGTTTTGGAATCTTTTTTTAACCAATGGAATTAGTTAGATCACAAATAAAATATTAAATTATGACATTGTGACATCTGTTATGAAGGTTATATGAGAAAGTGTGTTTAGTGTGTGTTTATCGATGGGAAAATGTTTATTAGTATCCCTTCTAAATATTTTAATCGTAGTTTCGTGTTTCTGATTAGGGTGGCGTTTTTTTTTTAAATCGAACTTATGACCTGATTTATTTCTATGAGACTTCAGCTGAAATGCTGTGTAATATCAATATCACTCTATGGCAGAAATTATTGAAGTTTCCTTGCAGATGAAGAGGAGAGTCAAGGCAACAGAAATGTGGTTCTACCGAAGAGAATATCGTATATGGAGCATGTGGCGAAGGAGGAAGTTTTAAGGAAAAGGGAAACAAAAAGGACACTCATCGAAATTCCGAGAACACATAATAAAGAATTAATGCTTGGAGAATTTGACACTCACAGGTGATAAGCAGAAATAACTCCAAGACTCCTGTGTATTAATATACGTGTTTTATTGCTGCCATCTTATCAGGAAGTGCCACACAATTAAAGCCCCTTAAGGCATTACAGATATTGGGCCGCTTATGTATATAAGTCAACCAACAACAGGGCGTACTGAAGGCAAAAGGGAGAGCAGAGAACAGACAGTAACTCACTTGACGAGCTTGTATAAATAGATTGCAGGATAGGCAGTGAGAAGGACACTATAAAAACATAAAAACATACAAAGCGAAGAACTACAAAGGCTTTGAAATTGTGGAAAGTCATAGTTGCCCACATCCTGAATGAGCACAGCGCAAATAATAATAATAATAATAATAATAATAATAATAATAATAATAATAATAATGATAATAATAATAATAATAATAATAATAATAATAATAATAATAAACTGAATAATAAAGAAACTGAAAGAAACTGGTACGAACACCACCCAGACCCGGTTACGGATATAGGACCTGTTACAGTTATATGGGACTACATAATACACACTGACAGAACAATCAAAGCCAACCGCCCAGGCATTGTTATTAAAGACCACAAACAAAATAAGTGCCACCTTATTGATATGGCAGTCCCTGCAGACTGCAATGTATCTTTGAAGATATTCGAAAAGCTGTCAAAATACAAGGACCTTGAAATAGAAATCTCAAAAATGTGGCACATGGGACCATCAACAATCCCTGTTGTAGTTGGAGCCCTTGGACGGGTTGGAAAAGATGCCAGTAGACTAATTGAAGGGATCCCTGGAAGTCCATGCCTCAAAGAGATACAACAAATTGTTCTGACAAGTACAGCCCTCACTTTACGAAGGGCTTTATCTATGTAATTATTTTATTTTATTTTATTTTATTTTGCAGTGGAAAGTGTCATGATGCCATTTCTAACCTTAGGTCCCTGGGCGGGACCCGGAAAGAAATGTGTAAACGCCAGATATCAAAGAAAATAATAATAATAATAATAATAATAATAATAATAATAATAATAATAATAATAATGTGATACATGGGAACATCAATTTTCCCCGTTGTAGCTGAAGCCCTCGGATCGGTTGGAAAAGATTCCAGTAGACTCATTGAAGGGGTTCCTGGAAGCCCATGTCTTAAAGAAATATAAAAAAATGTTCTCACGAGTACAGCCCACACCTTACGAACGGCTTTGTCTATGTAAATTTTTTTTTTCCAGTGGAAATGTCATGACGCCATTTCTAACCTTAGGTCCCTGGGCGGGACCCGGAAAGAAATATATACACGCCAGAAATCAAAGTAAATAAAAAAAAAAAAAAAAAATAATAATAATAATAATAATAATAATAATATAGAAAATCCTTTTTCATATTCCAGGTTCCTCTCTAGCCAGGGAAGATCATTTCATGCATTTTCAGATTTATGTGGCTATAGGTTCCATTTAAATTTTCTCATAACGATACGAATGAAAATGTATTAAGCATTTTGACATTTATATTAGGAGGATTTTTGAGTCGCAACAAGATAGATAACTCTTATATTTTTATCATAGAGTTACTTCCCTTATATTTCAAAAACCATATTTATGTTATTATCAATTGAAGTCATACACTGAATTATAAAAATGCCAATATTACAGAAGAAAATTGCTCAAGAATATTTAAATTTATAAATGAAATCATTATGAACTAGAAATACTTTAGTTGTGCGGCAGAAAAATATGTAAATGATATTCGAGTTATTCATTAAATCTTTATATTGTATTAATACAAATATAACATTTGTTAGCTGAGTGATATTAAATTTAGCACATCTATTCCAGAGTTTTGTAAACTGTACCTAGCAGATCTAGATTCGTACAAGTCCGAACAAGAAAATGTGCTTTCCTTAAGTAGGTAATTCCACCTTTTGCCGTGCCAGGCTGCTCTCCTTGTCTGATCTGGTAGAGGCAGACTTGGTTCCAAAATGTGGTTCCCCTGATTGGAAAAAGACGGATGCCCATTTGATTTCTGTCGCCGGTGAAGACGGTGTCTTTAGAAGGACTTCTCAATTTAGGTCGGTTGTTATTAACTTCACTGAATAAAATTAAAAAATAACGGATAGCAACTCAAACAAGTTTAACGCTTATAATAGTAATATATATATATATATATATATATATATATATATATATATATATATATATATATATATATATATATATATATATATATACATGCATATATATATACATATATATATACATACATACATACATATATATATATATATACATATACATATATATATATGTATGTATATATATATATATATATATATATATATATATGTGTGTGTGTGTGTGTGTGTGTGTGTGTGTATTTTGGCAGCAATCCTTCTTTCATGCACATTTCATTAAAAACGACTGACAAGGTGCTTTTATTTATTTTTTTATATACTTTCTCGTGCGATCTAATAGTTTTTCTTTTCAGATGATAAATTATAGAAAAACTGTCCGAATGTTCTTTTTATCCGACCGTTTTCGAAATATTCATGGAGACCTACCGGACACTATTCAGAATATACTTGTCGACAACACTAATATAATAGCATCATCCACTTGAAAAAAAAGGCTAAAAATAATGGAAGCCTTACTAATAAAAACAAACAAACCAACACTTAATTATATTAACTTTGAACATGGACATAATATCTTGACCGTGTTTTGAAACAAAAAAAAATGAATCATTTTATAAAACATACATATAACAAACTATTTCTAATTCTAACAGTTGAAATATAATCCTTGAAAATGGCTAAATGTATAGCCGAAAGTGTAATTTGGCAGCAACTTTTCTTTTAAACATGTTTTGTTGAATGTCAAAGACAACATAGTCCTGCATATTCTCTTTTGAATTTTCTCATATTTCCTAATGACACTTTTTATTTGAAAATTATATCGAAATAAATATTGTCCGTAAGATAACCGAGTACTTTCGAACATCATTGTTCATCTTCAGGGTCAAAATTTTTAACAATGTCTTATATATATGTAGAGTCAGATTTTTTAAACCGTTTGCAAATTGTCTTGTAGAAGAATCATGTTGCTACATTTTATTTTTACAAACTAAATAAACGTTACAAAATCATTTTTATTTCAAAAGACGCAATGATGTTATCACGTGCATGGCGAAGATTTTAAATGTGAAGCCGTGAAAAAGTTTTTTTTATTATACAAGCCAAAAGATCGAAGAATACGTTATGAAATTTAAAAAGTTCAAAGGAAATCTTTATGTGGTGTATCTAATTATGTAGAAATATATTATAAACATTGTAGGATGTTTCCAGAAATATTGTAATCTATGCAATTAATAAAAGGTCTTTTGCTTTTAATATGTAATGCTTCTAAGATTTTAAGGCGTCTGCATGTTTATCAATAATTTTAGTATTATCTATAAGGATTTTACGAATGTCAGAATGCAGAAAGGAAACAGTATGTGACATAAGATGTTGTTTAATGGCACGTGAATTATTTAAATGCATAGTTAATCTTCTGCAGAGCTGGGTGGTTGTATATATATATATATATATATATATATATATATATATATATATATATATATATATATATATATATATATATGTGTAATTTCGGATATATTTTTAACCATTATCAAGGATGATTATATTTTTGCTTTTTACCTGGGTGTATGGGTTGTGTATATATTTCTAGAGTTACAGGGATGTTTTATTTTCCGAACACAGCACATTGTTTAAATTACTGAGTGCTGGCTTTTTCTTTTTTATTAATAAGGCTTCCATTATTTTTAATAATTTTTTACATGTGAATGACATTATTATGTTTGTATTTTCTACTAGTTTGTTTGGGATGGAGTCTATCTATCTATCTATCTATGTATCTATCTATCTATCTATCTATCTATCTATCTATCTATTTATATATATATATATATATATATATATATATATATATATATATATATATATATATATATATACAGAAATATAGTTTTAAGGTGTGCTATATTTATGAGATAAAGTGCTCAATATCAGAGATAGAGCGTATGTAAATATAAATATAAAAGTGAACATTAAAGTCAACACTCAGAGGCTATATATATATATATATATATATATATATATATATATATATATATATATATATATATATATATAGATAGATAGATATATAGATAGATAAATAGATAGAACTATATATATATATATATATATATATATATAT
Source organism: Acanthosepion esculentum (assembly GCA_964036315.1). Lineage (NCBI taxonomy): Eukaryota > Metazoa > Mollusca > Cephalopoda > Sepiida > Sepiidae > Acanthosepion > Acanthosepion esculentum. The sequence goes on from OZ038493.1 coordinate 12,488,506, forward strand.
ATATATATGTATATATATTATGTCATTCACAGACAGTACTGTTTCGCTGTATCACAGCTCCTCAGTGCGACTAGACTTCCGAATGCCTCAAGCCAGGATTGAAACACAACTAATTTGGTGTCAGCCAGAGCTGTCTTCACTCGGTAGAGTTACACAACTAAATCTAGCGTTTTGTTTTTACAAATGTAAACAAATGCCAATCTGCCAAAGTTCTCCATTCATTTTACTGAAGAGCTTTGCATTAGTGCAGGTGGCTGTTGTATATAGAATTAGCTTATCACTCAACAGTGCTCAATTGAAATGTATTTTCAAGAGCTAAATTATGTCATTCACAGACAGTACTGTCTCGCTGTATCACAGCTTCTCAGTGCGACTAGACTTCCGAATGCCTCAATCCAGGATATATATATATATATATATATATATATATATATATATATATATATATATTCATACATGTTTCATTAAATAATATAGACAAGTGTTGTCTGTTTATTTTATGTAAATTCTTTTCATATATATATATATATATATATATATATATATATATATATATATATATATATATATATATATATAGATAGATAGATAGATAGATATCACCAAATATCAGCAAACCTCTGTACCCCACTGTGCGCCATGCATGGTATTCTTGTGAAAGTCTCGAACCGACGAGATTATTTATTTAATAACGAATATAAATGCGCATTGCATTTTGTTTGACCGAAGCATTGGTTCAATTCATACCAGTAGCAAGCATACCAGTAGCAAGCATCAAAATGTCCAAGACTTACTGCTTCTATGGAATGGAATAAAAGTCAAAATATGCAAGAGTTTCTTCCCTTGGACCAGAGTCACAGCAGTACAATGACGCAAGCAATCAAATTTACACATACTATATTTCAGAGTAATTGTTTTATCTTTTTGCAAGCCTTGGATTTGATAAGTTGGTAATTCCATATCAATGATCTTGTACTTGATATGGTTTTGCCAAAATACCCTACTTCCTGTTCTTCTTCTTCTTCTTGTTCTTCCTCTTTGTGTCATGTCCTTTCAGGATGTCGATGATCACGGCTCTCCGCAATTCCCTGTCCTTTGCCGCTCTTAACAATTTTTATATTCTTGTTATCTCTCCTAAACCCTGTTCTGCCATCCAAGACAGCTAAGTATTGTTTTTCTCTCCCCCTCTTACCTTCAGTCTGTTCTGCGATTATCACATGTTCCAAGCCCCATTTTCTCATTATGTGCCCTAGAAATTTCAACTCTCAAACATTGTTGTTCTTCACATGTTCGCCCCATAGTATCCTCAGTATCCTTCTGTAGAACAACATTTCTGCTGCTGTATTTACATTAGTCGGACTATTGTCCTCATCTTTGTCGCTATATTTGTCACAACGTTTCGGCCGTTGTACGCTCCGGCCTTCTTCCGGTGGTTGGAATTTCGAACCGAACCCTTTATTTCGATCACTGGGGTAGACTGTTCTAGTTCCACGAGCCATGTTTGATGGATGTCAGTTATCAGTTATCTCCTGGTAATTTTCCCTCTGAAAGTTCTCCACTGCCTGAACCGGGTATTGAACTCACACTCTTTGGGTCTGTCACTGGATCTAACCAACGACTTTATCCACTGTATCATGTGTCCTTTATAAACCTAATTTTTCAGCAACCATTTTTTACCAGTACTCATATTGCAATTTTGCTGTTATCATTGCATGTTTTTACCAGATCTCATATTGCAACTTTTTGTTATCATTGCTGTTCTCTGGCACTCCTTATTACTGGTTCCCATATTGTATTTATTTCTATGCTTGGCCGACTCAGGAGATTTTTGTGGCCTAGCATATGTGCTGATTCCTTAAGTTTACGAATTTTCCAATGGTGTTCCCTGTCTGGGATAGGCGGGTACAAGAGGAGGAGGAGGAGGAGGAGGACAACAACACTCCGAAAACAGTCTGCCTGCCTTATGTGAAGGGGTTATCAGAGAAAATACAAAGGATCTGCGGTCCATATAACATCAGGACAACCTTCAAAAGCGTGACAACACTTCGCAGATATCTCTCCCGAGTGAGACCCCCCATAGAGGAGAACAGGACTAAAGACTGTGTGTACGCTATCCCGTGCAGCTGCGGAAAGGAATATAAAGGAGAAACAGGCCGCCCCCTCAAGGTAAGGCTTCAAGAACACCAGAAAGCTGTAATGCGAGGGGAAGTAGAAAAATCAGGCGTGGCTGACCACATATCGAGAGAGAAGGGAGATCACCGTCCCCTGTGGGATCAGGTTGAGATCATAGACAGGGAATATGTAATACCATTTGAAATGGCGTTATATTTATATTTCATTCAGTTCGGTAGCCAATTTTCTCTATCGAAATGTTTCCTTCTTCAGCTACCCAATTCTATTCAAATGTCGTGTATCATTTGTCATTTTAATTTTTGTCTCATGTGTTCGTATTTTCCCCACCCATAGTTCCTGAACATTTGAGCCCAAGACAATTGCGTACCGGACAATTGCGTCCCTGAACATTTGCACTCCCGGACAATTACGTCCCTGAACATTTGCTCCCTGGACAATTTCATACCGGATAATTGCATCCATGAATATTTGCTTCCGGGACAATTGCGTCCCTGAACATTTGCTCCCCAGACAATTGCGTCCCTGAACATTCACCCCGGACAATTGCGTACCGGTCAATTGCTCCTTGAACATTTGCTCTCCGGACAATTGCGTCCCTGAACATTTGCTCCCCGGACAATTTCATACCGGACAATTGCGTCCCTGAATATTTGCTCCCGGGACAATTGCGTCCCTGAACATTTGCACTCCCGGACAATATCGTCCCTGAACATTTGCACCCCGGACAAATCGCGTCCCTGACCATTTGCTCCCCGGACAATTACGTCCCTGACCATTTGCTCCACGGACAATTGGGTCCCTGAACATTTGCGCTCCCTTACAATTGCGTCCCTGAACATTTGCGCTCCCTTACAATTGAGTCCCTGAACATTTGCTTCAAGGAAAATTACGTCCCTGAACATTTGCTCCCCGGACAATTGCGTCCCTGAACATTAACCCCGGACAATTGCGTACCGGTCAATTGCTCCCTGAACATTTGCTCCCCGGATAATTGGGTACCGGACAATTGCGTCCCTGAACATTTGCACTCCGGGACAATTGCGTCCGTGAACATTTGCTACCCGGACAATTTCATACCGGACAATTGCGTCACTGAACATTTGCTCCCGGGACAATTGCGTCCGTGAACATTTGCGCTCCCGGACAATTGAGTCCCGGAACATTAACCCCGGACAATTGCGTACCGGTCAATTGCTCCCTGAACATTTGCTCCCCGGATAATTGGGTACCGGACAATTGCGTCCCTGAACATTTGCACTCCGGGACAATTGCGTCCGTGAACATTTGCTACCCGGACAATTTCATACCGGACAATTGCGTCACTGAACATTTGCTCCCGGGACAATTGCGTCCGTGAACATTTGCGCTCCCGGACAATTGAGTCCCGGAACATTTGCTCCACGGACAATTGCGTCCCTGAACATTTGCACTCCCGGACAATTGCGTCCCTGAACATTTGCTTCCCAGACAATTTCATACCGGACAATTGCGTCCCTTAACATTTGTTCCCGGGACAATTGCGTCCCTGAACATTTGCGCTCCCGGACAATTGCGTCCCTGAACATTTGCTCTCCGGACAATTGCGTACCTGAACATTTGCTCCCCGGACAATTGCGTCCCTGAACATTCACCCCGCACAATTGCGTACCGGTCAATTGCTGCCTGAACATTTGCTCCCCAGATAATTGCGTACCGGACAATTGCGTCCCTGAACATTTGCACCCCCGGACAATTGCGTCCCTGAACATTTGCTCCCTGGACAATTTCATACCGGACAATTGCGTCCCTGAACATTTGCTCCCCAGACAATTGCGTCCCTGAACATTCACCCCGGACAATTGCGTACCGGTCAATTGCTCCTTGAACATTTGCTCTCCGGACAATTGCGTCCCTGAACATTTGCTCCCCGGACAATTTCATACCGGACAATTGCGTCCCTGAATATTTGCTCCCGGGACAATTGCGTCCCTGAACATTTGCACTCCCGGACAAAATCGTCCCTGAACATTTGCACCCCGGACAAATCGCGTCCCTGACCATTTGCTCCCCGGACAATTACGTCCCTGACCATTTGCTCCACGGACAATTGCGTCCCTGAACATTTGCGCTCCCTTACAATTGCGTCCCTGAACATTTGCGCTCCCTTACAATTGAGTCCCTGAACATTTGCTTCAAGGAAAATTACGTCCCTGAACATTTGCTCCCCGGACAATTGCGTCCCTGAACATTAACCCCGGACAATTGCGTACCGGTCAATTGCTCCCTGAACATTTGCTCCCCGGATAATTGGGTACCGGACAATTGCGTCCCTGAACATTTGCACTCCGGGACAATTGCGTCCGTGAACATTTGCTACCCGGACAATTTCATACCGGACAATTGCGTCACTGAACATTTGCACCCCCGGACAATTGCGTCCCTGAACATTTGCTCCCTGGACAATTTCATACCGGACAATTGCGTCCCTGAACATTTGCTCCCCAGACAATTGCGTCCCTGAACATTCACCCCGGACAATTGCGTACCGGTCAATTGCTCCTTGAACATTTGCTCTCCGGACAATTGCGTCCCTGAACATTTGCTCCCCGGACAATTTCATACCGGACAATTGCGTCCCTGAATATTTGCTCCCGGGACAATTGCGTCCCTGAACATTTGCACTCCCGGACAATATCGTCCCTGAACATTTGCACCCCGGACAAATCGCGTCCCTGACCATTTGCTCCCCGGACAATTACGTCCCTGACCATTTGCTCCACGGACAATTGCGTCCCTGAACATTTACGCTCCCTTACAATTGCGTCCCTGAACATTTGCGCTCCCTTACAATTGAGTCCCTGAACATTTGCTTCAAGGAAAATTACGTCCCTGAACATTTGCTCCCCGGACAATTGCGTCCCTGAACATTAACCCCGGACAATTGCGTACCGGTCAATTGCTCCCTGAACATTTGCTCCCCGGATAATTGGGTACCGGACAATTGCGTCCCTGAACATTTGCACTCCGGGACAATTGCGTCCGTGAACATTTGCTACCCGGACAATTTCATACCGGACAATTGCGTCACTGAACATTTGCTCCCGGGACAATTGCGTCCGTGAACATTTGCGCTCCCGGACAATTGAGTCCCGGAACATTTGCTCCACGGACAATTGCGTCCCTGAACATTTGCACTCCCGGACAATTGCGTCCCTGAACATTTGCTTCCCAGACAATTTCATACCGGACAATTGCGTCCCTTAACATTTGTTCCCGGGACAATTGCGTCCCTGAACATTTGCGCTCCCGGACAATTGCGTCCCTGAACATTTGCTCTCCGGACAATTGCGTACCTGAACATTTGCTCCCCGGACAATTGCGTCCCTGAACATTCACCCCGCACAATTGCGTACCGGTCAATTGCTGCCTGAACATTTGCTCCCCAGATAATTGCGTACCGGACAATTGCGTCCCTGAACATTTGCACCCCCGGACAATTGCGTCCCTGAACATTTGCTCCCTGGACAATTTCATACCGGACAATTGCGTCCATGAATATTTGCTCCCGGGACAATTGCGTCCCTGAACATTTGCTCCCCAGACAATTGCGTCCCTGAACATTCACCCCGGATAATTGCGTACCGGTCAATTGCTCCCTGAACATTTGCTCCCTGGAGAATTGTGACCCTGAACATTTGCTCCCCGGACAATTTCATACCGGACAATTGCGTCCCTGAATATTTGCTCCCGGGAGAATTGCGTCCCTGAACATTTGCACTCCCGGACAATATCGTCCCTGAATATTTGCACCCCGGACAAATCGCGTCCCTGTCCATTTGCTTCCCGGACAATTACGTCCCTGACCATTTTCTCCACGGACAATTGCGTCCCTGAACATTTGATTCCCGGACAATTGCGTCCCTGAATATTTGCTCCCCGGACATATGCGTACCTGACAATTATGTCCCTGAACATTTGCGCTCTCGGACAATTCCATCTCTGAACATTTGCTCCCCGGACAATTGCGAACCGGACAATTGCTTCCCTGAGCATTCGCCCCGGACAATTACGTCCCTGAACATTTGCTCCCCGGACAATTGTGTCCCTGAACATTTTCTCCCCGGACAATTGCGTCCCTGAAAATTTGCGCCCTGGACAATTGCGTCCCTGAACATTTGCTCCCCGGACAATTTCATACTGGACAATTGCGTCCCTGAATATTTGCTCCCGGGACAATTGCGTCCCTGAACATTTGCGCTCCCGGACAATTACGTCCCTGAACATTTGCGCTCCTGGGCAATTGCGTCCCTGAACATTTGATTCCCGGACAATTGCGTCCCTGAATATTTGCTCCCCGGACATTTGCGTACCTGCCAATTACGTCCCTGAACATTTGCGCTCCCGGACAATTGCGTCCCTGAACATTTGCTCCCAGAACAATTGCACTCCCGGACAATATCGAATGTGAACATTTGCACCCCGAATCTGATCATTTGAGCTACCGGACAATTGCGTCCCTGAACATTTGCTCTCCCGGACAATTGCGTCCCTTAAAAAAAAAAAAAAAAAAAAAAAAAAGAAAAAAAATAACAGAGGTACGCAATTGTCAAAAAATTATCAGAGGTACCCAATTGTCCAGGACGCAAATGTCTTTTACGCAGCTGCCCTAGAATCGTTAATATTATATCTGCTTGTAGTAAATCATATTAGGTTTTCAAATTGTGTTATTACATTATCCACATAGCTTAATTTCTGTGACTGTTTCATTCTGAAGCCTACGATTCATTGTGAGGCAAGGGCGATATCACCCCGGAAATAATAATATTGAAAAGAAAGGGATATGCTGTGAAACAAAAACACCAAGTGAAGAAAGGCATTTTCGAATAACCAAGATGTCAAAAATGCTGTAAGGACTTTGAAATGTAAATGTTACAGAAATTTCATTTAATTTAGAACACGAAATACAATCTTTTTGTAAGTATACTAATAGAAAATTACTGGAACAATGATAATCTAGAAACTTTTAGAAAAAGAAATGGATTTTGACACTATGAGAATCGAAATTAAAATAAAGGATGTTTAATCTAGAATTTACTTTTTAAACAAGACTCTCTGAAGTTTACAAAAAGCGGCAGAGTGGTTGATAGCGAGGTGATAATAATCTTGTTGTGGACCTTTGGAAACCAATCGATGAAAAGTAATTTGTTTACTATCGGAGGAGTGAAATTGTACTTTGAAAGTATGTCAGTACGTTCGCACCAGAAAAACAGATACGCCATCAGTTCTCTATATAAAGAGGGTAGACAACCGGAAGATATGAGAGTTTCGGGTTCGTCTGTCTTCGAATGCAGTTGAACTGAGTGGAGTGACGTCAAAGATTGAAAAGAAAGCATCCGCTTGTGTTGCTGAGCTGAGGGTGAGGAAGCGAAATACCGCCGCTAACATCTAAGTACCGCTACTCCTGCTACTACTAATACTACTACAACTATTACCACTATTGAGAACGGGAACATTGAAGGTTGTAGTAGTCGCACTAAGAACAGACCAAAAAGGGTTAAAACGAAGGCCACATCATTGGGAACCGGAGACTTGTGTCTAACCTGTAATACTAAACCATACCGGACAAACGGCTGGTCTTGTGGAGTGCGTGGCTCCAGTGCGGTGAGGATACGGTGTTACACTATATGACACGGTATCTCTTGAAGAGTGGACGGAGCGATTGCTGGATGGTCTATCTACGAAAATTTAGAGTCGGAACGCTAAGAATAATATCAATTAGCTAATTCAAAAATTTTATATTTGCATTAATCTTATATATATATATATATATATATATATATATATATATATATATATATATATAATGCACATATACATCACACCTTGTCTAGGTCGAAACACTATTTTTTCCTCACTAGTTCTACGAAATTTACCAATTGTCTCTACCTACCTTGATGTTGATCAGGCGTGGATTATATTTCTTCCGAAATGAATTCTGGATAATTTGTAACAGAATCTCCTCCTTATGTGAGAAGGATTATTTGTAATTTGGAAAAGTTGATCAATAAAATTAATAGACCTAAAATGTCTGTTGTCTTCAATAACATTAGCCTTAAAAACATTTTCTGCCTAAATACACAGTATATATATATATATATATATATATATATATATATATATATATATATATATATATATATATATATATATATATAAGAATATGTTACTCTAAAAACTGGTGAAACAATGTATTCCTGAAAGATAATTTTTGCAAGCAGTCTTTGTAATAACTGATCAGTATCGAGGGATAGCGTAATAATAATAATAAGAATTATTTTTTGTGTATGTGTTTGCTAATATATATATATATATATATATATATATATATATATATATATATATATATATATAAATTTTGTCCTTTCAAAATCGAATCGACTTGGTTATATTTATTTTTCTGTTAACTCGATTCTCAACGGACGACCTCGCAGGTGGACCAACGGAGAACTTCTGGACTTCTACGATCCGATGACCACTCTCCAGGATCAAAACAACCCATGGCTGGAGGGTAACTTCCAATTGACATTGGGAACCGGAGACTTGTGTCTAACCTGTAATACTGGACCCTACCGGACCAACGGCCGGTCTGGTGGAGTGCGTCGGTCCAGTGGGCTGAGGATACGGTGTTACAATAATTTACATTTGTGTTTCTCCCCCTTGCTAGCTTTCACAGTCTGTCCCATTACAGAAAATATTTTACGTTAGTTTAAAAAGAAAACACGGCGAGTCTGTACAATAGGCACTGCAACTAAAAATAGTCAGTTTATTTCATTTTTTTTAAATAAAAATTTCATGGTTTTCCTATTTAAATTGTGTGATAAATCTTAATTCTTAAGTTAATGATCATGTAAGCTCATGACGAATTTTATGACAATAACATATCCGTAGAAATTTCCCTATGGCACCGTTAAATATTTGAGCTTAACAACTTTAACAAAATATTACAATAACAAGCATAAATATGAATGCGGGTCGTTATTTTAAGAAGTAAGGGGGTACAAATGAAAAGATTTCAAATTGGCATTTTTCCATTTCATTGAAACAACTGTCAATCACTTCTACCTTCCCTTTTTTCTTTCTTTCTTTCTTTCTTTCTTTCATTTTCTCACTGAAACCAAGTAGTGTCTTTTCCCATCTTTTTAAGCGATCAAAACGAAACAGTCTATTATTTATGCGGCACTGACAGGAGACGTTAAACACTTTTATCTTCCCTAATTTCTTTTTTTTTTCTTTCATTTTCTCATAGAAACCGAGTAGTGTCTTTTCCCGCCTTTTTAAGCGATCAAAACACAACAGTCTATTATTTATGCGGCACTGACAGGAGACATTAAACATAGAAACTGAGTAGTGACTTTTCCCGTCATTCCACGCGATCAAAATGGAATAGTCCATTATTTATGAGGTATTGACCGGGCGTAACGGTCGTGTGAACTAAAGAAGGGAGGGATAAGAACAGTTATAATAAGATTATATATATTATACACTTCAGATCACGAATATATAAAAAAATTATGAATGTTAATATGGGTGTCCAGTTTGTCATGCAAATTCATTGTAAACCGATCTCACCCACTGATCCAAAATAAACAGCATCGTACGAAGTGATTTAATAGAATTTATAGTAGTGCCAATACTCACTCATCCAGCTCCTGACAATCTGCGATCTGACAATCTGCGATCTGACAACCCAAAAGCACCTCCATATATCGAGGTCTTCTGTTAGCGAGATTGTATCCATTGCCAGCTTGCTAGACATGTCGCGTAGCTTACAACACCTGGTATTCAACAGCAGTCACCCATCTGGGTACTGACCAGACTCAACGCTGCTTAACTTCGTAAACTGCAAATGATAAATCAACAGCAATATGCGAAAAAAGAACTCCAGATTACGAATTTCATTTTTTATTTTTTTACATTTTAAGAAATCCCGTTTTGCGAGCACATTTTGTTTTGGCTTCCCTAGGGTGATCAATTTACAATCAATTTATATTGCAAACTAGAATCCCCTATTAACTTTAAAAAAAAAATTATATGTTATATATGTTTATATTATATGTACTGATTAATCTATAGTGATATGAAAAAAGAATAAAAAATGGTGATTTCTGAGCGCAGTACCAAAATTGTCACTTAAACTAAACAATACGAAGTCATCATCAGGACATAAGCTTTAATAAATGGTGCGCATAATACAAAGAAAATTATGCTAATGTAGCGATGAACTTGTTCAGTATAGTATTTTGTTGGATGACCATTTAAGAATTTTATAGATTCAAAGCAGTCTGTACCAGATATAAACAATCTTAGTAAATATCACAAATTCCAGGTGGCTAAGCGTCCTGGGTATGACGATAAACTACATCCGGCATCAAGGCATCTGATCAGGAGGTTTTGAGTAGCATGTAACCAACTCTTAATTGCTGGTGTTCCTAGGTCCACTCTGTCCCGGGGTGATAGAACCTATTAGGCAGCAAATAGTTAACACGCAAACTGAGCACCTATTAGATAGCAAATAATTCCCCCCACCCAACTCAGGTCACAGTGAAAGTGTAAAAATATATTGGAAAAAGTATTACCAGCAATATATATTTTTTTTAAATTATCAACAATACATTTAAAAAAAAATTATTTCCAGCAATACATTTTTGAAAAATAATGGCTACCACGTCCACCTGACTTGACACCTTGTGATTTTTTTTCTACGTGGCTATGTGAAAGCACAGGTCTGTATCCCCCCGCCTCCTACAAGCCTAGAGGAACTTAAGCAGATAATCACTGGTCACTGGAGAGTGTTACGCAAGAAATGCTACAGCGTGTTTGGTAGCAGTTGGACTACCGACTTGGCGAGTGCCGTGTCACAAGTGAACATAAGTGAACAAGTGAGCATAGTGAGCATTTGGGAAATCAGTAATAAAATCTACATCACTTTGAATACCTTGTTTGAATTTTGATGAATAAACCTTTTACTGTTCAACAGGAAGCCTACTTTATTTCGTTTGCCTGGAACATGTAGTTACTCAGATATTTACATTTTAAATAATGTCAATTTTGGGCAGGGGGGGACACCCTCTATGTCTTTATTTTCCATAATAGGGTCGAGCGATGAGAAATACATGTATTTTGGGCGGGCAAGAAAATATTCAGATACTTTTTGCTCAGCCGGTCGTTCAAAGATTATGCCACAAACACGCCCTTTTAGATTAGGAATACAGGTTTCGATTCTCACTAATTCCAATCTCAAAGCCTTAATTAAGCGTTTTACACATTATAATTAATCGCCCAGCTTGGTTTCTTTTTCTATCATAGTTTTATCGACTTTCTGTATCCCCATACTCACTTTAATTCATTTAGTACTAGCAGCCATAGCCAGCTGGTCGATCACAAAAAGCATTCAATTAGAATGGAGCAAAAACAGGATCATGTTTACATGTAACAGAGTCTATCTTCTTCAATGACTTTAAAGTACTTTCATTAAAGAATATTTTGAATTAATGCAGTTACTGACATAACAGAAGTAGCCTGTATTTATCCAAGCGAGGTTAGCCGAGGGCATGAAGGGGTAAAAGAGGGAACATGAATACAGTTCAGACCACAATTATTTTGGAGTTTTTGAAATTCAATTTTGTCAGGGATGTAAAAGAGGATACATTTATAAAGTAATTAGTAAGTTTGATGAAAACTGGTTGAAAGATCAACGAAAAATAAGAGTAAAAAAATTTTCGCTATTTACGCGGGTTTTCACTATATTATCAAGTTAAATGACTAGTAAACAATCAACTTATTGTTGCCTACAACTAAGTGAAATTTGTATTAGATTGCTTGAAAACTGAGTGAGTTTTTAGTTTAAAATTTGTGTTGAAATCGATTTTTGCTGAAATCAATTTTTCGGCGTAAAAATAAAAATTGAGGTATCGTTGAGCTCGCCATGATGTAAATAACCTACATACCGAGTCTGAACTAAATTTGAGGAAAAAAGTTGAATTAATCGATTTTTGATCGGCTTTATTGATTATTGATTTTTTTTAAATTACTGATGTTTTTACACTAAGAAACTATATATGTGCCAAGTTTTGGTCAAAATCGGTTGGGTGTATCTCGAGTGAAAAGCTATAACACAGACAGACAGACATAGGCACGCAGAATCTCGTTTTATATATATATAGATAACTAATTCGTTAACTCCAAACACGAAACATACACCACTTAAATCTTTGGTGAGGTGGGCATTCAATTACATATGGATACCCTTCTGTAATATCGTTTTATTATTACCAACCAAACCCAACCTGATTTTTTTGGCAGTCAGAACGAACGGTTTCACTCTCAATGAAGATCTTGGCTCTGAACAGCTACTAGGTTTCACGTTCACTCCAGACCTCGAATGGGACTTATATATAAAATCCATTGTTAAAAATGCTGGAGATTCCATCGCTCCAAGAAGTACCTTTATGCCATACTTTAACTTTACAAGAGTCAGAACAGACAAGGAATGGAATACTGCCGCCATATTTGAGCTAGGACAGCTCAATCCTCAGTTTCCAGTTTTGATAGAGTTTAAAATAGTTTCCGCGATGTTCCACTCTATTCTGCAGTCTCTTTTATCACAGGGGCAACGTCGCAAGCCTTTCGCTACTCAATCGCGATTCTTGGACAAATGTTTAGATGATCCTCTCTATTCTTTATTTCTACCAATTCGGCTTATATTACAGCTTGGACGAACTATGACACTACGGAGTTGAAACAGCCTCATTTCTTCTGTGTTTCAAATCTAAAAAGAAAGTTCTGCTCAAACAGATTTTACCCAAGAACTATTACTTTGTGGAAAATACCCCTGCGTTGATGTCTCCTTAAAACACTACAATCTTAACCGTTTCAAGCGATTTTTTCTATCTTACTTCTCCTCATAAGCTTCACTTTCTACCACCTCATCTTTCATTCATATCACATACCTAATCCATCCTAATCCGATTAACTGTAACTGCACAACTTGAGTGTTACTCGGGCTTTGTCTTGGCTTAACTTTCGTCTAAAAAATCAACCATGGGTAGGAAAAATAAAGATAAATGGGGCAAAACACAAAAGGATTCATATATTTGAAATATATATTTTATATATGATATATATATAATATATATTAACATATAATATATATAATGTATATATATTAACATATAATATATATAATGTATATATATTATATATGCTATATAATTATATATAATATATATTATATGGAATATATATATATATATTCGATATAATATATATTATATAATATATTTATTTAAACTTAATAATATCAAGTTAATAATAATAGTAATAATAATAATACTTAATGATAATATTAATATTAATAATAATATTATTAATAATAATACTTAGTAATATTAACTTAATATTATATATTATATATATAATATATATACAATATATATATAAATATATATATATTCTATATATATGTATATATATATATATATATATATATATATATATATATATATATATATATATATATATATATAATATTATAATAGGAGGGTCATTCAATAAATAAGGTGAATTTTTCGGTATAAGGACTTCTAATACAGATAGAAGCTTACTTTCTTTTTCAACGTAGTCTCCCAGCAATGTCACACACTTTTCCCATCTGTGCACAAGCTTCCGTATTCCATCAGCGTAAAAATCTTTGGACTGATGTCTCAGCCAGACGCTCACAACACTTTTCACTTCATCGTCACTTTCGTGCCTCTCGTGAACGCTTTCAAGGGACCAAACAGGTGAAAGTCTGAAGGGGCAAGGTCTGGGCTGTAAGGGGGATGAGAGAGCAGTTCTTAGCCCAGCTCGTTGATAGTCTGCACCGTTTGGGCTGCTGTGTGAGGCCTTCCGTTGTCATGATGCAAGATGACTCCTTCTGGCTGATGACCCCTGCGTTTGTCCCAACGGATAAGCTCAACGTCCTTGCAATGTCATCCCCTGTCACCCTTCTGTCAGACTGAATAAGGTCATTGACTGATTCGATCACCTCAGCAGACCTCACTTCTGTAGGCCTCCCAGGCCTGTCTTCATCCTCAACACTGCTCCGTCCTTCTTTAAACAATTTAGCCCACTTGTAGACATTCTTTTGACTGAAACATGTGGCGCCATACACAGTTGACATTCTCCTATGAATTTCAACTGGTTTGCACCCTACAGCAACCAAAAACTTGATAACTGACCGCTGTTCAATCCTGGAGCATGCTTCTGTGTCGGCCATCTTTGTTAATCGCCAAAACTCTCAAAGTCTTTTTAATCTGCAAAAGAAATTAAATCCATGTGAAAAAGAAGTAAAAGACCAAAAAAAAAAAAAAAATTAAAAAAGAGTAAGCATCTTTCTGTATTAGAAGTCCTTATACCGAAAAATTCAACTTATTTATTGAATGACCCTCGTATAATATATTGTATATATTATATAGAAAGGATGTTGGAAATTCTAATAAAAATTTCATTAAAGAAAAGCTTTGATGTGGAAAATAAAAGCCGAGAAGAAAAAAATGAGGCCTGATAAATTAACTTAGCTGAATCTAACGAAAGTCGCATGATTAAAGTCTTGCGTCAGGCAGTGTTATAAATGTAATTGTCACGATTTGGTTCAAGTTTATTAAAAGCTACTTTTCATGCGTTACTTAGAGGAACAAAAGACAGGAAATTGTGGAGAGTAGTGATAAGTCACCGCCTTAAATGATATGACAAATTAAAAAAAGAAGACTTTTCATGTGCAGAGAATGAGAGTTTTCATTACGCATATCTGTCATATAAAAGTTTTTGCTTCTATATAAATAAAGTGCAGTGTACGTGTGTCTGTGTCGTACATGAGTTTTTCTCAATTGCAATTGATATCGTCTAATAAAAGTTTAATTAAAAGTTAAGTGGGACACAGTACATTACTCATATGTTCTTCATATATGGCAGTGGCTTTTGTTCAGTCATAGGAGACGGTTTAGAATCATGTGGACGCAAAGAAAGAGATTTAAGAAGAATGGGGAAAAAAAGAAACATGCTAAGAATCAGAAAGAAAGAGTTCAAATTTCAAGGGAACATAATGAAGAAAGTGGGCTTGAAGAATTTGACACTGACAGGACATATTGAAGGCAAGTGGGAGAGTTTATTTTATTGCAAGAAAGTAAAAGTTGGAGTGTAAAGAATCGCCGAGACAAAAGTCATTGATAAAAGAAATGTCATAAGTACACTCTGCTATGATAGAAAAGACTAATCGAAAAAAACTGCCTTGTGACAAAATAAAAATATAATAATAATAATAATAATAATAATAATAATAATGGGACTTTACAATCTACACAGGCAGAACAATCAAAGCTATTCGCCCAGGCATCATGATCTGAGACCGCAATGACAAAATGTGCCTTTTTATTGACATGCCAGTCCCCGCAGATTGTAATGTTTCTTTGTAGATCTTCAAAAAAGTAACAAAATACTAGGGCTTTGAAATTGAAATCGCCAAAATGTGGCATATAAGGACATCAAGAATTCCATTTGTATTTAGAGTACTCGGATTGAATGGAAAAGATTCCAGTAGACTCCCCGAAGTGATTCCTGGTAGCCTATGCCTTAAAGAAATACACAAAATTGTACGCACATGTACAGCCCACACCTTACGAAGGGCTTTATGTAAAATATGTGTGATCTTAGCTTTCTTTTTTTTTCTTCAAAAATTGCACGGTGAAAAATGTCATCATGCCATTTCTGAAAGAATTGAGTATACAACAGAAATCAATGGAATAATAATAATAATAATAATAATAATAATAATAATAATAATAATAATAATAAAAGCTCAAACTGAAGGTTTCATCCTTGCTGCACAGGAGCAATGCTTGTTAACTAGAAATTATCAAGCACACAAACTAAAATACTGTGTTAGCCCAAAATGCAGATTCGGTGATAATTACCCAGAAACAATCGATCATCTTGTGTCAGGTTGCACTGCGTTGCCACCCACTGAATATAAAACCGGGCATGACAGAGTAGAGCAATATCTGTACAGGAAAATCTGCATCTTCTACGGGAAGGAAACTGAAAGAAAGTGGTATGAACACCACTCAGGTTACGGCGATGGGACCTGTTACAATTTTATGGTACTACACAATACACACAGACAAAACAATCAAAGCTAACCACCCAGACATTGTTATTAGAGATCGCACACAAAAAGTCCCTCCTTATTGATATGGCAGTCCCTTCAGACTGCAATGTTTCTGTGAAAATCTTCAAAAAGCTATCAAAATACAAGGACCTTGAAATCGAAACCTTAAAAATGTGGCACATGAGGACATTAACAATCCCCGTTGTAGTTGGAGCCCTCGGAATGGTAAGAAAATATTCCAGTAGATTAATTGAAGGTATTCCTGGAAGTCCATGTCTTAAAAAAATACAACAAATTGTTCTCACGAGTACAGCCCACACCTTACGAAGCGCTTTGTCTATGTAAAATTTGTTTGCGGTCCTTTTTTTTTTTTTTTTTTTTTTAATTGGTCAGTAGAAAATGTCATGATGCCATTTCTGACCTTAGGTCTCTGGTTGGGACCCGGAAAGAAATGAGTAGACACCAGAAATCAAAGGAATAATAATAATAATAATAATAATAATAATAATAATAATAATAATAATAATAATAATACAAAAAGAAGAAGATTTCTCGGTCTGACCTAGAAGGAATTTAAAAAAATGCTGTTTCATTATATGTAGTTATTTCGAAAGATTCACTAAAAAATGAGCACACCGTGATGAAAAAAATGGCCCAAACTAAGTAAAAACAAAATCTTATCGTCAAAATCTGTATGTTATTATTAAATGCAAAGACCAAATAATTTTTTTTATTATTAAATTATATTTTTTAATCCTTTTTAGAGCCTTCGAAAGTTTTTTTTCTGTTAGTTGGTGACTATGAATTAATATGAGAAATTTTATTTTTTTTCGGTGATTTGGATTTGAATTTTTTGCAACAATCAGATAATTGTCTGATTTTAATGAAACTTTCTGGACTTATTCCCGAATGAATGGTATTATTTGAGAAATATTTCTTTTTTTAGAAAATCTTGGTAAATTTTTTTTTTACATCTATTACCCGCCACTTATTTAATTTTATGATAAAAAAATATCATTTTTGTCGCGCTTAATGTTTATATTAGTTATAAGCACAAGTCCTTGGAAAATTTAAATTCTCATTTTTTTTTGTAAAACAGGATCACCTACTTACTGAATTACTGTTCTGAATCATAAAATAAAAAAAAATACAACACATGTATTAGTTTTTAGCGGTTAGGTGATATTATTATTAATTAATATGATATTTGCTAATTATCAATGGACAGACCCTACTACAATTCAGCAACACCTAGTATTTTAAAAATGATTTAGAATTACTATATATATATATATATATATATATATATATATGTATAGGTACCAGGGTGCATTGTGGGTATCCATGAAAATAAAATAAAAAAATAAATAAACAAAACGACAATAAAATATGCAAAATAAATTAACCCAAACAAAGTACCAAATCACACCTGTTAGAATAGACGAAATAGAATATAAAAAAAACAAAAACAAAATCAATGGAGCCAAATAAATAAAGTAAATAATAAACAAATTAGGAAACCATTATGACCAAATTATTAGTTAGACTATAAAAATCAAGCCAAAAATCGGACGAAAAAAATAGCTATAACTGTTATATAACAATAAAAGAAAAAATACTACGTTACTTAAATATCGAAAAAGCGATATAAACAAATTTTTAATACGTTAATAAAAACACCGATTAAAATAAAAATAAAAAAAATAAATGTATAAGATAAGAAATAAAAATAAAAAAGTAAAAATAAATAAAAACAAGCAAAATAATTTAACCCAAATAAATAAATAAACAAATAAACGACTTCCCGTAAAATAACCGCCAAAATAGACTACCCACAATGCACCACTGACCTGTATATATAAATGGCCGAAAAAAATAGCAGCACTCGTGGTCTGACGATTTTATCTAGCATGAAACAGACTGTCGCCTCTAAGTGTTGACTTCTATGTTCACTTTTATATTTATATTTACATACGCTCTATCTCTGATATTTGATATTGAGCACTTTATCCCATAAATATAGCACACATTAAAACTATATTTCTTCATATATATATATGCTATCTCTGCATTTGATGAAATATAAGGCTTGTATATTTTTTCCATAGGTAATAAACACTTTCGATAATTTATACTGAATTTTGTGACTTTATCATGCGATCTGTTTTCCTTCAATCACTGTCAGGTCGGCCATCGACATAATTTTCCATATCTATTACAATTAGGTTTCGGTTTTATTATTTGAGTTTGCTTGCCTGCACCTCGAAATATTTATAGCTTCGATTTACAACCTCGATAAAATCAATGTATTCATGTTTTAGATTTATCCAAATCACGCCCACTTGAACGCAATATGGCACATGACCAAGTTTAAAGCAGCAATCCCCGAGGTGCATAGGATTAGTAAAAAGAAAAAAAGTTGACTAGTTTCGCCGCCGCTTTCCCATTGAGTCGCTTCAGGCATCAGGCATTTGCACCAAGCTTTCTCGGTCTCCGACTTAAATGGGGTAGGTATTGACTTGGGTGGGGAAAAGCTCTTCTTGGATCTGAATAGGTGCGAATATCAGTGCGGCATTTTTCACACACACAAACATACACACACACGCACACAGACACAGACACACACACACACACACAAATATATATATATATATAGACAGATAGATAATATTAGTGGTCAATATATATATATATATATATATATATATATATATATATATATATATATATATATATATATATATATATATTTTCAAGATGATAGAATCCAGGTAGAACTCAATGTCCAGGACAGAGTAAGAATATAATAAAAAATGCTCAAACACTAATATCCCATGGTTATAAAGATATTTTCCGATTCCTTCTTGAATTTGTAGGTCTGATGAATTGGATTGTGATTACGATTCCAATCTAATAAATTATAACCACGGAATATTATTATTATTATTATTATTATTATTATTATTATTATTATTATTATATATATATATATATATATATATATATATATATATATATATATATATATAAAGTTGTAGCCTCTGTCTCTCTGTTTGTTATCGAACTCCTCTTAGGGTTTTGGAGATAAACCCCCATAACCATACATGTTCGGAAACTAAAACTACATTACCCAGGGTACTTACCAATTTCCCTCTGAAAGTTCTTGATGACACATGGCACAGTGGATAAAGGCGTTGGTTAGATCCAGTGACAGGACCCAAAGTGTGTGAGTTCAATAACCGGTTAAGGCAGTGAAGAAGTTTTCACTGATAACTGACATCCATTAAACATGGCACGTGGGACTAGAACAGTCTACCCCAGTGAGCGAAATAAAGGGTTCAGTATCAATTGGTAATTGGTAATTGGTTGGGATAATTCCAAGGAGGACATTAATCCAAAGAGAGCTCATTGTAAGTAACAGACAAGTATAATAATAATAAAAAACAATCCTTAAAAGTCCATTTCGGACAAATTTTATTTCGTTGAACATATTCAAATAATCATCTGTTTAGACCAAATATTTTTTAGAAATGAAATCAATTTATCCAGATAAAAGGAAAAGGAAGAAGAAAATTTTTTATATTAATAGAGGAAGAAGGAAGAAGAAAAAATTCAATATAATATTAAAAAAAATTCTTGGGAAAAGAGAAAGAGAGAGGGAGAAGGGAACGGGAGAGGGAGAGAGAAGGGAGAAGGAGGGGGAGGCTAAAAAGGAATGGAAGAGATGAATATTTAAATATATTCATGAAATAAATTATAGCCGACATGGATTTTTGAGGATTGTCTTTATCATATATATATATATATATATATATATATATATATATATATATATATATATATATATATATATATATATATATGTGTGTGTGTGTGTGTGTGAAGAAATATAGTCTTAAGATGTGCTATATTTATGGGACAAAGTGCTCAATATCAGAGATAGAGCGTGTGTAAATATAAAAGTGAACATAGAAGTCAACACTTAGAGGCGACAGTCTCTTTCATGCTAGATGCAATCGTCAGGCCTGACGATTGCATCTAGCATGAAACAGACTGTCGCCACTAAGTGGTGACTTCTATGTCCACTTTTATATATATATATATATATATATATATATATATATATATATATATATAGAGAGAGAGAGAGAGAGAGAGAGAGAGAGAGGTGGTGTATTGTGTAATACTTAGCAAGCGTGTCTCGCTAGAACAATTACGATAGAGTAGTGAGTTCGATACTCACTGGGTGCCCCATACTTTCGGCCTTGTGCCACATCTGAGCTAGGCTTGGAAAATCACTATATATATATCTATATATATATATAATTATTTATTTAAATATTATAACATAAATATGTTATAAAATCACTACAAAAATAGTCATTTTGTTTCAACACTTCTGATGTCTTATCAAGTGATGGTGTTGAATGTAGAATAAATAGTTTTAAAAGTTTCAAATTAATTAACGATCCTTCGCTAGGGGTAAACGCTGTTACATAAGCTAGAATGACCAATCAAAATACAAGTATATGGTAATTCAAAAAATTTAACAACGAAGGTTATCATAGATATTAAAAGATTTATAAAATTTGAAATTAAAATTAAAAGTAAAAATTACCTATTTAGAAATCTAAATCAAATCTCTATTAAGTTTAAAATTGTAGAATTACCGAGGATTGTCTTTATCATATATATATATATATATATATATATATATATATATATATATATATATATATATATATATATATAAATAAAAAGGAAAGAACAGTAAGATATAAAATCTGGTGTTCTTATAGATATTTTTATTTTTACACAATAGTGCTCTATGTAAATTTAAATTTACAGAGCATTAATATTATAAATTAATAGATTTAAAATATGGTTTTACCGCTACACAGTGATAACCATGTTTCAGAAATGGAAGCTAAAGCCCCTGAATTTAATTTTGTTATTAAACCAAAGACATTAGTTCCATTTCCTCATCAAGCGAATTCGCTTGATGAGGAAATGGAACTAATGTCTTTGGTTTAATAACAAAATTAAATTCAGGGGCTTTAGCTTCCATTTCTGAAACATGGTTATCACTGTGTAGCGGTAAAACCATATTTTAAATCTATTAATTTATAATATATATATATATATATATATATATATATATATATATATATATATATGCAAGTTTCATTATAAACGACAGACAAGGTACTACGGTTAAGATTTTATTTAATTTTTCTTGTGTACGAACAAGAGTTTTCTTTGCTGGACAAAGGGTGTGTAAGAACTGTCCAAATGTTTTATTTTTCCGAGCGCTTTCGGCTATATCTTTAGCCATTATCAAGGATGATTTGATTTTTCAGACTTAGTTGAGTGTGTGCATTATGTATATGTCTTAGTGTGTAGTAGTGGTTTTTTAATTTCCGAATACGGTTAGCACGTTGTGGCTTTGTTCGTAGTTAATATTGTTAAGGGTAGGCTTTTTCTTTTTTATTATTAAAGCCTCCATTATTTTTAACCTTTTTTTACAGGTGGAAGCAATTAATATATTTGTGTTTTCTACTAGTATATTACTAATGGAGTCTGGTAAATTTTTGTGTTTTTTTAAATGGGTTCTAATGGAGCTGTGATCGGATAGGTGTAACGTAAGGCGTCTAGATAAGCATGTGGTTGTGTAACCGATGTAATTATTTAAGACAGCTCACCTCATCCTAAAAAATAACAACACACCTGATAAGTCAAAATTGCAAAGAACCAACATTATTTACGAGTTCAAATGCCCCTTGAGGAACTGCGTTCCTAACGAAACCGCACTCATAAATAATTACCTTGTCTGTCGTTTTTAATGAAACTTGCATAAAAGAAGGATTGCTGCCTAAATATACAACTATATATATATATATATATATATATATATATATATATATATATATATATATATATATATTTATATATATATAGAGAGAGAGAGAGAGAGAGAGACAGAGAGAGAGAGAGAGAGAGAGCTGGTGTAATGTGTAATAGTTAGCAAGTTTGTCTCGCTAGAACAATTACGATTGAGTAGTGAGTTTGATCCTCACTGGGGTGCCCCATACTTTCGGCATTGTGCCACATCTGAGCTAGGCTTGGAAAATCACTATATATATACATACATACACATATATATATATATATATATATATATATACATACATACATATATATATATATATATATATATATATATATATATATATATATATATATATATATATATATATATATATATATATATATATATATATAATGTTTGTCACTTGCTAATATTATATTCAGCACCCCAACTACAGAGTTTCTTAGACAAACCTTTTTGCAACCGTTCGGTCCACTCGTCAGGAGATATCAGAAATTACCTGCAGATTTTCTCACCTTCGTTATTTTTATATTAAGTTAAAAATTAATTTATGCGCTTTTTGTTAATGTTAGGTAGATTTTTTCTTTGTGTGTGTGCGTGCATGTACGCGTGAGTATGTGCGTGTACGCCTGTACCTGTGTGTATTATGCGCACACCTATTTGAACAGGACATGACACAAGGCCGTGTTTCAAGTAGGAATTCTATGCGTCTATGGGATTAATAGCAAAAATCGCCCAGCTCCTTTGTCATTTTCTTGACCTCTCTTAGTGCATTTGGGGAGATGACAACCAGGTGTTGAGTTGAACCGATGCTACCGTCTATCTATTGTGTCTAGTGATCATTTCCAACTCTGTCCCATAATAGTAGTTCCATCTTCATACATATTTGATATATCAAATGTAACAATTATTATGGGACAGTTATAATTTTGTTTGATAAAGTGTTACAATCATCGTTTATTGGTTCACACAGCCTAATATCCTTATCATGTATCCTTTTTTATTTTTGTATTCTCCAGCCTTCATTCGAATTCTTCACGCATAATTTTGAATCTCAAAATTTTCGGCATTCCAAAATACAACAGACAATCGTGGAAAGCACAGCGACTGAAAAGGTGAGATATAAAAAAAAAAAATTTCTGGAATGAGGAATTATCAATCTTTACATTCGAACTTATGTATATATTGTTATTATAACGTTTCTGCCCCTTTGTCATCCGGCCTTCTGCAGGCATCTATTGATCAGAGTAAACATTAGGGAAATTCGATCTTAACCCTTTATTTAATCGACAAGGCTAGATTGTTCTCATTCCGCTCTCCATTTCTAGGGGAAGATAACACGTCTTGTCCAATTATTACTCGCGCTCTTTCCATTGAGTCTGGGGCAGGGACGGAACCCAGTATTACTATGTAACAAAATTCACAAAATAAGACTTTAATCTACAAGGATATTGTCCTGTAGAACAATTTTTAACCATAGGTTAAGGATTGTTCTTGGGACCATAGGCTAGTGGATTAAATTTGCCCGAATATAAATAAAGTGAATCTTGTGAGAAAAGCGAAATGATTGAATTTGGCTTATCACACTTAAGTCTTGTATTGAGATAGGATGATATGTGAGGTGTGTAGGCAAAATTTGTCAGCACAAAGTAATTCTGTTTATTAGAACCTCCTTCAAAAAATATAATATACTTTTCTGAAACTTTAGCTGAGGAAGATTAGTTGATTTAAACTTCAACTAAACTGATTTTAAATAAATATTACTTGATTTTATTTTAAAATTTCGCAGAATAGCATTTTTTTAACATGGAGGTGAGTTTTTTTATGAGGTGTTGACAACATTCTCGATAGACTCAAGGGGTGCTTCTTTTTGAAAGGGGACAATTACGGTAACAATTACTTGACCGATATAAGATGAACTCCATTTTTATGTAATTTTTAACTACTTTAAAATTTGAGAAAATATTCTAAGTAAGCTAATATTTGATTGAATTTTAGGTACTTTAGCTTTGTAAGGTTACTTAAGAAGAGGCTTGTTGAGAAAATATTACCTATAAATTTTAAATTTACTATAGTTACCGCACATATTTCTGATAATGTCGTGTATGGACGTCCATATCTACATATATTGGTACGTTTATACACACATACAGACAAAATCAAAGTTAACTTTAAAATACCGGGGTTCGCTGAATGAAGTAAGCTTTTCCATTTATATAAAAATATACATGATACTTCATCTGAGATGAAGTATTATGTACACTATTTACATTATTCGGACTATTGTCCTCATCTTTGTCGCCATATGTATCACAACGTTTCGGCCGTTGTACGCTCCGGCCTTCTTCAGGTGGTTGGAATGTCGAACTGAACCCTTTATTTTGCTCACAGGGGTAGACTGTTCTAGTTCCACGTGGCATGTTTTTAATGGATGTCAGTTATCAGTTATCTCTTGTTAATTCCCCTTTCCAAGTTCCCCACCACCTTAACCGGGTATTGAAATCACATTCTTTGGGTCCTGTCACCGGATCTAACTAACGCCTTTGTCCACTGTGCCATGTTTCCTTGAGGACATCTGTGTGTGAATTTCTGGGTATTATAAACCTAAAATTCGAAAACCTAAGGAATCGGCACATATGGTAGGCTACAAAAATCTCCTGAGCCGACCAAGCATAGAAATGAATACAATATGGGACATCCATTAAACATGACACGTGGAACTAGAATAGTCTACTCCAGTGAGCGAAATAAAGGGTTCAGTTCGACCTTCCAACCACCTGAAGAACGCCGGAGCGTACAAGGGCTGAAACGTTGTAATAAATATGGCGACAAAGATGAGAACAATAGTTCGAATGATGTAAATAATGTAAGCTAATATTTGGTTGAATTTTAGGTACTTTAGCTTTGTAAGGTTACTTAAGAAGAGGCTTGTTGAGAAAATATTAGAAAATTACCAATAAATATTAAATTTACTACAGTTACCGCAGATATTTTCTGATAATATCGTATATGGACGTCCATATCTACATGTTATGGTACGTTTATACACACATATACACAAAATCAAAGTTAATTTTAAAATACTTGGGTTCGCTGAATGAAGTAAGCTTTTCCATTTATAATTAGTAAATAAAGGTTTTAATTTTTAAAAAGAATTAATGTGGAATTTTAAAAGATTTATAAATTATTATAATTAAAATTTTAAAAAAATATAAACAATTCTTGTAAAAATTCATTATTCATCAATTTTCTTCATGAGACAATAGTGGCCACAATATACCTTATTCATAAAAGCAATTAAAAGCTCTTCTAATTAGATAATGTTTTTTTTATTTAATTTTTTATTTTACGATTTAGAGCAGATTTTTGGTAACTGGAAGTCCTGTTTTAAAAAAGTGATTTAAATTTTCCAAGGACTTGTGCATATGACTAATATAAATATTAAGCACTACAAAATGAACTTCTCGATATTTTTATAAAGGAAATACGTGGAGGGTAACAAGATGTAAAAAGAAATATTTTACCAAGATTTTCTAAAAACGAAACCCCTCTGAAATAATATCATTCATTTGTGATTAAGTCATGAAAGTTTCATTAACATCCAACAATTATTTGATTTTTGCAAGAATTTCCAAATCATTGTGTTGTTCAACGAAAAAAGACGCTAAAATTTCACATTGTATTTTGTGGTCACACGTTCGCTGATGAAAGAAAAACAAAATTCAAACATATGATGAAACAATACTCGAAAACATAATAGTTAGAATTGTTAAGCCCATTAATAATAATAAATAACTTAAGCTCATCATATATTATAAAAAATAATAATAACTCTACAACTACACAACTAAATCCTCTATAAAAAAAACAATGTTGTGTATCAATTTACATGCCTGTTCAGAGATTGTATCTCTGATACTAATAATAAACCCACTATATATATTGGTTTCACTACAACCACGCTCTCTCGTAGATTTACTTGTCACTTTTCTGATCTTAGTTCCATTAAATAACATTTCTTATAAAAAAAAACATAGCCATGTATATAATATTAGGCACATATTAGTTGATAATACAACAATACTCACACATACACCCAATTAAAAAAAAACCCAAACCTTCAGATATTGGGGATAACAAAGCAACCCATACTCAACAAAATTATATTTCAAACTAGACATAACACATTACATTGCAACTAGACATATGGTTCTGTTGTTAATATTTCGGTCTCTCACGTGGTACGACGTCATAGAACCTCATCACGAATTTACCACCTGCGTTTGCTATTCCGTGACCGTAGTTGTCGCATAGCAACTTTCTGTGTCATCATAACAAAATATCATCTTTGATGGTGAATATCTTTGTTTAAATGTCCATATTACCACTCTGAAGATGGCTCATGTGAGCCGAAAGCTGAGATCAAGGAAGAGAATTAATAAAATAATGTACAAATGTTGGACAGTTTTTGTCTTAATTTTCACCCGAAATTAAAGCAACTATACGAAGTTTAGAACGGCTCATAATCAAACATAATAGAAATTCGTTATCTGTTATATTTAACAATATATGCTTGAACAATGATCTCCTTTCCCATTACACTCAATATATATATATATATATATATATATATATATATATATATATATATATATATATATATATATATATTTGTCACACATTATGAAATGGACAAAGTCTGACAATTATTTAAAGACATTTTTATGTTTAACATTCTTTTTATAGATACAAGTATCCTGACGTGCCTTACCGATTCGCCCACTGAGGATCGTTCGGTTGTCAAGGTCGATTTTACTGCTTATAAACTTCAATCTTCCATGAATCTCTCACGTACATTCATAACTGCTCTTGGCGTATCAAATGCAAACAAATGACGTCACACATTATGAAATGGACAAAGTCCGACAATTATTTAAAGACATTTTTATGTTTAACATTCTTTTTATAGATACAAGTATTTAAGTAAATGCTCTGTTTCATAATAAACAGTATTAAATAGCATTTACCGGCCTGAATGTGCGAGAAATTTTCATAGAAAATATTCGTCCTCCGACAGGATTCAAACCTGTATCCTATATGGAACCGTCATATAGCCTGACGGGCCTTAACCGATTCGGCCACTGTTTATTATAAACAGAGCATATATATATAGTTTTAATGTATGTTATATTTATGGCTAAAAGTGCGTATGTAAATATACATGTGAATATTGAGGTGAACATCGAGCGGTGACAGTCTGTTTCATGTTTGAACTCAAACTTCAGGCCAGATAGCATAAAACAGACAATTGCCACTCGGTGTTCACCTCAGTGACCACTTTTATATTTACATACACTGTATCCATTTTTATCCACTGATCATGGTGCACAATTTTTTGCTGTGATCAGTGTCTAAACAAGATGAGTTGCAATCTCCCGTTACGATGACACCTGACGTCTTGCTAGCACGACCACGATGACGGATCTGCCGAATTTCCTTTAGGTGGCGTTGTTTCGATTTTTATGCTTTGTTTTCTTTTGGTTTTTGTTTTCATGTACTTCCGGGTGATTCAGCACTATGGAAATATCCCCTAATTGATAAAGAAATGATGAGATTTATTATAATACCTAATTTTCTTTGTAATCATTTGACGAACACACACACACAATATCCGTCCTAGGTATGAAGATAATCTATATCCGCGTCCTAGGTAAGACGGTAAACTACGTCCAGCAGCAAGGCCTCCGATCAGGAGATTTTGAGGAGCGTGGAACCACCTCTTAATTGCTGGTGTTCCCAGGTCCACCCTGACCCGGGGTGGTAGCATCTGTTAGGGTCCCAGCTATGGGCAAATAGTTAACACCCAAACTTGTGTAAAAATAGGTTTTAATACCAGAAATACTTTGTAATAAAAAAAGATTATTACCAGCAATAATTTTTGAAGGAAAATTTATTATGAGCAATACTTTAAAAAACTACCAGCAATACAAACAGTTATACATTCTTTGAAAAAAATATGACCAGCTATAGATTTCTTCAAGGAAAAATATTCCCAGGAATAGATTTTCTGAAGAAAAACATATTACCAGCAATAAAAATTTTGTCGGCATTAAATAACCCATTGAGCTGTTGATATGCCGTAAAACAAAACAAACCAAACCAAACCAATATAAACTGAGATAGATAGATAGATAAAGAGATAGATAGATAAAAAATATTACCAGCAATAAAAATTTTGTCGGCATTAAATAACCCATTGAGATGTTGATATGCCGTAAAACAAACCAAACCAAACACACACAACACAATATATGCGTATGAGCAAAAACAAAAAAGTTACTTCCCTTATACTGGAAAAAATGAAGACGTGAACTTTGAAATTTGAAATCTAGAACGCTGCATAAGCAGTGAAAAAACAGAAACAAACAGTTGAAATGCACAGAAAAGCAAATACGTATTCACAGACAACCGCCCCACCCCTAGATGAGATTGAAAGTTCTAGTCGAAAGAAAATTTTCTTACTTAGTTTTTTTTAGTATACCAAAAAATTCATCCACGAACTCGAAAGGATCACAACGAAAACTAATCCTCTACACTCAAGACGTTTGTGGCCCGCTGGCGGGCCGCCGACAGCAACGCCAGCGGTTCACTGGTGGCAGCCACCGGCGGGCCAACTGTAGGTCACGAGCGGTTCGCAAGTGGTAACATTGCTGAGACAAACACGGCGACCACCAAATGGTAAACGCTAGTGGCATGCCACCCAGCGGCAGATTGGTGACTTGCGTATAGGGCCGACATGATATATCTAAATTATTTAACCAAACCTATATATATATATATATATATCTTGACCGTGTTTTGAAACAAAAAAATGAAACATTTTATAAAACATACATATAACAAACTATTTCTAATTCTAACAGTTGAAATATAATCCTTGAAAATGGCTAAATGTATAGCCGAAAGCGCTCGGATAAAAAGAACATTCGGACAGTTTTTATATAATTTATCATCTGAAAAGAACATTATTAGATCGCACGAGAAATTATATAAAAAACTAAATAAAAGCACCTTGTCAGTCGTTTTTAATGAAATGTGCATATATATATATATATATATATATATATAGTAATACATGTTTCATTAAATAATATAGATAAGCACTTATCTATATTATTTAATGAAACATGTATTAATGAAAAAATGCTGCCTAAATACACACAATATATATATATATATATATATATATATATATATATTATAATATTTTTTAAAAATATGATTCCTTCGCTACATAAGAGTTCTCATGTTTCAAAAGCGAGAGCCGAGACCCCTAATATAATTTTTGAAATTAAGTTGAATTAAGGTGTCTGGTCTTATGTATCGAAGGAATCATATTTTTAAAAAATATTATAATATAAGCTCTACTTCTGTATGGAGCACTGTCTTTTTAAAAATAAAAGCAAAAATACTAAGGAACTCCGGATTATTTACCTAACGTGTTCTTTCCTATTTTTCTGCATACTTGCACGCACGCACACACACACACACACACACACACACACACACACACACACACACACACACACACATATATACATATATATATATATATATATATATATATATATTACTTCTAACGTTATTATAGTGGACGCTTCGTATTTGAAATAGACGCCCCATTTTATTTAACACTTTAAATAGTGTATCGGCCTGCGTGTTCGGGAAATCTCAGTGAAGAAATTATATTTCACACTAACATTTCTCGAATACGCAGACCAAGAGGCGTAATACAAACTGTTTAATTATAATAAAAAAAAATAGGCGTCTATTTCGAATGCAAAGTATCCACTATAATAATGTTTGAAGTAAAAAAAGATTGGATTAAAAATAAATCTATTAATATGTGGAATTAAGTTCCTCACCATTTGTACCGCTTAAAGATTTTGAGACAGCCGCATAACTATCTGAGTGTCCACATGAAACTTCATGTCGCGGAAAGGCAGTTATGTATGGGTATTGCTTTTTCTTATCCGTGTGTGTGTGTGTGTGTGCGCGTATGTGTATATATATATATATATATATATATATATATATATATATATATATATATATATATATATATATATATTAGGTACCCAAGAAAAAAGCAAAAGAAAACGATACCTAAGGTTTTCTTTTTAAAATGAAACATTTTTCTTGAAGCTTTTATTTTAGTTTTAATTTCAAGCTAATAGATTAAATTTAATATTTCCAATAAGCAAAATACTTTGCTGTATTTCAAAAACTAAATTAAAACTAATTTAAATTGACTGGAATGATTTTTTTTTTTTAAATAAAAAAAAACTTATTGACGCCCTTTTTTAGTTGTCTTTCATCGCCATATAATTCTCTATGAAAAAATCTTCCAAAAATAAAATATACTTTTCTAAAATTTTATTAGCTGATTTAAAGTATAATTAATCCTATTCCGAAATAAATATTATCTACTTTATGTTTAAATACATTTTTTTTACCAGACAGTATCGGTTTATTTAATGTGTTGGTGATTTTGGCAGCTTCATGACATTGATAATTTATCTAATGTTGTTCTATGGAGTATTTAGGCCTTAAAAAGTAATCGAATTAACTTGAGCACCTTTTATGGTTGACTGTATAATAGAAAATCTGCATGTTTATACACATAACTTTAAAAAAATTCTTTTTAAATATTGGAGTGTGATGATTTGTACTAAGCTTTTCAATTTATGATTAGGAAATACAGTTTTTACTTAAAAACCATAACACTAGGCCGCTGAGAATTAATACAGAACATTAAAAGATTTAAAACTTTATAAATTGTTCTAATTAAAATTTTAAAAAATGCAAACAATTCTTGTAAAATCCATTATTCATTAATTTTTTTTTCTTAAGATAGCAGTGTCTCTAATTCATCTTATTCATAAAAACAATTAAAAGTTTTCTAATGAAATATTGTCTTAGTTTGGATTAATCTTTTTTTTATTTTACAATTCCGAGCAGATTTCGGGTCAATGAGTTGCTGTTTGAAAAAAAAAATGAGGATTTATAGTGTTCAAGGAATCCTGCTTTTAATTTTTAATATACATACGAAACGCGAAAATTTTTCGAAATTAATTCTCGGGGATGAGGGTTAACAGATGTAAAAAAAGAAAAAAAAAAACAATATTTCTACCAAGGTTTTCTAAAAAAGAAAATTTCTAAAATAATCATTCATTTGTGTATAAGTCTTCAGTGTCATTAAAATTTGACAATTATTTGATTTTTGCAAGATTTTCCAAAATCAATGAGTTTTAACGGAAAAAGAGGCCAAATTTCCTCATGCTAATCTCTGCTACCTCCTCTAACGCAAGAAAAACAAGATTTTTAACCAAAATTTCGAACGTGCTAGCTAGAAAAGATTTTAAAAAATAATAAAATAATTAAAAATGTACTTTGTTTTTGACTTTTTAACATAAACATTTTGGCGATTATCAAGTTTGGGACCTTTTTCATCATGCTATGCCATTTTGCAGTGAATTACTGGAGGTACCTAAATATATATATATATATATATATATATATATATATATATATATATATAGAGAGAGAGAGAGAGAGAGAGAGAGAGAGAGAGAGGAAAACTTTGGGCTAGCTAGCTAGATAGATGTAGACAACTTAGAGATAGATAGATAGATAGATAGATAGATAGATAGATAGATAGATAGATAGATAGATAGATAGATAGATAGATAGATAGATAGATAGATAGATAGATAGATAGATAGATAGATAGATAGATAGATAGATAGATAGATAGATAGATAGATAGATAGATAGATAGATAGATAGATAGATAGATAGATAGATAGATAGATAGATAGATAGATAGATAGATAGATAGATAGATAGATAGATAGATAGATAGATAGATAGATAGATAGATAGATAGATAGATAGATAATGAACAGACTGAGATAGATAGATAGATAGATAGATAGATAGATAGATAATGAACAGACTGAGATAGATAGATAGATAGATAGATAGATAGATAATGAACAGACTGAGATAGATAGATAGATAGATAGATAGATAGATAGATAGTCATACAATAAGCAGGTACGTATACTGAGAGACAAATTAAGGATGTCAGACTTTGCGGAAGATCTCAGGAAGAGCAGCGGCGGCAGCAATCATCACAACCGCAGCTGACACGGGGTGGTGGGGAGCAATGTCGGACGTGGGGGTGGTATGTGAAAACGAGGTGTGAGGAATTAAAGAAAGTAGGCGGAGGAAGTAGGATTTTATTTTGTTTCAATTATGGATCATTCCATTTGTGTAAATTCTGAATCACGACGGGGTGGGTGGGTGTTTGTTGAGAAAACGGCTAGTCCAAAATGAAGTCGTCACAGTCGCAGTGATGTTGGCTTCTTCATAAATCGGGAGGGTCACAAAGTGCAGAGTACGTGTCACCGGGTACTATCGCCAGGAACAAGAGTCAGGTGGTGAAGAGGTCGCGTTGCACGGAGCTAATAAATGATATGACTAAAATTGCGA
Organism: Acanthosepion esculentum; assembly: GCA_964036315.1. Lineage (NCBI taxonomy): Eukaryota > Metazoa > Mollusca > Cephalopoda > Sepiida > Sepiidae > Acanthosepion > Acanthosepion esculentum. The sequence goes on from OZ038493.1 coordinate 12,521,268, forward strand.
TAGATTTAATAGCGAAAAATAGGGATGGGTGACTGGGGAGGGGACAGATAGAGTGGGGGAGAGGATCGTGATGAAAAAAGAAGGTGGGGTTAGATAACATTCAAAATAAAGAGAGAAGGTTTAGCAAGATTACAGGAAGAAAAGAATTGATTATGATAGAGCCAAAATGTCAGTGAGAAGTTTAATGAAAAGAAAGAAAGAAAGAAAGAAAAAAGACAGAAAGAAAAAAGAAAGAAAGAAAGATAGAAAGAAAAAAGAAAGAAAAGTGTATAAGTATGCCGGATCAGACAGTGGTCCCGCTTGCAAAGGGAGACGCAAGTTCGAATCCTGCTGGTAGAAACATTTTCTGTATCTAGTTTATTTCGGATAGGCAGGCCGGTAGATGAAATACTGTTTAAAATAAACTTTATTTTTAGTGGATACTCTGATTTGAGTAGACTCAAATCAGAGTATCCACTAAAAATAAAGTTTTAAAAATTATGTCGAATTAAAAAAAGAAGATACAGTGTAACCCGGATATAAGAGACCCGGATATAAGAGAAACTCGGATATAAGAGCAATCCGGATATTATTATTAAAAAATAATTAAAAAAAAATTAATTCTATTTAATAATTGCCGAAAGTTCAATAAAATCTGATAAGTAGGCCTACCTGACTTTTTTAGTGTTATTTTTCATATTCCCAACTTTATGATTTTTTTGCTCAGAACAGGGGAGGGATTGTGCACACTGAGTGAAAAGGGAATGTTTTATTCCATTGTCTTATTTCAAATCCATTCAAATTGTCTGCTAATGTGTGTGTGTGCTTTTCTGTACATTAAATGGCACGCGCACTTGTAAGTCCCTCGCGAATAACACAGACATACACATATCGTGGCTGGTAATAAAGTCACAAGAAAAAATTCACAGAAAAAAGTTCAAATTTTGGCTCGGGAAAAAGTCGCAATTAATTTATAGTAGCCAGTAATAAATTCATCTATTTCTGTTGGGTACTTCACGAGTTTTACGGGTTAGCTTTATTTGCAACAGAAATTCATAGTAAATCGATCGAAAATCTTCTAACGATGCTACGGTCACATATCCGACGTATTTCATAGTTATGGAGTCTTAGTATACCATAAGACCCGACTTTATGTGAAGAAAGCCTTGAGAAGGGTGTTTTTTAAAGTTTGTGCCAAAACGTAAAATATCCACGGAGATCGTATACAAAGATAAATTAAGTTGTAAGGAACATTTTCTAACAATACTGCGATCAGATATTCGATATATTTTATAGTTACGGAGTCTTAGTATCCTATAAGACCCGATTTTACGTGAAGAAAGTTTCAATTTGACATTAAATTTGGAATTAAAAGTTCCTTGAAATTTTAATTTATTTACGAGACTGCTATTTTGTTGTCTTTTTGGAGCAAGGGTTGGGATTTTCTCAGCTGAATTTTTGTCACTGTGACTTTTTCCCTGTGACGTTTTCTCCTGTTAGTTTAAAAAAAAAAAAATTTTTACCTGGATTCACGCATACGTATTACATAAGCACATGGGAATTCACTCATAGATAGTAGTGACACGGACAGAAAATCAGCTGTTCTTTTATAATGATCATGGTACTGTTGTGCTCATCATTCTTGGAGTACTTGGAATAGTCACAAATAAAAAGTGGTAATCTGACGAAGAATTGAAACCATGCGTAACAGATTACTTTTTTCTTGTAAAAATGCCATCATGGCCCTCCACAGCTTCTTTTCATTGTCTGTAAATTGCCATGCATACTTGGGAAAGATAGTGAAATGGTTTCCTATTGCCTTCTTCACGGTGAAGAATTCAGTTTTGTTTTGCATTAGACCGGTTGCCACTCAATTTAGAAATGCCAATCCTCCCTGCTATTTAAACCATAACGTTTTTTCTTGATGAATTCACCGAAGCAAGGCGACAAGACCACTAAGACGCAAGGGACTACTGAGAATGAAAGAGAATGAGAATACTTTTAGAAGGAACTGGGAATCCAATCCTAAATAGGAGACAAAGGATAAACCTCTACTTCCGTTCAAAAACCGGAGAGAAGTGTGAACAGGACGATAAGTGAAACTATCCACTCCTATTAGGCGAGGAGATGGATTCATGCCTTTCCTAAGGGTTAGTGGAAAAGTGAACGCTTGGCTCGGCTTGCATTTGATTCCACTTCATACCAACTTTTGATTCCACTATCGGCGCTGATATTCGTTACACTACCCTCACATCCAGTCGGCACTGTTAAAAACAGACAAGATGCCAAGGTGAGTTCTGGTGTGTGGAGATGACTTGCCGTCACTTAACATCTAGTATAAGCCAATAGTTACCGCTGGTGTGAAAACACTTTTTTTACCAAATACAAGTGCCGTGTGGAATAGTCATGTAATGCGCTGGTTCTAATAAACGTTCCGCCGGGAATTTTTCTATAAGTTTAATAAACGCGATACAAAATAATCATGCCGCAGAGAAAAATATTTGAAACATAATAAGCGTGCCGGGTTAAATAAGCACCGTGTCTAAGAGAAAATAGAAGGAAATAATCATATGTCGGTATTTCAATTTAGTACACAATTGTCCGCTTCTTGCATCGACATCAAAGAGGAGGTTAATCCTCTGGTCAATTTTGTCATTACTTGCTGCATACGCTGGTAAGACCGATGGGACATTTCAAAAGAGCGTTTCCTTAAATACAGTGTAACCCGGATATAAGAGAAACCCGGATATAAGATAGATTTTCTCTGGTCCCAAATTAGAGCCTGTGTTAATAAAACAAAATAGACCAAACCCTGATATAAGAGAAACCCGGATATAAGAGATTTAACCGGTCCCGACAACTCTTTTATATCCTGATTACACTGTATAATTAAACAAAATAAAAAGGTATTCGAAACTTGATTTTCTGTGAAGTTTCTCGTGATTTTATGAAAAAAAAAAAAATGATTTTCTCGGGATTGTGGAATTCACGTTCAATTCCTTGAGACTTTCGATTGCCCAGGTCGCCAGATTTCAATTTCATGTTTCAGAAAGAAAAAAAAAATCTATTCAAACAAGTGAATTCACTAAAGCTAACGGTTATTGTTGCATGAAATAATTTCGTTGAAAACAAAATGTAATTATTTGAAAAAATGGCTTTATTTGCGTTTCAGGTACGAAAAATAATAATGATTTTCCAAGTGTAGCTTAGATGCGACACAAAGTATGGGGCATCTAGTGAGGATCGAACTCACTACTCAGTCATAATCGTTTTAGCGAGACAAGGTTGCTAACCATTACACCGCCTCGAGGTGCCAAGCTAAAGAAAATAATAGCAGGTATATATAGACTCTGAAATTTCTCAATGAAAGATGTACATTTTTTTTTATTGTTTTAAAAGCTATTTGAGTCTTGGTTTTAAAAGCTATTTGAGTCTTGGTTTTAAAAGCTGTTTGAGTTTTGCTTTTAGTCTTCAGTTGCTAAGGGGTTTAAAGAACACCTAGCTTTGAGCCCTGACCGCCGATTTACAGGCGGTAGAGAAAAATGACTTCATGTTCATCCACCGGTTGAATGGTGGGTAAACACTAGTAACTATTTTTATATCGACCGTGAAATATTATACACTAATTATTTGCGAATTTTGACTCAGGAGCTCAGGCTGAAGGGTTAAAATTGTTCACGAACGCAGGGTTCAAAAGGCTAAAACGTTCTCGTTCAATCAACGTAGTCAAACACTGTCGTGCCCGGGCAATACTTAGAAAGGCGATCAGTTGGGAACACCGGGCATTGTAAGCAACTGAAATATGTTTCGGGTTTAAATAGCCCAGAAAGGGTTGATAAGACGTAAAAAATAAATCAATGTATCTCAGGTTATAACGAACGTATATACATTTTTTTAAATGTCAATTACCCGAGCTGGTTGACGTCAACTGTTCTGGGTTTGTTTTTTGTTTTTTTGGGGGGATGTCTGCTTAAACCCGTGAATCGACAACATGTAAGTTTTATAGTAAAGAAACATTTTAAGGAGTAAACGATGATACACAGAAAAAAGGGGGGAAAAAGCATAGAAAACACAAAAGAATAAAAAGTTAGAAAAAAAGTGGAAGACAGACTGAAATTGATTGGCATAAATAAAAAAAAAGTCTCAGAGAAGAGAAAAAAAAATAAAACAAAAGCAAACGCAAGAAAAAATAAACAAGCAACGAACGAGAGACAACAGCGACAAGACGAAGCAATGTTATTAATTGAAGCAATCACAAAGTTCATTAAGTACTCCAAGAAGAGGAGTGGTTAGGTTGTTTTGTTCGACTATAGCGAGAATAGCAAGCATTGTGCGTTTTCGGTTCGTTTTTTTTTATTTTTATCGACAGCAGCCAGTTGACACCTAAAACGCAGTTCATTTTAACCCGATAACGTAAAACTTTTTGTACTAAAATCTAAGTCATGAAAATGTGTGCCAAAATCACTCACTCATATGGAAGTTAGCACTAACTAAATTTGTATAGTTTGTAAGTGTCGCGTTCAAAACACGTCAAGTGTTTGTGCAACGCAGATGCATATATGTCTGATAAGAATTTCTTAGCAGTCAGACGACAGTAAAACTGATCTTTATCTACAGGCAGCGCGTTGACATGATGCATGCAAGAACGTTAGCCTATTTTATTTTAATATACAGATGCATGTGTATATTTAGTTACGAATATAGGGATGTAAGTAGGGAGGTATATATGGCTGTATTTATTTTTTTTTATGTTTGTAAGGATGGGTATTTTTCAGTGCGCCCACGTCGCTACAGAATGAGGTATGTATGTTTTTTTTATTTATTTTTTAATTTTTTTAAAGCTTTTCACCCCAGAGAAGTCACAAGCACGCAAGGGGTTATAGAGGATTTGGGGCAAGAGCAGATAGGAGTGATAGAGGAAAGGATGTGGAGAAGGATAGTGGATAGATCAAGGCAGGGGGTTACAGAAAATTGGGAGCGAGAGCAGATAGGAGTGAAAGAGGAAAGAATGTGGAGAAGGATAATGGATAGATCAATGCAAATGGAGATGTCGATTGACGTTACATTTGAATAGTTGGAGATTATAGTTGTCAGGGAAACAGGAATAGGGAAGGGAGTTCCACAGGTGTGAGGTGCGAGATTATAGGGATGTAAGTAGGGAGGTATATATGGCTGTATTTATTTTTTTTATGTTTGTAAGTATGGGTATTTTTCAGTGCGCCCACGTCGCTACAGAATGAGGTATGTTTGTTGTTTTTTTTGTTTTTTTCACCCCAGGAAAGGTTGAAAGCCACTAGCACGCAAGGGGTTACAGAGGATTTGGAGCAAGAGCAGATAGGAGTGATAGAGGAAAAGATGTGGAGAAGGATGGAAGATAGATCAATGCAACTGGAGATGTCAACTGACGTTACATTTGAATAGTTGGAGATTATAGTTGTCAGGAAAACAGGAATAGGGAAGGGAGTTCCACAGGCGTGAGGTGCGAGATATGAAGCTATTGGAGTAAAAGAGACGTCTACATTTAACAGTGAAAGGGTGGAAACGGCATGTAATTATGTATCAGACGTAACATACACAGAGAAGCCATTCACCTTTGTAAAAACTACTGCAAAAGACGCCCAACGTTACCATATCTGTGCGCGACAATGCAAGATCCTATCAGGACCAGAAAGCCACACCCGCGCTGTCAATATTTAAGGATTAATCAAGCGATGACATTGCTCAACATCGAGTCGCAACCATTAGCCATGTAGGTAGGCGCACACATACATACATACATACATACACACACACACACACACACACATATATATATATATATATATATATATATATATATATATATATATATATATATATATTAAAGATATTTTTGAAGGTACAAAATTTTATCACAGCAATAAACGTATGAAGCTTGATATTACTAGACATATTAAAAACGGGCGAAGCAACCGGTTTCGCTCCCGCTCATCAGGCTTACAACGGGAGATTTAATTTAAATTAAAAACACAGAAAATGTACAATAAAAGGAAATGTGCAGGAGGAGGGGGAAAATGAGAAAAAGGAGCTAGAGCCCCAACAAACACTCACGTTGTTTACACAAGGACGGCTTGCGGGACCCGATGTAAAGTGCCTCCAGCACCTTAAGGTGAAATAACGAGTGTGACCGGGACAACACGGTGAACCGGTCAACACTAAAATTAGCTGCACACGATCTGCTCTTTAATAAGTGCTCACATATGGCGGACCCGTAGGTGTTTGGGACGAATCCATTCAACGGCAAAGTGTGGTTCCTGATTTTGGTAGGAACGTGCTGTTTAATTCACATGTCCAAGCGTTGTGTCGTCCTTCCTATGTAGTCAGCCCCGCAACTACAACCATATTTATAAATTATAGAATTAATTTGATGAGGAGGAAGGAAGTCTTTACACACTGGACGAACCATGGGCCGGGTTTGAAAAACTATCCGGACCTCAGCAGAGAAACAACAGCGACGGACCCTTGATGAAATTTGTCTAACCAAACTTTCACATTTGGTTCCAATCCAAAGCAATCTTAGATAAACCGGGCACTTTTTAACAACACAGAGTTTGGCACTTCTGAACTCCTCAGTTTTGTCACGGATGGCCGAATGAACAGTGTTAGGTGGATAACCTAAACCACATAGGGTATCCTTGACAAAATTGATCTCATCGTCCAAGAAGGACTCTGAACAGATTTTTAGTGTCCTATGAAGGAGGGTTCTGATAATGTTTATCTTACGTTTTTATATATATATATATATATATATATATATATATATATATATATATATATATATATATATATGTATATATGAAGAAATATAGTTTTAAGGTGTGCTATATTTATGAGATAAAGTGCTCAATATTAGAGATAGAGCGTATATAAATATATAAAGATTGAAGTCAACACTCAGTGACGACAGGTTGTCTTGCAAATCCCACTCCAAAATTTTTTTACTACGTTAATAAAACATCAAAAAGCGAAAAGAATAAATAATACAAAATGAAAATGAAAATCAAATAAAATAAATTAACCCAAACAAATAAATAAACAAACAAGCCACTCCCGTAAAAATAACCGCCAAAATAGAATAACCACAATGCACCACTGACCCATATATATAAATAGCCGAGAAAAAAAATCCAGCATTCGCGGCCTGACGATTGCGTCCAGCATGAAACAGCCTGTCGCTTCTGAGTGCTGACTTCAATGTTCACTTTTATATATATATATATATATATATATATATATATATATATATATATATATATATATAGTGATTGATTATATTGAATGATGGAGGAATCGGAGAGCCGAGTTCGAATTCCAGTCGAATCTATTAGATTCACTTACGTGTTAATATCCTTGGGAAAGGTATTAATCTTCCAGTTATGGGTAAATAGCTGGACAGACTGGGTTCTATAGCCTTGGATGGCAACAGGTCTAGGGGAAGAACAACTCTGAATTCCAAACCTGCGGAGGCTCGATTGGGGACCTTGTGGCACGTAGTGCACCTGGTCACTGTATTCAGCCCTTTAAAAAGTGTAGTTGGTTCTGCATAAAGCGTTCACCACTATAATCAAATCATATATGCTGGTGTCTGGCTGTCGGTTCCTAGGAACTGAGCTGCTTGACCCTCATACGTCTTATACGACGGGAGAGTCCACTATATATATATATATATATATATATATATATATATATATATATATATATATATATATATATATGTAAGCAAATGTGTGGATGTAGATCCGACGGTATGATGAAGATGTGGAAAAGACAAAGCAAAATCCGAATACGACAGAATAACAAAAACAAAAACAAAATAAAAGCAGTAAACTCACATATTCGGATTTTGCTTTGTCTTTTCCACAGCTTCATCCTATATATATATGTATATTTGAGGAATCGTTCGAATAATATGTGATTGATAATGTCATCATCGTAGGAAGAAGTGTCGCAGCGAAAGCGGTCCGGTGGGGAGTTCTCACTTCATTTTGCCGTCTAAGCGTGCTTAGGATCCCTGGTAAGAGCAGGTGAATGGCCCGCTTCGATCTAGGACAGGAAAGTCCACGATAATAATGAATACAGAATCCTTAAAAATCCATCAGGTCCGCTTATAATTTATTTCGTGGACCTCAGACGTCCATCTCTTTAGATTAGTTTTGCATAAATAATGGAGTTCAATTTATTCAGAGACAAGTAGAAGGAAAAGAAGAAAAAGAAAGAAAAGAGAGAAAAAGAAAAAAGTTTTAATATTAAAAGGGGAAAGAAAAAAGGGGGAGAAAGACAGAGATTTCAATATTAGGATTTTTTCCTGATGGATTTTTAAGTGTTCTCTATTCATTATTATATTGCTCTGTTCTTACATTGAGCTCTCTTTGGATTTATATCCTCCTTGGTATTATCTCTACAAATCATCAAGTGATATTATATATATATATATATATATATATATATATATATATATATATATATATATATATATATATATATATATATATATATTTATGTAACGTAAATCATTCAAACGAAAAACAAATATTGAAGCTAGTTATATGGCGAGAATCACTCTCACAAACAATATTTAATAATAAATTACAACCAACTTCGAATCTGTTAATGAATGGTGTGATCCTTGTTTATAAATTCCGGGCTTATCTGGTCTTATTTTTTTGTACGAGCCGACTTTCAATCGCTTCGAGCGATCATCATCAGGTAGACATATTAGTGTGTTTTTGTTAAACTCCGAATTGTAATGCGACATCGAAAGATATTGTGGTCCGAAAGAGTGCTTTTTTAGTAATGAGATATTGTTAAATGTAAGAATAATTTTGGAGCGCTGCACACACAACGCTGAGGTTGAATTTTTTTAAATTTGAAAAATGTGCGTTCTTGTACTGGAGAAAAGTGGCATGAACTAAATTGTTCAATAATAATAGTATTGTCACAATTATTATCAGGAATTTCGCACTTAGGATCAGGTTATTTTAATATCGGTTTTGTAGTGCGTATTCAATTTATGTAACGTAAATCATTCAAACGAAAAACAAATACTGAAGCTAGTTATATGGCGAGAATCACTCTCACAAACAATATTTAATAATAAATTACAACCAACTTCGAATCTGTTAATGAATGGTGTGATCCTTGTTCATAAATTCCGGGCTTATCTGGTCTTATTTTTTTGTACGAGCCGACTTTCAATCGCTTCGAGCGATCATCATCAGGTAGACATATTAGTGTGTTTTTGTTAAACTCCGAATAGTAATAGTTTGTGAGAGTGATTCTCGCCATATAACTAGCTTCAGTATTTGTTTTTCGTTTGAATGATTTACGTTACATAAATTGAATACGCACTACAAAACTGATATATATATATATATATATATATATATATATATATATATATATATATATATATATATATATATATAAGGAAGATGTTATAGTAGTTCCAACGAGAGAAAAGTGTGTATATTAAAAAGAAGAGAGAAACCACAAACGTTGTAATGTGTTGTAATGTGGATTTAAAAAAAAATATTATGCTTTATTTTGCATAATTTTTCTACGCGTGTTTCTGGTCACGCGACTGTCATCAGGCAAAGGGTGGAGATTTCAACATATTATTAAAAATAATTGACTTTTTTTTCTCACACAGGAGTCATTAAAAGATAAGAATGCCGATAACTCCTTCACCATTTCTCGGACCAATCTTAAGTGTTTTATAACCCTTCACGCAGAACTTTTCACTGCCAGTTCAAGAAAGACATTTGGGTCACTAACACACAAAAAAGAGAATGTCTCATATCGAGAATATTTAACATCGTAAAACATAAGAAAAAAATAATTATTTTCTTGTTCTTCTTCTTCTTCTTGAGTTTCAAATTCTCCATGTACCCCCACCCCATTCCCCATGAGATGCACAAGTAATTTCAGTTCTCGTTTTAGTGTCGCATTAAAACACTTCCCAGATGTGTAACCTTCTGTACGTATTTGTTGTTGACATCTCAAATTTATAGATCCTATCTTTCTGTGTTCTCACACTTGATGGTTAGTCCTTTCTTCTAGCTTTCCTTTACTACCTTGTCTAGTAAGTGCTGTAGTTTTATGTTTGTCGTCAGAAGGAGTCCGATGTACAGTCCGGACTGGTTCTCTGTTCTGTCTAGTTCGCACTCACCTTTTCATTTGCGGGTACTGGAGTCTCTGTACATCCGGTCCAGGGAGCCGTCTCTTTGTAAGTAAAACGACTGTCTCCTTGGACTTCAAGTTATTAGACTGTAGTATCTGTGAATCATACATTCCCCCCTTTTCCCCCTTTTTTCCCTTCTTTTCGCTGCGCAAATTCGCGTTGTTTCGATTTTAATCTTCCCTCATACCATTAATCATTTCAATTTTTAATGTTTTAATTGTATGTAGGGTGTTTGTGGGAGTAAATGTATTTTTGCAATAAATTATTAATCTGTTCCCAGTCGACCCTGATGAGCTTGGGAATGAAACCGGTTGGTCTGTTTTGTAAGTGTTTTCATTTCTTATTTTTTATTTTCATATTTCACGATGCCTATAAGAAACAAATTATATATATATATTATATATGTATATATATATATATATATATATATATATACATATATATATATATATATATATATATATATATATATATATATATATATCTGTGTGTGTGTGTGTGTGAGTGTTATTTTAATTTTATTTTTTGACAAAGGTTGTTTACGTTTCTTCAGTTAAAGAAAGCATAACATGTAAAAAATATTTTCTTTCATCTTCACGCTATCTTCCCCGTAAATTGGATGATTTTTAAAAATTTTATTTCTTTGTTTACGATTCTTTAAATAAAGAAAAGCCTAACATATCAAAAATATTATTTTATCTTCAATGCTTGAACAAATGTTTACAATATGCCAAAGTCGACTATTTTTATCTAAAATGAACGCTAATAAGACAAGTGCTGCATTCAAAATCAAAAGCAACCATTTTGAATTTTGAACCGGAATAGCAGTTATTGTTAAATTATACTTTGTTTTTTAGTCACTGCCGACATGTATACAAGGGTGTCAGAAAGAAAAAAATTATATCTGCGCATTTAAAAAATTATATCCACGCGTAAAACCAAGATGGCGGTAACGTTTACATTTTTTTCTATTTATACCAGGGTTCTCCAAATCACGGTCACGAGAGAGAGAGAGAGAGAGAGAGAGAGAGAGAGAGAGAGAGAGAGAGAGAGAGCGAGAGAGCGAGAGAGAGCTTCTTTCTTTTTATGGGCTATGTCCATTCAGGACGTAGGCGATCATGGCTCTCCACCTCCTCCCTCTATCCCTTGCAGCTCTCAACAAGTTCCTTCTCTCTGCTTCCTCCCGCAGACCACGTTCTGTCATTCACTTGCTTAAGCCCGCCAGGTATGTCACGCGTTGTTTTCACTTGTCTCTCTTTGTCTCTGTTCGACTCGTGAATATCAGGTTCTCCAGACCTTCTTTCCTCACTACGTGTCCGAGAAACTTCAGATGCCTCTTCCTGGTATTAAGTATAGACCTCCTCTTTTTGTTTGCAAGTTCTCATCGTTGCTCACACGCTCGGTCCATGATATCCTTAGCATCCTTCTGTAGAACCACAACTGTCCTCGAAACTCTTCATCATTTTTGAGGAAATCAGAGTATTCTGTTAGAAAGTTCCAGTGGGGGTGCATCAAACCCGGGAAGTGGCCACTGGTAGAAACGCATTTTCTCGAATTAAAATGAATTCCCACCGTATCTACCGATGTCGGAGACAAATATTTGGGTTGACGGTATATTTCCCTAATATGAGTATCATTTTTTTCTCTTTGTAAAATTAAAAAAAAAAAGAACGAAAGAGAGTGTGACATAGTGACAAAGTACATTTGTACCCTCTCGTCAGGTAGCTGATGAAGAATATGTTGGCGGGGAAGTCGAGTTTTCTTCCCTTCCCTGGAGAGGAACCAAAAAAAACCCGGCTGAGCTTAAAATTGATTGACTGCTTATTGGCACTTGGTGGAAATCAAGTTTACGACTGCAAAAAGTATGAAAGGGCCGCTGGACGAATTTATTAAAATTTGAGGAAAATATTGGTCATGAAAATAGTTACCCATGTGTTACAGAATAATAGTCAACGGGCAGTATATATATATATATATATATATATATATATATATATATATATATATATATATATATATATATATATATATATATATATATATAGCATAATGAGAAGCCACGTATACTTTCTTGATATGTATATAATATGGAGAAAACAACTAAAAAGTTGCAAATTAAAAGAAAAAAAATATTGAATGTTTTTTGTGAAAGTATTTATTTATATTTTTATATATATATATATATTTTATATTTCAGATCTGCCCCGATCTTTCGTCAGAAATTAATTAAATAACTGTATTCAGAAGTTTGTTTTCAAGTAGCGTCCGTCGCGAGACGCGGACGTCACGTGATGTGGAATGCAACTGTGTTTGAATATTTCTAACGTAAATCTAACGATAACATTTTAGATGTTGTTTAAAAAGGTTTTTTTTAACTATATCTAAAGAAATTTTTTAACTATTGAAATATTTATACAGATTTAAAATTCCCAAGTCTTTGTTTAACCTTAGTTTATATGTGTCTAATTTTAAAATCCAGTATTTCTCTTTTTTTCTGCGTTTGTATGTTGAACTAAAACCTGAATCTATCAATAAACATTTACAGTTGTCTAGTTGCAAACTAGACAACGAGTTTTATTACATTTGTAATTTCCTGATTGGTTTGTATTATTTAGATATTTGGTAGAGACATAGCTGATAGGTTAGGTGTTTGTTTCTTTGCATTAATGGGTGGTTTAGCGAAAATGTCTTTGATCTTTTTCTTTCTTAGACGTTATGATAAAATTAAACAAATATACACTTTCTACCAGTCTATACAACAAACCCACAAACCAGCATAAATTCCTACACTTCAACAGCTATCATCCTCTTAAATTAAAAAAAATCTATCGTATACAGCACATTTCTAAGAATCAAACGCATATGCTCAGACCATCTAGATTTTCTACACAACATTAATAACTTAACAAAACAATTCCTAAAATGTAAATACCCAATAAATATGATAAAAGAAGCACTAAATAAAACTATCCATATAAATCGTAACACACTTCTCACATACAAGAAAAGTAAAAACAACAATCGGATTCCCATGATTTTTAACCACAATCAATATTCCCACACACTTATTCATAATTTAAAAAAATGATTACAAGAACCTCCAGTTAAACAAAAAGATCAAATACATTTTCGCTAAACCACAAATTAATGCAAAGAAACAAACACCTAACCTATCAGCTATCCTCACCTCTACAAAATATCTAAATAATACAAACCAATCAGGAAATTACAAATGTAATAAAACTCGTTGTCTAGTTTGCAAATACTTAATAACCGATAGTGTATTTTCTGTACCCAACACCAATATCAAAATACATCCACCTCGCCTCACCTGTGATAGCCATAACATAATCTACTATCTATTCTGCACAATATGTCCCAATAGTGGATATATTGGCGAATCTGGAATTAATTTTAGATTTCGTTTCAACAATCATAAACTATCCATACGTTAAAACAATCCTTATTCCCCCATAGCTGAACACTTTAATCAATCAAGACACTCATTAGACAACTGTAAATGTTTATTGATAGATTCCGATTTTAGTTCAACATACAAACGCAGAAAAAAAGAGAAATACTGGATTTTAAAATTAGACACATATAAACTAAGGTTAAACAAAGACTTGGGAATTTTAAATCTGTATAAATATTTCAATAGTTAAAAAATTTCTTTAGATATAGTTAAAAAAACCTTTTTAAACAACATCTAAAATGTTATCGTTAGATTTACGTTAGAAATATTCAAACATAGTTGCATTCCACATCACGTGACGTCCGCGTCTCGCAACGGACGCTACTTGAAAACAAACTTCTGAATACAGTTATTTAATTAATTTCTGACGAAAGATCGGTGCGATCTGAAATGTCAAATATATATATATAAAAATATATAAATAAATACTTTCACAAAAAACATTCAATTTTTTTTCTTTCTTTTAATTTGCAACTTTTCAGTTGTTTTCTCCATATTATATATATATATATATATATATATATATATATATATATATATATATATATATATATATATATGAAGACAACACCCAGAGGCGGTAGAATAATAGTCTACGCGCAGCATACAGGTCGCAGGATGCGTTTTTAAAACCAGACATCTAAATTTGAAACATAAATTTAAATTGCTTTGTAATTTTTACGTTTTGAAAATATACTGAAAGTATTTTTCTTCTCATAACTGTTTGTTTTTGATCGAAACACCAACTACTTGACTTACACATTAATATTTTATTATATATATATATATATATATATATATATATAATTATTTATATTAACTGATTTAAAATATGGTGTCTTCGCTACACAGGAAACAAGAAGCTAAAAACTTCAAATTTAATTATATAATTAAATTAAAATCATTAGTTCTGTTTCATCTTCAAGCGAATTTTGGAATAATTTATTTTAAAATTTACTAAGTTTTAAACGCACATACAATTCATATTTTTTTGTTTCCAATGATACAGAGAAATCCAATCATTCAGACAAAGGCGGTAGCGTGTTCATTTTTATTAACTATTGTTGTATCAATTATAAGTTACGTTCGAAAAAGAGGTTAAATTTAGGGAGGGTAAGGGTGCATTTTTTTACGAATTTTGACATCCACATGTCGCCTATTTTTTTTATCAACGACAAAAAGATTTTCGGCATTTTTTCCGTTAAATTCTTACTTGTATACTTAAAGATTCTTTCTAAAAGGGGTGTTTGGGTTAGAATACGCAATATTGAACTACAATTTTAAAATATTATTTTTACGCTTAATTACAAATAGACTACATCAGTCAATCAATTAAAACAATTTTGAATCAGTGTAAAATGGATCATATTCAAGCTCAAAATTTTGGGAACAAGCCCTCCTATTTGTACGTGTTTGCTGGCCCGGTCACACCCTGAGACAACTTGATGATCACACACCCAGTTATCTACCAGCGAAACCGGCGATGACCTCGCGGCAGACCACGCAGCCTATAGAAGGACGTCGTCCGACAGGCACTCCAGCAGATTAATCTGGCACTGGAAGACGTTCCGATGCTCTGCAAAGACCGTGAAAGCTGGAAGATGGAGGGACAAGGTGGCTCACGAGGGCTCAACGGTTTCATGATATTACATTTATTAGCAGCAGCCTCAGTGGAAAAGAAAATCGAAAGTGAGAGTGTGAATACCCTTTCCTGTCAACAGTCAGTCTTGCATTTTAACGTTCGCCACATCAACCTTTTCAAGTGCATTCAAGTAGACCTTGAACGTAAAAAAAGGGGTTAAGAGTTTCTACTTGAAAGTTTCACTGTCCATCCTAACCAACACTATCGCTGTTCAAGTGGTCAGTCACATTAGTTTGTTGTTATGAACACGAATTCATAAAGAAACTTTTTGCGAGCTGACACGTATAAAATTACCAGTTCATGACTTAGATATCAAAATTTACATACTAAATAGTAAAATTTGTTTTAGTGGACGAATATATATATATATATATATATATATATATATATATATATATATATATATATATATATATATATATATATATATATATATTGATAATATTAGTGGTCAATATACATATATATATAAAATATATAATTTTGTTTTTTATACCCGGTGTTATATTTTCCGATTTCTTTTTGAATTTGTAGGTTTGATGAATTGGATCGTGATTACGATTCCAATGTAATAAATTATAACCATGGAATATTAGTGTTTGAGCTTTTTTATTATATATATATATATATATATATATATATATATATATATATATATATATATATATATATATATATATATATGTGTGCGTGTGTGTATATGTCTTTTGGCTTGTATAATAAAAATCTTTTTCACGCCTTCACATGATTAAAAATCTTCGCCATGCACGGGATTAAAATGATTTTGTAAGGTTTATTTAGTTTGTAAAAAAATGTAGCAACATGATTCCGCTACAAGACAATTTGCAAATGTTTTCAAAAATTTTGACTCTACATATATATAAGACATTGTTAAAAATTTTGACCCTGAAGATGAACAATGATGTTCGAAAGTACTCGGTTATCTTACGGACAATATTTATTTCGATATAATTTTCAAATAAAAAGTCTCATTAGAAAATATGAGAAAATTCAAAAGAAAATATGCAGGACTAATGTTGTCTTTGACATTCAACACAACATGTTTAAAAGAAAAGTTGCTGCCAAATTACACACACACACACACACACACACACATACACACACATATATATATATATATATATATATGTTTACATTATTTGGGTTACTATCCTCATCTTTGTCGCCATATTTATTACAACGTTTCCGCCGTTGTACGTTCCGGCCTTCTTCAGGTGGTTGGAATGTCGAACTGGAACCTTTATTTCGATCACTGGGGTAGACTGTTCTAGTTCCAGGTGCCATGTTCAATGGATGTCAGTTATCAGTTATCTCCTGTTAATTCTCCTCCCCAAGTTCTCCACTGCCTCAACCGGGTATTGAACTCACACTCTTTGGGTCCTGTCACTGGATCTAACCAACGCCTTTATCCACTGTTCCATGTGTCCTTGAGGACTTGGAGAGGGGAATTAATAGGAGATAATTGATAACTGACATCCATTAAAAACATGGCACGTGGAACTAGAATAGTCTACCCCAGTGAGCGAAATAAAGGGTTCAGTTGGACATTCCAACCACCTGAAGAAGGCCGGAGCGTGCAACGGCCTAAACGTTATAATAAATATGGCGACAAAGATGAAGACAATAGTCCGATTAATGTAAATAGTGTACATAATACCTCATCTCTGAAATATAGACATATATATTCCATCTTTGGCAAAACACGGTATCAAAGGAGCGAGGGGATTTCGTCTCCAGGGCAATACTACCTCAGCCGTGTGGCGTTAAAAAGGAATGGCCATGCGTCACTTTGATGATTTTATAACCTCAGTTGCATCAACAGGGAGAGTTTTTTTATTTTATTTTTATTTTTTATTTTTGGCCTTAGGGTTGCGGGCGCGGAACTCAACATTAAATCGACATTTTGACGCATTTACTTTCATAGATGAAGTAAATAGAGTCATACTCCTATTTATCTATCTATTTATTTATTTGTGTATGTACGAGCTCTGATCAAAAAGTATTGGGACGAGGGTTATAAAAAGAAAACTACAGCAAATATCAACTCAGTATTTAATCTCCTTCGAAGTAGTCCCCGTCTGAAGGCACACATTTTATCCAGCGTCGTTTCCTTTGATGGAAGCATTCCTGGAACTCCTTTTTGGTGGATAGGTAGCGAGCAGCTACCTCATCGCATCTCTGTTCATTTCAAGTGGGATTTGATTTTTGAAGAGGAAAAGGTCGCAATGGGTGTGATCTGGGGAATATGTAATTACTTCCATTTTACATACGAGGCAAACAAGGTATATACGTCATACGGGGCAAACATTATTGGAACTCCTTTTTTGGTGGATGGGTAGCGAGCAGCTGCCTCGTCGCATGTCTGTTCCTTTCAAGTGGGATTTGATTTTTGAAGAGGAAAAGGTCGAAATGGGTGTGATATGGGGAATATGTAATTACTTCCATTTTACATACGAGGCAAACAAGGAATATACTTCATACGGGGCAAACATTCTTGGAACTCCTTTTTTGGTGGATTGGTAGCGAGCAGCTGCCTCGCCGCATCTCTGTTCCTTTCAAGTGGGATTTTATTTTTGAAGAGGAAAAGGCCGAAATGGGTGTGATCTGGGGAATATGTAATTACTTCCATTTTACATACAAGGCAAACAAGGAATATACTTCATACGGGGCAAACATTCTTGGAACTCCTTTTTTGGTGGATTGGTAGCGAGCAGCTGCCTCGTCGCATGTCTGTTCCTTTCAAGTGGGATTTTATTTTTGAAGAGGAAAAGGCCGAAATGGGTGTGATCTGGGGAATATGTAATTACTTCCATTTTACATACAAGGCAAACAAGGTATATACTTCATACGGGGCAAACATTCTTGGAACTCCTTTTTTGGTGGATTGGTAGCGAGCAGCTGCCTCGCCGCATCTCTGTTCCTTTCAAGTGGGATTTTATTTTTGAAGAGGAAAAGGCCGAAATGGGTGTGATCTGGGGAATATGTAATTACTTCCATTTTACATACTAGGCAAACAAGGTATATACTTCATACGGGGCAAACATTCTTGGAACTCCTTTTTTGGTGGATGGGTAGCGAACAGCAGCCTCGTCGCATGTCTGTTCCTTTCAAGTGGGATTTGACTTTTGAAGAGAAAACCGTTGCAAGGACCGACATCTTGTGAATATGGTGCTTTTTGGATCTGGGAAATATTGCGATTGGCCAAAATCATTATTTATTAAAACACTGTGCAGCAGTAAATTCGAAAATTTAAAATGACTGTTCACTGACGAAACCACTGTAGCGTGGTGGCACAACCACACTCAACACACTTTCCTTCCAAGCACTGTCATGATCAACGGAAATGTGCGAGAACATCATAACTTAGGATGTATGCAAGACTAAATTCAAGGTCAATTTGTGTCAAGCGGCTTGCTGTATAGGAATAAAGTGTTGCTGCCGATACTGTAGTTTGAACATAGATCGCTATAGAACAAACACAGGAGATCCCATTATGGAATTAAGTAGACCACGTGATGGTAAAGGAAAATATATATGGGAATTAGAGTGACTTCAAAATGATCATCATTTCTATCCTATCCTCTATTAATATACGGATCACTATTTCTATTCTATCCTCTATTACTATGCAGGTCACTATTTCTATTCTATCCTCTATTACTATACGGATCGCTATTTCTATTCTATCCTCTATTACTATACGGATCACCATTCCTATTCTATCCTCTATTACTATACGGATCACCATTTCTATTCTATCCTCTATTACTATACGGATCACCATTTCTATTCTATCCTCTATTACTATACGGATCTCCATTTCTATTCTATCCTCTATTACTATACGGATCACCATTTCTATTCTATCCTCTATTACTATACGGATCTCCATTTCTATTCTATCCTCTATTACTATACGGATCACCATTTCTTTTCTATCCTCTATTATTATACGGATCACCATTTCTATTCTATCCTCTATTACTATGCAGGTCACCATTTCTATTCTATCCTCTATTACTATACGGATCTCCATTTTTATTCTATCCTCTATTACTATACGGATCACCATTTCTATTCTATCCTCTATTACTATACGGATCACTATTTCTATTCTATCCTCTATTACTATACTGATCACCATTTCCATTCTATCCTCTATTACTATACGGATCTCCATTTCTATTCTATCCTCTATTACTATACGGATCTCCATTTCTTTTCTATCCTCTATTAATATATGGATCACCATTTCTATTCTATCCTCTATTACTATGCAGATCACTATTTCTATTCTATCCTCTATTACTATACGGATCACCATTTCTATTCTATCCTCTATTACTATGCAGATCACTATTTCTATTCTATCCTCTATTACTATACGGATCTCCATTTCTTTTCTATCCTCTATTATTATACGGATCGCTATTCTCTTCTCTATACTATTCTCTATACTGATCACTATATGGATTACTATTCTGATCACTATTCGGTGCTTACTTTTCGAGTATTATCGATCAAGTACTTTTTGTGCGAGTGTTACCCGAAGGTATCTGGCACCAGTATTGTTCAACAGCGTTAGTATATTTATATCTGCGGTTACAAAGTCTCTACTACAACGAAAGTTAGAACGAGTATTCGTTGAAATTACAAAAGTGGCAACGAGTGTTCGTTGACATCACAAAACGTATTTCACCTCTGTTACCATAGCAACAGTCCCGATACGTTTTTTTATCAGCTCCCGTCTTTGTTATTTGTAGAACTTCTTTTTTTTTTAATCAAAACTTTGATATTTTCCAATTTGTTACTATTAATAATCGTTTCACTTTATTTTCAAGATGATTATTTAAATTATTTCATTCAAGAGATCGCTTTATTTATTTTCTTTCTTTTGCATTTTCGAGAATAGTTTTTGGATTGAGCAAACAAGGGAACCTTCTATTTTTGTATGAATCCAGTAATTCTCATTTTACTGAAATTATGTTATTTATTAACTTATTTTAACTCAATTCACCCTAAGCAAGGCGATGATCCCACTAAGACGTAAGGGGTTACTGAGGGTGAAGGAGAATAAGTAAATTTTAGCGAGAAGAAATGATAATAAAAGAACAGGTTTCAGGGAGACTGAAGATGTTACTATAGCATCCCCTCGCAACGGCGTCACATCCTTGGTCTTTCGTTTGGTTTGGTTTGGTTTGGTTTGTTTTACGGTATATCAACCTCAATGGATTATTTAATGCTGACAATATTTTATTGCTGGTAATATTTTTTTTCAAAAATGTATTGCTGGTAATATATTTTTTCTCTAAAAATCTATTGCTGGTAATATTTAAAAAATGTATAGCTGGTAATTTTTTTTCTTTCTCAAAAATGTATTGCTGGTAATATTTTTTATTAAAAGAATATTGCAATAATGTATTTCTGGCAATATTTTTTTTTGGTAATTTTTCTGATATTAAAATCTGTTTTTACAATTTCATAGTGCTTTGACTCCAGTTTAAGTGTTAACTATTTGCCCATGGCTGGGACCCTAACAGGTGCAACCACCCCGGTTCAGGGTAAACCTGGGAACACCAGCCATTAAGAAGTGGTTCCACACTCCTCAAAATCTCCTGATCAGAGGCTTTGCTGTTGAACGTAGTTTATCGTCTAACCCAGGACGCGGATTTACTTTATCGTCATACCCACGACAGGTAACACCTTTTGTTACCCCCTACACCTATTGGTGTAACCACGCTTAGTGGTCCGGTTCTCAGGGCTTTAGGTCGACGCTTTAACCACTGGCTAACTTTGCCCTGGTCAATGCTGATACTGGTGGTTGTTGGTCACTGGCCGCTTCGATCCACACCGTCTCTTCCCACGTTGTGTTCTTGATCTCAGAGCAGTAGAAGATCGAATGTCGTAGTCTCGCAGCGTGGGTCAAGCCGTGGCGGGTGCTATATTATGGAAAAATGCATCTTCACGACGAAGCAATAAAACGAGAAATTTGTGGGGTTAATCTTCAATTCGTTTATATAGCTTTTTGTACAGAAATAATTAGCCCATCCCGCATCAGTCCCTCCAGTGACACTGGGCTTTGTCTAAACTTCTGGAAGGCTGGGTTCAAAGTTTTGGAATCAGGAATTTTGGTCTTTAGATGGTGTGAATTTCAAAGACACTCAATGCAGGATCTCAGCCCCAAATCCTTGAGCTCCCCAAAGTCGTCTGCTTACATGCACTTTGGCCCAAAACTGGCGTGGCGCCGAAGGTCTCTGGGGGATTTGGTTATTCTTTAATTTTCATTAATTCAGATAAGAGTTTTCTTTGTTCCCTATTTCTGCTTTCTTAATCTATTTTCAAAATGTGGAGAATTATCCACCTTCTCTGGGAGAAGTTACAGGGTTTGCTTCTCCCTTAACTCCAACCTTCTCTACTTCACAATTCACACCGTTACTTCGCACAGGCGGGGCCGAATTCTGCCCCTCCATCCCTCCTTCTCAATATTCAACCTCAGTCCACTTTCCAGGGAATGCATAACTGTCTTTATGATAAATCTAATTTTTAAAATGCGTAGAAGTGGCAGAGTTCCATTCCAGTCATTAATTTTAATTTTCGAATCTTTTCGATTTTCCTGAAACCATCTCTCTCCAGCGAAGATAAAAAATAGACTATGACAGAATTAGTTTTCATGATTCCAGCCTTAATCGTACAGTACAACCGACCTGTCAAGGGAAATTTGTTTTCATTTTAACCTTCCGAGCGACACATAAAAATTATTTCCCAAATCAGTTTTCGTGAATGAAAATATATTTGTTTACCTAAATCCTCAACAAAGAGACTCCCTGTTTTCCATCCCTGTTTTCCATCCCTGGGCCGGTCGGCTTCTTCAGCAAAAACTCAAACTAGATCACCCTCTTGGCACGACATGATTGACTTTTCATAACTTCAGCCCTAAGAAAATGGTTCGTTCTCTGTTTTCGTTTTCGTCAACGAAAAATATACGTGTTTCTCTAATTTTTCATGAAAGGGATAAATCCATTTCTCCGATTCTCTTGTCGACCGCATGCCAGACTCTCAATAGATAAGACAAATAAGAGATAAGAACTCCAGACGTCCCATTCTCACAGAGGAAAATGTTTCCACTCTCTCTTTCTATCTTTCAGCCTAAATTTCATTTTGGATTAACCCTTCTTTTTTCCTACTTAGAATTACTGTTTGCCACTTCACCGCCTCAGCGTCACATTACATTTAAAATTTAAATATTGTAGGTGGCATGGAAGTAAGAAACAGGAAGAGATTTCCACAGGTTAGAAGTGCGAGGAAAAGAACTATTAGAATAGAACTTACGGTTATATTTAGCCATTTCAACAGTAAAATGATGAGACCGATTTGTCAATCTAGCAGTACGCTTAAATTCATGCGATCGAGGTACCAATGAGGGAAGCTCATTAGAACAATTGTCATGAAAATATTTATAGAAAATACAGAAGGAAACCACGCACGGCAGGAGGAAAGTGAGTGAAGTCGAGATGCCAGGTCAGGACCGGTAACATTACAGACCCTTCTTTGGGTTTTTGTAGAGAATCTCGAGTTATATATAGCAGGAGAACCAGACCAGATATAGCAGCAGTATTCAATGCACGGACGAATGATAGATTTATAAATGTGCAAGAAGGATTCTGACGAGAAAAACTGTCTAACACGACTCAGGGAACCAACTTTCCTAGCATCAGACCTAGCAATTAATGCAATATAATCACACCATATCATGTCAGTGGATAAAGTGAGACCAAGAAGGCTCAATGAGTTTCTTTCCTTAAGGCTATCATAAGCGCTGTTGATGGAAGGTGAAAATGGTTCTCCGTGACGATGAAAAAATAAGTTTTATTTTGGAGGAGATAAATTTACAAGCAATTTCGTGCTCCAGTTAACAACTGATTGGAGGTCATTTTCGAGAGCAGTTGCCATTTTTACTTTGTTGGGCCTATCAGAATTACTGTTGACACATGAGTAAATAGTGCTGTCATCAGCACAAATGCCTTGTTGGAAACTGATGACATCCGGAATGTCGTTGATGAAGAACGTATGTCCTAGCATAGAGTCCTGGTGAATCCCTCGCATTAATGTCAAATGATCTAGAAGCGTGACTATTTAGCACGACCTACATATGTTAAGAATGATTGGATTAAGTCAAATATCTGACCAGAGACACCATAGCCTTTGAGCTTGTGAAAAAGGCTAGCATGCCAAACCCTGTCAAACGCCTTTGAGATATGTAAAGCAGCAGCCCAAGTCCCGTCATTCTAAGACTTGATAGGAGGATTCAGTAATAACATTTAACAGATCGACGATTCACCTAGAGGAACGAAAGCCATATTGCTTATATGAAAGAAGGCCGTGTGTAGAAATTAAATTAAGATTTAGTTTTAGAAATTAATATACTAATATAATATCTTTTTAGCACCGATTTTTTCGCATTTTCGCATGGGAAAAAATCGGTACTAATACATAAGGATAAAAAATTCTTATGGCCACTTTGACATCACAATGGGATCACTAGACTCAGATGAGTCTTCTGAACTTATAGGCCTGTTTATATTATACAATCTCACAGCATATCGTGAAATTAATATAACTGACATTGGATTGTACAGAGACGATGGACTTATGGTTATAAAGAACTTTACTAACTTTAAAATCGATAAAATTAGAAAGATATTACATAGAGAATTTAAATGCTTGAAGTTGAAAAAGGTGAACTTCCTTGATATAACATTAGATTTAATGAAAAATGTATACATACCTTATAAAAAACCCAATACTAATCCTTTGTATATATACCCTAAATCTAATGATTCTCCATCTATAATGATGTATATACCTTTATGTAACGAAAAAGAATAATTGCAAAACCAGCAACTGAGTAAATTTTCAATGAACATATTAATTTCTATAAAAAAAGCTCTTAAAGATAATGGCTACAAAAGCCCAAAAGTAACTTACATAAAAAAGGAAAATGGAAAGAATAGAAAAAACAGAAGTCGAAAAATAAATTGGTATACACCCCCATACAGCCAAATGGTAAAGAACAAATTAGGACAAAAATTCCTTGCATTAATCATTAAACATTTCCCTAAAGATAGGAAACTAAGTATTATTTCCACTAAAAATACACTAAAATTAAGTTACAGATGTACTGACAACTTAGAAAAATTATTAAGAAACATAATACTAATATCTTGAATAAACACTTATACCAAAACCAAAGAAATTTAGACAGTAAAATAATAAAAAGTGATGAAGATAAACAAAAATTATGTAACTGCAGAAATCCTCATAACTGCCCTTTTAATAATAAATGTCGCGCTAAATCATTAGTGTACCAATGCAATATCTCATCTATTGAGGATCCTGACAACGTAAAAGTCTTCGTCGGATGCACAAGACATGAGTTCAAAAATCAACATCAAAGTTAATTTAGGATAAATAAATACCGAAATCAAGCGTCCCTATCGAAATATTTCTGGCACTTAAAAGAAACCAATAAAACACCTACTATGAAATGGAAATAAATAAGAAAAGTTAGAATATGTAGGTCATTAAATGACCCATGTCTTTTGTGCATACATGAGAAACTTGTTAATAAAAAATAAAAATTTACTTTATCAAAGAAACAAAATAGCTATTCTTTGCCGACATTGTTAAAAATTGTCCTTAAATAATGTTTTAAAAAATAGCTGATAAATGAAATATACATATTTATATTTGAGATTTAATAATAATTTTAAATAATTTAAGTAATTCCATTACATTTGTTTGTTTTAAAAGAAATATAGTCCATTAGTAATTAAAATTAACAATAATATTTAAAAATGGTAGTTCAATACGACACATTCATATACAAACAACCCTTTTAGAAATTTTTTTTAGAAATAATCTTTATGTGTACAGATACAAATTTAACGGCGAAACAAAAGTGCTGAAAAACTTTTTGTCATTGAAAAAGACCAGACGACATGAGTTGAACGGATGTCATCATTCATTGGAAAAGGCACCCCTATCTTACCTTAACTTAACCTCTTTTCGAAAGTAACTCATATTTTCATACAAAAGTTGTCAGTGAAAATGAACACCCTACCGCCCCTTGTTAAAATGATTGGATTTCCCCGTGTCCTTAGAAACTAATATTATGAATTTATGTGCTCATAAATCTCTGAAACATGGTAATTCCTGTGTAGCGATGGAACCATATTTTTAAATTAGTAAATTTATAATATATATATATATATATATATATATATATATATATATATATATATGCGCAGTACTTAGTGAAAAGTGCTCAATATCAGTGATAGAGCTTAACATATTCAGTTTATGGATACTAGTTTGTGACCCTGGTTTTCACACTTTTGCGATCATCAGACAAACTAGTTTATCATTTAAAAATGGTTCTATCTATGTTTGTTTGTGTTTGAATATATTTGGTGGTCGGGGGGGATAGATCCATTTAAAAAAAATAAAAGAGTTTGTCTGATGATCGCAAGAGCGTGAAACCCAGGGTGACAAACTAACATACATTGAACTGAATACATATAAGGAAAAAACTGATAAAGTAGATTGGAAATGGTTTTCGTGTGACGCGTTTCGTGTGACGCTGTTCTTGATATATAAAATGTATATATTGTTTTTCCCATATATATATATACAGTCCCTTCCAAATAATACTGGAAAGGCAAGGCCAATTCTTTTGTTTTTGTTGTGTTCTGAATTTCAGCTTTTATTTCCTGATATTTACATTTAGATGTGTTAAACAACTTAGGACATACCACCTTTTGTATTAGATCATCCAATTTTTAGGTGAGCAAAAACAGAGGAACTAATATTTAATACTTGATTGCACAACCACTGGTTGCAATAACTGCATCAAGCCTGCGACACATTGACAGCACTAAACTGTTGTATTCTTCATTTCTGACGCTTTTTCTAGACTTTTAACACAGCCTCTTTCAATTCTTGTTATGTTTCAGTGGGTTTCATCCCCCAGCCTCCTCTTCAGGAGATGAAATGCATGCTCTATTGGGCTAAAGTCCGATGATTGACTTAGCCAGACTAAAACTGTCCATTTTTTCTCCTGGTGAAGTCATTTGTTGTGTTGGCAGTATGTTTTCAGTCATAGTCCTGCTGCATGATAAAATTCCTCCTGATTAGCTTGGTTGCATTTCTTTGAAAATTGGCAGACAAAATGTTTCTGTAGACTTCTGAATTAATTCTGCTACTGCCATCATGAATTATATCATTAATCAATATGAATGAGCCTGTTCCAGAAGCAACCATACAAGTCTAAATCAAGACATTACCTCCGCCATGTTTCATAGATGAGCTTGTATGCTTTGGATCATAAACAGATCCATTCTTTCTCCACGCGTTGGCCTTTCCATCACTTTGGTAGAGATTAATCTTGGTTTAATCTGTCCATAAAACATTCTTCCAGAACTTTTGTCGCTCATCTCTGTACTTCCTTGCAAATTCCAATCTGGCCTTCCCATTCTTACTGCTGATGAGTGGTTTGCATCTTGTGGTATGGCCTCTATATTTCCGCTCTCGAAGTCTTCTTTGAACGATGGATTGTGAAAGCATCACCCTTGCACTGTAGAAGTTGTTGGTGATATCATTGACTTGTTTTTTTTTCCCTTAAAGTTCTCACAATGGTTCTGTCATCAACTGCTGTTATTTTCCTTGGCCGACCTGTTATATGTCTGTTGCTCGGTACAGCAGTAGTTTCTTTTTCAATGGTGGTGTTGGTTATGCCCAATATTTGTCCAATGGCTCTGATTGATATTCCTTCTTCTCTCGGCTTCAAAGTGGCTTGGCTTCTTCCATAGACACCTCTCTCGTCTTCATATTGATTTATCCTTTTTAACAAGAAATACAGTCTTTACAAGTGAAACTTAAGTCTAAAAAAAAGAGTAATCATTCAGAGATATTTAATGATTAAACAATTGATCTAAAAGACAACACCTGGGCAACAAGAAATACCTGTCAGACACATGTTCCAATAATTTTGGTCACTTGAAAAATGGGTGGGTTCAAACAAAAGGTTGTATGTTCTAAGTTGTTTAACACATCCAAATGTAAATACAAGGAAATAAAACCAGAAATATTGAATTCTTGACGCAAATTCATCTTTTGATCTTAAACCCAAATGTCTTCTGTAAACAACAAAAACAAATGAATTGGCCCTGTCGTTCCAATAATTTTGGAGGGGACTATATATATATATATATATATATATATATATATATATATATATATATATATATATATATTTGTGTATTTAGGCAGCAATCCTTCTTTCAAGCACATTTCATTAAAAACGACTGACAAGGTGCTTTTATTTAGTTTTTTATATAATTTCTCGTGCAATCTAATAAAGGTTTTCTTTTCAGAGGATAAATTATACAAAAATTGTCCGAATGTTCTTTTTCGAGCGCTTTCGGCTATACTTTTAGCCATTATCAAGGATTATATTTCAACTGTTAGAATTAGAAATAGTTTGTGTGTGTTTTATAAAGTGATTCATTTTTTTGTTTCAAAACACGGTCAAGATATTATGTCCATGTTCAAAGTTAATATTATTAAGGGTTGGTTTGTTTAATTTTATAAGTAAGGCTTCCATTATTTTTAGCCTTTTTTTGCAAGTGGATGATGCTATTATATTAGTGTTTTCGACAAGTATATTCCGAATAGTGTCCGGTAGGTCTCCATGAATATTTAAATGAGATCTAATTGAGCTATTGTCAGAAAGGTGTAGGGTTAATCTGCGTGTTAAACGATTTGTAGTGTGGCCTATATAATTATTTACGAAATAATTTCTATTTTTTCCAAAGTTCTGTCAGTATGAATGTGCCGTTCCTCCTCTATTCATTTAGATATATTACGCGCACACACACACACACACACATACACACACACACACACACACATATATATATATATATATATATATATATATATATATATGCATATGACATGCTCTCGTTGGTCGATAGAGCACTATGAGGAAAGGGAATTTTTAAAACAGTGGCTGCTCCTGCTTGTAATGCATCTCTCTTCAGTTATTAAGCACTCTGGCTGCTTATTTGGCGTTTATATACATCACGTATATAACACATTAAAAGATTATCTTTCTCACCCTAGAGGTAGAGTCTCTGACGGATAGCAAATCGGTTGTGTTTCGATCCCATCTGAAGCTATCGTTTTTTTTTAGTTTTTTTAATTTTCAAATGACCTTTTAACGCTTTTTTTAAACTAATGAACACTATTTTTTTAAATAAATAAACAAACGCGCCCCGTTGGGTATAATAGAATGTGAAGAGGAGGATATGAAGAAGAAGAAGAAGAAGAAGAAGAAGAAGAAGAAGAAGGGGGAAGAGAAGAAAAGCTAGGGTAAAGAGAGGAGGAGGATGTGAAGAAGAAGAAGAAGAAGAAGAAGAAGAAGAAGAAGAAGAAGAAGAAGAAGAAGAAGAAGAAGAAGAAGAAGAAGAAGAAGAAGGGGAAAGAGAAGAAAATCTAGGGTAAAGAGAGGAGGAGGATGTGAAGAAGAAGAAGAAGAAGAAGAAGAAGAAGAAGAAGAAGAAGAAGAAGAAGAAGAAGAAGAAGAAGAAGAAGAAGAAGAAGAAGAAGAAGAAGAAGGGGAAAGAGAAGAAAATCTAGGGTAAAGAGAGGAGGAGGATGTGAAGAAGAAGAAGAAGAAGAAGAAGAAGAAGAAGAAGAAGAAGAAGAAGAAGAAGAAGAAGGGGAAAGAGAAGAAAATCTATGGTAAAGAGAGGAGGAGGATGTGAAGAAGAAGAAGAAGAAGAAGAAGAAGAATAAGAAGAAGAAGAAGAAGAAGAAGAAGAAGAAGAAGAAGAAGAAGAAGGGGAAAGAGAATAAAATCTAGGGTAAAGAGAGGAGGAGGATGTGAAGAAGAAGAAGAAGAAGAAGAAGAAGAAGAAGAAGAAGAAGGGGAAAGAGAAGAAAATCTAGGGTAAAGAGAGGAGGAGGATGTGAAGAAGAAGAAGAAGAAGAAGAAGAAGAAGAAGAAGAAGAAGAAGAAGAAGAAGAAGGGGGAAGAGAAGAAAAGCTATGATAAAGAGAGGAGGAGGAAGATATGAAGAAAGAAAGAGAAGAAGAAGGGAGAAGAGAAGGAAAGCAAGAAACACTTTGAAATATTTATATTGAGCTTCTTGCGCGAATGTAAAGCTGTAAAATATGCCGTTTCCAAATTTCTGGCGGAGAGAATTGCGTCATGATGCTTTTTTTCCTCATAGATGGTGTCAAACTGACCCATTTATACTATGCAGTCGACAAAATCAAAAAGAAACAACGGGCATATGCGAAATCAATGGCGAGAATTTACCCATCGCCTCCTGTATATATATATTGTTAGCCGAGGACATGAAGGGGTAAAACAGGCAACATGAAGACCCACTTCAGGACACAATTATTTTTGAGGTTTCTGAAATTCAATTTGTCAGTGTACTACCAGGGATGTAAAAGAGGATACATTTATAAAGCAATTGTTAAGTTTGATGAAATTTGCCTGTAAGATCAACGTAAAATAAGAAAGTAACAAGTAAAAATCGCCATTTTTCGCTATTTACGCGGGTTTTCGTTATATGGGTGAACTCAATTATGAAATTAAATGACTTTTAAACAATCAACTTATTTTTGGCTACAATTGAGTGAAGTTTGTATTAGATTGCTTGAAAATTGAGGGAGTTTTTAGTTTAAAATTTGCGTTGAAATCGATTTTTCATTTTCCGCGAAACGCAGTGGCGTAGAAAAAAATGAGGTATCGTTGAGTTCGTTATGATGAAAGCAACCTACATACCGAGTTTGAAAGAAATCGGAGGAAAATAGTTGAATTTATCGATTTTTTATCGGCTTTATTGATTATTGATTTTTTTCAAATTACCGATTTTTACGCTAAGAACCTATCTCTCACATTGTACAACGTATATGCCAAGTTTGGTCAAAATCGGTTGGATGGATCTTGAGTGAAAAGGTATCACACAGAGAGACAGACACACAAACACACAGACATCCTCCGTTTTATATATATAGATGAACATTTTTATTAGTGGTACAAAACTTAATAACCGTCATAAATTTTTTATTTTTAATATTTCCACACATGATAATAATTAAAAGGAAAAAATGGAGAACGAGCAAGCTAACGGGATTCGAACCTGGCTCAACTGAGCTAAATCGCGGTTAATATATATATATACACAGACATGACAGAATTGAATAGACGCTCACAGAAACCGTTTATTTTATTAAACAAGTAATTTATACAAATGAAGTAATTATAAATGGTCATAAATTTAATAACTAATACTCGGTTGACATCCCTTTTGCTTTCTTTAATGCAAGGACCCTTCTAGGCATGCTAGCGATGAGTTCATGAATATCATCTTGAGGGATTTCTTGCCATGTTTCACGCAATAATCCTAAAAGTTCAGGCTTAGAAGATGGCTTCCTGTTCTTTTTGCAGAGTTTTCGATCTAATATGCCCCAAAGGTGTTCGATAGGGTTAATATCCGGGAACTGACTTGGCGATGGAAGTTTATTGATCCAATTTTGTCTCAACCAATGTTGCGTTGCTTGAGCAGTGTGACATGGAGCTCCATCTACCATAAATAGGGAGTTAACTTTGATCATTCTGCTAATTGAGAATATTGGAAGGAGCCCTTTCTTTAATATAGAAACATATTTGGTTGAATTAATGTTTCCTTCACACTCCACAAGCTCTGAACAACTATCACTCCAAATTGCACCCCATACCATTTCTGAAAGGCCCCCATATTTCACCGTTGGCTGCAGTCTTTTTAAATCAAACTCTTGACTACAAAGTCTCCATACCCATACACTTGCACTGTCAGAAAATAATGCGAATCTTGACTCATCAGAGAAAATGACAGTGGACCAAAAGGTCACAGGTCTCTCCACCATCTCATGAGCCCAATCCTTTCTGCGTTTGATATTGGCTGGACGGAGAAGTGGTTTCCTTCTCGCAGCTCTGCCATAGTAGCCCAGCTTGTGAAGATACCTGACAGCTGTTCTGGGACTGACATCAACTTGTGTTGCTATGTCAGAGGCCTTGCAACGTGGATCCTGTTCAACATTTCTTTCGACAAGACGCATGGTTCTTTTAGAGGGCCCAGGGTGGCCTGGATGATGTTTTGTGCACTTCTTGCCCTCTCTGGTGAATTGTACGAACACTCTATTAACAGTAGAAAGGGGTATTGAAAGATTTTCAGATATTTTTCTTTGACTAAGACCACATTCATGTTGGCCCACGATACGTCCTCGCTGAAATTCGGATAGGTCTGATGCTCCTTTGGTTCGTGGCATGTTCCAGTATTGTTATCTGCAATTTTAATCAAATAATCTAAGTTAATTTATCTTGGTTATTAAAAAAAATCAGAAATAAAATTTATCTTGGTGTCTATTCAATTCTGTCATGTCTGTATATATATATATATATATATATATATATATATATATATATATATATATATATATATACCCAAGTATAGGATTGGTATATACGGAATAAATTCCAATAACCAACAATTATTATTCTTAAAAGAGTGCTCAATACAGAGTAGAGCAGATATAATTATTTATTTAAATATTATAACATAAATATGTTATAAAATCACTACAAAAATAGCCATTTTGTTTCAACACCTTGTGTCTTATCAAGTGATGAAAATCATCACTTGATGAGACACCGGTTTATGTTATAATATTTAAATAAATAATTATATATATATATAGCCTTGTATGACAACTTGTCTAGGAGAAGGACAACTCTAAATTCAAAACCCGCGGAGGGTCGTTTGGGGAAACTTGTGTAACTTAGTGCACCAGATCTCTGTATTCGGCCCTTCAAAAAATGTGGATGGTCCTGCACGAAACCATCACCACTATAATCAAATCTCATGTGCTGTTGTCGGGTTGTCGGTTTCCTTGGAACTGATCTGCTTGACCCTCATACGTCGAATTCGACGGGAGAGTCGAATATATATATATATATATATATATATATATATATATATATATATTAGCAATAAAATGAATGGAATATAAGGGAAGAGAAAAAAATTGAATGGAAATCAATTGGAGGCCAAAGACAAAATCCTTCTGGTTGCAGAGTGAAGGTTTCATAGATAAAATATATATGGCCTCCAATATCTTAAGGTGGTAATTAGAGTGGGACCTACTCAGGATGAAAAACGATTCCACACTGAAATTAGCCGCACCATTGCGGTTATTTATAAGGTGTTCCGCAATGGAAGACCCGTATTTATTGGTCAGAACTGCTAATGACGAATAAGTAGGGTTTCGGATTTTGTAGGCACGTGATGTTTAATCCTAATATCCAGCCTTTGTGTTGTTCTTCCTATGTAGTGCATACTGCAACTACTTTTAAATAAATACACCCGGGATCTATTATGGTGAGGTGGAAGAACGTCTTTGCGCATGGATGAAAGGACAGGTTTAGCAGAGAAAATCACACGTGTATTAGCAGCTAAGTAACATTGTCGAATTGCTATGGAAACCCGTTTAGCAAATATATATACCGGGTGTAACAGTAATATTATCCAAATCCTTAAGTTTAAATAAGTTTTAAAAAGTGGGAACAGTAGAGAGGAAAACTGGACCAGGAGGTCACAACAGGAAGAGGGATCATCATTTCAACTTAGAGCTAAAGAGACCAATTAGAAAAGATCTAACTCAATCTATAAGATGTTTGGCATATGAGAGGGAAGTTTCAACTATGACAGTCTGAAAAGCAGTCAAAACAGACTTGAAAATGAAATCGTACGTGAAACCTGTGAGGCACCTTGTTACTCCAGGACAGAAAGTTACAAGGTTAGGTTCATCTTGAGTAAGTTGGAAAATGAACCTGGAATAATATATATTTGAACTTCATTGCAATACTTCATGAGCGTCCGATCTTAGCTATGATTAATTAAGAATGAAAATGTTATTTTCGTTTATGATCGATTTCATCACGATTCTTCTGTTAAGTTTGGAGAGTAATTATACATTCTTATTGCTCAAAGTAGAGTTCAGTAATGTTATAAACGCCTCGGAGAATTCCAGTAAGATATCTTTAATCATTTCTAAGATACAACGGTTAAAGCTTAATTTAATAATTGGACAATTTTACTGTTATATCCGGTATATATATATATATATATATATATATATATATATATATATATATATATATATATATATATAGATAGATAGATGTAAAAATCAATCGACATCTTCTGATACCTTGATCTAATTTCCCGTCTTTCTCTTTATCCTTTCGTCAATCACGTCTCTTTGCTCTTGCACCCTCTCTCTGTAACCCCCCTAGTGGCACTCCCACCTTGCTTGGGGTTATATGGTTTAAAATATATGTATATATATATATATATATATATATATATATATATATATATTATAAATTAAGGATTTAAAATATGATTTCTTCGCTACACAGGAATTACCATGTTTCAAAAACCGAAGCTAAAAACTTCAAATTTAATTATATAATTAAATTAAAAGCATTAGTTTTGTTTCATCTTCAAGCCAATTTTAGAATTTTAATTTAATTATATAATTAAATTTGAAGTTTTTAGCTCCGTTTTTTTGAAACATGGCAGCAAACAAACCATATTTTAAATCAGTTAATTTATAATATTTATGCTCTGTAAATTTACACAGAGCACTGTTTTGTAAAAATAAAAATATCAATAAGAATACCGGATTATATATCTTACTGTCCTTTTTTTTATTACAATATATATATATATATATATATATATATATATATATATATATATATATATATATATATATATATATATATATATATATATATATATATTCACATACACATATATATACACACATACACACATCGATACACATACACCCACCTATATATACAGATAAAAATACATATATATGCACACACATATATATACACACATACACATGTATATATATATAGATAGACACACACCTATATGTACACAAATGCATATAATTATATACGCACACACATATATACACACATAAACATAGATACACACCTATATATGCATACACAAATATATATAATTATATACGCAAACACACACACACACACACGCACACACACACACACACATATATATATATATATATATATATATATATATATATATGAAAAACAGACCACTTTAAGGCTCCATGTAATAATTTATTTCACCATAGCCCTTTTAAAGGACGCTGAATCATCAGACTACACTTCCTAAAGGTAAAATGAAAAATGAAATGAACATTTACACTTTTGACGGGTAGTATTAAGTTTATGTAATTCAACAGAGAGCGTAGTGAGGAGTGGTGTGATAGACATGATCGAGTTTAGAGAGGGTTTATTTTAATATTTCTATCTATCATACTTAGTATTAGGGGAGGAGGGACCAGACATTGACTTATTTAATCGGTTAACTTAACGGAAGTGATATACTGAAAGGGAAGGGGGAGAAGAGAGAAAAAAAGAAAAAGAAAAAAAAAGAGAGAAAGAAGGAGAAAGAAGCTATAATTAGGCTTTACGAAGAGAGGAGGAGTGGTAATTTTTAGCAATTTATGTAAAAAAAAAGAAGAAATTTAATGTTTGATAGTAATTTAATTTTTTAAAATCACTTAAGAAATTAATTTGAAGTTTGTTAGCACTTTAAATATTTGATAAACGTTCCATTTGAAAATAGATATTACGCGATTCAAGGCTTCATCAGACCCAAAAACGAAATTAAAGTCACTTTTAAAAAGACCCTTAATATGTATTCTGCATCTTTTCATTATAAATCTTTTAAATAAGTCATATGAACAGGAGTAGGGGTTTATCCCTTGTTTCCTGTGTAGGATTGGGTTTCCAGTGCTTTCTAAAGTCTTCTCATTCTCTTTCACTCCCAGTCACCCATTGCGTTTTAGTGGCATTATCGATTGCTTGGGGTGATTTAATTAAAAATAATGTTTAGCTGGAAATACTAAAAGCGTTACGAGAATCTATTCGGATGAAAAGACTTGAACTCTGACCTTGGCAATATTTCAGCGCATGAGTCGTTAAGAGTTCACGAATTTCTGGCTAAAAAATATCGTTCATTAGATTGAGACCATTTTCCACTTCTGAAAACTCTCCTGAAAGGACAAATATTTGTTGACATCTCTAATATCCATCAACATGTTACTTCTTCTTCTTTATGTGTCGTGTACCTTCAGGGCGTAGGCGATCATGGCTCTCCACATTTTCCTGTCCTGCGTAGCTCTTAATAAATGTTGTATTTTTGTTATTTCCCTTAAACTTTGTTCCACCATCCATTTACACGAGCTCATTAAGTATGTTATGCTTTGTTTTCCTCTGTCACATTTTGTTTCAATCTGACCTGTGAGTATCAGGTTTTCCAAGCCCTCTTTCCTCAGTATGTACCCTAGAAATTACGACTGTTTCTTTCTGATGTTAAGTATAGTTTCCTTTTTGTTTACATTTTCTCTAAAACATCATCATCGCTCACATATTCGGTCCATGGTATCTTCAGCGTCCTTCTGTAGACGTCCTGGCTATGACGATAAACTACATCCAACAGCAAGGCTTTTGATAAGGAGGTTTTGAGGAGCGTGAAACCACCTCTTAATTGCTGGTGTTCCCAGGTCCACCCTAAACCGGGGTGATAGCACCTGTTAGGGTCCCAGCTATGGGCAAATAGTTAACCACAAAAACTGGGGTAAAAAGCATTATAAGAGTGTAAAAATAGATTTTAATACAAGAAATATTTTGTAAAAAAAATTATTACCAGAAATAAATTTTTGATAAAAAAACTATTACCAGCAATGTATTTTTGAAAAACTATAACCAGTTATACATTTTTGAAAAAACAAAACAAAAAATATTACCAGCAATACGTGTGATTGTACTCGAAAATATGAGGAATTGAAGAATGATTCAAATATATATCTATACATACACAGCTTTTTTTTTTTACCAAACTATTGCTATGAATCTATTCCAAAAATTTTGTTGGCATTAAATGACGAACTGAGGTTGATATTCCATAAAACAAAACAACCAAACCACCTTCTGTAGAACCACATAGTCTGTTTTTCATCTTTGGAGGACACTGTCCAGCATCTACTGCCATATAGGAGGACGGATATAAAAGATATCACATAAAAGTTCAGTACTCTTTTCTTTGTTTCTAACGAAATTTTTCTGTTTCCTAATACCCTGCTTAGCTATTGGAAGACATCTTTGGCTATCCCAACGCGTCTACGGATACCAGTGACGCACTTTCCGTCTGCTGTTAGAACACTCCCCGGCTATTTAAATTGTACTTGTTTAATTTTTGTGTCTCCAATTCATAATTTGTATTTTGGGCTCATACTTTTGCTAACACCCATGCATTCTGTCTTGAAGTTGATGTTTAATCCTTTCTTTTCGTAACCCTCCACTATCTTCTGTATGAGATTTTGTAGTTTTCTTTCTGTGTCTGCTATCAACACCATATTACCGAAAAGCATTCCGGAAAACGACTTTTCGTCTCACTAAGTGAATAACTTCACAAAAGGAGAACTTTGCAGGTGACAGCAGCTAACAATAATCAGGTGAACAAACTTTGCTTTCAGAGAGACATTCCAGGAATTAAACTGTCACACACTGTATATTTATCATTGGTAAACGATTTTCATGATATAGTTAAACGTCGTTTTATTTCTTTATTAAAGCCCCCGTTAGTAAAGTGGGGGTATTGTCACGGTATTAGTATCGTGGTATCTTCAATCACCTCATTTAAAATATAGACATAAGATTTAAAGACATTTATGATATGTTTAACGTTGTTTTTATTGATACAAGTATTTAAGGAAATGCTCTGTTTATAATAAACAGTATTAAATAACATTTATCGGCCTGAATGTCCGAGAAATTTTCATAGGAATCGAACCTGTATCCTATACGGAACCGTCATTTCGCGTGACGTGCCTTAACCGTTCGGCCACAGAGAAGCGTCCGGTTAGCAAGGTCGATTTTATTATCTTTAAACTTAACCCTTCTCGGACATTCAGGCCGGTAAATGTTATTTAATACTGTTTATTATAAACAGAGCATTTGCTTAAATACTTGTATCTATAAAAAGAACGTTAAACATATCATAAATGTCTTTAAATAAATTGTCGGACTCTGTCCAATTCAAAAACATATGATTTAGTTTTTAAATTTCTCGTTATATATTGTCTGGTTTGTATCGGCTTGTTGCGGACCAGGTGTGTACTCGTTGTAGAGATTAACACCTGCGTCTCCTGAAATAGCCCATAAAAAATATAGCGATCTCGGAGAATGAGTCCGCCAAAAGTAATAAAAGAAACAAGAGTCAATATACATGTACAGACAAATAATAATGTATTAAACAACAAACCGTTTAAAAAATGACATAGACAATAATTGTCTGTACGAATTAATGTGAAAACGTTTGGTCTAATGTATGTGTGAGTGAGTGTGCGTACGTACGAGTGTGTGTGTAGGTATGTATTGTTCATGGCGTTTCCACCAAAGGGAAAAATGCAAATATCCACGAGATATTTATATTGTTGTAGTCTCAGCTGAAAAGTAAAGAAACTGGTTTTAGTTTGAAATCGAATTAAAAGACTAGTATAAAAATAATCTTTGGGTGCCTCGAGGCGGTGTAATGGTTAGCGAGCTTGTTTCGCTAGGACAATTACGATTGTGTAGTGAGTTTGATCCTCACTGGGTGTCCCCTGCTTTCGGCCTCGTGCCACATCTAAGCTACGCTTGGAAAATCATTATACGGGAGCACTTCGAGGCGGTGTAATGGTTAGCAAGGTTGTCTCGCTAGAACAATTACGACTGTGGAGTGAGTTCAGTCCTCACTGGGTGCTCCACACTTTAGGCCTTGTGCCACATCTAAGCTAAACTTAGAAAATCATTTGGGAATTTCGAGGCAGTCTAATAAGTAGCAAGCTTGTCTTGCTACAACAATTACGACTGTGTAGTGAGTTCAATCCTCATTCGGTGCTCAACACTTTCGGCCTTGTACCACATCTAAGGTAAGCTTAGAAAATCATTTGGGTACCTTAAGGCGGTCTAATAGGTAGCAAGCTGGCCTCGCTAGAACAATTACGACTGTGTAGTGAGTTCAATCCTCATTCGGTGCTCCAAACTTTCGGCCTTGTACCACATCTAAGGTAAGCTTAGAAATTCATTTGGGTACCTCGAGGCGTTCTAATAGGTAGCAAGCTGGCCTCGCTAGAACAATTACGACTGTGTAGTGAGTTCAATCCTCACTGGGTGGCTCCTGCTTTCGGCGTTGTGACACACCTAAGCTACGCTTGGATAGTCACCATAAAATATTTTTATTGGTTAGCATATGTCGCGATAAAAACAATAAAGAATAAACAGATTTCATTTCGCAATATTTTAATAAAGAAAAGCAATAAAAAAACTCCAGCTAAGGCACAAGTATTCTACTCACAACCAACTGTCATTTCCTGTCTTTCAAGTGTTCCATGTGGCGACTACCAGCAACAGGTAGAAAACATCAATGCGATAAGAGAATTCCTCCCAGATGCGTATCAGCATATCACGATCCACTGAGTTGATCGCTGTTTTCATTCGATGTTTAAGATCCATTGAGTTTAGTGG
Organism: Acanthosepion esculentum; assembly: GCA_964036315.1. Taxonomy (NCBI): domain Eukaryota; kingdom Metazoa; phylum Mollusca; class Cephalopoda; order Sepiida; family Sepiidae; genus Acanthosepion; species Acanthosepion esculentum. The sequence continues at coordinate 12,560,338 of OZ038493.1, forward strand.
GTAGCGATAGAACATAAACGCAATCTTTTACGTATCCCCACAAGAAAACAAAATCACAAACGGTGAGGTTTTGTGGATCTCACAGGACAAGCACAAAGAGAAGGTCTTGGTAACTGCCTGAACGAGGCGTAGTCTGTAAGGTTTCAAATGTAGACGTCATCTTAGCACACGCCACATAGTGGATTGAGAGATTGCAAGCTCACGACTAGCTTGATATGTGGACTTCTGTGAACTCCCCTCAAACGCAGCACGGATTCTCGCCACTTGCTCCTCCGAAACTCGTGATCGTCCTAGACTTTTTTCTTTTACACAGACACCCTCTAGAAAATGTTTAAACTACCGTCGAATGTTCTTTGGAGAGGCCGGATTAATAATGAATTGCCTTCGAAAAGCACGCTGCGTCGGGACAACCGTATTTGCGAAATCGAGAACGCAGAATGCCTTTTGCCGAGGACTCGTTATTCCGGGTGTAAACAAACAACTGAACCATGTAGCAGCCATTCAAAACTTAGAAAAATCTTTCAAATGGTCAGACTCATTCCATAATGATGCTTGAGAACTGAAGCAATGCTTCATGAAATCGGTTGATTCTTTCGGAATAACACTGTATAAGGAAGATATATTATTTTTTAATTCTGTAAAAGTTAAGCATTAGTTCAAAGGTGTAACTAAATATTGTAATTCCTCGTGTATAATACGCTTAAAAAAGCAAAATTAGAGGTGAGTATTATGCATAGGTCGATTTCTGTTGCGAAATGACTACTCACAACTATACGACAATTTGACACTAACATTCGGCGATTGTGACCCCATAAGGATGTCAAATATAATCAGATGTACCTAACAATACTTACAAATCTAAAATAAGAATTATCATAAAACTAAATTAGAATAAATATTATTTTATCTTTAAAACCATTTTTTATAAGAGTAGGAAACGCTGGCCGTAATGAAATTGGTGAGGTACAATTTATTGGGTTTGATTACCTAAACAAGGGGTGCGCATTATGCGTGAGTAGAAGCATTTCCCCATACTTTCAACACAATTTTAGGGGTGCGTATTATGGATGAAGGCTTTATACATAGGGAATTACAGTATTATAATCCTCTGGGTTTGTATTTTACACAAACTTTTGAGAAAAGTGCATTTTAAAGAAAACCAGACGGTTTTGGAAAAAAATTATTTCTTGTGTCTGAAAATTGCTATTTTTAGAATTAGCGGTTAAAGAACTGTCAAAGTTGTTTCTTCTATGGGAATTGTTGCGGATTCATTTTTTGAATTTGAATATACGAGGGTCATTCAATAAATAAGTTGAATTTTTCGGTATAAGGACTTCTAATACAGATAGAAGCTTACTCTTTTTTATTATTTTTTTGTTTTACTTCTTTTTCACATGGATTTAATTTCTTTTGCAGATTAAAAAAAAACTTTGACAGTTTTGACGATTAACAAAGATGGCCGAAGAAGAAGCATGCCCCAGGATTGAACAGCGGTCAGTTATCAAGTTTTTGGTTGCTGAAGGGTGCAAACCAGTTGAAATTCATAGGAGAATGTCAACTGTGTATGGTGCCACATGTTTCAGCCAAAAAATGTCTACAAGTGGGCTAAATTGTTTAAAGAAGGACGGAGCAGTGTTGAGGATGAAGACAGGCCTGTGAGGCCTACAGAAGTGAGGTCTCCTGAAGTGATCGAATCAGTCAATGACTTCATTCAGTCTGACAGAAGGGTGACAGGGGAGGACATTGCAAGGACGTTGAGCTTATCTGTTGGGACAAGCGCAGGGGTCATCAGCCAGAAGGAGTCATCTTGCATCATGACAACGCAAGGCCTCACACAGCAGCCCAAACGGTGCAGACCATCAACGAGCTGGGCTGGGAACTGCTCTCTCATCCCCCTTACAGCCCAGACCTTGCCCCTTCAGACTTTCACCTGTTTGGTTCCTTGAAAGCGTTCACGAGAGGTACCAAGTTTAAAAGTGACGATGAAGTCAAAAGTATTGCGAGCGACTGGCTGAGACATCAGTCCAAAGATTTTTACGCTGAGGGAATACGGAAGCTTGTGCACAGATGGGAAAAGTGTGTCACAGTGCTGGGAGACTACGTTGAAAAAAAAGTAAGCTTCTATCTGTATTAGAAGTCCTTATACCAAAAACTTCACCTTATTTATTGAATGACCCTCGTATATATATATATATTATTCCATTTGCTGAGCAGTCAGAGACGTGGTCTCACACCCTTGTAAAACTTGAAATTAACCTCCCTGACAGCCTCCTGTTTTTCGTAAGTCAAGTCACCAGATACCATCAGAAAATACTCTGATTTCAAGACAGAAAGCAACCACACTTCAAGCTAGGGGAAGCGTCAATGCAGAAGGGGGTCATAAATCACTAGGGAGAAAGAAAGACGAGTGGACAGCTAAATTTCAACCTGAAGACAGATACAAGCCCCTGGAGGATAATCTATTTGAGGAGAATTTCAAAGAAACTAAAAACTCAAATTGAATTTTCGGTAAAGGAAAAACATAAAAAGTCCCCTTGACAACAACCAGTTCAAACCTCAAAACTCCCTTCGCACTGAGACTTTCTGATTTTGTCGTATAAATTAGGTGGGGGTGAGCTTTTTGTATTTTCTGACTTCTCTAATTTTTTGATTCATTAAAGTTTGTTTTTTCCTTCATTTTCAAAAAGTGTAATCTTTCTTTGTCAAATGTATTTAATTTGTTATCCAGTCTTAGTTTTTGTACAAGACGCACCAAAGTATTTTTTTGTGAAAGTTTCTGTATGAAAATTTTATATTTGTTTTTTTTTTTTATCTACTGTAATACATGTTTGTTCTTTTAAATTTCCCGTAGTAATTGAGTCCTGCTTGTTTGCGCCTGGCTCATCTTTGCGGACAGAGAGATCACTTGTTCTCTTTTCTCATTCTATCTCTACTAACTAAATTTTTATAATATTCCGTCCTGGGTATGACAGTAAACTACGTCCGCGTCCTGGGTAAGACCATAAACTACATCTGACAACAAGGCCTCTGATCAGAAGGTTTTGAGGAGCGTGGAACCTCCTCTTAATTGCTGGTGTTCCCAGGTCCACCCCGACCAGGGGTAGTAGCATCTCGTTGGGTCCCAGCTATGGGCAAATAGTTGACCCCCAAACTGCAATCAAAACACTATGAAAGTGTAAAAATTGGTTTTTATACTAGAAATAACTTTTTGCAAAAAATTATTACGAGCAATACATTATTGCGAGCAATAGTTTTTTGGAAAACATATTCGCAGCAATACATTTTTGGAAGAAAAAATTACCAGCAATAAATTTTTTGAAAAAAAAATTACCAGCAATAATTTTTTTGAAGTAAACGACAGTAGCAATATTTTTTTGAAAAAAAAAATTACCAGCAATACATTTTTGGAAGAAAAAATTACCAGCAATATATTTAAAAAAAAAAAAATATATCAAGCAATACAGTTTTTGAAAAAAAAATTACCAGCAATAAAAATCTTGTCGGCATTAAATAACTCATTGAGGTTGATATACCGTAAAGCAAGCCAAACCAAAATTTAATAATATTGATGGAAAATTAGAAGTTGGTCACATTACTAACTATTAAAGACTATATTAGTGCTTATTAATGAATAATTAAATGAAGCTAATATCTGCATCTTAGAATCTATAAAAAATATAAAAGATTACACAATTATTACAACAAAATGCTTATGCAACCCTAGACAAATAAAACTTCTTGCAATTTTCACAATTTATGTTTGTAGTTATTTCACATAGATATTCAGAAAGCTACTTAAACAATTATAAAAAATTATCCTGACCCTTGCTAAATATGAAAAGAAAACAATATATATATATATATATATACATATATATATATATATATATATATATAGGGAGAAGGAGCGAAAGTAAGAGAAGTAATAATAAACAAAAAGCGAAACCGGCTAAAGTAAACATTTTCTTTCTAGAAAAAACCCACATGTTAGTAAAACAATTTTAATAATTCTCTGTAAACATACATGTAGTATAAATATTACATATAAATATATAAAAACATTAGGTGTTTTCCAAATCATTATTTTATATATATATATATATATATATATATATATATATATATATATATATATATATATATATATATATATATATATATATATATATGTGTGTGTGTGTGTTCGCGAGAGTATTATGCCTATCGGCCTGCGCATTCGGGAATTCTTCGTAAAGAAAATGCGTTCCTCGGCAGGGATCGAACCTGCGCCACCTTTTATCAAGGAAACCACTGTTTGATCCCGTGTATGTTTGGACTGCAGTTAACAACTTTTTGCCAATGCACTTGATTCTATAAAAAGGCAAAAGAAAAAAGACCGAGAAAGGAATTGCCTCTGGCAGAAAGAGCTAACACACCTAGCAGACACCAACTGTTTTAATGCATTTAAAGATCCTGTTAATATCTTCAAGTCTGATCATGCATTTGACCGGGCTGTTTTATGTATGTGATGTCACCATTGTGCCTGTCGAGGTTTATGAGACGTATATAAACGAACGTCCATCAATTATTTATTTAGAATGTGGTTTGTTCGTCTGAGAGACCCAAAGAGCATTCCAGAATCAATAACATATAAGGTCAACAACATAATCTAATCAATATATTAAGCTAAATCTCATGACTCACCATAATTGTCAATCGTTTAACTCAAGATTTCGAATGTTACTTTATAAGAATCCAATTCAGGTTCCTGTAATAAGATGCAAATGACAGCGTTGTTATTCATAGTGCAATCGAACTTCTACGTTATAAAGAATCGAGTTTCAAAGTTACAAAACACACACACATATATATATTTTGAACAATAAAAAATATTAAAAAATTAAAATCTTCAGACACACTGGGTTATATATTAATATTCCTTCGTTTTTATTATTATTTCATTTAGATTCCTCGACTAGTTTCGGCCAACATACCCATCATCGGGAGAAAAATAATTTTCTGCTTGCTGGTAGCAGTGAACTACAGAAATGATTGTCTTGATGGAGAAAATGAACTTTTGTCTGTAGTTTTCATTTGTTTTTATTTTTTTATTTTTTTAACATTAATTTTGGTCAGACTTTGTGTTGGTCAAACAGTCTCTTTTAAGTTGTTATTTAAGATAAGAGCTGGATGGATTCATGCTGCTCTGAAATCCCATGGTCATTTTGACAGATTTATTGGTTCCCAGATGTGTCTCTGTTAAGTGTGTGTGTGTGTTATTTGGTTCTTAGGGTATGAGTGAGTATGATGTGTGTAAGCGTGTATATTACTATGGGTGTGTGTTATCATTTGGCTCATTAGGGAGTGAGTGAGTATGATGTGTGTAAGTGTGTATATACATGTGGGTGTGTGTATAGGTGTGAGGCCTCAACACCTCCGTAAGCATATCTGTCTTGTGTGGGTGAGAAATGTGGGTAGGTTTTGATTTGTACGGTTATATATTAATACTATCAATATTGTTAAATTTATGGTTAAGCTCGGCTGGATAGTGCGTGTTTAAACGTCGTATCCACTTATTTTCATGGAACTCTAAAACCTTTCTAATGTTATCTGCTCTGAACTTTTCTATTCTCTATTATAGTGAATTTGGCATGGGTTTTAAAATCGTGATTTATATATATATATATATATATATATATATATATATATATATATATATATATATATATATATATATATGATAAAATATAATTTTAATGTATGCTATATTTATGGGTAAAAGTGCTCAATATCAGGGAGAGAACGTATATAAATATAAAAATATCGACACTGTCGTCAACAACGAGCGGCGACAGTTTGTTTCATGCTTGAACGCAATCTTCAGCATATATATATATATATATATATATATATATATATATTGTGTGTGTGTGTATTTAGGCAGCATTTTTTCATTGATGCATGTTTCATTAAATACTTAATACTTCTCGTTTTCACTCTCGCGTAGTCGCGTGTGAGGTCATGATCTTCGGTGCGATTTTCGCTTCCAGCGTCTCGTATGCACGAATTTTGTCGTTGCTTTGTCCGTGTACTGGTTAATATATTTTAATGTAATTGTCATCTTTGATAATGTCTTATGTAAGCCGAAAGCTTAGGTAGGATTAAAAATATGTATCAATATTGTGATTTTCTTTCTTCTTTTAATGATAATGCTATTAAGCTTATCAGACCATATGAAAAGAATTTATATAAAATAGACAAAACTTATCTATATTATTTAATGATACATGTATCAATATATATATATATATATATATATATATATATATATATATATATATATATATATATTTATATATATATAATATTAATGTTGCTCTACTTTGTATTGAGCACTTTTTAAAAAAAATAAATGCTACGAACTGTGGATTTTTACCCTTCCGTTCTTTCTCTCATTTGGATATATATATATTTAGTTAGCGATGTGATTTCACCATTTTATATAGTTAACTTTACTAAGTTACTTTTTGTATGAATGATTCATTGTAATATATATATATATATATATATATATATATATATATATATATATATATATATATATATATATATATATATATATATATATAAATATAAATATATTTAAAATTAATACAAGTTTATTACTTAGCTGGTTGATGTTGCCTTCAACATCCCGATCCCAGTGTTTCGTAGACGGACACTCAAAGGAATTACTCCATTTGTCAGGAGTATCACTAATTGACTACTTATATTTATCAATCTTTTTTATATCCACTTTTCAATTGTTGGATTTTTTTTCATAGTGTATGTGTAGGCCTTTTTTCACTTTATACTCACTCTTTAATTCTTTTCTCTCTTTTTCCTCTTTTTTTTAAATTGTAGCCATTTTGACTTCCTGTTTTCTAGATATATGTTGTTAATTTTTGAGCGTTCTATTGTTTTCCAAAATTTGTATTTCATTTCTTTCCATAAATAATTAATCTTAATGCTTAAACGGAGAGAGGTTGAGAGAGAGAGAGAGAGAGAGAGAGAGAGAGAGAGAGAAAGAAAGAAAGAAAGAAAGAAAGAAAGAGAGAGAAGAATATGCACCGATAACGCGGGCCTACAATAATTTTTTTGACATGGTGTAAATGATATCATAGCTAATTTTAGGCAATTTCATGGCGCAGAATTGATATATCGTCATTTTTCTCGGCTTTAGTTTTCTTGCTTCAGATGACAAGGAAAAAGCAAGTAAATTGATTATTTTAAGTTATTTTCTGAAAAGTGAACAGCTATGCGAATCCAAATGCAAATCAAAGAAACTTTTAACTATGAGGAAAGATGAAAAGTACATCAAAACACAAATGATGTTATATTAAATATCATCATCATCATCATCATCATCATCATCCCCCCCCCCCACCTTGACTTTTATAATCGTAGGGCGGATCCGAATACAGAAGCCACACCAACTCTTTGCCACAACGCTCTATCAACGGCAGCAATCAGCAATTCTGGTATAGTCATACCTGTCCATTGTTTGACATTGTCTAACCAGATTTTGCATTGGCGTCCTTTCCCACGTCCACCTTCAACGGTGCCTTGCATTATGGTCTTGCACAGTAAATAGGAAATAACAGTTGCTACCCAAGGACAAAAATTGCATTAAAAAGTGTAATAATATTAATAATAAGGATAATAATAAATTTGATTACATACATATAATATCAAATATCAATAAATAATTCATCATCATCATCATCATCATCATCATCATCATCATCATCATCATCATCTCCTTGACTTATGTAATTGTAGGCGGATTCAAATACAGAAGCCACACTAACTCTTTGCCAGAACGGTTTATCAACGGCAGCCATCAGCAATTCTGGTACAGTTATTGTCCAACCAGTTTTTGTACTGGCGCCCTCTCCTACGTCCATCTTCAACATTGCCTTTCATGGTGGTCTTGCACAGGTTGTCGTGCCTTGTAATGTGTCCAAACCACGACATTTTTCTCTGTTTGACAGCGGCGAAAAGAGGTTCCTGGTGGCCCACAAAACTTTCAACCCTTTTCCGCACAAACTCATTAGTTTTATGTTCCCAATAGAAAATGCCAAGGAGTTTTCTTATGCGTTTCTTCTCAAACACTTGGATCCTTCTCTCTGTTTCTGTCAATAATCTCCACGTTTCACATCTATAGAGAAAACTGGAGACTATCATTTTGTACTTTGTTTGAAAGCTGATTTTGATCCTTCATATTTTTGTCAAGAATAAAAGAATTATGAATTAAATATGATGTTAAAAACAACAACAAAAAACCAATTATAATAAGAATTTCTGCGAATGACTTACAGTTTTAGCCTTCTTCAAGCTTCAATAGTAATCCGCCATCATTCTTTTATCCTATCTCGCTTGATATCTGTCCGCCATGACTTTTATATCCTGATGAAAACGCTCTCCCTGTTCATCGCTTATCTCGCCACAGTTTTCTGAAAACCTCAACAAATGATTAGAGAGAAAATGTAGCTTGATACTCATGTTAACAGGAAGCTAACATGAGTTTTGGGGCTTGCTTCGGCAATTAGTTAAACTCTCTGCCTTCGGGAGGAGAGGAACCCAGACGAGGCTATGCCGAAGGGCAGAGTCTCGTCTGGGGTGGTAGACAGCTACCCCATTTTTACGAGGTTTACGGGGAATTTTTGCCCGAGCCTACGGGCTTGGATACCCCATGTTAAATTTGGCCTTGTGCCACATCTGACCGCGTGGGGCGGTTGGCAAATATCCTCATGTTACCACGAAGCACTTGGTAATTTGCTAACATCCTGTCGACTATAGTCGTCTGTCATGCGTTTGTTTTACAGCAACAAATGAAATCCAAGCGTTTGATTCAGTAACGTTCATACATTTGACGAAGTTGTTATCCTTGAGTTTTCAAATGTGATGTTCATCAAAACAAATCTGTTTCATTTTTTATAAGCTGAAACCAGAAAATTCACTACAGATGTACTGAAAACATTGGCTTTCGTTATCAAGCATTCACCAACTTATCCATGAATTCTAATTTGATATGAAGAAGCTGGAAGATGATTTTTCCCTGAAAGACTAACGGATCAGTTGTCATATTTTCTCTCCGACTTCCCTTTTTACTATGAGCGGCCATTCTCTTCTGTCCTATAAACAAAGGAAGCATGGGAACTTTGTGTAGTCTGATTACTGCACAAGTAAAAGGTTAATCATTTCATAGTCAACGCAAATCAACCATTCATGATAAAATATATTTATTACCTCCTTCGTGGATCCTGTTTTTCTTTCCAAAAACAAAATAAAATAAAACAGGCACAAAAAGTTAATATTTAACATTATTTGCCCCGATGACCAAAGTTGAATAGTGCCTCTAAACACAGATTTCTCTTTGACTCTCCAAATAGACATATTTGTTCAGTTTCGTATTCTAACGTTTAGAAATTGCTTTATTTACGTTAGGATACGAAACTGGGAAGATATGTCTATTTCGTGAGTCAGAGGAGAATTTGTGTAAAGGCACGAGTCAGCTTTGCTCGACGCATTCCTTGTCCGAGAGGTTCAAAGATCTAATGACAGATTCCCTTAGGGGAACGCAAGTTCGAATGATGCCGGAAAGTGCATATTTTTCTTTAATAATATTTTAATATGTTAAAGGTAACAAGTCCGTTGGCATATAATCCAAGTAAACCCTAGTAATATAAAATATTAAAACTGATCCCCAAAAAGAGCTCAATGTATTTATTATCACAGAGCAAATAATTAATAAACAATAAAACCCCAAATCACCTCATATACCTGTTTCAATAGCCTGATTCGCACCGGGGTTGGTAAGACAGACGACTGGTATTTTCGTCTGCTGAAATAGGCTATTCCTCATATGAGGTGATTTTTTATTTATTGTTTATATATATATATATATATATATATATGATTTATGTTATATAAATTATGTTATAGAAATTGATCACGTACCACATAATAGATATTAAAAAAGACTGATCCTACGTGTGAATTTCCCGATAATAATTGTGACATTACTATAATTATTGAACAATTTAGTTCATGCCACTTTTACTACAAAAAAGCACCTACTTCTACGAGAACGCAAAATTTCAAAATTCAAAATTCAACCTCAGCGTCGAGTCTGCACGTTCCAAAATTATTCTTACTGTTAACAATATCACAATTGTAAAAAAGACTTCTTTCGGTTTACACTTTCGATGTCTAATTATTACCTGGATTTTAAAAAACTTAACTAATTTACTACCTGATGATGATCGAACGATACGATTGAAAGCCCTGGCTAGTAGAAAAATAAGACCACTCAACATCAGAATTTATAAACAAGGATCGTACCATTCAGTAACGGATATGATGTTGATTATATTTTATTATTAAATGTTGTTAGCAGGAGTGATTCTTGCCATAATTAGCTTCATTATTTGTTATTCGTATGAATGATTTATGTTATATATATATATATATATATATATATATATATATATATATATATATATATATATATATATATATGGACTCTCCCGTCGGTTTCGACGTATGAGGATCTGGCAACTTAATTGATTCAGTTATGAAATTTTATGCGATAATCTTAAGTGGCACTTAAGACCCGCTAGTGTTTTACAAAGGAGGCTGGATATGGAGCAAGAGTATGGATTGTGGGATGAAATCACTGTTAGATTGGCTGACCTTTTAGATCTTGCTCTCGCTTCTTGAAGACGATTCAGACAAGCTGATTGAAAACTGCTGAGTCCACTAAAACACGTTGATCTCCATTCTACCCGCTGCAAGGCTAAGCGCTCAAGGGTGTTATGTAGTATATTGACAGCTGACAAGTTGCTCTTCAGCTTGTCATTGTATCTTAGCTATGGACGTCCTACATTCATGTAGCCCTGATCTAACTGGCTGTACATTAGGATCTTGGGTATATATATAGAAAAATATGACAAACTGGAAAGGTCTTTTTGTGATGCATTTAATCCGTTAAGATTTCATCGGACTGGGCCTTGATGAGGTTGCCAAGTCTACATATGCGCACGAAACGAGAGACGCAAGTAGTTTCAAAATCTTTTGTTGACGTGGATGCTCTTTCCATCACCTCTCCTTTCAATATATGGTATTTTGACGATGCAACGCTGGGAAGATCCGTCAAGGCCGTAGCTGGTGACCTCCAACGCATTATTCCTGCTTTATCTCTGCTTGGACTTTAGATTAACTCGTCCGTCAGAGATAATACATTTGAATGATAGTGCAGATTATTTCTAGGATACTATCAGGGATATTAACCTCACCCTTAACGATATAGAAATAAAACCTAAGGAGCAATTACACATTCTTGGGTCTCTAGTCTTTCCAATGCCCTTTAGAGAGTGTTTGGATACTAAGCATGTCATTCTAACAAGAATGACTGCGAAATTGCGATTAATTGATGCACACCCAACCCTTTGCCTCTTGAAGAACAGTTTTTTTCCCTCTAAGGAGGTTCCTCTACACTCTTTGAAGTGTCCCTTGTTACCTTGAACAGGATTTCTTAAACGAGATGGATATCACAATTTAAGAGATTGCAACATTAATTTCGACGACACAAGCTGGGGGCAGGCGAAACTCCCTTTCGGAGGCCAGGGCTTTTCATTAAGGGCAGACTTGGCTCTTCCAGCATATCTTTCTCCATTTTCTTCCAGTCGCGAATTGATTAATGAGATACTTGGTGGATCGTCTCAATGTTTTTCGGGTAGTTCTTTCAAACAAGCCTGCAGCGTCTGGGTCCAAGAATTACTTTCTATCTCACAAGAAACATCAAAACAGAAAAGCTGGGATAAAATAAAATGCGAGGCCAATTTTAGGCTCTCTCTCGATCAGCACCGTCTCGCCTGTCTACTATCTGCTTCACAATCCAGTAGTCGCGTCTGGCTCAACGCAGAGCCCTCTTCATCTACCGGTACCCTTCTAGATGATGGGTGCTCTCGAGTCGGAGTCGCGATCCGTCTTGGGCTCAAATTATGTGAGTGTAACAGATGCAGATATGGAGCTTCCATTGATGATTCTGGTTTGCATCCTCTCTCCTGTCGTCGTATTGCCGGCCGCTTTCCAAGGCATACAGCAATAAACGACATCATCAGAAGAGGTCTGGATGCAGTTGGGTTACCTTCCCAAATCGAATCCGTAGGCATCGACCGTGGTGATAGAAAGCGGCCGAATGGTATTATCATTTTCCTTTTTAAAGTGGGGAAATAGTTGACTTAGGTTGAGATAAATAATAGTTAAATATTCTTTTGTTACGGGAAGATTTATTTTTACTACTGTGGAAGTGGAGACTCCTGGGTTTATTGCCCCTCGTTCGATGGCGTTCCTTCGGTGGGTTGGCGGGATGGCGTCTAGGTTAAGGAACGAGCCTCGCCAAAAGGAGTGACTCTTGCAGTGTGTCTTACTGGTGATGTTGCGAAGTAATGCTTTCTCCATCATGTCGGTTGGCAGAGGATAGCAAAATAATTGTTTTTGTTTATAGATATTTGAAAGAATTTTTTTTTGATTCAGAGAAAAAATTCTTTAAAAATATTCTTTCAAAAGATTTTGAAGCTACCTGCGTTTCTCGTTTTGTGTGCATGTGTAGACGTGGCAGCATCAACAAAGCCGATTCCGATGAAACCCTTACGAATGAAACGCGTCACAGAAATAAACCTTTCCAGTTTGTCATATTCTACTAAATACTGTTTGTTGATATATAAAATTATATATCGTTATATCATATATATATATAATGAAATGGACAAAGTCCGACAATTATTTTAAGACAATTTTCTACATTCTTTTTTATAGATACAAATATTTAAGTAAATGCTCTGTTTATAATAAGCAGTATTAACAACATTTACCGGCCTGAATGTCCGAGAAATTTTCATAGAAAAAATTTGGCAGCCGACAAGAATCGAACCTGTATCCTATATGGAACCATCATATAGCCTGACGTGCCTTTAACCGATTGGGCCACAGAGGATCGTTCGGGGAGCACGGTCGATTTTACTGTTTTTAAACTTCAATCTTCCAAGATTCTCTCACGTACATTCATATTTGCTCAATGCGTATCCAAATGTAAACAAATGACGCCATACATTATGAAATGGACAAAGTCCGACGATTATTTTAAGACATTTTTATTCGAGGGACGAATATTTTCTATAAAAATTTCTCGGACATTCAGGCCGGTAAATATTGTTAATACTGTCTTAATATATATATATATATATATATATATATATATATATATATATATATATATATATAATAAATAAAAAGAAAGAACAGTAAGATATAAAATCCGGTGTTCTTATAGATATTTTTATTTTTACACAATAGTGCTCAATGTAAATTTACAGAGCATTAATATTATAAATTAATTGATTTAAAATATGTTTTTTTCGCTACACAGTGATAACCATGTTTCAGAAATGGAAGCTAAAATCTTCGAATTTAATTTTGTTATTAAACCAAAGACATTAGTTCCATTTCCTCGTCAAGCGAATTTTGGAGACTCCAAAATTCGCTTGACGAGGAAATGGAACGTCATTATGAAATGGACAAAGTCCGGCAATTATTTTAAGACATTTTTATTCGAGAGACGAATATTTTCTATAAAAATTTCTCGGACATTCAGGCCGATAAATATTGTTAATACTGTCTTAATATATATATATATATATATATATATATATATATATATATATATATATATATATATATATATATATAAAGAAATAACTTTCTTTTTAAAAAGAAATATTTCTGAAACATGGTATCACTCTGTAGCGAAAAAACCATATTTTAAATCAATTAATTTATAATATATATATATATATATATATATATATATATATATATATATATATATATACAATTGATTTCATTTTAAATCCGGCATTATTCCTTAATACTGTAAACTTTATACTCAACGGATAGATGTGTTTGAGTAGATATCTTTTTTAAGACAGTGTGATTGACGTTTATCGGACTAGCCAATCGGTATTCACACTTCGTTTATTAAGACTTTATATCAATAAGACAAATGATCAAACGGAATAGTTGCTTTATTGAAAGCTGTTGACGTTTTAACCGAGACAATAGCAATATATAATTTTGTTCTGGATAACAGATGTGACTTTGTTTCAAACATTCATCGGCACGCCTAAATATTGTTTACTTAACTGGTACAGGAGAAGACGCCGTTGTCTTGTAAAAAATATAAGAAGTATCGATGCCATGATCTCAACGTGATCGACATATGTATCCGAGTGATTTTTTTTCGGAAGTCGTATAAAAGAAATATTCTGATGGATCGTTATTTTACTGGATTTTTTTTTAATAGATATCACCCCATGCAATGAAATAAATCCACTAGATCACAAGGGATTACAGGGTGTGGAAGAATTAGGAACAGAAACATTAATAATAAGCGAGAAGAGAAAAGAGTAATTAGGAGGACAGTAAATTGACTTTGCATTGAATCTTTTGCAGATTAAAGTTGGCTGGAAAGCATGCAGCCGGGAGGCAGTTCCACAAGAGAGATGTGCGAGAAAAAAAAATTAGCGACGCATTTACGGTTACATCTAGCCAGTTCAACTGTAAATTGATAAGATCTTGACGCCAGTCTAGTACTGCGCTCAAATTCAAAAAGTCTAGGTACCATATCAAAGAACTTATCCGAACAATTACCATGAAAGTATTTATAGAAAAGACAGAGAGGCAACCTTACGGCAGTGGGAAAGTGACTGAAGCCGAGTCGCCAGATCAGCACCAATAATATGACTGGTTCTTCTTTGGATCTTATCAACGATCTCAAGGTAAATAGCGGTAGACTCATAGATATGTAACATTATTTATGGAGAGAAAAATTCTCTCGCATGACACAATGATCCGACTTTCTTAGCAGTTGACCAAGCAATGGATACAATATAGTCTTACCTCTTCATGTCAGCTGTGAATGTTAGCCCGAGAAGGCGCAACGAGTTACTTACCTGGAGGTTAGCATCAGCCATGCTAATGGACGGCAGATAGGGGTCTCTCAGATGATTTAGTATTCAATTAATGAGCTACAATAAGAAGCCAATTTTGACCTCTAAAAATCATATTTTGTAATTTTTTAAAATAGATTACATTTATTTAAATCTTAATCTATGGTACAGGTTGGATGCATATGCATGTTAACCTCGTATATTCCCCTCTGTAGTAGAGATTTACTTGACACCCCCACTGAGTCAGGTTGTGATACAAGGTCCGTTTTTAACGTTGGAATCCGAGTGTTTTGACTCGGGCTGCTGGTCCAAGCTGGTCAGAGCTGGTCATAGCTTGTCCAAGCTGGTCAGAGCTGGTCTAAGCTAGACATAGCTGGTCTTGACTTATCATAGCTGGTCCAAGCTGGTCCAAACTGGTCCAAGGAGGTCAGAGTTTGTTCAAGCCTGTCGTAGCCGTGATACCATCAGCACAGAGGCGGATCCCTGGACCAGAAGCCTCACAAGGTTAGACGTTTCTGCGGTGTATTTCCGTGGCAAGAAGGTTTTTACCGTAATTCCCTATGTATAAGACGTTTTCATCCATAATACGCACCCCTAAAATTGTGCTGAAAGTGTGAGAAAATGCTTCTATTCATGCATAATGCGCACCCCTTGTTTGGTAATAAAAACCTATAAATAGTACTTCTCCAATTTCATAACGGCCAGGCTTTCCTACACTTATTCAAGCTGTAATTGAAGCTATTCATCAAAATTTTCGATCACGATTCTAAAAGGAAACGGAAATACCTATATTATTCCTACTGCGCAGACTCATTAACCTGCTTTTGTTCGATAAAAACTGGATCTGTATGTAGGCTTTCACAAAAAAATGGTTTTAAACATAGAATAATATTATTCTTATTTAGTTTTATGATAATTCTTATTTTATTTTACATTTGTAAATATTGTTAGGTACATATAATTGTATTTGACATCCCTATGGGGTCGCAATGGCCGAATGTTAGCGTCAAATTGTCGTATGGTTGAGTTGAGTAGTCATTTCGCTACTGAAATCGACCTATGAAATGGCAATTTTGTAAAGATTTCTTCGTAGCTGTGCATAATACGCGCCCCTAATTTTGCTTATTTTTTTTTTTTTTAAATGCTTATAATACATGGGGAATTACTGTATGCCCCTTCGTCAACCGTTTTTGAATTCGGAGTTCTCCTTTTCCTACAGTGGTTGCCAACCAAAGTTAGATTGTCCAGCTATTAATCCAAGGCTGGTGGGAATTAAGATGGATACATGGTGATGAATAGACAATTGTGCGAGAGAGAACACCACGACCTTGGCTGGAATTTGAATTCAACACATCAATAGCGATTTTAGCGCCAATAACCGCATCGCTACGCGCGCATCCATGACATAGGATAGGAAGCGAGTGTAATAATTACTCATGCGGAAAAATACGATCGACAAGCCGAGCTCAAGTCTCTGTCTAGCCTGCTTAATTCACTTTGCATAATTTCCCTTGAATAGCAGATAAATCCATTTCATCTCTTTCTAGCTATGAGTTAAATAGCAAGGGGAACTATGCTTTCTATCCTTGGTTGACATCCAGTCTAATAGAAGGATAACTCTGATTTCAAAACCGTGAGAAGAGAAAGGGAAATTGCTCCACTGTTTTCCCCAAGGTGTCATAACAGTTCAGAGCTTCACAAAAGAGCAGTAGCACATCTGATCTTGTGCTCCTGCTCTATATTTAGAGATTCTTGATAAAATCCAAAGAAAAATCTGCAATGTTATTGGTCCTGACCTGGCATCACGGCTTCACTCACTCCCACACTCCCAGCCGTAACGAATCTTACCTGTGTCTTTTCTATAAATATATTCATGGTAATCGTTCAGATGAACAGTCCTAGATTAGCGACAAGGTTGAAATGGCTAGATGTAACCGTAAGTTCTATGCTAACAGTTTCTTCTATCGCACTTCTCGCTTGTGGAACTCTCTTCCGGCTTCTTGCTTCTCAATCAACTTTGATCCTTCAAAATTTAAATGCAATGTCAATCGTTATCTTCCGTCTTCTTAATTCTTATTCTTCTATTGTCCTTTTTCCTTAATAGTAGTTTTTTCTCATATTCTCTAACACTCTTGCGTCTTAGTGGCTTTATTGCCTTGCTGCGGGTGAAATGATTAAAATAACAAAAAAAATATAGATGATGTTATTTCGATTCAATATTTAATTTAATTCATATCCACCTGTAATTGGATGTTTAGACTGTAGCGTATCTCATCTCCGGTATGGCTAATGATGTCGCACTTATCGTTGAAATCACGCCGATGACCCTGTACTAGGATATCTTGTCTAGTTCTTATTTAGTACTGCTCAGTTATTGCCTGCTCTGTTTCCACTCAGTCCAAGCACACACTACCCTGCCTTGGGATTGAACACGCAGCTTGTGCCGAGCCAGGAAATTTTTCTCCCCGGAATCGATCCTCCAAATCTATAAATCGACCATTCCCCCTTGCATGGAGTATTGCTGCCATATATGGTCTGGAGCCCCTGCTATTTGCCTCAGGGTTCCTGATAAGATCCAGAGACGGATATGAAATGTAATTGGCCCTGATCTGTCATCTCGTCTGCAGTCGCTCTCTCACAGACGCTACGTTGCCTCACTCTGTCTTTTTTTACAGATACTTTCACGGTAATTGCTCCGATGAGCTGCTTTCGCTGGTTCCTAGGCCTCATGAATTTAAACGTCCTACGAGGCTGGCATCCCGTTCCCACCCCTTCACCGTTGAAACTGTTAAATGTAGACGTCTCTTCTACTCCAATAGCTTCATGTCTCGCA
This sequence comes from Acanthosepion esculentum, assembly GCA_964036315.1. Classification (NCBI taxonomy): domain Eukaryota; kingdom Metazoa; phylum Mollusca; class Cephalopoda; order Sepiida; family Sepiidae; genus Acanthosepion; species Acanthosepion esculentum. Next base: position 12,578,203 of record OZ038493.1, read on the forward strand.
CATCTCGCCTGTGGAACTCCCTTCCTTATTCCTGTTTCCCTGACAAAAACAATCTCCAACTATTTAAGTGTAACGTCAATCGACATCTCCAGTTGCCTTGATCTATCCACTTCCCTTCTCCACATCCTTTCACCTTTCATTCCTATCTGCTCTCGCTCCAAATCTTCTGTAACCCCCTTGTCATGATCGATCCACTATCTTTCTCCACATCCTCTCCTTTACCACTCCTATCTGCTCTTCCTCCAAACCTACTGTAACCCCTTGCGTGCTAGTGGCTTCCAGTCTTGCTTGGGGTGATAAGCTTAAAAAAAAAAACGTAAATGAAAATTCATGTCAAAAAGTAAGATTTTCTTTTGATGATAAGTATTTTTTTTTTTTTTTTATTTCTCTACTGACAATATTTTTTAATTCAGTGAAAAATAAACACAAAACAAAGCGAATAGATAGTAATGGCTACACAGAAAAGAAAGGCTTTATAAAAAGCGATATTAAAGTCTACAACAGAATTTTTTAGTACGATTTCACTGATGGTAATGAAGCAGAACTGGAAGAATTATTAATTAAAGACCCATCACTTAAAACAATCTTTTTTTTTATAGCCGCTCTGCTTTGGAGGAGTACAAGATGAAAATAACTCTATGTAAATATGAGCAATATAACTATGTGAGTATTTAACAATTTATGGACAGGGTGCGATAGATAAATTGTCGTGCAAATGACGCAAAAATGAAAACAACACTAACATCTCATCTTAACATATATATTTGTCAAAATTATACAAAATTATCTTGAAATACTAAAGAGCAAATTTATTCAATAAATTCGCCATTGACTTCAATCACGGCCTCCAAATGTCTTCGGAATCTCCTGCAATTCTTCTGGAGGGTCTCCTTGTTTAGGTTGGTGAATACTGCCATAATCCTTGCCTTCAGTTCCTCTTTGGTGTTACAAGTTTTGTTGGTTTCTCGCTCAAACCAGCCCCAGTCATAATAATCAAGGGGGTTGCAATCTGAGGAGTTAGATGGCCAGATGTAAGGGGTGATGTGGTCGCAGAAATTGTCTGACACCATTGTGTAGCATGGTACAGAGTCCTGTTGCCAGATATAGTGTCTTCCAGCAGCCACACTCTTGACACCGGGAAGCACTACCTACCAATGATCACTCCAAACACCTTCGTAATCACCATTAGACTCATCCAACCTTTTCCGAATCATCTGCACTGTCCTCAGATTGACACCCAAACACTCTGAAATGTTCGTATTGCAGTTTCAGGCGCGAATGGCATGTCGTATCCAAATTTCTAGCGGAGTAAATTGCGTCATGGTGCTCATATTGTCACAGACGGTACTCATTTGTTTTTACTATACTGTGCCGTCGATAAAATCGAAGGAAACAAAGCGCACGCGCAAAATTAAAAATATTAAATGGCGACAATTTACCCATCTCACTTTGTATATAGCAAGTATGTATATAGCAGAATCGCCGAATTTTTTCAAGCAGTGGGCCGCATAAAATTCTTCTTTTAATCGTTTTCCTCCAAGCAAAGCGATAATGCCATTGGAAAGTGGGGAGTGCAAAGTGAAAGTGAAAGTGAAAGGGAAAGTGAAAGTGAAAGTGAAAGTGAAAGAAAATGTGATTATTGAGAATGAGGAGATTGAAGAAAGGACAAAAAACAACAGAAGACAAAAAAGTCGAGATTCCTGGTCATGCTCTTCTTTGGATTTTGTCAAAAATCTCGAGATATATACTTGGAGCACCAGACCAGATATTAAAATTTACAAACCATTTTTTTTGCCCCACAGGTTTTTATACTGTTATGTTTTGCATATCTGTCTGCGTAGTAGTAGTCGTAGTAGTTTGCCGTGTCCTGAATAGCAAACGGGTTTGGTAAGCATAGCCACCCCATGTTCGCCAGTTGTTCTCTATTTATACTTGTCCATCTAATTTTCATACGATACTACATATACCATATCAGCTTTTCTTGTGACGCCAATAATTAAAGAAAACAGATGATGAGTTAATGTTCAAGTATATAACAATTACAGGGTTTCGTCTGATAGCACACTTTGGCCGAGAACCTAGCAGGTAGTAATGTCAGTATCTGCTTTATCTGCTTAGACTACTAGCAATTTAATGACCTCAACTCGACCTTGACTAAGCTTGTTCAGCGACAAAATAATGAGTTCGGACAGTACGGAGGAGTAATGGATATCGGCTCGGATTGAGGAATCGGAGAGCCGGGTTCGAATTCCAGTTGGATCCATTACATTCACTTACGTGCTAATACCCTTGGGAAAGGAATGAATCATCTTATTCTCGCCCATCCCAGCTATAATAGCAGGACAGACCGGATTGGATGGCAACTGGTCTACCGCAGAAAGAAATGGTAAGCTACTACGGAGAAAAATATCTACCTCATTATTCATGTATCGAAAAATAGAATTTTCTATGAAAATTTCTCGGACATTCAGGCCGGTAAATGTTATTTAATACTGTTTATTATAAAACAGAGCATTTGCTTAAATACTTGTATCTATAAAAAGAACGTTAAACATAATATAAATGTCTTTAAATAAATTGTCGGACAATGTCCAATTCTAAAATATATGACGTCATTTGTTTACATTTGATACGCTAGAGCAGATATGAATAGAAGAGATTCATGGAAGATTTAAGTTTAAAGATAGTAAAATCGACCTTGCTAACCAGACGCCGCTCTGTGGCCGAAAGGTTAAGGCACATCACGCGAAATGATGGTTCCGTATAGGATACAGGTTCGATTCCTGTCGGAGAGCGAAAATTTTCTATGAAAATTTCTCGGACATTCAGGCCGGTAAATGTTATTTAATACTGTTTATTATAAAACAGAGCATTTGCTTAAATACTTGTATCTATAAAAAGAACGTTAAACATAATATAAATGTCTTTAAATAAATATATATATATATATATATATATATATATATATATATATATATATATATATATATATACACACTCACGTACAACTGCTCCTTGCAAGCCAAGGCAGATATATATTCAAGCAAGTATGCGCAATTAAACATGCATATATACGGACACGAACACACACAAGCATACACAGAACATACACACTAGTATGCATATTCCATCATATACATGTCCACAAATGCACAGGCACACACGTATACACTATATATATATATATATATATATATATATATACACACGCTTCAATATGTACAAGGAAATTAGTCACACACATAAAAGCATGTATACTAAACATATACGCTCACCTTGAGGCTTAGTGGCTTTATTGCCTTGATTGGGTTGAAATGATTAAAACTGCGAATTCAATAACACCTACTGAATGAATATATATACATACATATATATATATATATATATATATATATATATTCCGCAGGTTTTGAATTCAGAGTTGTCATATATATTAGGTCATCCCATAATTTCTGTCCGAATTTTAACTTTTTGTTAAAATGAACAAAATTTAATAATTAAAATTTTATAATGTCTAATGGAGCTGAACATTATTTTTATGTTTAGATGCATTTAAACTGATTAAATTTTATTTCAGACAACAATAAAATTAAATTTTGTTTGATTAAAACCTTGCTAACATGGAAGTACCCAAGAATCATTTGAGGCACATAATGCTTTATGAGTTCAAGAAAGGAAACTCGGCAGCCGAAGTGGCTACAAAAACATTCACTCAGTTTATGGATAGGAATGTGTGAATGAAAGAACTTACAGAAGATGGTTTGCAAAATTCAGAGGTGGAGTTTTCACATTTGAAGATGAAGATCGAACCAGATGTCCAGTTGAGTTTGATGAAAAGATTCTTGAAGCAGCCCTTGAAGAAAATCCTGCTTTATCAGTTGAGGAATTGGCAGTGGTTCTCAGTTCAAACCATTCAACTGTTCATCGTCATCTCCAACAACTTGGAAAAGTTCCTAAACTCATGAATTGTCTGAAAACAACCTCAAATCCAGAGTTGACATCTGGTCTTCTCTCCATTCTCGCCAACTTGTTTCACCTTTTTTGGATAGACTTGTGACTAGCGACGGAAAATGGATCTTTTATCGAAATGTTAAGCGTCGTAGACAGTGGCTTGGTAAAGAGGAAGGACCCCAGCCACAGCCGAGAAGGGGACTTCATGGGCAAAAGGTTCTTTCAATCTGGTGGGATTGCCAAGGAATAATCCACATTGAATTCTTACCACCTAATGAAACAATTAATGCTCAAATATACTGTCAGCAATTAGAGCATTTGTACCAAGCTTTGAGGGAAAAAAGACCTGCTCTAGTGAATCGAAAACGGGTGATGTTTCATCAGGACAATGCGCGACCACACACAGCAAGAATCACGTCACAAAATTCCTCATCCACCTTATACTCCCAATCTTGCTCCTTCAGACTACCATTTGTTTCGTAGCTTACAGAATCATTTGGAAGAAACAGCTTTTGTAACACAGGAAGAGGTTAAAACTGACATTTGTGAGTTCTTCGAATCAAAGCCAAAATAATTTTACAGTAATGGAATTAGTAAGCTTGTTAATAGATGGAGGGAAGTCATAGATAATCAAGGAAAATACATTGTTGATTGAATCTGTAATTAAATGTAACATTTGGTCACTTATTTTATTCAAAATTCGGACATATCAGAGATAGAGCGTGTGTAAATATAAAAGTGAACATAGAAGTCAACACTTAGAGGCGACAGTCTGTTTCATGCTGTGGCAGAGATGTCCGCAGAGGATGACCGCAGAGATGTCCGCAGTGGAAGACCGCAGAGGATGACCGCAGAGGAAGACCCCAGAGATGTCCGCAGAGGAAGACCGCAGAGGAAGACCGCAGAGGGTGACCGCTGAGGAAGACCACAGAGATGTCCGCAGAGGATGACCGCAGAGGATGACCGCAGAGGATGACCGCAGAGGAAGGCCGCAGAGTGTGACCGCAGAGGAAGACCGCAGAGGATGACCGCAGAGGATGACCGCAGAGGAAGACCGCAGAGATGTCCGCAGAAGAAGACCGCAGAGGAAGACCGCAGAGGATGACCGCAGAGGATGACCGCAGAGGAAGACCGCAGAGATGTCCGCAGAGGAAGACCGCAGAGGAAGACCGCAGAGATGTCCGCAAAGGAAGACCGCAGAGGAAGACCGCAGAGATGTCCACAGAGGAAGACCGCAGAGGAAGACCGCAGAGGATGACCGCAGAGGATGACCGCAGAGGATGACCGCAGAGGAAGACCGCATAGGATGACCGCAGAGGAAGATCGCAGAGCATGACCGCAGAGATATCCGCAGAGGAAGACCGCAGAGGATCACCGCAGAGGATCACAGCAGAGGATGACCGCAGAGGATGACCACAGAGGAAGACCGCAGAGGATGACCGCAGAGGCTGACCACAGAGGATCACCGCAGAGGATCACCGCAGAGGATAACCGCAGAGGCAGACCGCAGAGGCAGACCGCAGAGGAAGACCGCAGAGCATGACGGCGAAAATGTCCGCAGAGGAAGACCGTAGAGGATCACCGCAGAGGAAGACCGCAGAAATGTCCGCAGAGGAAGACCGCAGAAATGTCCGCAGAGGAAGACCGCAGAGGATCACCGCAGAGGATCACCGCAGAGGATCACCGCAGAGGAAGACCGCAGAGGAAGACCGCAGAGATGTCCGCAGAAGAAGACCGCAGAGGAAGACCGCAGAGGAAGACCGCAGAGGAAGACCGCAGGGATATCCGCAGAGGAAGACCGTAGAGGAAGACCGCAGAGGATCACCGCAGAGGATCACCGCAGAGGCAGACCGCAGAGGAAGACCGCAGAGATGTCCGCAGAGGAAGACCGCAGAGGAAGATCGCAGAGTATCACCGCAGAGGATCACCGCAGAGGAAGACTTCAGAGGATGACCGCAGAGGATGACCGCGGAGGATCACCGCAGAGGCTGACCACAGAGGAAGACCTCAGAGGATCACTGCAGAGGGTAACCGCAGAGGCAGACCGCAGAGGATGACCGCAGAGGGAGACCGCAGAGGATGACCGCAGAGGAAGACCGCAGAGGAAGACCGCAGAGATGTCCGCAGAAGAAGACCGCAGAGGAAGACCGCAGAGGATGACCGCAGAGGAAGACCGCAGAGGATGACCGCATAGATATCCGCAGAGGAAGACCGCAGAGGAAGACCGCAGAGGAAGACCGCAGAGGAAGACCGCAGAGGGTGACCTCCGAGGAAGACCGCAGAGATGTCCGCAGAGGAAGACCGCAGAGGATGACCGCAGAGGAAGACCACAGAGGTGTCCACAGAGGAAGACCGCAGAGATGTCCGCAGAGGAAGACCTCCGAGGAAGACCGCAGAGTATCACCGCAGAGGATGACCATAGTGGAAGACCGCAGAGGATGACCGCAGAGGAAGACCGCAGAGGAAGACCGCAGAGGATGACCGCAGAGGAAGACCTGATTGAAATGGAGCTGGAGTGAAGCTGCAGAACAGATCCAAGATCGTGCTCGATGGGAATCTCTTGTCGCCCTATGTTCAATAGGAAAGGAAATGAACAAATTATATAATAGTTTCACAACAAGAAAGATAATTAGGAGTTTACAGGAAGGAGAATGAGAAGACTTTAATGAGAAGTGAGTAAAAAAATGGACAGTAAAGAAAGAGGATTCAGGAAGACAGAAAATGGCGACTGACATTGCATTTAAATTTTTGATGATTGTAGTTGGCAGGGAAGCAAGAAATTGGAAGGGTGTTCCACAGGTGAAAAGTGCGAGAATAGAAACTATTAGAATAAAACGGTTGCATCTAGCTAATTCAACAGTAAAATGGTTGCCAATCAAATAGTATGCTTAAATTCATGTAATTGAGCCAGTATATCATCAGAACGATTATAGAAATATTTGTAGAAAAGAGAGAAGGTAGTCATGTCACATTGGTAAGAAAGTGACTGACATCGAGATCTCAGGTCGGGATCGACTACATAATGGAACCACCTTTGAATTCTGTCAAGAATCTCGAGATATACAGGAGGAACACCAGACCAGATATTGCATTAGTATTCAATGTACGAATGAATGGTAGATTTATAAAAGTACAAGATGGATTCTAACGAGAGAAATAGCCTGGTCCGTCACTGTGAACCAACTTTTTTTTTAACTATAAGTAGTCCAGAATTCCTAGAGGAAAAAGAGAATGATATTAAAAAAAGACGTTTAGATGTCATCACTATGCACATCATTTCATCATCAATGCTAGAAAAATAGCATACAAAGTCCACAAGTCCCACCCTCAAAACAGACACCAGCATCGCCAACAGCATTTCTGACAACACACACACACACACACACACACACACACACACACACACATATATATATATATATATATATATATATATATATATATATATATTCACGCATATAATCTAAATATAACAGACAACGAATGTCTATAATGTTTGAGCATAAGCCGTTCTAAACTTCGTATTGTGGCTTTAATTTCGGGACAAAATAAAGACGAAAACTGTCCAACATTTAGTTATTTTTTTTATTAAGCTGTTCCTTGATCTAATCATTCGGCTCACATGAGCCATCTTCAGAGTGGTTGTATGCACATTACATCAGAGATGTTCAACCTCAAAGATGACATCCTATTATGTTTACATAGAATGGTGCTATGCGACGCTAATGGTCGCGGAATAGCAGATTCAGGTTGTAAACTCGTAATACGGTTCTATGACGTTGTACATGACCACGTGAGAGAAAGAAATGTTATCAATTGAGCCATGTGTTTAAATGTTTAGAACGGCTCCTGATCAAACATAATAGAAATTCATTGTATATTATATCTGACAATATATGTTTGAATAATGATCTACTGCTCAAATACACTACCCCCCTCTCTCTGTATATATATATATATATATATATATATATATATATATATATATATATATATTGTCATCCACAGACAGACTGTTTCGCTGGATCACAGGTCATCAGTGTGGGTAGACATCCGGTTGCCTCTAGCTAGGATTGAAACCCGACTGAATTGGCGTCAGATTCTACCACTAAGCCGTTGGCGCACGACAGGGATGAAGGTGAATTTAAACGTATTTATTTTTAGATAAACACTGACTGACAGAACTCGATTCGATTTACCGAAGAGTCTTATATATATATATATATATATATATATATATATATATATATATATATATATATATATTACTTTGACTCTGAGTTGTAATAGTGGAATAAACATGTTAAAGGTTAGTTAAATTGTCTAATGGTTTGCTAAACAACCACGCAAAATCGTTGCACTACGGCAGGCACACAACATAATTTATGTTCAATGCAGACTAGCGTCTGTTTTTAATAAATTGCTGTTACACAATCTTCTACAACCTATAACTCCTCGTTTAGTTTTATTTTAGACTAAATTAAGATTACTGTGTGTGTGCATCATTTATCCATGCATCATGAGTGTGCGTTGCTGCTGTGTGTGTGTGTGTGTGTGTGTGTGTGCGTACGTTTATGTGTACGCTGATTGTGCACACTTACATGTATGTGTGTAATTTTGCTTGCGTGTGCGTGGGTTTATTTTTATGATTGGGTGTTTGTACTTGGGCGTTCGTGTGTGTGTGTGTGTGTGTGTGTTCATATGCGGATGTATAATTTTGAGTGTGCGTACTTACGTGTATGCGTGGGTATCGTGCTTTCAAGACATTATGTGCATGCGGTAGGGCAGGCGTAACAGGTGTTTGCGTATGCGTATTTGCCTGCATGTGTGGACGTACGTGCATGTATGTACGTGCGTGTATATGTGTTATGAATGTGTATATGTGCTTATGCACGTGTGTGTGTGTGTGTGTGTGTGTGTGTATGCACGTATGGCCACGCCCAAGCAGGAAATCTGAGCAATACAAGACAGCACTTGCATGTACATCAACATAAAACGGAAATAAATACGAAAAAAAAAGCTTCCCGTTTTATTTCTTGTAGAATGAAATAATCAATATTCGAACGAGTCAGGTGACGAGGGAAGCGCGGGTGCGATACGACAAGTGGGAAAAAGATAATGTAATAAAACCGAGTGTGAATGAGAAGTTAAATGGATTAGGAAAAATAACGGATGAGTCTATTACGAAACCAATTTAGGGGTGCACAGGCTAAGCAAATAAAAAAATTGTAGTCAAAAGAAATCTGGATTATGACAAATACATACACGCTGATTTTCTTGGTGTAGATTAGATGTGGAACAAGGCCAAAAGTATTCAGAACCCAGTGAGGATCAACCTCATTAATCAGTCGTAATTCATCTCACTAACAATTACACCACGACAAAGTACCTAATAATTTTCTAAGTTAGGTTTGGTTTGTTTTGTTTTACGGCAAATCAACCTCAATGAGTTATTTAATACCGACAAGATTTTTACTGCTGGTATATTTTGTTTTGTCAAAAATCTATCTCTGGTAATATTTTTCCTTCAAAAATGTATTGCTGGTAATTTCTTTTCAAAAATGTATTGCTAGTAATATTATTTTTAAAAAACATTGCTGGTAATATTTTTTTATTGATGGAAATTTGCGGTATTAAAACCTATTTTTACACTCTCATGGTGTTTTTACCCCAGACTGGGGGTTCACTATTTGCCATAGCTGGGATCTTAACAGGTGCTACCACCTCGGGTATGGCTGGACCTGAGAACACCAGCAATTAAGAGGTGGTTCCACGCTCCTCAAAATCTCCTGATCAGAGGCCTTGCTTTTGGAGGTAGTTTATCGTCTTACCCAGGACGCGGATATAGTTTATCGTCATACCCAGGACGGGATTTTCTAAGCATAGCGTAGATGTAGTACAAGGCCGAAAGTATGCGGCACCCAGCGCGGATCGAACTCACTTCATCTTTATGTGCCGTGTCCCCTCAGGACTTTGGCGATCATGGGTCTATATAATTTCCTGTCCTTTGTAGCATTTTGACTTTTTGTTATTTCTCCTAAACCCTGTCCCACCATCCATGCGTTGTCGTCCTCTGCCCATTTTGCTTTCAATCTGTAAATATCAGATTTTTCAAGCCCTCCGTCCTCATAAGAATAGGAAACTTCAACTATCTCTTCCTGATTTTAAAAGTTTCCTTTTTGTTTGCATTTTCTCTCAAACCTCGTCGTTGCTCACATGCTCGGTCCATGGTATCTTTAGCATCCTTCTGTAGAACCACATTTCTGTTGCTTCAAGTCTCTTCTTCAAGTCTCTTCTTCATCTTTGAGGACATTGTCCAGCATTCAATGCCATATCGAATGACAGATACTCTCCAGGTAATCGAACTCACTATTCAGTCGTAATTGATGTAACGGATAATGATTAGAAAACCATTAAACCACCCCCGAAGTACCTGGTGATTTACTAAGTGTAGTTTAGTTGTGGCACAAGGCCAAGATTAATGAGCACCTAATGAAGATCGACCTCACTACTCAGTCGCAATTGAGCTTGCTAACCATTACACCACGCCAATATGCTCAAATGCATACATCAATGGATAATTCGCATATTAATTTCTGGGTGAAAGGGATGGTTTGTTTACTTTTTTATGTTGCTGTGTGGGTTGATATATTTATGCTTGCTTCCTTATGTGTATATATGCATATACATATGCGTATATGTATGTGTGTGTATTTGTATATATGGAAATATATTGTGTATGTGTGTATATATATATGTGTGTGTGTATATGTTTGTCTGTAGGTACGCTTTTCTGTGTTTCTGTCTGTAGTGAAGAATGTGTGTACACATATGTCTGTATGTAGTTTTTATTTTCTTTCACCTACTGTTATATTTTTGTACTCGTGTATGTGCACTAGTGCGTATATAGGTATATTCGAAATATATTTATATATATA